>JAUPFR010000001.1:158919667-160119667 GCA_036925125.1 Oreortyx pictus | reverse complement strand
ATCCTCAATTGGAAACTGCATAAATGCTACCATTTCTTAAGTTTTCATCTCATTGCACCTGGATATCTTGTTTACTAATTGGAAGGAAAATTAGCAAAAAAAAAATTGGTGACGATTTTGGAAATAGTTTGTAAAAAAAAAACAACCAACCAAACAACCAAACAAAAAAAAAAACTAGCAACAAACCATACAGTTACTATCTTCTGGGACTTTATCTGTCTTTAAATACCTAGTGCCTCTGAGATAACAAAATTGGACTCTTCTGCTCTTATTGAATATTGCAGTATTTACTTTATGAGCTCAGAAACTACATGCCTTCAAGGCTGCCTCCATCCTTGTAGTTCTCCTTATGTCCCACACTGGAGAGGAACCTTTCTGGCTGTATGGTTATTTGATGCAGAGGTGAGAGGAGGAGGGCTTGTACTTACTCTGTACTATCTGAATAGAATTTCAGCAGCCACAGATTGGAGCAGGTTTGAATTACAGAATCACAGAATAGTTTGGGTTGGAAGGGACCTTTAAGATCAACTAGTTCCAATGCCCCTGCTATAGGCAGGGACACCGCATTCTAGTCCAGGTAGCTCAGGGCCCCATCCGGCTTGGCCTTGAATGCTTCCGGGCTGGATGAAGTATGAGGCAGATAGCAGTCTTCAACTTCACTGATGCCTAGCACATGAAACAAATTTATTGTCCCTTTTCTTACAGTTTTCACACCAGAAGTTAGGCTCAAAACACTGAGATAAAGTTACGTGGCTGGAAGTGCAGACAGAAAGGAACAAGGTCCAGCAGACTTGAGAAGTAAAAGATAATAATGTCTGGAGTATGAAAATTTTGCCATCAGAAAGAGAACGTGCAATACTGTCCTTATCGACTCCAGTCATATTTGGTTCAATAGCAGATCTTAGAGATGTTAACAAGCTGTTTAAAAGATAAGTGTTTTGTTCTAGGTCGATACTTCTGTGTTCAGGCTTCAGATGAACAGTTGCTGCTCTGTATTCCCAGTCTTGTAACAGATTGTTCTGTGTGTGGAGTTATTTATGCAGCTTGAGTTAATGTGCTTACCCTCATTGTTGCTTTGCAGAAGCCTTTCATAAAATTTTAGAAGTGAAGAAAGTCCCTTTGTACTTCCTTGTAGTTTGCGGTTTTGAACAATCGGTGTCTGCTTTTGTTTCTTTGTTAATTATTATTTCTGATTGCACAGGCTGATCTTCTGCTTGTAGAACTCTGCTTTGTACTTCCCAATGTTCATTGCTTGATGGTTGTTGAAGATATGTTAGATAGTTTTTTGTACTGCTTGTGTAGGTCTTGCTATTATGGCAGTGAGCGGCATGGATGATGAGGTGTGGTTTCAGGATGCATCGTAGTTGCCTGTTTTTAATCAGCTGTGGTGCTTCTTAGTGGCTCTTGATTGTGTTCTCTTACCAGACAGCAAATTTATGTCTGCTTGGTGAAGCTGGAAGTTTTTGAGATCTGACAAGAATGATATAATACAATGCTTCAGGTTTTCCTCCATGTTTTATTTATCATTCCTTTATTATGCTGTGGAAGAACTTTGTATTTAATGGATAAGGTAGTGAGGAATTGGCCGTTTTTCTGTTCATTCAGTTAAACTTGGCTCCTAAGAGCATTAAATGGTTTATTGCTTCAACAGCTACACCTTAGTCTACAACTAAATATAGGGTATAAAACGTATCTGTGTATTGACTAATGTCTTCCAGATGTTAGGTTTGTTTCTTTGGCCTTGCCTTAACTGAAGGTTGTTGCAACAGTAAATACCTTACTTTTGTAGACAGTATTTGATAGTTGTCCCCTCAAATGAAGTAGTTAATTATTTTTAGTTGGGAGTTTGGACACAAACAAACATTCTAGCAATTTACTCTGGCACGTGTAGACTGATCCTTAGGGTAAATTGCAATTTTTTAGTTCCAAAACAACCAAAAACATTTAGGGATTGCCTAACTCAGTTTGACAGTTACATTTATGGCAGCATAATTGCTTCAGTCATCTTGGGTTTAAAATATAGTGTAACGTGACAAACTTACTTAACACATGCTTGGAAAAAGGTCTGGGGGAGGTAGCTGGGGAAACATGCTGTCAACCTTTGGGTGTGAGATACCAATGAAAATCTTCTGGGGCAGGGGGGTGATGACAATGTTGGTGGTGGTTATTAGGGCTTTTTCCTTGTATCGTGAAAGCACAAAAGAGTGCAATTAGCTCAGCTGTCTTCTGGTACACTTGATCTTCCTTACTTTTGGAAGTGCCTGTTCTGAAGAGAGATGGCCTTATCCCACCAGCTGTGTTAGCCAAGAGTGGGACAGAGGAGCTGGTAGCTGCAGAGGAGGAGAGCAGTGGGGTCACCATGATGGGCTCACGTTGAAGAGTAAAATCCCCTGTTTTCCTCCAAAAATACAGGCTGAATAGAAGCCTTGGTTGGGAGAATGAGTCCATGGGGGAAACTAGTGCCTTTGTGGTCAGCTTGAGAGAATCCCAGATGATGGGATGCATTGTTCTGCGCAAGGTCAGTGTGCTGTAAGAGCTGCTTTTGGATCTTGCTTCCTTGGTGGGGTTCTTGCCTGTAGCAGCACCCATGGGCATCAGTGAGACTGCGGGGCTGCTGCTGCCGGCCTCCACGACACATTCCTCTTGGCACACTGACCCAGAATGCTGCCCTACATCTCTGTCACAGGACTGCTTTGATTTTCACCTTCCCTTGTTGGAAACTCCCCCAGGATGTTGAATTGCTTGATAGTTGCAGTATGATAAATTGGCTGCTAATTAGCTATATTTCTAGAAACATTAGTTATTTACCTTTTTATTTTTTTCTGCCTGGCACTTGTCCTGACTCTTAACTTTCTCTGACACATCAGAATGTTAATTAATCTTCTGAATTCAGCTGTCTGTGCAAATTCAGATGCTGTAGGCTATTGGGTTGTTTCCTGTGAATTTTTTGCTATGTACAATTGTAAACTGGCCAGTTCAAGGCTACCAGCAGTTGCAGGCAGTTGCGGTGTTTCTCTGTCACCCAGTTATTGGAGTGCTTTTGGTGTGATAAATCACAATGCTGAGGTTTTTGTGTACAGTAATTAGCATCAAGTCACTTCATGCTATGTCCTTAACTGTCAGATACAAAGTGCTGACTGTCATTCACTGGCCTGTGCCTGAGTGAGACAAAAATAGTACTCTAAAATAGGAAAGGATGCTGATGGCTAGTCAGGAAGGGCATTCACCTGTGAAATGTTGAATGTAATCCAGAAGTCACAGCAATCTGCTGGCTGTTTAATGTATTACAAGGAGTGACTCTTCTACTTTCAGTTCTGGCCTTTGAGAGCTAAAAAAAATGAAAAATGAAAAAAAAAAGAAGAAATGACTACTTCCTGTTTCATCTTCTGTAAAGAAAAAATTGGAGAAGCCAATGTTATTCAGCACCTCTCCTTTCTTTTGAGATTTAAAGTTCTTCTTTGTTGTTTCCTTTATGCCAACAGTTGGCCTTCTCTTTTGATAAACAACAAAACCCAGCTGGGAGAGAGCAGTTAGGTCTATGTTGCCATTACTGGACGTCACCTCAATGTGCTTTTCAGTTTCTCGGGTTATGGCAGCCTCATCTGGTGTTTCGGCTGCATGGCCTCATGAGGGCTGCCTGCGTGCTGTCCTCGCAGGAAAGCAGGGTCCTGGAACCATCTCTGCTCTGGTGAGACCACTTGTCACCTCTGAACTAAGTCCTGAAGAGATCTAGTTCTGATCTAGCTGGTAGCAAGTGTTTAGTTACATGTCCAAGGAAATGAAAGGGTATTAACTTTTTTTTTTTTTTTTTTAAGATGTCATGGTTTTATGATTTTTTGGCATTGTTATTCCACATCATAACATCATGTAGTGCATTAAGAGTTAAAGAGTCGATGCTTCAGCTCCATGGATCATCAATAGTTACGGGTATACCTGCCTCAGAAGAAAAGAAGAACTACATTCCCCAGAGGACTGTGCTATGCTTTCCCTTTTTACATTATTTCTGCTCAGAGGGAAAAGATATAAAGTCTGTGGTCACAGGGCGCTCTCTTTCCTTTGGGATCGACTCAGCAGTGGGTGCTCGCTGCCGTATCGCCTTCAGCGTTAGCATAAGGCCTTCGGTTTATCGGACACTCTCTCTTGCTCATTTTGTTTGATTCATTAGCCTCAATTCCAATTATATTGTATTATACTGTGTTCTTTTACTTTCTGATATCTTATTTAGTAAATTAGCTTTCCTCCTCGGATCGTTGCCGCTGTTTTGTTTCGGGGCCCTTTTCCCTTTCCCCCTTCCCCTTGTCCGGGGTGTGGGTCCGTGGGTCTCCTTCCTCAGTTGTCACGGAACCGGGCCGAACCAGCCCACAAACCGTTGACATAAGATATTAAAGGTATTAAAATATTGAAGAATATGTATATGTTTCCTCAAGTTTTCTTCATGTAATTGCTCTATTCCTCAGAGGATTAAAAGTTTCTACATTTCCTACCTTGTTCTCTGAGCATCTCCTTTCCATGTTTCCCACTCCTTCATGCCGTCAGCTTTGAATTACTGATGCTGCCTCCAGTCTCCTGGTCCCCTGCACAACCTTTCTGTGACATCATTATATCCCTCAATTCTTGCTTTTTTTGCCCCTTCAGAACCTCTCTGTCTCCCGAGACCAAGGTTTTAAGAATCTGCAATTGCCAAATATGGTTCTGTCTCATTTTTTTTTCCTCTACAAGAGATTTAGTCTGGTTTCCGCAGAGATGTCATGACAGTGTAATGATTCTTGTTTTACCTTCCCCATACAAGCACCGCTTGGTTAACACATCACTAACCAGTTAGTAATGGAGAAAGCATGCGTGGTACAACTTGAGCTAGTGTTTATGTCACGGATATGGATTGACAGATTCTCAAAACTAGTGCTCTCACCTTACTGAATATTTAAGACCACATTAAACAGCATTAGGAAGTTCTGTTCTGACACCTTTAAATACCTGCTGTGCAACACTTGGGTTTGGAAAAGCCTTCCCTTACACGGAGCTCTCTCAGTGACAAAGCAAATATCTGAAATATGACCATCTGAAAACTCAGCGTGAAAGACCAGCCTGGTATTGTGGCTTTCACAATGTTCAGAGCAGAACATAAAATGTAAGATATGCAGATTCACCTAGTTACCGTTATATCCTATATTGTTACATCCTGCGTATATCCAATGTATCTTCCAATGTGTTTGAATAAAAGCTCAGCAAGTGTACCGTGCCTAAGGCTGAAGATGCTGTTTTTAAAAAAAGGTGTAAAGAAATAAAAGAAACAGTATCTCTTTATTGTGGGTTTTGTTTGTCCTGTCTGTTTAAAAAGAAAAGGAAAACAAAAAACAAAAAGAAAAACTTTTTGGCAACAATTAGCTGGATTATTTTCCTGTGAAGCAGTAATCTAGAAGAAGATTGACATGCTGCATTGAAATGCAGCATTGATGCAATACTACTTTACTCAAATTTTGATATCATGAATGTAATGCTGTATTCCCAGGGTGAAATCTGAAATTCTGAGCTGTTAACAAAACCCATGTTCACAGTGATAGATTATTATCTATCAGAATATGCCATATGGATTTAAAGAGTATGATTTGGGATCTTATTATAACTTTCTATTATAATGGAGAACTTTATCCGCAGGTGTTGATATGCCTTCAGAAAGCAAAAACAACCAAAAAGCAACAACTCAAATAGTTTTGTAGCTGTAGCATCCTTAAGTCCAGGTTAACTTACTGAATTTAGGAAAGAGATCATTTCACGTAGTTCTTTAACTTAGTAATTTTTAAGCATCTCATGTGCTGAAAATCGTTATCGTAATATTATTTTTTACACAGAAAAACCTTACAGTTTGTAATGGAAGGAAGCCATACATTTTGCTGCACTTTTTTCATTCTTTGCTTGATTTTAATTTGTTTTACCAGTGAACATAGTTTTTAGTATGTGCTGAAGGTTAAAACAGAGTAACAGAGTTACACAGATTTTACTTGCAAGTGCTGTTCACTGTTTTTTCCCCTTTACCTTGCTGAAGTATCATTCAATTGAAATTTGGCCGAAAATGTTTTTACACAAATGTTCAATTTTATTCTACAAAAGGCCTGAGTTATGAGAGTATATTTAAAAAAAAAAAAAAAGTTGATAAAACCATGTATGTTTTGAAGTAGGATTTATATCTAATGCATTCAGTCTCTAATACCTTCTAATCATAGCATTTAAGATAATACTGAGCAACTGTAAATCACTACTTAAGACAAAGCAAACACTGAAGGAATTCCGGATCATTTAGAAGTGGTCTACTAGCACACAGTTCATCACTAAATGCTCGGCTTAAAATATTCCTTTGTTTTCATGGAAAGTGGATCCTTTTGATAGTGGAGTCGTGGTCAAAAATCACAAGGAAAAAATAGAACTATCAAGTTCTTACAAGGAAAGTGATTTGCATACTATTACTTTGCTTTCTATCAAATTTTGTTAAGCTTGCTGTGACCTACTTAAGAGTCTTCTGATGAGATTAAGAATTGCAATGAGTTCTGTGTTGCTGGCTGCAGTAGTTTCAGTGCTTATGTTTAGTTTACCACTTTTGTCTTAGTAAAAATAGTGCAGAAGATCTCATTGTAATCCTTTCACTAAGCCTTTGCTCTACTGAGTTGCTTTTTCTTCGTTGTTTTGATTTGATTTGATTTGATTTGGTGGGTTTGTATTTGTGACTTGTATCAGGCAAAACGTAGCAGCTGCAGTTTTGCAGTGCTGGCAGTCAGCTTCACTCCATGAGTTCCAGAGTGAACCCAACTGGAAACTTTTGCACTGGGCCAAAATTTTAAGTCATTGGCAGAGTATTCTTTTTGTCACCATAGCTATAACAAAGTCTGGTGGCGTCTTTACTTTTCTCATCTCAGTAATACTAGTAATATCTGAAGAACTAAATGACTGTAGTTGAACTGTACGTTTTGGCACTCATAGCTGTAGGGGTACTGTATGGTCTTGTAGAGACACCAAAGAGGCTCTCAAAGACCTCTCTGGATACTGTAATTAAGATTACTGACCTGTGTATGGCAAGTGGGTTAGTCAGCTGTGGTACAGATGTCAGGGTAGCCATTCTGCTACCTGTGCTGTGCAAACCACACCAGCGAGAATCAGCATGTGTGTTTGGACAGGGGCCCTGCATTATGATTTGTGAGTTATCCATAGTTTTGAAATGCATAAATTACCAGTTATTGTGTATTCATATTTTTAGTTGGAAAAACAGGTGTTTGTTATGAATTTATAAATGGCAAAAAGTAGGGCTGTCAGGGTTTTTGTTGTTGTTGTTGTTGCTTGTTTGTTTTTGTTTCAATAAGAATGTAAACTTGAATGCAGCTTTCCAGTGAGGCAGTGGCCCAGGCTGCCCAGAGGAGCTGTAGATGCCCCATCACTGGAGGTGTTAAAGGCCATGTTGCATGGGTCCCTGGGCAGCTTGATCTGGGAGGTGACAGCCCTGCCCTTGGCAGAGTTCCTTTCCAACCAAAGCCATTCTATGATTTCTAATTCACTACTAGCCTAAATTAAAGAGCCACAAAATAAAATAAACATACCTAAAATTGCTCAAATTTATGCTTTATCAGACATTGGTTAGCATTTGTGTTGCTAAATCCAGAGGCTTCTCCTGTTTTCATTCGATTATGGAATAAATTATATGTAGTTTAGGAAGAAACCCTACCTGGAAACCTAAAAGCTGAAGTACTGTTGTCCTGGCATCCTGTTCTGCGTCCCCATTGCAAGCATACAAATGTTAAATAGGGTTAATATTCATGAAACCAGGTCAACTCTGAATATTTTATGTAAATGCCTAGTCCTGATGGAATGTGTTTGTAGCTCAAAAACCTACCTGAGCAAAGCAAGTTGCAAGGTGGAATCATTAAGGTGGTATTTTAGTCTTGATTCTGCTTGTACTTGCCCTACATTGCAGTAAGTCCATTAATCAGTTTAGCATTGCAGTGTAGTGGAAAGTGATCTACGCACTTGCCACTTTCAGTTGATGTCTGAGCTAGTTAAATTCAGGGGTTGGAGACGTATGATTTTCTTGAGAGAGGAGAAGGAATAATGCAGAAGTCCTAAAGCTGTTTTAAAATCAGATAAGTCTAAGAGAAAATTTTTTTTGTGTTTAAAATATGCTTGTGCTTATTTATCTTCGGATTCAGCATTTGGCTTAGCTCTTAGCAACTGATTCTTTTTAGTGGTTTTGGATACCTTCTTTTGTAAAAGAAAACTCATGTAACAGAATTGCCACATGATTCATCTCATCAGTTCTTTTGCTTGTTTTTCTCAATTTCAAAAGCATCTTAGCAGTCTACTAATCATTTAATTTACTTTCAGCATCCATATACTGTTACTTAGTCTGAATTTGACACCAGAAGTTGCTGCTACTACTGAGAAGCATATGATCTGAACAGGCGTCAAGATGCATCAAGCTGCAGGCATCTGTTAATTTTCTTCTGGGAAGAAGCATGAGAAATAAGGGAAATGCAGTTCGAACCATACTTGTTAGAGGCTTCCAAAGCCGAAGGTCGTGTTAGGACTGTTGTACTCAGGTCCTCCTGTAACCCCTTTTAAAACTCCTTTTATTGTTGACTTTGACAGTGATGTTCTGCAGCTCAATTGTGACTGCGTGAAAATATTACTTGGTTCATTTCAAACCTGCTGCTGGACCATTCATTGCTTAAAGGTATTATGTTATGAAGAATAGGAAGTACATGTTTGTTTTCCTGTATCCTTTGTGGTTTGTGTGCCTACTGGTATCTCATCAGACTGTTCTCTCTTCCAAGCTCAGTTCACAAAGATGATGCGTGCCTCCCATGTCCTTTTCTGTCTTTCTCTAACCAGGATCTCTTCTGGTTCTTCTGCTTAATCCAAAAATGGAGAACTGAATTTTGCAGGGTGGTGGGTTGTGGGCTGACTGTGGGTTCACTGTAGCAGAACTTCTGAGTACTGCAGCTGTTTTCTGTAAACTTTGGGGCTTTGTATATGTAATACATAGATTTTCAATTGCTACTAGCTGCAAGTTGACCCTGATTAAGCAGAGTTTTGCTTGTATCTTAATTTAAGCCTTTTTTTTTTCTTCTCGTTTTTGTCATGGTGGCAGCTACAGCCTTTGAAACACTGATGTTTGAGGTAGACAAGGGGTGGATGTGGGGTAGAGGTGGTTCTCTTGATCCAGGTAAAATCTCTGAGTTGATGTCTTGATATATCTTCGTCATACTTATATGGTTAACGTAGAATACAGTTTTTTCTTACGTTAGATTGACAGGAACTCTGTTCTTTTCACTCTTCTTCCCTGGTGAATTCCTGTGCACTGTCATTACCCTTGGGCAGAACTGCTTTCTTCCTGTGGCCCTGCACAAATGCGACTTAGTTGGCAATTATAAACAACCTCTTGCTATGATGTACTAGGAAATGATTTGCAGATAATGATGTGGAACGGGTACAGTGTGGAAGCTTCTGGGGACACATCTCTTAGTGACCTGCTGTGGGTCCTGGATAGGTTGGACATGCCCTGTACCATACTGTCTGTACAAAGGTTAGAAAAAATGGATATCTGTTTATGGTAAAGGATTCTTTCAGCATTTATTTTAAGGATTAAATTTTACTGAGATGTTAAAATGTTTATAGTAGAGTGGAAAACATAAAGAATTCCCTGTGAAATTTGCAACAATCTGTCCTTAGTTCTTCTGTGAACAGCACAATTTTGTCTTTTAACTACAGGTTACAAATAAGAGATTTTATGAAAGTCATATATGAAATATTGTTTTGGGTTATGTAATTGACAGCGGTAAGGTCTGGGTGATTTATTCCTGCCAGTTATTTCCTGAGTTAATATACGCAGTCAATCACCAAAACAGTTTGTGCAATGGAAAATGCCCATTCCATTACCTGACCAAATAATTTGTTTAATTACATATGTAACAACCAAACGTATGATCACCATGGTTTATCACTTAGAAAATACTCAATTTCTTTACAGTGTTTTACTTATTCCTAGAATCTGTTTTCGGCTTGAGTTCCATGTTCTCATTTCTGAAGCTTTTTAAGTACGAGAGGAAAGTGCAGCTTTTTCTTCTCCTTACCTCAAACCCCTCTGCTCTTCTTTCTGGATCCCCAGGGGGCTATTAATTGTAGGAAAGAAAATCAATCTTTCAAAAAATGAGTGATTTTAAATTAGTGTAATAGTTATATCAGCTGTCTGTGCACATTAAGTGATAGCCCTCCTGATGGACGATGAGACTCGGTGTTCCTGGGCTTTCTGTCCCTCTCTGGGGATCTCAGGAAGCTTTGCTTTGCTCTGCATTGCTGATTTTGCTTATTTCATTTCTCCTCCTTCTCTGCCTCATCCATGCCCTTTTCAGATGAAGTTTGGCAACTGCTTTTCCAGCAAGATTTGGAGTTTTGCGCTTTGGTTTGGTACAAAACAGGTATATGATGTGTCTTAATGTGGTGGACAGTGGATTGGTCAGTAGAAAATCTGTTTTGAGTTAGCTTCATTCATCTTCGTTAGCAATCTGATGGCTGGTTCTGGGCTAGCACGAGTATTTTTACCTGATACTGCTAATTTGTTTTATTTATCAAGTAGAACCTTTGCTGCTTGTGTCCCTTTTAAATAGCTTCAGAAAACAGTAATACAGATTCTGTCTGGAGAAGGATGGCAAAACTCCTTACTAATAGTAAAAGAACAAAGTGTACGGTGTCCAGTTTGCCAGGTATCACATAGCTGCCTCTCAAAACTTTGACTCATTTCTTTCATGAAGTATTTAATGGTACAGAATGATAATGAGAGTCTCTGAGGACTGATTTCTGAGAAATATTTATCTGTTTTCTGTGCTTTCTTAGACCCATGGTGTCCCAAACATGGCCATTTTGGGAGGAAGGGTAAGTGAGAGAGCTCTTAGAATAGCTATTATTTTTAGTGACCATCCCAATATGTTAAACAGTGTTGAAAAGCAAAGGAATTATCTCGGTGTACTTGTACATAAAAAGATAAATGCTCAGAAGCAGGATTGAACAGTAATATAAACATCTGAAGAGAGCTGTTTGCTTCCTCTGATAACTTCCTTCCCACCCATCACATCAAACAGATCATCAGTCCCTGCTCAGCAATCTTCATTATCCTAACCGGTGGCCTATTCTTCTCAGATAACCTTTTTTTGGATGCTTTTGCAAGCCTTATGAACAGCCAACTGAATTTAAACTCTCCTTACCCTTGAGTTTGGAATAATGGGCACAACTCCTAAGCAAGCATCAGTAGTGCAGGAAGGATGTCATTTTTCAAGAGGATCTCTCTGAAAGCACACCATAAGATTGCAGACATACTGTAAAAAAGGATATGTCCGAGTAGAATTTCTTTCCAGAGCTTTGATTATAAGAATAGTGTGTACATTTGTCACGTTTCTTTTTGGGCATACATGTTAAGATTAATTAAATATCTGCAAGTTTTAACTTTATGGGGATTATGGATTAGTTACAAAACTCAGCAGGGCTAACTACTCGGAGTTCTGCTGGCTAAACTGTTGAAATTAGGCTGAAAAGTTTCCGACCATTAAGCCTAATAAACCTGCTTAAAACCAGAGTGGGATTTTTAAACTTCAGTTCAGCAGTCTCTGAGGATTTTCACGGAAGAAAGTCTTGCTTCAGCAATCATGATTGTATTTCCAGTATGTTTGAAAGATCTCTTACTTATGTGAGAGCAAGAATGTTCTGCTTCATTTAAGATTAAAAGAAAAAAACAACGAACAACCATGCACCGGGGTACTTGTAAGTGATTTGTAATCATCCTTTTCCTTAGTTGCACTTAATTCCACTCCTGGCAAACTGTCCTAACTTTCAAGAGATTCCCTCATGTCTATGGATAAATGACTGACCGGTGTGGCAGGCTACAGCAGATTACGGTCTATTTATAATACTAAATAAATTACAGTGTGCTTGTGCTTATTGCATTTTTTTTCTGTTGTTGTTTGTTTGTTTCATTACTAAGGATATGACAGCTCATAATTAGATTGATACTCTGATTTTTGTGATGTACAGCAAAGTTTGTCATTTAATAGATAACTGTTTTGCTACTCAGGATGTGTAAGACTCATCGCTTACACAGGCAGAATAATTCCTTGAGTTAAAAAATGGCAGAGAGAACAGTAAAGATAGGTTAAACTCAAACAGAATTCTTACTGATGGCAGTATTTACAATAATTTATTTACAATAAATTTATAATGAAATGGTTGAATATCAGAGAAATACAATACAAAAAGACAAAAGCTCATAGGCAACGTAGTGATACCAGACAAGCTGAGAAGTATTGGTGTTAAAAATTACATGAAACATTGATTTTATTTTTGTTTTCTTTCACTGATGGTAGGTCAAGTTCAGAGTTAAACCCTGATCTTATGAAGGAAATAAAAGAGAACAGGACAATATGTCATCTATCATTTCATTTGATGGACCTGTCTGTTGTAAAATAAAATTTTCTGCAGAAGATGGATGGTCTATCTCTTTTTTTTATTAGCAAAGAAACCTTGAGCTCTGCTTTCTTGGCCTCCTTGAATGTCACTTACTACTTGAATAGGAGCAAACAGTGAAATTTTAAGTGGAAAAAGATCTAATTTACCGTACTCTTCTGTACCAGACGCATGGGGTTTCTTAGCTGCTGTACTGATATGTAACTGTGTTCCCTTTTGTGAGGTTCTGAACATTGAGGAGTGATGTTGCAGCTTGCTCAGTGGTCTTGTTTTTCTTTGTGGTTCACAAGACTACAGCTCTTCTGAGCTTGTGTTGGTTTGGCAGTATGTGCAGTTTTTAAAGGCTGTGAAATTACAGACCCCGAGTTCATATAGCATGTTGGGATATAATGGTCTTTGGGGGGAAGAGCAGAATGGGGAAATGTGTGATCATAGAATTTGACTCAGTGCTCTTGCATGAAGTCGGCACAAAGTTATAAGGATCCTCTCAACTAGTCAAGGTGTACTTTACTTGTATATATTTTTTTCAAATAACACTAACGTAAGCTTCACGGAAAATATCTCCTGTATCTATAATTGTATGAGACATTTAGTATCCTCATATCATTTCTTTGTGTGGATATGGAAGAATATCACCATGGATCTGAATTGAAAATTGTGTGCAACTTTGAATCTTTTGAATTTAAATTTTTAGAGGCTTTTGTGAGCACCACCTTTGGTTTAATGATGCCCCGAATACACTGAAGAGTCACAGTGAAACCTGGTACGTGTGATCACAGGGTTTTGCAGGGCCTCAAATACACTTGGACTTATGCAGACAGTATGTCATTTTCCCATCTTTTCTAAATCCGATGCTGGCAGGAAGATCAAAAAATAAAAATAAATAAATAACTTGGGTAGCTTATTTGATTTTAATCAGAAATTTTGTTTTCCCCAAAGCTGTAGACAAAACCCAAAGACAGTTTTTGAGTAAAAGTTGCAGAAACTCCTCTGCTTGACTGTGCTATTAAAAATTAAGGCAATTACTTAACAAAGTTTGAAGATGATTGCTTGAAAGACTTAGTATTTCAGAAATCCTATATCATTATGTCATTATAAAAGTCATAGTAACTGTTATTTTTACCTGAAGAAGGTTGTCCTCACAGATAATGTCATCTTAACATAATCTTTTTTTTTTCCACATTCTCCTTTGTACTGCCTAAATTTTTAAGTTGTCGCTGCTTCTGAGTAGTGAAGGAAAACGGCACCTTATCCATGTGTCTTGTTCATGATGGCAGTCTTGGTTTATCAGTACTGCATCCATAGCTCTGCATTAGAGAGCTGAGTCCAGCTGGTGTGTAGCTTAGCTCCCTTATTACCATGATTGAAGGCATTAAATCTATACTTGATGGTACTTAGTTTACCTTGCCATCTACTGTGATACCTCAGACAGCTTTTGTATTGAAATTCCTTCTCTGAAGAAAAAAAAATCTCCAGTAAATTGATAGTGAGGAGCTGTGTCATCTATTCAGGAGCACTATCATTTATTAAATATACACTGGATTTGTTTTCTAGATGTGTAAAATCCAGCTACTTTTATTTTCTTTTTACTTTTATATTGCCTTTTCCAGAACTAATGCAAATCAGGAAATTCCTCTTAGCAAGTTGTAGACATAGTAAGAGTATTTCAAGAAATGCTTAACTATGTGATTGGAGAAGAAAAACAATTAATGAAATCTCATGCCTTCAAGGATACGGATCCCGTGGTACATCCTGTATTATCCCAGGTGTTGTGTTTAGATGGGTAGCTATTCTTAAGGGCAGCTGATTGCACTAGGAAACCATCGCTTGTTACTTCTAATGCTTTTCCCAAGGTACAGTGTTTGATAAGCAGGGCACCCTAAGGAGATGGAATGTGAAAGTTTTTGCAAATACTGGGGGAACTGTTACCAAATGGTTGCTAAAGTTCTCCCTGAAGCTGAGCTGCAGAATGAGAAGAGTTTGACAAAGGTTCAGACAGGCCCACTAAACTGATATCTATATTAGAATAGCCCAATGTCTTTTGGCAGTGTAGTAATCAGGGATTTCAAAGTGATTACCTTGCTGAATTCAGATGATGAGCCCAGAACGGAGTGGAGTGTTTTCTGCTGCAGCTCGAGGTTCTTTGTGCATTTCAGACATGGTATTTACCTTATCTGAATAAGTAGCTAATGCTGTTAATGGGGGTAGTCTGGATTTGTTTTTCAGACAAGCGAAGAACTAGCACATGGAAAGGTTCATGATTCTACTTACAATTCTACTCAAAGCTTGGACATTGATACAAACATTTTTGATGATTTTTGAAGTGCCTTGAAGTGTTTGCGTAAATAGCTGTTAGAAGTACATCACACAACGACTTGCCTCTTTAAGAGCGAGTGAGTGCTGCGCTTGGAATGTTCGCATGTGGCTCATGAGTCCTGGGCTGTCATCCTCTGAGCTGTGTGTTTGATCCTTCTAGTTGTGATGTATAGGGGAGAGTGCTCGCATCCGTTCACTTTAGTATAAATCTGAGGGTCCTTGTCCTCAGTGTCCTGCAGGAAATTTAAGGATCATTTCTGCTACTGAGGCTAATACTCATATGTACTGTCTTTATCAAGGAGAGATTAGATTGATTTTTTTTAACTCTCACCCCCTTTCCCTCTGCTCTTCTGTCAGTGTCTTCATTAGCTTGTTTGCGGTTAGCAGCAAGCCTCCTAGGGTGTCTATGGGCAGCAGAATGCATTACTGAACAGAAGCCTGAATTAACCCCTCTATTAGAAGCATGAGCGTGCAGCAGTGCTTCTGTGGCACTCCATCCAGATCAATTCACATGTAGGCGACAGTGAGTGCCTGTGGTGGCCTTGTACGTTCTGCATTAGCAAAGCTGTACTCCTGTGTGTATATATGCGTGTAAAAATTCTGCCTGTTTAGGAATCTAAAAAGATATTTCTGCTTCTCTTGAGGAGAAAAAACGTCATCCTGGAAAAGGTGCAGCTAAGGAATGTTTTGGAGAAGGGTGCAGGGAGGAGGACTAGAGAATACTTATTCAAACTTTCCCATAAGAACGGTGATGCAAAGTGAAATTTGAAGTGGCAGGTATAAAATAAAAGGAAGATATTTTGTAGAGTTGTGTTGTTGGTTTGTTTTTCTGAAGCGTATTCCACTTGGAAAGCTCACTGTCCAGGAATTTGTGAGCACAACCATTGCAATGCATTCAAAGCCTGGTTACATTAATTAATAGCTGTTGTACACAGAATTATCATGTCTGGCTCAAGAGATCCAAAATGCTGAGAGCTGTGCTGCTGGATGCTTGCAGTACTTCCCAGAGGTCAGTGGCATCCATCGAGGAGTTTGACAGATTACTGAGTTGTTCATTTGATCTCTCATTTTGTTTTTTGGTTTTTTTTTTTGGAAATGTCTTCTTTGATGGTGTGCTCTCTCTAATGTTGAATTTTCTGCAGCTGCTTTCATTGCTAGTTGCCTATTGTAATAATTTGCTCTCTGTACACAACGTGTCTATCATTACTGATCAGCTAAAGGAGCTGCATTAAAGAAAGCTTAACTTTCTGTTACAATTGAAATAGACAGCAGTAAATGATTATTTCACATGAACTCTCAGCTGTCTTTTTAACGTTAAAAGCTCCCCAGTATAATTTATTACAGCTTTTCTGATTTTTCTGTTTTTCTGAATAGAAAATACCCTCTTGGAATGATGTACCTTAAACTCCCAATTTGGTGAAAGAATGGCACTTGAAGTCCAGAACAAAAAGCTTAAAAATTGCTTTTGCCGCAGAGGGGACCTGATTTCAATTATAGCAGATAATATCTGGAATCAATAATAGCTTGTGGTCATCTATTAGGAGGAAAGGAACAACAGTGTCTGCCTCATTAGTTCTTATGTGCAGGTCTCCAGTTATTTCAGGCATAAAAATTTTAAGAATGTAACCTCGAGCAAAACTTTGAAATAGGCTGCCCAGCCCTGCTACCAGCCCATCGATCCCTTTTCAATCACCACATCTTGCTCCCTTTCACAAGCAGTTCTTCTGACACTGCATTCCCACCCTCCACATCAGTTATTTTCCCGTGTGCTTTCACGTTTCTGTGTGGTTTGTGTGCTGTGTAATAGCAGGGACATCAGACTTAGTGGCTTGAGCTGAAGTCCGGTTTTTATTCCCCCATCGAGCATGCACAATGTGGCCAAGTAATTATTAAAGCAATTTATATTTTTCTGTCCCATCTCTACTTTCCCCCCACTCCCCTTTCTTCAGTTGAAGGACTGATTTTTGTCATCTGAAGCCCAAGTGTGCTGCTGTGTGTCCAGACTGGTGGTTGCTGGGATGTTCCCTCTGCTGCTCCTGGTGCCATTAAGGTTGGACTGTACCTGTCTGGCTGCACTCGGGAGCTTCAGTGTCCCCATACCTTCCTTCCTGCTGCTGAGCTCTGTCAGAGGAGCAATGCTATAAAGGCTGCAGGAGAAAAAAAATTTCCTGCACCAAAGAACTGTGTTTAGGCTCAAAGACCTTGGACTTGGATTGATCTGTTTGTAGGCTGGGGACTTGGGTATGTAAAGCTGCCTAACAGGGAGCATGGACTAGCAGTGACTTGGATAATGACAGAGAAGAAATACAAAATTTGTTTTGAGAAACTGAACATGAACTCCATCAGATTATTCCTCCTCTTTCCTCTTTTTCTTAATGGCAGCAGCAATCTGATGGGGATGTAATGTTAGAAACCCAGTTGCTCACACAGGTCCTTATAGCAAAAAAGTGAAACTCATCAAAAAACTGTCTTGTAGTATCTCTAATCACATTCCCATGTGTTTTTTGTAAATAAGGATATTAAAGAAACATTAGCATTTTTTATTATTTTGAACAGTTACTCAAGTAAGTAATTTAATCCCATAGAAAGAACCAGTATGAGATGACCAGTTCCCTCTCCATGTTCTCAAGCCAATGGGTTGTTTCATAATTAGGGGTTTTGTTGCACCTGCAGTACCATGGAAATGCTGACTCTGGAGCTGCTTTAATATTGCATGTCATTGTAGATCTCACCATGATTTCACCTTCTATGTTAACTGGGTTTTTTCTTCTGTGTTGTTAGCTTGATTTCCCATCCTCTGAGTACCCTTTGGCAGCAAGAATGTATTTAACATTGCCAAGTTGGGTGTTGTGTTTTTGGCAGAGAATGTATCCTTCCACAGAGTATTATTCTGGAGTTACACGTTTCCTTTTTCTCTGATGGCTGAGAAGTGACCGAAGGGGACGTCAGTTACTGTGCCTGTGCTTGAAATGCTAACAGGAAATTCCAAGACCTTCTGGTCCTACGAGGACAAAAATGTGTTTGGGTGCACATGCTTCTGATCCATAGCTTCTTGTTGTGGCACAGTGTGCCCGCTGGAGGAAAGAGCATGAAGTTTGTCCCATCAAAATCATATCGCAGCTTTGCTAATAGCCCTGGGTCCCAACTGAGCTGCTGAACCCTGGGGTCTTCTCTGAGATGACTGAAGCCACCTCCTTCTATGACTTTGTTATTATCCTTCCCGTATTCTACGTGTGTATGTACACTACAGATACAAGGTGTGAATAGCTGCCTCCTGCCTTGGTCTCAGTTCTGGACATGATTAGTAGAAAGTTAGCTAAGGAATCTTTTCTGTGCTGAGTTGCTTGCTCAGTGCAGAGTAATTCATCTGTGGGTTCTTGTGCCTTATTTTGAATTCTCTGCTGCTCTGCCTCACACTTCTCATTTGTTTGAGTGGCGTTGCTAAAGACAAATCTGTCTGTTTTGAGCCTGACCTCTGTTAAACTCTGGCCAGAAACCTGCGGTGAATGTGCTGGCTTTGTGGTGCAGGTGATGCCCTCATTTCTGTCTTTCTTTCTTTGTCCTGGTACTCTGCAGGCTATCCTTGTAGTGGATATTTCGAGATAGAATTTTGTCTTCCATAGGTGCGCTGAAATGAATTCTGGATATTTTCTGCTGCATGTCAGATTTCAATCTTTTTTTCTTTGTCCT
Organism: Oreortyx pictus; assembly: GCA_036925125.1. Classification (NCBI taxonomy): domain Eukaryota; kingdom Metazoa; phylum Chordata; class Aves; order Galliformes; family Odontophoridae; genus Oreortyx; species Oreortyx pictus. Next base: position 160,101,169 of record JAUPFR010000001.1, on the reverse strand, counting down.
AGAAGTGGGGTTTTTTGAAATCTCTTTTCAAAAAGAGAGAAAAAAAAAAAAAGTATCTGATCTTGTAACTAATAAAAACTGGATGTCACAGCTAAGTTGAATCATAACAATGCGACAAGAGATACTGACTCTTCAGGAGAAAATTACTGTCATTGTTTTGTGGAATTTTAAAAATAAGACATCTCACAACTGTAATAAGACAAAGATTTTGTTTGTATACTAGTTCTGCAAATCCTTTATTTCAGTTGCTTCATAAGTGGGAGCTATTATGGCAAACTTCATAATTAATTTTTGCTTCTTGGAAACTAGAAAGCTGACCAGAATGGCAGCAGGCATTCCAGTGCCATAGGGGAATTTGTACATGTTTTAATGATAATCAGCTTTTTAAAGCAAATCAATTTGTATTTAGTAAGCTGCTTTCCCTTTTAGATCTTTGTCAATTAATTGGAAAAATTCTTAGTTTTTAACTCTTAGACAAACATTTTCAATGGGAATATGCTTTCTTGCAACTATTAAAAGAACTTAAAAATTTATATACTTGATTGTAGTGGGGGACACTTGGATAGTTTCTTTTTGTCATAATGGGAATAAAATTACCTTCTTAATTTTTGCTTTGCCTGTTGACACTTTAAGCCATCGCATATAATTTTGAAAAAGAGGCTGTCCGATCCCTGATTTTTTTTGCGGAATCTTTCTGCCTGAGTGGATTTGTGCTTATCGCCAATTGTCCCAGCACCTGACAAGTGACACCACCAATGTGGTGAAGATCACTAGGATTGCTTGTGTAGATGGCTGTCCTCTGCTGTGAGCTGCAATGTTTCATTCTCTGTGCCCTCCTGTTGCTAATGGGGAAGGACACTGATAGGCAGCATCATACCTTGCCTGTGTATTTTCACGTCCTAGGTTGCCCAGTGTTGAGTTAAGATATTCCAGTCTTGGTCTGTAAGATTTTTATTTCATTACAGGCATTATGCCAGTATGTCTAGAGAGCAGATGTGAAATGGATGGGGCCACGCTTCTTTCAGTGGTGCCCAGAGCATGAACAAGGGGCACAAACTGGAACGCGTGAAGTTTTGTCTGAATATGAGGAAGAACTTCTTTGCTGAGGGTGATGGAGCACTGGCACAGATTGCTCAGGGGGATCGTACAGTCTCCTTCTCTGGAGGTATACAAAACTTACCTGGATGCTTTCCTGTGCAGCCTATTGTAGGGAACCTGCTTTTGCAGGAGCTTGGGCTCAATGATTTTCAGAGGTCCCTTCCAATCCCCATGATTCTGTGATTCTGTGACTCAGAGCAGCTCTTTTTATTTCAGTATGCACAGCTTTGGGTACTCTGTTTTTGTGAAAAGACTAGGAGAGTAGGAGCAGCACTAAACTGAATGTGGATCGTTCAATACACATGCCTCGAAAGAAGGAAATCTCACTGCTGCAAGTTCTGCTCAAATATCAGGCTCTCTGGGGCTGACCAGATGCATTATCTCAGAGGCTTTTTCCAAAGGGGCCAACGTAGACTGGGTTCCAGGCAGCGGTGATTCAGCAATGATTGGCAAATCTGGAGTGGATTTGGCAAAAATGTACTATTTTGTTTTAGAAGTGAAGGAAGTATTTTGTCTTCAGAATTTGCATGGAGCTTTAGTTTGTCCTTACACAATGCTGAGCAGTGTCAGTGTTTCAGAGAACTGAAACATCACAGGAAATAGGCTTGTGTGCAGTTTCAGCAAAGTCAAGTAAAACTTGTGTGTACACCCGAGGACAAGATTTATGCTCTTAATTCCTTCTGTCATGGCATGTGAAGGACTTTTAAAACTTCCTGCTGATTTTACAGCTGAAGTAATTTATTTCTGTGATATTAAATTAAAAAAAAGTAATGCCTCAAACAGCTTGAGGGGAGATAGTGTTGATTTTTTTGTAGCTTTTGTTTCCACCTGTGCAGTGGGAGATTTGTCCAGTTGTCATTACTTACAGTTAATACTGAAACAAATTTCATGCTACCTTTCAAAACTGGCATACCATCCAAATTAAGCATTTTTTCTGAACTGCTGTGCACATTTTGTATTGTGCCATCCCGTGTAGATGTAGAACATATCCCATTGTTTTGGTATTAAAATCTCAAACTTTTTGGCAAAGATTCACAAAGGAAGTTTAGATTTCCATGGCCTCTGACAGCTAATTGCTGCTGCTGCTTGAGGAGCAGTGTGACAAGAGCAGGAGGCTGCCACTGTGTTGTGCCTGAGTACAGTCACTGCCAGTGGTGGGGGAGACTCCAGGCAGAAGACCAGAGGCTAAAAGGGATTTTTGTGGCTTCAAATGTTGCATTTCCTTTGGTGAAAGACTAGTTGCTTACTTAGCACAGCTGCACGGACAGGCTTCCTTTTTTGCTTTACATACAAAGGTTTGTTCGTATAACCCTGAGTTGTTTTTTCATGTCTCTGTGAGATTTGTGTTTTCTTATCTGAGATGGTAGATATTTGATAGCAGCAAGACTTCTGTCAGGATACCAAGTGGTTTGCTGCACTGTGTTTCTCCAATAGGAATAGAAAGCCATTTTCCTCTTCAACTTCAACTCTTCAAAATTAAACTTCAAAATGATATTGCAATTCAGAGAATCAAAATCGCTATTGCTTAGTGCCTTGGCCCAAGTGAGGCAGCTGTTTAATTCAGAATTTCAGATGTAACAAAGATTGGGTTGAATGGCTGAGTTGCAATCTTGCATGTCAATCAATTTTTGGCAATTGTAGGAAGGAATTTTTGGGGCAGTTTTGAGGTATTTTGTGTTGGTTCTGAGTAAAATAAACAATAAATAACTGTCTCTTTTTTAGCACTTACAAGGTAAGACTTAAATCTGGATTGCTCTGGTGAGTGCTTTGTTACTCCAGCCTGAGGTCGTGCCCATGGATGCTCAGCTTTTCTGGTCAGCAAGACTGTGGGGAGTGCGGTGCGTGCCAGTGGGTTTTAGTAAACAAACTGCTTTAGTGTGCTTTGCTGTTCTACACTCTCAGGCCATTTCCTCAGCTGGGATTATTATATGCAGTGTTGGATCTACAGCATCCATTAAACTACTGAGAAATAAGTCTTGCCTTTTGTGACATGCTGGTGGTACAGATGGCAACAAAAATATTGGCACTTTCTGCTTGCAGACGTATGAGGTCAGCTATCTGTTAGCGGCAGCGTTTGGAATAAAACAGTTTCTGTCCTTGAGGGTAGTTATGAGTAACAGTCTAGCTGACAGCCTTCTCCAGTACTAGCTTTCCATTCATGCACAGTAGGTCCCTAAGTGTTTCTTCATTTTATATGAATTCTGTGTTTTAAATATTCTGGTCACAGCAGTGGCTTAACCTCTTGACTCTTTCTTCAACTCTTTATATTCTTAAATTTCTCTGCCAGTATATGAATTTTATTAAGAAGGAATCCTACTTTATATTTTAATCATGCAAATAATCAAAACTTTTTGTCTGTTTCAGTAATAGCTGGTTTTCGAGGAACAGTCCCACATGGCCTCTCACTGGAGATTGGAGACACTGTTCAGATACTGGAGAAGTGTGACGGTGAGTTCACTGGCTGGACTTCCACTGTTAATTAAGGTTACTGTATTGTTGATTTGAATCCCGCTGCTATTCATTAATTTTCTTAAGTGAACAAATTTTTGAAGTCATCAATATAACATGGTCCAGTCTCTTCATTTTTTCATACGTCTAATGAGCTCTAATCCCTATCATGATCTATTTGTATTCATACTTTTTATTCAGTCTCTTCATTTAGTAAACCTTCACAGAGGATAACAGTTAAAAGAGCAAGAAGCTCTCATTGTGATTCTTCTTGTTTCTTGGTAATTCCCCGGGAAGCTCAACTGCCCTCAGTACCCCTTCAAATTCATTCAAAGTCAAAAGTTAAAATCGTACAGAAGTGTAAAAATTCTTCTCTGTCTCTGTTCAGAGATAGTGAATACTAATATGGTTTTAGAAAATGTCCATGGCTAGTATAAAAGAGAGCAAGCTGCATTCTCTTCATAATTTATTTCCTTATTATGTTACCTGAAGTTATCTATCAAATGATTTTTTGTTCATTCATTAAGTAGGTGTTTTTTGTTTTGTTTTGTTTTGTTTTGTGTTTCATTTAGGGATGACATAGTATTAATCTTGTAAGAAGATTTCCTACAAAGGGTCTATCATTTCTGACTGGACACGTTATGAATCTTGTATAGTAATGCAATCAATACTTTTGAAATATGAAGTCCAAAAATGATTTGTAAATGTTTACAATGAATGTGAATCTATTTCCTCTTTTGCTTTAGACTTTCTGTTAAGTGCAGAATACATCTGGGTTGTGTTGTTAGAAACAGTTGGGGATATAGGGTAAAAGAGTAATTCCTGAAAGTAAGTGTGAATTAAGTTGTCTAAATATAAGCTGATTTAAACAAATTACCTCTTATTATGTGTAAAGTACTCTAAATTAGTGCAGTCTGACATCACTTCATATTAGTTGTATCTGTCCAAAAGGAAAAATGAAATCTGTTTTACATATGGAAATGACTTGCATACTTTGAAAAACAAAAATGTTCTTTCTTCACAGGATGGTACAGAGGATTTGCCTTAAAAAACCCCAATGTCAAGGTAAAGGTCAATTACAGTTTTGCACTTTGGCAAAAATGTATATTTACTTTTTAAAAAGCTCATAGTCTCCATATGAGTAGATATTTATCCTTAAAAGAAAACTGGAGCTCAGTGTTAAGTATATTATTGATACTGCATGAATTAGATTTGGACAATGATTACCCTTCTCAGAGGCTCTTGTGCATTAGGATGACTTTACAAGTTCAAGGCTCTGGCTAATTTTCGTTTAATCTGATTTTTAGATGCTAAGTTAAAGGGAAAAGACTCCTGAGAATGGAAACTGTAAATAATGATAGAAAAGTTGATTAACTAGACTGTACCTATGTTCTTGATGGTATATATTAGTTCACAGTGGCCATTGGAGTATCAGTTGAAAAAAATGTGTCTATTTCCATGTAAAATATATTTTGTTTTATTTTTCCTTGTTGTGTAGTCGTTGATTTCCAAGGGAGGGGTGTAGCTGATGGGCTTCACTGTTTGTCTGGTTTTTGTTGTGTTCAGACTTGAAATATTGTGATATTCGTACATTTTACGTACAGTGTTTGTTCAACTTGAATGTGTTTCAGCTTTTCCTATCTTAAGCTTTCTGTTTTCTTACTTTCCTGTTGACTTGCATCTGTCAGTATAAAGTGTTTGTTTTTCACATGGGAAACCATTTCAAGACTTCTTTCTTACAACGGAGTACTAAATTCACTTGTTTTTCCTTTCACTCACGTTGTAAGCTTATCTCCTTTCTCTTTTTTTTTTTTTTCCCTTTTCCTCTTCGTTTCCAAGCCTTTTCAGTGGCAAGCTAGGGCATGTAATATATTAATTTCAGAAGTTTCTAGGGGCTCCTATCATAAAAGACACTGGCTTCTTGTCCTTAAGCTTTCTGTCTCAGCTCACATAAATTTACTTTGCTTTATATGGTAGGTCAGTGTGAGAAATAAATCTAGCCAGTGTCTAATCTGACGTTTACTATTTTGATCTCATTGATAAATATTACAATTTGATTTATAAGACAAGAGCAGTTAGTATTTATCACATCTTCTGTGTTTTTTGTTTTAGTTCTTACCACATGCTTGCTGTCACAGTTTCCTTGTGGTCTGTCAAATATGTTGATAGAAGTTATAAATAGGTTTTCTAAACATGACTTGATGTATGATGGAACAAGATAGATATTTTCTATTTTTGTAGAAAAAAGGAAGGCGAACAGTTTTCTGAATGGGATTTTTGAAGGGAGCCTCTGTAAAAGTAAAATAAGAGTACCTTGTAAGTTAGCTTATTATTGGTATTGCTCTGTCAAGATTCTCCTGTTGTTATTCCATCAGATTGTACGCTGAGAGAAATTATCTGTGGCAGCTGGTCTGCAGTACCCCTGTGTATGCACTGTCCTGATTTCTGGCACATTGTTACAAGTGCCAGAGCTACACATACTACTGTCCTTGGGAGATGCTCTCTTGAACTACTTCACACTACTGAGAAGAAGGAGCATTCTTCAAGGGCAGCTGATATTGCACAGTAGATGCCTTTTTGTCAAAGGCCTACTGGTCAATTGTGTTATAAGAAAATGAGACACCTTCACAGTGGAAAGCTGAACATAGCTGGGCTTTAATAAGGGAGGGCACACTTATATTTTCCTTCACTGCATTATATAGCTAGTGGTAGTATATTATGTTCTTAGCCAGAATTTGGAAGCTAAATTGCTTCATTTTGCTTACCATTATGAGTAATGAAGGTTAGTGTGGTGTATGAGCAGCCTGAGAACAGTGGAGAACACTTAACTAACTTGAAAGGATCACTCCTGACTGAACACTGGGGCTCTTTGGTATGCATCTACTGCACCTTTCAGGTTCACTGTGTGGTAACTCCCAAATAAAGTTTTATTTATTAATTTATCTTTATTTATTTTTATTGAATTTCATTAACTTCATTTATTTTGCAAATGAATACTGAAGAGTTGTTTTTAAGATCCTGTTGGTGAAAGATTTCTCAGTGGGAATATTAATATATTATTTGGGGTAAACGAGCCGTCAAGCAATCTTCTACATGCTTTACAAGTTTGTCTTCTAACTTTCTTAAAAATTAAAAGACTGAAACTCTACTAAAGGCATTTTTATTTCCGTTAGATCTGTACTGAGTATATAGCGAATTATTTTTTGTGTGTGCTTGTTGGTAATTATTTGAGGACTTTTAATTCAGTATGCATTTACATATTTAATGGTGCTTTAAGATTACTATCCAAACTTGTTAATGGGAATTTTTGTTGTTGTTTTTACCTAACTTATTTTGTTTTTTAGGGTATCTTTCCATCCAACTACATTCACCTGAAAAATGCATGCGTTAAGAACAAAGGGTAGGTGACATTTTTGGGGTTCAAATATTTAAACATAGTAATTTAATTATGCCAAAGATCATTTGTGAATGTGACGAGGTGTGATGATTTCATTATAATATCTCATCTTCAGCTTTTGGCCAGAAGACTTGAAATGGCTTTCCTTAGCTAACATGCTGCTCCTGCATGGTAATAAAATCAGTGTGTTATATGCTTGAAGAATGTGTAGTACAGCTGGGAATATCAGTCTGTGTTGTCTAGATTAAAGAGAAAACAATTACATTTTCACTGCCTGTTGTTAAGTTTGGTTTAGAAAAAAGTTATTGCCCTAATTAGAAATTGTTCCGTACAGAAGCATTTGTTTAAGATCAGTTTTCTTTTAAGAGACCAGCTGTAACGTGGCAGACTACTGACATTTTACAAAAACAAATGGTAAGATTATTTATCAATTCAGTGGTAAAGATTTCACCAAAACTGTAAAAGAATAGAGGTATTCTTCCCTTGCTGTCTTCCTTCAGATGATGAAAAGCAAATATCTATTCTTGATAATGACTGATCTCATTTCATTTTTAGAAGAGTTAAAAAAAAAAAAAAGGAAGAACAATTGGTTAAATTTAGTGCAAAGTTTTTTGAAATTGAAATGTTCCGAATAAAATAGTGATTTTTTTTTTTTTTTTGAGATTTAATACTTACTTTGAAAGTATCACTTCTAAAAAATTATATTTGGCAGTGATGTTAACACAGTGTTTTCCAAAGCTTTACATAATCTGGGAGTGTTCACATTTACGTAATGGTTTAAAACCTCTTTAAGTAAAAGCATTTATTATCAAATTAGATGGAGGCCTGAACAGCAGGTGTTAGATGACTTTGATTTTGAGGGTTTGGATGAAAGAGTGTATAGGCCAGTGTTTCTTGATGGGTAAAAATGAACCTTAAAGAATGTTTTATATATTTAAATAAATATTTGAAAGTATCATACTTGCAGGTGAAATTCAACAGTGCTATAAAAAGTTGTTCACTGCTGAGTTCAGTGTACCCATGGTTTATTATGTCCTAGGATCATTTCTCCTTTGAAAGCGATTGTAGATTAAACTGAAGGTTCAGTGAAATAAAACTGTTGTTAACTGTCAACAAAGCTTAAGTATAGAATATTTTTTTCTTAACAGATACCTTGACAACATTTGCAGGGAGTTCAATCTTTCTTGTCTGAATTTTGTTATGTAATCAGTGTTTCCTGACCAGGTGATGTGCAGAGCATCAGGGTTGGGGGCTTTCTCATGTTAACTTGATGAAAGAGAAATTCTATCACGTGAAAGATACTTCAGGCATGACTGCAGACATAAAATGTACTGTGTGTTGGAGCAAAGTGGTAGCGATGATGGGGTATAAAGTGATGATGTGATTTAGACTTTGGTCTTGATCAAACCAACTCAGTTTTTTCTTGCTCAGCATTGAAGAGTCAGGGACTTACTCACACTGTACCAATTTTATTTTCAAGTTTAATATACACATGCAGCTGAAGAAATGACATTCTCAGTCTTATTTCCATAAACAGATGTGTTTAAAAAGTGTGGCAACAGTCGCTGCAGTCAGCCTAAGCTGAAGTGGCAAAATCATTTTGAAATCCTTTGAAAACCACGGGAATTACTCTGACATAAAAGTAGCATTTGATGTGCTTATCTCCTGGTAAAATGCTTGCCTTGACTTCTCTAGGACCAATACTTTCCATGAGGATTAAAGAAATGTATAAATAAAAAAGTCTTGTGGGTTGAAGGAACTTCCTTGTAATTTAATTGACATAGCTGTTGGCAGGAGGAAGTCTTTATGTTAGTGACTGTACTGTGATTTGTAATGCTTATGTAATACCATGTGTTCTTCTGCATGTTTCAGACAATTTGAAATGGTTATTCCAACAGAAGATTCGGTTATTACAGAAATGACATCAACTTTAAGAGACTGGGGAACAATGTGGAAACAACTCTATGTGGCAAGTACTTTGAATAAGTTGCTTTGGTTGAATACCAGCTGAAAAGACTAGATATGTTGTTAAAATATAGTTTTTTCCTGCTTGAAAAAAGGAAAAATGTAATTAAAGGTAGTGGACAATTTCCTTTTCCTGCTGGATTTATTGTAGCTTTTCTTTTTCTTTTTTTTTTTTTTTTAACTTGTCTTTTGTGGTTTATTGCTTATCCTGACCCTGTAAATTAGTCAAAGAACCTACAATTCTTATTTTAACGTATCTTTAAAAATAATTAAATGTGGAAATGAGATGTCAGACTCTTTGACTGATATTATTATTGTACTTGTAGATTATAAAAGCAGATCCAATGCATTAATGAAGGGTATATGATCTTCTTAATAGTTGAAAGAGAAGAAGGAAAAAAAGTCTTAGTACCCTTTATTAATAAACAGTATAAAATGTAAAAAAAGAACTGCATTTTCAGGCAAAGTGTTGTATAAACAACATTAAATTTTCAGTTACAAAAAGTGTCTAAGCCATTTGATTCATACTCATTTTCTTATTGATTTTATTTTCTCTTACCATCTCTACATTCATAAGTATCAAGGCTTGTCCATTTTACTTGACCAGGGTCTCTTGTATATGACACAGAGATCAAAGGCTGCCAGCTGTTGAGTCCTCACTGATAAAGGGGAGGTGGAAGTGGTTCTTGATTAACAGTAATAAGCTAATTTTGGACCTAGCAGTTACATGCTTCTGAAGTGGTTTCTGGTACTTCTGCCTTATTACTTTTTCTTGCACTTCATATGTCTGCAGCAAAAGTGCCATGTCTCTCAATTCTGTTATTATTCTCCTTATTATTCTCTTATTAACATTTCACCTTCCAATCTTCTGCACTGAATCCTAACCATGGCTTAGGCTTGACACCATATGTACATATTGGATGTAATCAAAACCTTCTCCCTTGCATCTCCTTACAGTTAAGACCTCCATGTCTTGATCTTAACTCCTTGCCGAATTGATTATGACTTGAACTGTGAGAAGCTTAGCTATCTTCTGCACTATACTCATAGAGGGCCTGCTTCTGTTATGTATTAAAGTCCACAAGTCAGGATGGTTCAGAGGCAGCTGAACTGCTTCCTTTTGAGTGATGATTGTAGGGATTGTGCTTAGAGAGACTTTTCAGAACCAAGCAACACTAAAAAATTGCGTTGAGTTCAGTGTTAAACAGTCTCAAATTAGACTTCACAGTCAAACTAGTTAAGCAGTATGTACTGTTTCTGAGGTGAACTTCAAAACTTTATTGAAATTTCTCTAGATTACAATGGGAAGTTTTTTCCTAACCGTCTTAAGCACATCTCAGTGTAATTGATTTCTGTGATTGCATATTAGAAAGGGTATTAGAGGAAAAGGAGCAAAATCACGATCTGTTTTAGTAGAGAACCAAATCTATAAAGCAAGCGAATTTGCTTGCACATCCACTCAGCGCTCTGAGATGTAAGAAACTTTGACAAATGCTGAACATTTGGAAAAAGGGATGCTGCCTTGAAAATGTTATTTTGAGCTTAATGTTGTTGTGAAATACTAGCATGTCTCTTGTATTCTGCTAAATATTTTACCTCAGTAGAGCTTACCATCGCATTTCAAAATCAAAGACACACAAGTTAGTGATTATTTGATTTGTTTTCTTTTTAATGAAAGATGAAATCTCTGTATCTAATGGAAAACTGTGAGCAGAAGCAGTCAGCCTATGTAACACTTCCATGAAGACTTTTCAGTCTCTTGCTTTTAGACTATTTGCCATGACCTGGTTTTTCTTTTTGTTTTCTTTTACTTACAAAGTTCATGTATTCTATTGTTTTTGTTGAAGTTGACTCTTTTTCAGCAACTTTTTCTTCACTGCTGTTATTACTGTGCATTCAAAATACACTGATTTTCTTTTTTTTTTTTTCCCCAGACAGCTAGAAGAAACAATAAATCAGTGCTTATTTTAGCGAGCTTATGAAGTGAATGAATGTGAAATAAAAAAGGCAAATTTGTCACACAGCAGTGTTTTTCAGAGCTCACGGAATATAAAGTCTACTGACAGAGAATAATGATGCTTCTAAGTGAATTTTAGCTTTTCATGGCAATTATCTATCAGTAATTGCTGCATTTGGTTTTATGTCAATTTTTTCTTGGGAAGAAGTAAAGGGGAAACGTGTGGCTTAGGGTGATGTCTTTTTTTAGCAAAAATGGGCAGAACAGGTCTGAATTTTCAATTTGTTTGTGATATGTCACTTAGTGGAGTTTGCAATAGTTTCCTCAAGCAACAGTTTCTTAGAAAAATTATAAGGTAAAAAATTATAAAGTAAAACTGCCTACAGTAAAGTGAAGGAAGAGTTAAAAGAACTTCTGCTGTTTGTGAGGAAACCATTATGGGAAATGGTTTACGTCATTAACTGGTATGTAATTAGAGTAGGAGGATGTGTTTTATTCAAATTCACGTATTTTCTTCTATTTTGCAGTTAGATGAAGCAGAACTGTCTGAAATAGATTTCTGTCTATGTGAATCTATTTATTTACAGTTAGATCACCTTTATAGCCCTGAAGGAGCTAAAAGAACATTAATGCTGTGTGATTCAGGGTGTGAATTCTAGGAGCTATTGCCTTTTGATCCCCTTATGTCTGTGGGTTCTAATGGTCTTGAATTACACTGCCATGTTTCCAGTTCTGATGGAGCAACATATAATGAAAATGCATTTGGAATAGAACAGTGCTGTGACATTCAGCAATTCTTTTTGAATCTTTGCCATATCTGTCACAATATTTAGACTGTGTAAATGTGTGGTGTTAGGAGTTTGAGTGAAATTTTGGAGTGTGGACAGTGCAAAGGCATGATAAGTCCTGACATGACTTTATGCATATGTGCATGCATACATACAGGTAAAGAGGTCACAGCATTAGAGGGAGGAAGAGGATCGTGACTAACTAAGGGAATAAGGATTGAAGGTTATTGATTTCCACACCACATCTATATTCGTTAGGACTTCCAGTTGGTGAAGATGCAATTCTTTATTTATCTCACAGAGAAATGAGGGGGATCTCTTTCATCGACTGTGGCATATAATGAACGAAATCCTAGACCTGCGAAGACAAGTCCTTGTTGGCCATCTGACCCATGATCGAATGAAGGATGTGAAGCGACACATCACTGCTCGTCTGGACTGGGGCAATGAGTGAGTAGCTATAATTGTAGAAGAAAATAGTGTAATCTCGTTGTAATACCAGTTTTAGGCTTAATATATAATGTTGGAATAAAGAACAGATTTATGACAAATGTCACTTTTCATTGTGGATTTTTTTCCTTCATTGTTTTTCTGTCCACTATGTTTTAGCAGTGAAAAATGACTTACAGCTTGCCTTCCCTCCTTTCCCCTCCCTCTCCTGTCCTCTCTTTTATTTGAGTGACAGATAAAAAGAAATAACCCAAGTTATATTCTCCTAAGTTTTTTTTTCTTATTTTTCCAAAGCAAGAGATTTTCATTCTTTTGTCTTAAACCCATGCTACCTCAAATAATGTCTCTTCAGTAATACTAACTGCCTAACAGAGTTCTAGGGTTGGAGTACTGTTAGCATAATGCTTGAGGATGAAAATGATTACTGAATCATTTTCTGAACACAGCTTTCACAGATCTTGTTACTATCTTGTGTAGTTTGAAAGACCAGTAAGCTCATCTCTGTTCCACATACCTCACTCATGAAATAAAGTCCAATAGGCTACTCTGAACTCCAGGATTACTAGTGAAGACAGCAGTACAAACTAACAGTGTAATAATCATTACAATGAGAATCAAAACCAGCATGAATCTGTTCTTGTAGCAGCGAGGCATCAGAATCTTGTCATCCTCTTGTAAAGAAACATTTTCTTGGCACAGTTGGGCAACTGAATAATACAGAAAATGCAAATATGAAGAGTGCTGCTATTGGTGCTGGTTTTGCTTTGAGCTTGCAAATCCGAGACCATATGAAGGGGAATCCACAGAAAGTAAATTTTACTGCTGTTGTATACAGCATGCTTTGCAGTACTTCCCCTGTAGTAGCACTGTGTGGCTACTACATCTGTAGCCCTTTTCTTACATGTATTGTAATTGTTTCTTCAGTGTGGCACTCCTGGCTACATAGCTAGGTTTCTGGGAAGTAAAACACAACTATAAGGTTGGTGCGTGCATCAGGAGTGATAGGAGCATCCCTTTTCCCTCATACCACAGTACCCTGAGGCAGTACCAGCAGTAAGAATGGTGTTTTATGTGGTCATGAAGATAACAGAACACTTGATTTCTTTGATCATCGGGGAGGTGACTGAGTCACTGTCTCTGGAAGTACTCAAGAAACATTTAGATGTCTTACTGAGGAACATGGTTTAGTGGGGAAATATTGGTGGTAGGTGGGCGGTTGGACTGGATGATCATGAAGGTCTTTTTTAACATCGGTGATTTTATGATTCATCTAAGACAATAAATTTGACTTTGGAAAACTATGTAAACTAAAATAAAAAATCTCATTTCTGTACTATTGAAATAGTAGTTTTTTTGCCAGAACAGACTGTTAACCTGATACAGGCTGATGGTCTACTCAGAGCAGTGCTCTGTGCTCTTGGTTCTGTAGCAAGCTTTTTTACAAAGTGTGTGATCCCGAATAGGGTAATACAGAACTTGTGTGTGAATCAGCCTTTGAAAAGTACAGGTATATTCCTTGAAGCTTGTGACTGAAATATACTTCTGTCACTCCAGCTTTCATAGTGGAAAGAAATGGTCTTGGTGGGAGTAAGTATGATGTGGATCTCACCCTTAGTATTTCCTTCCCACTCTACAGGTAGAAAGCCATCAAAATACTAATGAGGCTTTTTTTTTCTTCTTTTTTTTTTTCTTTTTCCTAGAATGTTGTTCTTCCCCCATCCTTTGAACCACACATCATTCTCCAAATTCTGTTACAGTGAACATCAAGCTACCACTAGCTGGCACAACTTTAGACTTCTGTTTGCTCTGGTCTGCTCAATGCCTTTATGTTTTATTATTATTTTTTTAATATATTTTTTTGCAAGTGTCTACTGCAATGGCTTCAGATTGTTGAAGTGTTGTATTTTATGATGTGGGCATTTGTCATCTGAAACCTTAACCCAGCTATCATATCTGGTCTGCATTTGAACCAGTGTTGTCAAGCAGTTGGGCTCTGAGTTTTTAAATGATCCCTGTTTACTTCCAAACACTATTCTGTTCTGAAACTAACATGATTGTTTTTTGGGATGGCTTAGGCCAAAATTAAGCTTCTTCCGTCAGCGGAGTTTATTGTAACAAAGGAGACTTAACATGCATGAAAGCTGTAAATGTTTTGAAAAATTTCTGCTTCAGACAGAACAAGACAGTGAGAGTTGGTCTTTCCTCAGCTTTCTAAGTTTGCGAGTAGGAAGGGTAGTGCAATATTTCTTGAATAAGTTTTCTGAGAGCAGATATTTGAACCCTCAGTCAAGTGTATCAGTAAAGAAAATCACTTTGCACCTACTTGTGTTTGTGTCAGAGTTACATCTGTTATGTAGATGTCATGGATACTTCTCATCCTGTTGTTTTCTTTCACTCGAGTGTGGTTTTGTATTTATTGTAGTAAGCAGCAAAAGGAATGCTACAGCCAGTTTTGTTGGACATCAGATTTTATTGATCATCTCTGAGTTCATTTCCAATGCACCTTATCTTCCTACTGTGGCAAAATTTTCTTTCATTATTTGTAAACCTACAGCCAGTTTTGTTGGACATCAGATTTTATTGGTCATCTCTGAGTTCATTTCCAATGCACCTTATCTTCCTACTGTGGCAAAATTTTCTTTCATTATTTGTAAACCAACCTTACAGTTATTTCACTCCTCAGGTCTTCTTTATAAAATAAAGAGTGTTCTGTTTTTGTTAATAGATTTTTTAATTTATTAAGAATTTGATTTCCATAGAATTTAAGTGGATGAAGAGGAATTTATAGTTTTCTTCTAAATACCAGGTAAAACTGTTATTCAAAACCTTTGAGAGAAACTGTAAAAGCACAGCAAGAGTGACACAAAAGATGGTTTAAGTATAATTTTGGCTTGATTAAATCTATAAAAAATCCCATAATGAGTTCTAAAGATGTATTTTTGCCTAATGATGTCAAGTTTACTGTCATTCAGCATGAGTGAAAGTGATGCAATTTATAGTATGTACTTATTGAAAGCTTTCTGTAGTGAAAGTACTTTACATCTGAAGTGTGGAGCTTAAAAACAAACAAACAAAAATGAGCACAGCCGCTGTATACAAGTAAAGTTTACATAAATGAGTATGACTCTCATGGCATACTTTTTTATCTATAAGGTGTGAATTTCAGTGTACTTTGATTCCAGCTTTTCAGCTTGAAGAAGATGGAATGGATCATGTCAGATCTCTTTGTGTACCCTACTATTTAATTACTATCAGCTCAGCAGGATAACAATTTTTGAAAAGTTGGAATAACTTTTGGCATTGAGATGCTGTTTCCTATATCTTTTCTTTTGCCCATAGTTTCTTTGATTAAATTCTGACTAAATACTACTCAGTAGTAGAACTAATTGAATTTCAGGGAGTTCTGAAAGCACAGCTATCTAAAAGCCTGGACATCCAATATAGTGGAAGAACTGTCTGCTCAGAACTGTGGTGATTTCTGATGTCATCAGTTCCTATTCTTTAAAAGCAAATATTTTTAAGTTTTCAAATCGGTCATTTTTTTCTCCAAATTCAGGATGACTACCCCATATATGATCCTTATGACTTGCTGCTGTATTTATTACTTTATTACTTGCCGCATCCCTGGAGACATTCAAGGCAAGGCTGGATGTGGCTCTGCACAGCCTAATCTAGTGGTTGGCAACCCTCCTCACAGCAGAGGGGTTGAAACTTGAGGTTGATCTTTGAGGTCCTTTCCAGCCCAGGCCGTTCTGTGATTCTGTGCTATGTTGAAAATATTTTTTATTCCTGTAGATTGAAGTGTATTTAATTATTTCATCAAGGAAACGCAGCCAAGCGTTATTTTCTGCAGTTGTAATTCAAAATGACAATGCAGTGCAATTCACATAGTGTACTGACCACAGTAGTACTAAGGGTGGTACCCATTGCACATTGCCTGCAGCGAGAAATAGAATTAAAAACTGTGGGAGAAGATATTCCATTCATGTTACAAAGTGAAGAAAAGAGAGGAATCATGCATGAATTTCAAAAAAGCCCCCTAACAAGTTTGAAGTACCAATTAGTATTTGCTTTGTTAAATGGAATGTTTATGTTAAATAAAGAAAATCAGTTAAATTTCTTAATTTATTTCCTTCATATATAGATACTAATTACTTACTGTTATTCCAGTGCTTGATGGTATCTCTTTCTTTCTCTTTTCCTCATACAGACAACTGGGTCTTGACTTAGTTCCAAGGAAAGAATATGCTATGGTGGATCCTGAAGAGATCAGCATTACAGAGCTCTACAGGCTGGTATGTGAATATAATACTCTGTCCTTGTGCTGACAGATTACGTACTGTGGTTTTCATGATAACTTTCTTCTACTTAATCAAAAGTACTTTTTCTTTTTGCACTGGAATTTGCTAATGCAATAGGTTTTACTGTGATGAAAGAAGATTTATTTTTAATATTTTTTTCATTTCTTCCTCTGCATGGGGTGCTTTGATTTTATATCAGGTCTGACTGCACACATGCACATTCCACATGTTATTTACTGACAGCTTTGTTTTCATATCATTAAATTTATGAGTTCTAACATGAATTTAATCATCAATAAAAGCTTATGAGACTCTTCATCATCAGTGCTTTAACTAGCCATGAGTCCCATTAGATAACATTAGTGGAAATAAAATATTTGCGATGCAAGTATTGTCATGGTTAATCATATTGGTATGCTGATCTCTTCTAGTACATTAATGTTAATAGCAGCTGAGCTACATAGTAAAGCTCTCATTTGGGCTTGAAGGCCCATCTTGGTTTACTTAAAAGAGTACTGGTATTTCTTACTGTGATCTTGTACCACGTGAGTACTAAGCATTCAAATTCATTTCTACAGGCCTTGGCTCATAGTACTATTGCAGTTGTAGTAGTAAGAGTTCTGAGCCTTTCTTGCTCAGTATTTTGTTTACGCTAATGCATGTGTTAGTGCAGAATATAGAACAAAAAGAAATTGTGACAATTTGTTATGGAGCTGAAATTTTAACATGCTTGATAGTTTTTAATGACTTATTTTGATAATGTAAGATGCCAAGTCAAATAGTAATTTATTCACTCTAGAATCAGAATATCTTTGGGCACGTTCAAAATCATATGTAATCTTATGGAATTATATTGAAGCACTAAATGATAAACACTGAGAAACCAGTAACATAAGAAGAAACATACAGGGGAAGAATAATCCAGAAAATTAATGATGAAACTTGGGGAGTGCACTTTCAAAAATAAAGAGAAAAAAAGACGCAAAATAAGTTAGGTTTGAGGGCTAAGTAACTTATAAAGATTGCTGTTTTATAATAGGTTTTGGTATGACAAGAGAAAAACAGTGTAACCTTAATTGGTGATTAAAATGGTAAAGATATGAACTATAAATTCAAATCAAGAGAGCTTAGTAACTTCTACATAATGTTCTGCCAAAGATTAGAAAACATGGGAGTAATTTTTTCCATTTAAAAATGCGCTCTTTTGCCAAAGTGTTATTTGTGTGTTTGATTACTAGAATATCAGATCATTAACTATTTAAATCATCTATGAAATACAACATCGCAGGCATTTAAAATGGGTTGGAATTCTTGGAGTAGACAGTAAGTAAACTTCTAGAGGTTACTGCTTTTCCTAGGGACAGCTATGATGCAGTGTAACATTGGGAAAGTGGCATCCTTACTTCTCAGATGAAGAAAAAAATATTAAGAACAAAGCAGTATTACAAATTAATGTTGAATTAAAAGCTTAAACATTCGGAATAATAATAAGAATAAGAGAATAAGAAAGTAATCCAGTATTGCATTTTTTACCTTTTGTTTTTTTTTTTTTTAAGATCTTTATATTTAATTCAAACAGACTGCTGTGTTTTTTGTGGTATGTTTAGATGGAGCATCGTCATCGAAAAAAAGACACACCAGTACCTGCTAGCAGCCACCATCTTTTTGTTCAGATGAAGAGTCTAATGTGCTCCAATCTGGGAGAGGAACTGGAAGTAATCTTCTCACTCTTTGACAGTAAAGAAAATCGACCCATCAGGTAATGTATAATTTTTCACTGGGATACTGATTTTACATTGTCAATGTGCACTGTCTGTTCTGATCTTGGTAATAAATTTCACGTTTAGAAACAAGCAAAAGATTTTTTTGCTGTGTCTTGTAATCTAGTTCCTATACTTAATATTTGTCAGTATCATTTTGGATTTAAATAATATACTTTTCTCCGCCTTTTTTACTTATTTCAGTTTTCAGCTGGTTTTACTTGAGAGGGAAAATATATACTTGTGCATACAGACTGAATATTAGCTTTATGACTCAGAGGTCATTTTTTCAGTATCTCTATTTCCCTTTCTCCTAATCAGTGCACATTCAAACTTAAAACTGTTGCTTATTCTATAATATTTATGAGATGAATTATCCTAGGTACCTAGATGAAATCTTTTTATAATAGGTGCCTGAGATGCATGCTCTTAATGAAGCAGTCAAACCTGATCTCACATTTAGGGTTTGTTGGCTTTTTTTTTTTTTTTTCCATCTGGGAACTTATCTTTTAACTATTCTTCTGTTTGTCCTAGAGCTGAAATCCTTTTGATTTTTAAATGCTCAGTAGTTATTTCTATTCCTAGCATGTTTCTGGCCAAGAGAGAGGACCTGGGAATGAACAGGAACAGAATAATGATGCACTTTGCAATTCTGATATATAGGGGGAGAGCTGGTGGAAGGGCCTTCTGAGTTCTGTATGAGAAATATGGCAGAAAGATTGGAGGAGCAGTGCCACACTAAATGCTCATACACTGGTGATGGAATACTGGTCAGAGAGCTCCTATTCACAGTTTGCTGCTGGCCGTTACTCACTGTATTCTTTCTGTTTTCTCACTACTGAAAGAGCAGGTACTGGCAGCAACATACCTCAGTCTGATTTAAGGCTGGCTCCTGGAGAAGTGAAAGACTAGATTTAAAACAAAATGCACTTTAGATAAGACAGAACATAAATGTACAAATAGAAATAAAACCTGTCACTGTAAGCCTGTTAATAGGATAAAAAGTGTTATTCAAAATGTGTGCAAAGCCATGACTGTGTACTAATTGTCTTTTTACATATGTGGCAATAGGAGTTTGGAGCATTAGACTGAGTTTGACAACATGATGTGTGTGCTTTGTAGTTGTGCAACATAGCTACCCACAATTTGAAGTAAGATTATACTGAATAAATTGATTTTTATAGCTAATGATATCTTTAAATTGTTAGGACGTTAGCTGCTAAATACTGACCTGGCGTGCACTTTGGACATTAGTCACCAATAACAGTTTACTGCCATTTCTGAGAATTAAATGTGCATCAGGGCACATTTTCTGTGTTCATTTCAGTGAATGCCATAGCAGGTGATGGCTTTAGATGAGAGCTTCAGACCTTGACAGAAAACAATTTGAGTGTTATGGATTGCTGAAAACAAGGTTATGGCAGTAGTGGTCGTGTGAAAGCAAATGGATTGGATTTCACATTCACATGAAAGCACAAATTCTAGAGCTGTTTGTCACATGCTTTCTGTGATCTGACCTTTAGGTATTGATTCTTGACTCCAGTGTCTATTTGCAACTGCTTTATTATGTGTGAACTTCCTCATCCCATTACTGACAAACCTTGAAGAAGTGTGTTGTCATGAATCCAAACTGCCTTGTAGAGCAAGGGAGGAATGACAAGATGAACTTTGTGAAAGCTGTTTGTTACTATCTGTAAAACAAACATGCACACCTCCACACTTCTCCCACAAATTAAAAACCCAGGAAACAAGAGCCTCCTCAAAACATTGAAAAAGGTGAAACTAAGGGAGTTTTCACAGGAATGGAAATTAAATTAAAATTAAATTAAATTAAATTCACAGGAATTTAATTTCAGGGCATATATGTAGCATACCATGAGGTGGAGTGCAGATGCATCCAAGCTGTGATCTTTGTGGACTGGATATGCTTGCTAGCAGCATAACCATGTTGTCCAAGAGTTAAACAAAGGCTAGTTGGTCTTGCTGACATGGCTTTTGTGCTCTTGCTTAATATGTGCATGGCTGTGGTGTCCACAACTACTCTGTATTTCAGTCAGTTGACTGCTTGTTAGAGCATATGCATTAGTGTAAAGTCTTGTATATGTGTGCATAGCAGTATGGTATTTCAATCAATACAGACTGGTAGGATATTTCAGAGATCTTTATGCCCTGGCTAGACCTGACTTGTGCAGGCAATAAACTGTGAGGAGATGATGTGTGAGAAGAGACTGCGTGCACAATCATCAGCAGCTGAGCTTTATACCCTTGAACGAAGCCAGGGCCTACTGACAGTAATAGAGGTGTGAGCTGCAAAGTGCAATGTGTGGATAGATGTCATCTGCTAATTTTGGATGATATTAGCACATCAAAAAGCTGTGTTTAGCATCACCTTGAAGTCTGTCACAACAGACACCTGGGTGTCACCTGGGTGATTTGTTTGTTAATTTCCTAAGTCATTGCTAAGCAGCCCACAAGAAAAAGCAATAAAATTACTAGGTGAAACTCCTGTTAATAGCTTAGATAAAAGTAAGAAACCGTATGTGGCAATTTGTGTCCTGAAACAAAATGATGTTTGGCTCAAAATAAAAATATAGGAATATACATAACTTACAATGCGACTTCAATTTCTTGATTATGATTTTAGAATGGGGGGTTTCATTTCTTCGGGATGTTTTACTTTTTACATAAATTTTAGTTTTGCAAGCACTCTGTGTGTACCAAGCTTTCCTCAAGTGGTAATCCTGCTTGTTTGAATGAGGCAGTTGGAATGCATAGTGTTAAGTACAAGCTCATAGGTAGAATTGCTCCAGAAATGTGGTTTCATATGGATTACAGTCTGGTGTTCGTTGTCCAGCTGATGTAAACATACATAAAATGGGTGATCTTTTTTGCCTCTTAAAGAACAGAATTGGGATTTAATGATAGAACTTTTGTTCTGATATTGGTCTATCTTAAGACTACCTCAGCTTCTTATCAGATCAGCCTGCAAGCATACGATCTCTGTATATACTTATTTCATGTTATTAACCTCAAGTTCATGCAGTTGAAATAGCAGTTTTAAAAGACTGTTTGGGGACTGGAAGCAATATTATCTGTGTTTTTTTGTTGATTATTTTTTCCCAAAACAATCTTTATTTTACGTCTGTTTCATACATTCAGTGAAGTTGTCTGTGCAGAAAAGTTTGTTCAAATATTGTCAGTAAAATGAATTGAAGTTGTAGATACCAAAGTGAGACAAGCATCTACAGAATAGTAAGGCAGGAATTTTGAGTGTAGCAGTTTTCCTAGTCCAGTTGCAGACTAGTGCAAGAAAAAGCAGACTGGGAGTAGGATGCTCTGGTCTTAAACAATTAACAACATTCAAGAAGGAATGCAGTGTGTTCCATCTCCAGAGAAACAGACTCTACAACCTCTCTAGGCAGCCTATTCCAGTGCTCTATCACCCTCACAGTTAAGAAATTTTCATCCTATTCAGAGAATATACATGATACTTTTTTATGACATATATATTAATTCATCATAAAATGATCTAAATCTATTTGTATACTGCTCCAGAATTTTTACAGAACATTTTCATTATATTTTGAGTGTTTAAATTTTTTTGATAAGAGGATGTAACTTAACTGACATGCATAGAACAATATGTGATCTTGTCATCTTCACAGAATTTACAGCTGTTGATTTTTTTTTCTGTTCAACTGTGCTGTGAAATCATTTGAAAGAGTTTCGTTTTCCTCTTCCTTTATTTTAAACCTATCTGAATTTATTAATAATGTGGATAACGTGCTGCTGTGGAAAGGTCTGTGCTTCAGGGAAGGGAAAAAAAAAAAAAAGGAAGAGAAGGATACTTGATAACGCAGGGAAGCTATAGCTGAGCTTCATATTGAAGTACAAGAATAAGACTGTCCTTAGGACATTGTAAAATTGTAGTTTTCTGAGACAATATTAAGAACTGCTCATATTTAAAATATTGTCATTGAACAGTGATGAAAAATGAAACTTTGTTGTTGCTATAGATTCTTTCTGAAAAAAAAAAAAATACCATAGCAAATGTGTCAGACCAAGTTACAAGCAGAAAGCACATTATGTCAACAGGTCTTGCATTTGACTTAGTGGGGTTAGAATTTTGTCTATTAATAACATGTAGCTTAGTGATGTGTAAAAAGGAATATTGGTTTATAAAGTAAAAGAAAAGACATAAAATGGAAAACTGTGATCCCAAATATCAGCACACACAGCTTTTGTCTAATTCTTGTGTCCCTTATGGTTTGCCATGGGAACTAAGTTCAATATGTCTTCTTGGCAGGGCTGGATTCCTACACTGCACTGTTAGCCACTGTTTGTCTTGTAAAGACAACCGGATGAGGAAAAGGTGAATACTGGTGATTGTAATTCCCTTTATACAGGGAATTTTAAGGATGATTGCTCTTGCTTAAGAGACAGTCCAGACTCTCCAGAAGATAGGGTATGCAAATCTGAATATTTGAAAGCATAGCAAGTGACTGACTATAGGCCTTTGTTTTCTGGAAAAACTTAACGTGTTCATATGTTTTTCAACTACATCACAATTTTGTTGCTTTTTAAAAAAATAAAAATAAAAATAAAAAAATTAAACAAGCAGAAACATCCAGGGGGGTTTTACCACTCTTTGTGTTTAAATTCAGTGTATAGTCTTCACCACTTTTTCTGTCTCTAATTGATTGTGCTTAATTAGAAAACGTGTATAATATGTTACCCTGTGGGAAAGTCTATAATCTGAGGGAAAAGTAAAAAAGGAAGATGCTTGGTAACATAGGAAAGGTAAGATTTAATTGCTGAGCTTTATATTAAAGTGCAAGAATAAGGTTGTCCTTAGACCATAGTAAAATTGTAGTTTTCTCGAGCAATATTAAGAACTGCCTATATTGAAAGACCTCTGATTAATGGTCTGGAAACTGTTTAGGTGGCAGTATCTTGTGAAGTAATGAGTGAAATGCCAAGATTAAGACTTCTGCCAAAGCTTAGCATATGTTTTTTGTTTTATTTTAGAAGATTTTGTGGTGTATATGTGGACTTTATGATTTGTATACATCTGAATTTAAGATCTTTGTTTGAATTACACATCTAGGCTTCTGCTACAGTCCACAGATTGTTTTAGTCTAGTTTTAGTCAGTGAAGCTTAGAAAAGTTCAACTGATAAAATGTCTGTATCTCCCTAGCTCTTTAGAATCCATTGACTGATTTGATTAAAGAGCTGCTCAGCGTACCCTGAAGTAATTTTGAGCTGAATCCATCCTATTTCTTTTGTGCTTTCTATTCAAGTCTATTAGGTCATTTTAGGCTTTAGGCTCCTTCAGGTCTCCACAAAGTTTGAGTCTTCAAAATCAGAAATAATTGTTGTTGAAACTGAAAAGGATGTAGATATTAAATATTACTTATCTGACTTCTCGCGATTAACCTCTCATAGTGCAATCTATGAAGAAAAGTCCCCTGAATTTGCTGTTAAAATACTTGCAAAGAATTTTACAGTAGGGGGATCAAAAATTTGTGGTACATATATGTATGAATTTAGAATTGTTGCTTCAGTGCATTTTGAAATTGTTTTCTTAATGAAAAAAAAAAGGATTATTTGAAGGACTCTTTTGTTATGCTTAAGGAATACTGTTCCAATTTGAAGTTCCAGTGATAAACTGATCTTCTGATTTTGTGTGACCTACAAGTGCATTCCTAGGCAAGTAGCTGTTGAAATAAATAAGAAGCATTTAAAATCATAAAAATGTTATTCTGTTTTATATAATGTATCTCAATATTTTAGTGCTTTGAATGAAAGGAAAATTAAGTAAATTTGCAACTGCATCATTTTGAAATAATTTTTCTTTTTTAACAACTCACAGTCCTCCCTATATGTACAAAGAGTTAGATAATAATAGCTTTTCAGTCAAGATGTGAGAAAATACGATGTAGAAATTAGTGACTTGCCTAGAGAAGTCAGATAGCAATAAAAATTCAGTGATGCTGGGAGAGGCAAGGGGAGGTATTTGACCTCCAGGCTTCCAGTCTAAGGACTTTTCTAGATTTGTAGCAGCTGTGATGTTTCACTTGCATCCAATGTGATCAGTGCAGACTTAGGGCAACAGATTTCTTTTCTGTTGGATTTAGGAAGCTAGAGATAAATGTTCTTTTGTTATCACTCCATTGTGTTTGGTAGGAATCTTAACATTCGTTTGGGATGCTAGGAGATACTACTCTTCTCGAGGCTTTTTTGTGGCTGGAAATTACTATTAAAAATTAATTTTTTAATCATATTGGTGTCTGCAAAAACATCGGTTCTGTTGCATTAATTATGTAGTAGTAAAATACAGGCTTATTTATGACTTTATTATTGCTAATAAAGAGTTACGATTAATATTACTTTGTAGAGTATGTATATATTTATATAATTACACTAATTTAAATACATGCCTTAATGCTTTAAAAAGCTGCTTCATCCTGAGCATTTACTTCATGTGGAAGCTAGAAAACTGTGGAAGTTTTCACTTGACTATCAAGTATAAATCGAAGTGATGGCATGCATATGTACTTGCTTCATTAAAACTACAATTGTAAGAAATATTCTTCCTGGATATTACATAGTAACTTATCTTGACTCTGTGTGTATATAAATTTGTGTGTGTGTGTATATTTCCTAGCTAAACTAACTGTAGGAATTAACAATAAGAAGGTGATGTGAGCCCCTGATGACTTAGAGTTCTCTCTGACGTGTTCTTGCATATTTATATTGTTTTGCTGACTGTTCTTGCTTTGCAGATTTTCAAGTACCCTGCATGGCATTTGGTAAATTTGTGAATGGCTCTACTTTAACATGATACAGCCATATGATTTGTCTCACTTAAACTCTTTGTTTTATGCACTGTTGTGTCTTCTAACCTTGGATTCTTCTTCTCTTTTTGTTTCTCTCCCAGTCAAAAGCCCTGCGTACACACTTGTAGAGTAGTATTTGCTTTGTATTTGGAAAAGTTAAGAAATCTGTGATCATATTTTCTGATATTCTCCTGAGATTTTTCTGCTTTCAGTTCAGTCCTATGTTCCTGATTGCTGCTGAGCTTTTACCAGATACTCAGAAGTGTATAGCATTGTAGTCTGTTCTAAAGTATGTTGTCTCAAACATACTCAGTCTAGATCTGTTGAGAGTCCAGGCAACAGTTAATTAGTGCTGTTCTAACATGCTTTGGTAAAATCCGTTCCTTGAATTTGGCATGCTCAACTAATGTTTGAGAAAAGCAGAATCCAAAGAGCTTGTCAATTTAAGACTGAGCATTGATGTTTGCTTCATGTCATCTAAATTTCTTGTAATACTGTGATGTTCAAGCAGTGGTGGCCTGTGGAAGTTACAGAACAGCAGTTGATGCTCAGAGCCCAGTGTTAACATCTGAAAATGTTCTGAGGATTTTAATAAAGAGGTTGTGTGATCTAAGTGCCTGGCAATGGTGACAGTGTGTCTTCCAGTTTAATCCAGGGGAAATCCAATTTGCTAACTTTACTGTTTTGGATTGTGAATCAAAACGTGGTTTGTTAAGACAATCAAGAGATTTTCTTTAAAGCGAAAATCTGATACAGACTAAGCTGATGATGTAGATCTTAAAATACTGTATGTAAGGTGAATATTATGGGATTATAGTTTAAACAGGCAAAATTCTTGTAGAATATGAAGCAATTCAGCTTTAATTCTATCACTTTTTACTTTGGTTAACCATTACAATTACATTGCAAAAACATTTTCAGAGTTAAATGGAATTTTAAATGCCTGATTTCAGTTGATTTTAGTGTGAGGAGCACTTACAGGAAAATACATAATCAAAACTCCTGGCACAAGTTAGGATACTGTGGATCTCCAGAAGAAGACTGGAAATGTGTGTTTCCTAGAACGTTTCATGAGAGTGGAACAATCTTGTGTTCTTCATTAGAAAATTTCTAAATCTGTTGTAATGTATGATTACTTACGGGATTTAGAAAGTTTTTGATATTTTTCTATTCCTAAGAGATAAGTGCTGTAAATTCAGAGTATGAAGATTCCCAGCATTTAGAGTATCAAGGAACGTGATGGTGATTGTATGCTTTGCAGGTATCTTTCTTTCTTACCAGCGTAAAAGTTTAGTAAATGAACCGGCAGTGAGGTTGCATGTACCACGTCTACAATATGTGCTTAACAGAGTACACAAATCACAGTTTGCACCATTAGATTTTTGGAGAAGTACAGGATATCTGATCGTAGTATGTTCTGTTCCTTTATGTGCAGCGGTTTGTTGCAGTAGTGGTGATCTTAGTGGAACCAGAAGAAGCTGGATACTGGAGCTCTGAGACCGATCCTTAAAAAAAGTATAAATTGTTTTATTTATTTTTGTTTGAAAGATCTCAGCCACTTTTATCTCATCAAATTAGCTGTTTTCAAGATTGTGTATTATTCCCTGAGAGTCTAACTTTATCTTTTGCCACAAAAATATTTTGTTGCTACACACACACACACACACACACACACACGCACACACAGAAGTTTAGCAAATGAATTATTTTCCCAAAGTCACAAACCCAGTGTCCTCTGAAATATCTACCTATTCAGTGTAGCTGTTGTAAGACCATATTTCTATTTTTTTGTACATTGCTACCCAGACATCCTGTCTGTTTATAGAAATTTAGAGACACGGGCAATTATCATCTTGAGGGTGCACTATGAAAAAGAGAAGGAGGGTGTTAAGCCAGTTACCAGCATTTGTTCAGTTTAGTGGGCTTTGTTCTTATTATTGACGAAGTGTGAGTATACTGCTCCATCTCCTGCCCAAAGTCCCACTTGTTTAGCTGACCTTTACATTTATGTAGTGTTTGTGCCTCTCTGTGTTACAGCAACATACTGCAGTAGAGTGCTGATGTTTTTTCCTTAAATCTGCAATGGTACACACAGTTCTTGTCTAGCTGTGTCTTCTCTAAGCCATTTTCTTAATGTTATCATTTTCTCCAAATAGCAAAGCTATTAATAGAGCAATTTTAAGGCAACACTTTAGAAAGATGGAGTGTGTTAAGAATTTCTTTCGCTGATATACACTTTGTGTCTGTGTCAATATGATATGAATGTCTTATCACAAATGATTGATGCCTCTGGCCACATCTGTGGGAGAAGCGGAGATAAGCTGGCATGCTAATCCTCCTTTTTCTTTCACCTTGAACAACCTTGTTTGTTACTATCCTACTGCCCTCAAATGAGTGCAGATTCTTCATCAACACTAAGAATAGACTTTTAATCCAAGGAAAATAGAAGTAACCTGCATTTTCTGTTCTGTGAGCTTTTGGTTATAGGCTTAAGAACTGTGTAGACTCTGTACCATATCAAAGAATAAGCACATTACCCTTTGTTTGTTGTACTCTCAACCTCAACTTTTTACTGCCATTCATACACATCATCAACCTTTTTATGTATTTCTTCTTTCAATTATGTAATTACTTAAATAATTTTCATCACTTGCTGAAAACTGAAACCCATGGTTGGTGGGTCAAAATATCTGCTGATTTCTGTTCTAATTTACTTTTTGGTACTTTTTTTTTTTTCAGAGAAAAAGCTACGATGTCAGTTTTTTTTTCTATTGAAGAAACAAATGCTCCTGCCCCTACCCATCCCTCCCACTGGCCCCTACTCTGTGGAAATTTTAAAGAATTTTAGTGTAGGAAGAGAATGTTTGAAGATGTTTTTTGCAACTTCCCCAAACATGAGATTTGCTATCTTTTATGGTAGCTCAAATAAACCAACTTTTAACCATCTCTCTCACTGGAAATTTACAGAATTGTCTAGTATGAATTTTTCACAGTCGGAACAACGGCAAGGAAGGGAGGGCTTGAACACCTCTCCAATGTAGCTAAGATTTATTTCCATCTCCCAGAAGACTCACTGTTTTGAACCCAAGATTTCTTTCTTTGCAAGCTGAGATATCCTTCTGACATCTCTTGAGCTAAAGCTCAGGGAGTCTCAGTATTACTGTACTCTCATCAATGTGGAACACTAAGCCATGAAGACTGAAAAAAAGTACTTGACAGTATGGTGTGTACTCAGTACAAGGCTATGGTGGGTAGTTATTTAAAAAGTACAGAAATACTGTGTGTATGTGATCAGCTGTCTATGAAGAATTTGTTGCATGTAGTTGTGGGGAGTAGTTCACTAGCTGTAGTGATTTAGAAATTCAGGGGAAAGATAGACAAGTGGTGAAGTGTTTTAGTATGGCAGTTATAGAGTATTTGTTATCAAGCAGATTTGAAAAGTTGAAAAGAATGTGTAGAGCTGTATTTCCATAAATAATTTAATCATCATTATTCATCATCATTAATCAATTAAATTATCATTAAGTGATAGGCTATTCTGCCTTTCCCTCTTAGAATGCTATGTTTTAACACGTGTAGCCTACAGTTTTTAATAGTGTTCCTTGGAAATTATCTATTACTTTAATACCTCAACACTATGGATGCTTTCTGTCTTGCATTAGCCTTGGATCCTGGGCATCCTGAACATAGGGGATCTGGAAGAATTGAACCAGCTCAGGGCTACATCTCCTTTACAGTATTTCCACAAAAAAACTATTTTATACTTTTGCAGGACCACAGCACAGTGAGGTTTTGCATTATTTTTAGTTTCCTGAGAATACAGAATTAAACTCACGTCACACTAGAAGGAAGAATACTAAAGTTCTGGCCTAGTCATTTAGTTTGCCCAATTAGTTACATTTTCATTTATTTTACAGTGCAAAACAACTCCTAAGGAAGAGTAGAAACATGTTTGTGCTGACTAGTAGCCTTAGATTTAAAGACAGTAATAAATACATTGGAACTAGAGTCTAGAGTCTATTGGTTACCATGTTCAGGCAATTGCCTCTCACAGTGTAACAAGGATTCTTTGTCCTGAGCCTGCTTTTGGCCTGAAAAATCTGTTTGGGATTTAGAAACTTCACTGGAACATATCCTGACCAATGAGAAATTTTGAAATCACTGAGTGTGTTTCTATATCTCTGTCTGTACCTCTTGATATGTTGGGGGATGCCTACTTCCCTTCTAATGCTCTGTTTGAAGGAAGATAAAAGCATTGGATATTTTTACCTGTATTATAGTAGCCTTGGTATTCCAGTTAGGTTGAAAATTACTCCAACATGTCTTATGGAAAGAAAGGTGACATTAGCTTAGCAACTCATGTGCGTGGCACTCAGATACCAATAGCAAAAATATATCTTTCCTTTATAAGTAAGTCATTTTTGTTTGCTCAGTTTCATTTACGTGTCAACAGCAGTAGTATAAGTAGTATAAGATATGATTTACGTTGCAGGCAGAATGTGTAGAAGAGGAATGTTTGGCACAGCTGCGTCCTCCAAACATTTTGGCCTTGGTGGTTTCTGTAATAAATATCTTTTCTATAGATCTTTACTGCTTCTCATTGCCAAGTGATGAAAATGGTTAATCCTGACTGTAAGAGGTTCTATATGTTTTAATAGTACTTATTTTTATAGATAATTCCATTCATCTAACTTTGCGCCGTACTGTGTAATTTGCTGTGATTAGTGAGAATTTTGATAAGTTGCTTTTTAAATACAAACCATTCCTGAACTGTGAGAGAATAATAGCCTCTTGCTTCAGGGTAGTGTTCCAAGTGTTTTTTGAGGAGCTGGCATTTCATCAAGACCATTTGCATTGGCCTGACTGCCCAGACTTTTCTGCTTAATGCTTGTAAGGGAGCTTTTGTAACACTTCAACACTTATAAGGGGTAATTTCAGCAAAGAAACTACATTTATGGATAACATTTCATAAGTACAGTGAGGTAGAATGTGGTAGGAATGAATTGCCAAAGACAGGCATGAGTGTAGTCTAGCAAGAAAATGCTATTTGAAAGGCTTTCTTTGTTCATTTCTTTAAAGGTTTTGTATTTATGGGAAGTCATAACTTGTTTCTTTCATTGTATTTTTAATATGCTCTTAAATCAACAAGTACAGATTAATTATTCCCAATGGAAGTGTGTTAGATATTAACTGTTTTTACCACACAGCTCAGTTCCTCTTATGAAATTTCATTTTCAGTGAAAGAAATGTTTCAAAGACTCTCTGATATCTTCTACTTGCCATGGCAGGAGTGATGATGCTCACTTATGTAGGGCTGGTCTTGTATAGACCTACACATTTTAAAGCAGATAAACTAACCAAGGAGAAACGTCTGGGATGGAGTAGGTTTCTCTTGAGCATTAATAAATAACCCTCATACTCATTGCACTGTAAAAACTGAAAAGCAACAGGAGAAATAATTTTATTTAATTGCTGTTATGAAAACACTGCAAGGGGTGACTTCTCCTGCAGCTGGTGTTTTACCATTTGGAGCTTAAATGGTCAGCTACTGTTTAAAAGTGAGTCAAGTTTTAGAATAGAGGTGTGTGTGTGTACCACCCATGACATATTTGTGGCAATTTTAAGTAATTATTGGATAGGTTTAACAGCAGAGATATTCTGATGGTCTTATAGATCATCTTAGGAAGAACACATTGTACTGAATACCGATAAAAGGCAGAGACATCACAAGGCAACACGTAGTAGCTGTTTTTAAGCCCTCGAATGAAGGTGAATACACAAGAGCCTTTGGGCTTTTGGAGGGTGTGGGATATTCTTAAATTTCTTTCACCTTTTCTCTTATTCCTCTTGCTCTCTTCAAGTTGAATTTCTATCTTTGGGGTAAAATAATACAGCAGATCTGCTTGTATCCATGCTATTACCTCAGCCAGCTACTGGGATAATGATCAAGACTGTAATTCAGCTTAAAGGATCTGTAGGTCTGTGTGCTGATAATGCTGTGTTGAACTATGTTTATCATTTGTGGCAGACTAAGCTCACCATTACTGAGGGCTCCGGATTCTGGTTTACATTCTGTTTTTAGTTGTAAATACATGATGAGAGATTCCAGTGTGCTTTTTGCCTTTTGAAAACACATCTGACTCTTGATACCTCACCAACAAATAATTTTGAATTGTTGTTTTCCATTGTAACTTGTTAATCTTTTCAGTAAATGTGTAATATCACTTTTTTGTTAATACACAATTGCAAATATATAGAGAGTATAATACAATATAGAGTGTGTGGGCAAAAACTGTTTTATTAAGGCTATCTTCTGTTAGTAAAGAGGTGGAAGATGGGAGTAGAAGCTTGATTTAGCTACGATATGTAGCTGGTATTATTTTCCACCAGTCTCCTCTCTCGTCTCCCTTTTATTCTCTCATTTTTTCCTTCCTTTTTCATTAACTGTAGTTCTAACATATTTACTAACAATTTGACTTTTCAGCATAAAGCTAGCATTCAAAAATGATTTTGTTCTTCCCACATGTTGTCAGCACATCTAGGAGATGTGATGATAAGCTTCAGTATAGCGCTATGTAGCATCATAATATTGGTTTGTTGATTTCCTTTAGTTTGTGTTAGTGCCTTAATCTGAAATTGGCTGAAATTAGATTTTTTTTCTGGTACTCATTCTTCCTTTCCATCTTTGCTCATTGCTGTTTATTTTTCAGACTGAAATTGCAGTATGGTTTTCACAAAAGTATGTAATAGAGTTAAAGTACAGAGACTGACTTATGTGGAACAGCTTGTACTGCAAAGTCATGTTGGCACATCTACCATTCAGTTAGTCTGTGGTTAAGAATATACTTTTAAGACTTTTTTTTCTATTTACTTCATTAACTTACGACTTGTTGTACCACATTTCTCTGCATTTCACCCTTAAGTAAAAGGGGAACCTTTTGTGTCTGATGGTCG
The DNA here is from genome assembly GCA_036925125.1 of Oreortyx pictus. Lineage (NCBI taxonomy): Eukaryota > Metazoa > Chordata > Aves > Galliformes > Odontophoridae > Oreortyx > Oreortyx pictus. The sequence continues at coordinate 160,069,211 of JAUPFR010000001.1, read as the reverse complement.
TTTTATGATGTCAATGATCCTTTAGTTGTAAACTCACTAGATCCAGATTTTAGTTCTTAGTGAACATCCCTTAATGGCATTCTGGAGTTCAGTAGACCCGAGTTGGTGAAGTATGCTGCAATATTCTCTTACTGTCTCTCAGCATTTAGTTTAGAAATCACTAAAACCTCTATTTTTATAGATGTCGGAAAGGGAAGTGGTGCTTAGAGCAATGAATATTGAATGACATAGCTTTACTGCAATGCATGCCATGTGGCTGTTTTTCTTGGTTGTTGATGGTTTTGTTTTGTTTTCTTTTTAATAGTGTGTTTGTAAATTGCAGGACAGGCAGTCTGTCTAGACTGCTACCATGTGACTGGTAACATTTTCCTGCTAATACTGAGGAAATAGGGGTTGCTTATGAAAACAGAACAGTTTGTGGCCGTGTTTCTTTTAAATTCGTGTGTTAAGCCTGCAGATTTGGAACACATTGTTGCTTCACTAATACACGGGAAGTTACAGTACCAAAATCCCTTGCTGACCTTCTTAAATTAATCTCTCCAGCATTAGTTATTTCCTTATTTTCAGTGGGAAGACAGCAGAGTTTAAATCTGTGCAGCATATTTAAGTGTGAAGATTGATGCTCATAAAAAATGCATCACAATCTAAACTAAAATCAAACCATCTTCATAGAATGGAAAGATATTTCTGCTTTGGGATTTCTCTGTGTGTGGTTGTTGTATATATGTATGTGTAAATGACTGCTGAGAAAGCTGTTGTGAAAAAAGATCCTAGCCCTAGATTTCACCCTCTGGAGCTTTTGCAGCTGTTTGAAGCCAAGCTTTCAGATCTTGGGAATTCTCAGTCTTTATTTTGTTTTTGAAAGGCTGTTTACTTTCCTCAACCATTTTCTAACCCATTTCTCTTCACAGAAATGCTTTCAATTGTTTATAAACACAAATGCTGTCTATATTTTATCACAATGTTATTTTATTCTCATGATCTTACAAGTATATCTGCATTTATTCTTTGGTAATATTCAAAGGTAACTGTTTTTAACTGGACTGTAACTGTTGCTAGTTTTTTTGTTTGTTTGTTTGACTTGAAATACATTGAAGCGCTGAACAAGGATTAAGATTTTTGGAGATTTATTGTTTTCAGTTTGCCTTTTTAATTGCTAGGTCCTGTGCTTCAGTCAAATGAAATTTCAAATTCAGATGAGGAAATTGGATCAGCATAGCCATTGTGTGTCTGTTGCAATCAGTGCATTTCTTTGTGACGTGACAAAAGTCTTTGGCTTTTAATTGTGTTCTGAATCATAATCTCATGGTGTGGAAGTGTAAGCAGAGCTTGCAAATTTCATATCCAAGTGGATAGTGAGTAGGAAGCTTTTAAAGGCTATGCTTTTGATTTCTGCAAAAAGTATGCTTCAGTGAAGAAGAGAGCACCCCAGTTAAATTCAATGTTTGCCTGTTCACAGGTAAACTACAACAATAGCTTATCCACTGGTAGATAGCTACTTGCTGAATGATGTTTTCTTTGAGCGAACATTTATAGTGATTTCTTAAAAGGAAAAAAATGCAGCAGGATATGTGTGTGTGTGTGTGTGTGTACATATATATATGTATACACACATATTCCTTCTAAATAGTCCCGCAGACCTTATATTGGCCAAATTTATATTGATGCATACAAATGTACTGCAGGTTTCAGAAGCTGCATTATTACTGCTGGAACAGAGGCTTTTTTATCTTTTCTCTTTAGTTTTGCACATTACCCAAAAGAATGGGTCCTAAAGCTTTAACTGCTTTGATAACAACAGCTCTTGCTAAGTGAATATGGACTTTGCACGAGACCTATAAACAAAGCTTTGTTCTTTCTTACTGTGTTTTCTGATGTTGAAAAGGAACTAAATGTAAATGAAAAGACAGGAGTCTTTTGAATAACATTTTTAAATAAACAGCAAAATACCAACTTGTTTCTCTTTAAAAATATATCCATATAAATATTCTTTAAAACTCAGTTTTAAAGTTTCCATGGAGACAAAAGCTGCAGAAGTTGGCAGTATCATAAAACAAGAATGTTTCGAGAAAATAACATTCCACTCACTCAGAGGTATTTGAGTTAATCACTACTATTCTTAGATTCTTTCTTTTATGCTGTCTGATTAAAAAAAAAAAAAACAAAACAAACAAACAAACAAACAAAAAACCTACATAGCCGAAGACTGCACAAATGCTTTTTAAATACTCCCAAGAAAAAAATCTAGGTATTTGTAGATTCAGCCTGGGTAAGTGGTGTTCATTTAACAAAGTATTTGGCAGACATAGCTTTTAAGAAACATGCTTTTGAAGGTAACAGTGGCCTGGTCTATAACAACACTAACATGATCAGCTGATCTAGAGAAGAGACTATTCCCTCCTGGACAGTCTTGGTTAAACCACACCAGTTTGTGGTCCTCTCTTAAAAGATTAATGACTGGATGGCAGTTCAGCAGAAGGCCCTGAGCTGTTTGTCCTGTGGGGTCAAGCTGAGGCAGTGAGCCTTGGTTGGAGGGGGCTAATGGACATCTGCCTGTACCTGCAAGATGGTCAATGCCATCAACGGATATAAACTGAAACAGTGCAGTGTTGAGCAGGAGGTTGGATGTAGAGGCCTTCTGAGGTCCTTTTCAATGTGAATGACTGATTGTGTGAACAATTGATCCAGATTTTAAATAAAAGAAATGCTGGTGTAATAAAAATTTACTCCGTGTTCTATTGTGTCTTATCCAACATGTGTCTTATTCCTCATGATTTTCCGGATGCATTTTGAGAACAGTAGTAAACAATGCCTAGCTTTTGAAATAAGCAGGAGAGGTGGGTACAACTCAGAGAAAACTAGTTGCAACAATCTCACTTTGGAATTTGTTTTTTGTTAGTTCGAGCATTACAGGGTGTCCAGACATGACTGTCAGCCAGGTAGGGCTGGGGTGAAAGAGTGAAGAGTAACAGATACACTGTCTGCTCTGAAAGTAATGCCTCCCATTTTATTATGTCAGCTCATGATGTCAGAGGTAGATGGTGGTGGTATGGCTATAGAGGCTGAACCTTACTACCAATATTCCATTACATTTTGTTGCCGTGTGACAGATGGCAGCAGAGGGGCAATCTGACAGAATGGTGTCTGACATGGAAGTGTGTATGGAGCAAAGGTGTGGAATTGAATTCCTCCATGTGGAAAAAAACTGCACCCATTAACATCCATCAACACTTGCTGAACATTTATGGAGACTGAACAGTGGATGTGAGCGCAGCAAGGCAGCGGATGGTGTGTTTCAGCAGTGGTGACAATGATGTGAAAGACAAGTCAAGTTCTGGATAGCCATGCACAGCTGTCACAAAATGAAGAGTGTCTCAGTCAGCTCCTTTGTGCAGATTGGTGGATTATGGCCAGGGAATTGTTTACAGAGCTGGATATTGGCTTCAGTGCATTGGAAACAGTGGTAGTAGCAGCACTGGAGTATTGAACAGAAAGAACTGCAAGCAAGTTTGTTGGGATCTATTGATCTGATAAGATGCTGAAGGTGGCAGTTTCCTGGCATTGTTGTTGGCAATGAGACTGTCCTACCAGACCCACCATATAGTCTGTATCTAGCATCTTCTGACTTCTATCTGTTCAGGTCAGTGGAAGGTGGACTTCACGGGCAACATTTTCCTAGCACCGGTGCCGTCATAGCAGCTGAGAAACAGTGGGTCACCTCCACTGGTGCAGATTTTTACTTATGTGACATGCATGTTCATTACTGATGAAAATTGAAAAAATAGTTTTTTGTAGCTGGGAATTTGCTCTACCAAATAGTATTGTTGTATTCTTTTTATCTATTGTAGTTTCCATGGAAATAAATAGGAGGCATTACTTCCTGAGCCACATACATGTAACGCTTATGCAGAACTTACCATTTCTGAGCCCTTTGTTTTTCCCATATTGCATGTGTCTTACTGCATAAATGTTATGCTTGTGATTGCTGTGAGGCTGTATCTTGTAGAAAGTTACCCAAACTGTGGTAAACTTGATTTTTCCAAAGTTTTCCATGCATGAAACGACAACTTCTCCCAGAGATTGTCCATGATGAACCTACTATCAAATAAAAAATTTTCAGAGTAATTTCTCTTTCAGTGTTTTTTTTTACACTAAAATGAGAGTTCTCTGCATCTCTCTACTATCAGTATCAGATATTGTATCAGATACAATACTTGGCACCCCATAGCCAATTGCAGAAAAAAATTCTGAAAATGAAATTTGTCTGCTCGAATTTATAAGACCACCAAAATCAGTGTAGGCTAGAAAGAACTTTTCGTATACTTAGGTAGGAAAAACGTCTCCTGGCATTATCTTCCTCTCTTTGAAAAATAATATTGATTGAATATGAATGTGGCAATGTTGACCTTTGTTTAGCAAGAATTAATACATCACTCGCATCTAATTTCACTTCTAGGATAAAAGAATTTTATTGCTGTATGGACTGGGATATAGAGTATAATTTTTTCAAACTACACTCAGTATTTGAGTTTGTATTGAGTTTTCAGTAATTTTATTAGATGATTAACCACTCTTACCTAGTCTCTTCCTTTTTTCTCTTGTTTTAGCCTTTTTATAACAAATTAGTCTTTTATATCTTGACAAAGGTTACCTCTAAAAATAACATCAATATGAGATCTGATTTTATTTAATGATGTAATGAAGTATCTGTTGTATTTGTTTTCTTACAGTGAACGATTCTTTTTAAGACTGAATAGAAATGGTTTGCCAAAATGTCCAGAAAAGCCTGAAAGACACTGTTCTCTTTTTGTGGTGAGTTATTCCTATTCTTAATCCTTTTCGTGCTGGGTATTGAAAATCAAATTTGGATTAAATTATTCTGAAGTTGACTCAGTGGTGCTCCCTGAGCTTTTATGTAATCATGAATATCAATTTTAAAGAGTGATTAAAGGATATTATTAAAATCCCAAATTGAATGTTTTCTGGCAGTATGTGGACACTCAAATTTTAACTTCATGTGCGTACATATAGCTGTCGCTTTCCTTGCAACGAAGACTTTTGCTTGTGGTTTTTTGGCCCAAAAGTTGGTTTGTGCAGTGCTCTTTATAATTTTGGGGAATTAGGAGTTGCACAAAAGCATAATTGCTTTCAAAGTGCTCATCATGTGTTTTCTGTCTTCCTCTCCCATTATGCTGCCTTACAACAAATTTTTGGGCGTGATATTTAAGGACAGACATACTGAGTGCATGACCATCAATTTCAAGAGTTAAATGGATAATTTATTAATTCTATATAAGTGACCTCACTGCTCATTTATCACTTTTACTGACAGTAAAAGCAGTGCATAAAGATGTTTTTAAGTATCACGTTTTACTCAGAAATAATGAGGTTCTGATCTTGTGCAGGATTTGAGTAGCAGTGAACTCAGGAAGGACATCTATATCACTGTGCATATTATCCGAATAGGTGGGTATAATTGTCTGTGAGTAGAAATCTGACATTTGGTATGTATGAAACAGTGAAGAAAACCACGTGGGATCAGCTTTGGGATCTGTTAGGTTTGCTAAGTCTCTGTATAAATTTCATGAAGGAAACACCTCTCTTCTAATGGGAAAATTGTCTTGAATTTCTCAGCATTCTTTTGTGTTATTTTTCAGGTGTGCTGATGAGTTTTGATGAAGTATTTTTTGTGACTATTGCAAAATGACATGAGGAAGTCATATGTAAACTGTACTAAAATGATGGAGTTTTTACTAGGGAGTCCATTCTTGTTACAAAATGTAATTTCAAGCATTATTTCTTCATAGGAAACTTACCTAGAAATGTAGTATGTCTACTTAAATAGTATCTGATGAAATCGTTCAGATAAATTTGGTCTTCTCCTTGATCCCTTTAAAAAGAGGAGAAGGAGGTAAGTGAAGGATGTCATATGATAATTTTAATCTATGATAATATACGCAGATACTGTGTCCTGTAAAACAAAGCTGAAGAGTCACAAAGTGTGCCATGTATGTATTTTAAGAAGTTAAGCTCCTGGTTGTTCTGATTTGAAGCAAGATTCTTTGGGTTTGCTTTTGAACTCTTAGATGTATTGCTTTTTTTGTAAATGGTCTTCCTAGCTGCAAAACCACAGTAATGAATATATCTACCTATTTTTGCAAGGTATTTTGTTTTCAAATATGGTAGTTACAACTTGTGCTGTGTTCAGAAACAACTTATTAAAAGGGAAGTTCTGTTTTACAACATAGGTGGATGATTTCTCCTTGCACTTTCATGATTTCAGAATGTTTCGTTGGAATATTAAAGCAGTGCATTATTATTGGCAAAGATTGGGAAAAACTGTAGTAAATTGTGGTGTAATACAAGTTAATTAGAGCAGAGTAAATGTGTTAAGGAACAACATGGCATAGAATTTTTCCTTCTGTATGCTTTTAAAGTATATTCACAGCCAAGTCTGTATACGAAAGACTGAAATGCTAAGAAGTTAAAATAACATTTATATGCTTTGTGGTGTGAAAGTGAACAATTACTCTTCTAGCTTCTGTGATGCATAGAGCCTAAAGAGGAGGCATTGCCCTGCAGCAAGTACAGCCAGAGGCTTTTCTTGTCAGAAGTTAAGGGTTTGTGGGAAAGATACATAGCTGGCAGAACATAATTGAATGAAATGGTTAGAAAGAGGGCAGTTTCATCTATCAGAAACACCACAAGAAGATTGATGAATTGTATTTAAATCAAATAGAAGAATACTTTGTTTCAACTCCATTTCCTTGGCTGCCTTCTTTCTGTACCATAATTCGTTCTCCTGCCCTTTGTCATCTTTTCTCCCTGAGTTTCATCTTTCCTTGATTTCTGCAGTTTTATCCCCCTGCTAGCAAGTTGCCTGCTTGGAGGCAGCATTTGATTTTTAAATTGTAGTGGCTCAGTCACAAGACCTCTCATATAAATCAGAAGTAACAACAACCACAGTAAAATAATAGTTATTGGACAGCAAATGGTGGACACTCTGTCATGTCTGAACACTAAATTTAATTTGGTGGTGTCTCAAGTAGAGCTGTCACTGAGTATCAGGAAGAGCTGCAGACCGAGGTCATGAGAGGATGAGCAGTACCTCTGGTATTACGAGATCACCACATCATTAATGGGTTTCCTGAACCATTTGTTATCCTAATGTACTGTAGAGAAAGATGGACTACATTTGCAGAGTACACTTGGCATCACATACTCAGAGCTGTCATCATACAGAGCTGAATTGCTCCCTGCCTTCCTTCTGTGGTTTTAAGGGAGACAGTTTCGTACATTATGCATCAAATGTATATTTTGTTTGTCAGGACGAATGGGAGCTGGAGAAAAGAAAAATGCCTGCAATGTACAATACAGACGGCCCTTTGGCTGTGCGGTCCTCAGTATCGCAGATTTGCTGGCAGGAGATTCAAAGGATGACCTCATCTTAAAAGTGTACATGTAAGAAATGGCTTCTTTTCATAACTATTGGAACTATTTCACAGTAGATTTACATCAAAAACAGCACTTTTAAATGCAGTGTGGGTAAAAAAGTATAGTAGCTAATTGTTTCTTTAGCACAGTTTAGAAATTTTGGCTAGTTCTGCAGATCTGTTTGTAAAAAGGGATAGTATTAAAAATGAAGGTTGCATCCTTTCAGATCTTCCTGTAAGTTTCAGCATTTATCACATCCTTGTAAGAGCTTCTGGAGCTCTCTACAGCAGCATGAAGTGCTTTCAAGGCTTGTTCAGACACCTTGTGCTGCCTAGGCAGCTAGCAGAAGTAAATTTATTACTAGAGAAAAAAGGTAAGTAAGCAATTGTTTAATGGAAATAGCATAAGTGTAAGAGGCAGCTAATGCTGGAGAATGAAAAATCAAAAATAGATTTTAAAATGAGTTCCTAAATAGTGGAGTTTGACTGTATTTGGAAGAAAGTTCGCATTTCTACTCATTGCAACACGGTGCATGTAATTTCCTGCTGATCTTGATCTGAGAGATTACAGTAAATTCTGTTTTGTGCAGTGGCCTATTCTAAGTAAATAAACCTGGGAAACATTTTGTTAAGTGCACAAGGAAGTTCTGCCTCTCCCGGGGTTTGTGCTCAAATGTTGAAGACATGGAAGGCTTTTAGGCAGCCTTTCTCTTCCCCGTACCCCTACTGTGCTGAATTAGAGCTGCTGGAGATGGTGATGCTGCAGAAAAACAATCTAGTGTGACTGTGAAAATGTGTGCTGGCTTTTATTAAGACTCCTAGGATGTTGAAGTCAAGTAAGTGTTCACTGTTGGATAACAAATTGTTAGATTTATGTATCTGCCCATTATATTCTATTTTCTAAATTTCCCTGATTGATTGTTTTTAAAATAACAGAAAAAAAAAAAAAAAGTGAAGAAGAAACATTATTCAAAAGCAGGTTTAGTAAGACCAGTTCAAGTTTAAGCCATTCACTTTTCAGTGTGGCCTATTTTTCCTCATGGAAAAGCGGATACTTTCCAAATATGTACTCAGATGGAATTTGCTCTTTAATTGACTATGTTTTCAAGATCAAATTCCATTCTAAATGACTTCAAAGTGTGCAGCGCAGATCTTTGTCTAAGACCTGCTCTGACTCCCATGTGTCTTCCTGAATGTCATGGGAGAGATATTCTTTGTATTTTGAAGCTGAAGAATAGATCTATAGATGATGAACTTGTTCATGTTGAGTTGCTGAGCATAACTGCTCCTGTCTTTCTTCCACCCTTTTCCACAAGGTGCATATATTTCCATGTGGCATTCCTCAGTTGATAAGACTGCTCTCACTCTTTCTATTGATCCGGGGAGTTTCATGGGGCTTTATTTGCTCCCATTGAGTTAGTTTTGTGAGCAGAAGAGAATTTGTGTAGATGTGTGTGATGAAACTGGTCTGTAAAACTCGTGTTCCCATTTCAGAGTTAAGAAAGTTATCGTTTTTGTAGGTGCAACACAGAGAGTGACTGGTTTCAGATCCATGAAAATATCATTAAAAAACTGAATGCACGTTACAACTTGACTGGCTCCAATGCAGGTGAGTAATGTTTTCTTGTGTTTTAGTATGCAAATGAAGTGGCTCTATTTTAGAAAATCTAATGTCTATGAAAGAAATAGTATTTCATATTCAGAAAAGTACTTGTTCTAGTTGAAAATATTCTATTGGCACTTGTATGCATGTTTAAAAAAATCATGAAAATTTCTTCAAGAAATTATGTAATATAAACTTGCTCTTTACTGAAGAGCTACAATTTGCTGTGGAACTTGTTCATGCATGGGGCTGATCAAAGTATTGATGTGCATTGCTTGATGATTTACACTTTCACTTTACATACATAAAATATTGTAAAAATTTAGCTAGGTCCTCTCTACAGAGCCAGTAGTACACTCTCTGTATTTCTAGTGACCAACAGAGCAATATGCAAAGTTGATATTCAGGGATTTACCAGTAACCTTCCATCTTTAACTGTCAGTCACAAAGTGTCAGAAAAATAAATCCAACTGGAAAACTTAGGAACTGGGAGATGACTGATAAGGAGATGCTTCTTTTTGGTTTTTGGAATGCCAGCTCGTTAACTTTTTCATAGTGCTGTTGTCTACAACAGTCAAACCTGAAGGGAAACCAGAAATGGAAGCTAACAAATGTATCGTGCTTCTATTCAAATACTATTTTGCCCCAGTGAAACATTGGTTATTTGAAATATGAATATAGAAAAAAATAATTTTCCAGGTTGCATTGTAGTTGTAATTCCACGTAATAAATCTTATGTTCTTTTGACTTGATTTAAAGCATAATGTATATCTTGCAAATGTATATTTGACAGTCTTTAGTGGATGACTAAGAAGCACATAAAAGCTGCTGATATTTATCAAGACTTCACTTGTGTATTTAATCAATCTAATCCTATTTTGTTATTTCTGTTTTTGTAGAATCTAGCCACATACATGTGTATCTTGAAGCTTTAGAATGTAGAGCGTATTACTAGACTGCAATTATTTTAATAATACAGTGAAAATATTAAAACACATCATAAATAATGCTGTTCTTAAATATGATAACCATATTCATAATGAACAAGTTATTTTGAGCATTCTGATGGTTCTTGCATTTAATATTAAGTGATTGTTCAACATTCTCTTTCTGTGCTGGAGCTGATAATGCAGGTCATTAGAAATGAATTCAGAGATAAACATTTCTAATTTCAACTTCATTAATGTGAGTGATCAACAATTTATGTTTCAGTTTGGGTGCTATTGAAGGAGAAGACCTAGTGTTTCGTTGATGTAGAAATTGATAGCTTTATTTACTGTTTAAAAGGATAACAAGACTTTTCTGCACAGTCAGTCTAGAGATAAAGGTGATATTTTGAATTTTTAGAAAGTTGGAGCATACCTTTTGACTCAACTTGCAAGGCTATGGAACATTTTAAAAATACATAATTCAAGAGTTGTACAAATACCTTTTCTGAATATTAGATGGAAAATCTAACATGTGATAAAGAATGAATTCATTTCAGTTTCTAAATAGTTACATTGCTTCTGGCATTAATGCAAATTTAATGTTTTGCAAAAGGAGGATTGTTGTTTATAAAGGATGTTTTCTATGTAAATATTGCTATGAAACATTTAACTTTTCCATTTATATCCTCACTTAAAAAGGAAAAGTAGAAAAAGTTGCTGATTTTTGAATAGGCAGTTAAAGTAGTATAATGTAGTATGCTGTATGCTTCTAAGTGATTCTAGTTTGCATTGATATGATTCAGGTTATAAGGCTAGTGTGCGGCTGCAGCCCAGAAAGCCAGCTTTATCCTGGGCTGCATCAAAAGAGGGGTGGCCAACAGGGAGGTGGAAGGCCCTTGGAAGGCCTTATCTGGAGTACTACATCCAGACCTGGGGCCCACAACACAAGACGCAGAGCAGATCGAGTTCAGAGGAGGGCGACAAAGATGACCAGAGGGCTGGAACACCTCTCCTATGCAGACAGGCTGAGAGAGCTGGGCTTGTTCAGTCTGGAGAAGAGAAGGCTTCAGGGAGACCTCATTGCCACCTGCCAGAGTGTAAAGAGAGCTTATAAACGGGGGGACCAACTTTTTATGTGGTCTGATTGTGACAGGACAAGGGAGAATGATTTTAAAGTAAAAGAGGATAAATTTCAATTAGATATTAGAAGGAAATTCTTTACTCAGATGATGGTAAGGCTGCCCAGAGAAGCTGTGGATGCCCCATCCCTGGAGGTATTCAAGGTCAAGTTGAATGGGGCCCTGGGCAGCCTGATCTGGTGGGTGGCAATCCTGCCGTGGCATGGGATTGGAGCTAGATGGTCTGTAAGGTCCCTTCCAACAGAAGCCATTCTATGATTCTCATTCTGATGAAATAGAGGCTTATAGCCAGGTACACTTTTGTCCTTGAAGAAAAAAAAAAGTTTTAAAAAATTAAATTTAAAAAATTTAAATTCTCTTAATCAACTATAGACATAAAAGACATGTGGGACATGACTTCTTTCCAGGTTGCAAGTGCTGGAAACTGAAGCTAGCACATTCAGTACCAGCTATGTTTTGATAAAGGTCTATCTGGAGAGGAAGGCAAGAAAGAGTAGCACATATGGAAGCTGGAGAGGGAAAGAGGATGTGAGTAGTAATGCCACTTCGAGTACTGAGTGACTAAAACACAAACCATGAAAGGTTATTTACATCACATGTGTGAAATTTGTTTTTCTGTGACTGCTTAGAAGCCTGAAAACACACTTGAAAGGCTTTAGCAATATGTTCAGATACTTCTGCTGACACCTCATGGAAAATGTTGTTGTTACACTAGTATGTATTTTCCCTTTGCTGTCTTCATCTGTAATAGTTTTGAGTGACTGAAGGCCTGCTAGACTTGTCTGCTATCTAGTATTTGTGAAAAAAAAAGTAAAGAGTGAAGCTTTGATTACAGGAGACACAGTTTTTTCACTGTCTCAAGATGTATAAGTCAAACTTAGGAGAGCTTGAACATTTGACTTTTTAAAATTACTATAAAAGGACTTAAGAATTAAAATACAATCAACACACAAGAGCAAAAATTCATCAGAGTATTATCTACGTTATGGGCTTACTACCTCTTAAGTCTTTGTCCTGTACAGTTTATTTAAGCTCAGCAGATTTTCATATGCAGTTTTAGTTTCCAGAAGTGACTGTCTGTCACTACTGAAATTGTATCTGCAATTTTAAATTATTCCTCAGTAAAAAAAACGCACTCAATTTTTCCGGGGAAAACTGAAAACAAACCTAAACTGTACTTGTCTTACATGTGAAAAACAAATTGTCACACCATAGCTATGGTAATTAACATTCAAAATCCCACCACCCAAAAAATGCCTTTTTTCTTTAAATCGTGGCAATTTTTAGTTCTTGTGATGAATCTAAATGGATCTTATTCCCAACTCGAATCTACATTCAAAACAAGGGACAAATAAAGACAAATAACAATGTCTTGATATGGCTCAGAAAGGAGTAGTTTACAGATGCCCATTCCCTTTGCAGTGTTTGGTGGATGCAGGTATGGTAGGACTCACTCCTGTGGATTAGCTAGTGTTATTTGTCGGAGTGGGAACTGGAATATGTTTTCTACTGGAATCTTATACGTAACAAACATTAGGGTAGCATGTAGTGAGTCAAATTTCGGGACACCCCTAGGATTTCTTGCTAGTGCCAGGAATCAGCTTGCTGCAAAATTCCATATTTCCTGTTGATGGAGATTAAACCACAAATGCAAAGGCCAAGTTCTCCAGCCTTTGCTGCAATTAGTAGCATTATTATTTCTCATCTTTGGCATGTACTGTGTGTAGAATGAGTACTATTTGATCTAAATGATTTCTTAATTATTAAACAGACCAATTTTCAGTAATCTCTAGAATGGGGCAGACTATAAAAAATGGTTTTCGTATAATATTTTTCTTTACAAGACTCATTACTTTGCTTTTCAAGGCAAAAATATGTAGAAATTGAATATTCCTGTTAAAAGTTCACACCCGATTGCACCAATTTTTCAAAGAAAATACCACATTTTTATTTATCAGTAGGAGTAAAAAGCATTGAAATGTATATGCAGATACAGAAAACAGTTCTTGGTTTATTTGGAACCATATCCAGTTGTCCTTTATCTCCTTTTTGCTGTTTCCTTCATTAGTTCAGTCAGATCTGGGCAGTTCCAGTTTATGCAGCTGCTATGCTGAAGCTGCAATAAGTAAACATATTTGTTTACTGTATGTTACTTTACTGCATATTTATTGTGTTCTTATTTCAGTTGTTTGAATTTCAGAACATTACAGCAGTGGTAAACTGTAAAACAATATAGCCAATTTCATGCTAGTTTTTAATTCTGAAATAAAATTTCCAAAAGATATGTGTAATTTCAGATAAATAAAAATATTATTTTATTTTGTTTTAGTAAAAAATAAAATATTCAATGATAGCATAATCATAAGTAATAGTATATCTTAGGTAACAGAGCCTAGCCAAGGATCTTGTTTTCATATCAAAGCTTGGGATTTTGTCAAATGTTATTCTTTCTTTTTAGGGTTTGCAGTGTGGGTTGTGCCAGGTGTTATACTCTGACTGTGTGGCTGTGAAACTATATTCTGAAACTTTCTTAAGTCTTTAGTAAATAAGTAGTATTGGATGTGGGCTCCTTTTCTCTTTAATAAGTGAGGCAGTAGTGCACGAAGTGCTTTGTAAACTGTTATTGATCATATAATAGCTGCTTCATTTGCCTACAGAATTACTGTGTGCGAGCAAACCTGTTGATTTTTGAAGTGCATTTTAGGACAAGGGACAATCTGATTGTCACTAAATATTTTTTTTAATACAAAAGTAAATAAAAATCATTAAGTGCAACTCTGATTTTCATGATTATACAAAGCCATGTGTCTTTTTTCCTTCTTCTGATTTTTAATAGGCGTTTGTCATGCTTAACCTTATATTCTTGCCTGTGCTACCACATTTTTTATCCAGTTCTTCATATTCTCCAGTACAGTTCATTAAATACAGCATGCCATGATGGAATAGATGTCCTTGAGCAGAAGAGTCCTTTAGGATCTGAGTATGGAGGTTTTGCCTGAAAAAAAATCACCCGTTTAAACAGTGATAGTTCTTAATGCAATCCCTACTTAGACACCATCAACATCTCAAAAGTTCCTCCTCAAGTGCAAGGTCTCTTCCCACGGACACCTGAAGATGTGTTATTTCTGGGACTGCTTGAAGCTGAGAACAGGTGTCTGGGTACATCCATGACACTTGTTCCATCAGGATATGGGTGGTCTGGATTCAGCTGCCTGAGCACTAGGCAGAAGGAAATGCTGGAGCTGATTGCTGTGGCTCGTGCGCTCATGTTATTTCAGGAAATATATAATTATTCACTTAGTTTTTCAGAAAAATATTTTACTCCAGTGTTTGAGATGTTCTTCTAAGAAAATTTCTTGGTTCAGACTCTGACTTGGAAAAGGATTTTCAGTCTGTCTCGTATGTCCCAGAAGAGAAAGCTAATCACTTGACTTCTCAGACTTCCCTGCAGCAACTCTTCAGCTTTGTATATGATCAGAAAATAGTCATTATACCACAGGGGAAGTAAAATTGGCTCTAAAGCATGCAGAATATTGCATGATTTTTCATAAGTGTGATCTATATTTGTGTTGTCTCAGCAAATCCTAGGGAGGAGGGATTTAAGCCCTGGCTTTTGTTACATGAGTATTTTCACTGTAATGAATTATCTTATGAAAAGCACCTTAAAAATTATTAAAAATATACTTCAACTTCTTCTTTCCCTCTCCTTAGAAAAAAATAGACTGGATTGCTTTGTTTTCCTTTAAAAGGATCCAAGACATTTATTTTTCGCTCCACATTTTACTAGAGGTTCCTGATGTTTTCTTGTGCAAGCTCCTCTGTAAATGCCATTTTAGATTCTTTTATAACAAGTCTTTAAAACCTGCATGACCCTGACACAGTAATTCTGAAGAGATAAGACAAGGACGCACATGCTTTTCACTTACAACAACAAAGAAGGTGAAAATCCTTACAAATCCTATAGCAATTAAAGTACTGTTGTCAGAATTTAAAAAAGGTATCTAGCAGCTGCAGATTTAGACTCTTGTGTGGTTTCCACAAAAATAATAAATGTAATGGGAAAATCTTTTCCTGCGCTGTTATCTTGGAATGCTTCAATGAATAAGAGAAGGGTGATGTAACATAATTTTGTATTAATTGAGTGTAGTATGGTGGTAGCAATGCCAAACTGCATTGCACCTCCACTGACAACACTGGTAACTACACAAAAATTTCAGTTGATGGGAGGGCCTTAAAGTTTAGAGGGGATGCACTGAAAACAGTGGAATTTCTCTGTCTTACCATTCCAGTCATGAGTGTGATTTTACTTCCCATTTGTTTTTTATTTTTAATATGGTGGCAAGTATAAATTTTTCTTTTGTTGCATTGTGTCAAAATACAGTTCTTGATAAAACTGCATAAATCATGCCCTCTTGCATACAGTTTAGATCATAAAAAGAATAAAATTGTAAATTATTGTATTGTATCTAATAGGAGGGAGAAAGAATTATGTATTTTAAATATGGCAGAAGCAATATCTGAATGGGGAGGCTGTTCTGAAGACAAATCTGGGTTGTGGTTTGATTGGTAAAAGACTATCCTAAGCATGACAGCCATAAACTTGAATGCTTTTTCTTTGAAAAATGCATAGGTATGTCTTAGAAATGTGTGATTTACTGTCACTAATAAATTGAAACTCGTTCCTGTGATACAAGTGTAAAAATCTGCAGTTATAGCATCATCTAACAGTCTTGTGGTCTGGCCTCAGCTCAAAGCAAAACTAGCTTCTGTCTTTGTGGAATCTCTTCTGAAGTTTAGGGAGGTTGCTTATTAAAGACAGTTTTTTTTTTTCACACTGCTATCATTTTAATTCAACCCGCACTAAGTACATTTCATAATGCAAAGCAGCCTAGTTTGGAGGAACTGTTGTCACCTCACATATTTGTTTTCTCAAGTATAATGTTGGTTTGTACTGAGACTCAGGTTATCTCAGTGTTCACATAAGACTTGGTTAGAGAAGGCAAGCCATGAGGAAGACAATATCAGTGCATGAGCCCATCTGGTAAGATTCAGACTCTGAGACAAGTGTGGCAGTGGGGGCATTTTAGTATAAACAGGAATGTGCACTCAGGGACAATTTGCATCTTCCTGCACCTCTCTGCTTTCAGCAACCTCTTGACAATCTAATAATATCTTTTCTCCATGGTTACCATCAAATACTGAGAGATTAAAGAAGCAGGTAGAAAGCAATATACTTTGGATGTTTCATCTGTTTCATCAAAAGTAAGCTTTGGCTTAAAAATTATTTGATTCAGTGGCAAAGTCTTTTAGAGTCATTTACCTTCCAGTGCTGAAACTGTGGAGGTTTCATGAGGAATGTCATTTTTCCCCACTTTCTATAATGAAAACCTACAAGAGATTAAGTACAATAGGGAATTGGTAGTTCAGTGTAAGAATTTTTAGAACACATATTTCTATGGACAATACTGTGATAACACAGTATTTTCTGGATACAAAATGAAGTGCGTCCCTGGAGATGTTCAAGAATTGTTTAGATGTTGTACTGAGGGATGTGGTTTAGTGGCAAAACACTGATGGTAGGTGTATGATTGGGCTGGGTGATCTTGGAGGTCTTTTTCAGTCTTGGCTGTTCTATGATTCAGCGTGGCACTACCTCAGCAGCTCACTGCATTAGCCCACTTGGAATTGTTGTAAGGAAACCTTCCACTGAGCTGGTGTGAGTGATGGGTGAGAAACTATGTTCGTGTCCTTCCAGAAGCAGCTATTGCTGTTAGTCGTAGGGAAGAATTTTGGACTCTTGGTGGAGAGAGGAAGGGAGAGAAATGAGCAAGAATGAGGGCAGGAGTGGTGATGATTTTGAAACAGGAGAAAAAGATACCCCGTCCCTGGAGGCATTCAAGGCCAGGCTGCATCAGGCTTTGAGCAACCTGATGTAGCTATAGGTGTCCCCTGTTCACTGCAGGGGAGTTGGACTAAATGACTTTTAAGGGTCTTTTCCAGCTCATATGATTCTATGATTTGTGCTCATTTAAGAGCAGTGTTTGTCTCTTCTCCTCAGGGTGCCCAGAAGTGTCATCAGTTCTCTGAAATGTTTTCTGTAGCCAGACATAGTTAACATTTCAGATCAAGTATATTTATTTAATTACTTTACTGCTATGAAGTATATTTATTTAATTACTTACTGCTATGACAATCTATTAATTTGCTTGTTTTAATCTTTTGTTACATTTTGTGACAAGGAGACTGTGTATTCTATTGTGATGTGTTTAAGAATTAGCTGTCACTGAAGGCAGATATTTGAAATACGTTTAAAATAAGAACTGCAGTTGTATGTGCTTCATTGTAAGTACATAATGAATTAAGGCATTCCATTTTGTTCTAAAGAAATGCTGAAGATGAAAGATTAAATGTATAGAGAATTTACTCAAATTGTTGCTCAAGCTGATTTAATCTTGAATAACAGCTATGAACTAAGCCAGTTTTAAAGGTTTTTGCAGATTTTTCCTTTTTCAAGTACATTTTACAGAAAGCCTGACACTGTTCAGCAATCTAATGTTAAACCCTCGTCCAAATTCAAGTGTAACCAATATATATTACCTAATCTAGCATATAATGTAAACTGCAGTAGTTTTGCAAAAATATATTGATTCTTAAAGGAGGCAGGCTCATAAATCAGTCAGATATACATTTGTATGTTTAAATGGTGGTCTGAGCTTGTCTTGTTTTCTGTGAAGGTTCTAGCTTTACCAAAAGGAAAATGAAAGTCAGATTATATATATAGATTTTCTTGGTATAGTAATCCATGAGCATCCTTTGTAAACTTCTAAAGGAAGACTGGAGACAATGGATGAGGCCAGGCTCTTCTCAGTGGTGAGAAGCGGTGGCCTAAACCTTGAAGATAGGAAGTTCCATATAAACACGTGGAAGAACTTTATAGTAAGAGTGATGGAGCACTGGAATAGGGTTTTCAGGAAAATTTGTGAGGTCTCCTTCTGTGGAGATACTCAAGACCTGTCTGGATGCCTGACTGTGCAACCTATTGTAGGAAGCCTGCCTTAGCAGGGGGTTGGATTTGAGGATCTTAAGAAGTCCCTTCCAGCTCCTTCAGTTCTGAGATTCTGTGATTCATACAGCATGACTATGACTTGTAGACTTTGCTGAAGATGAACACTTCAGAAAAATTAAGTTCGAACTGTATTATTGGACAAAAATGTTTCCAAAATCTGTTTCTGCTTGTTACTAATAAATAGCATCTTTGACTTCCTAAAGTTCATCTACTGAAAGAATAACAAGTCTTAAGACAGGTTCAAATGATAAAATTAATGAAACATACATGCAAGATTTTATCTCTTCCAGTGGTTATAGTTACAAATTTGTTACTAACATTACCTGAGCTTTTTTCATTGTGAGGATTTGTTTTTATCACTTTCTGTAGTTTCAGTTAAATGTTGCCTGGTTTTTTTTGTTATTTGAAACAAGATGTAATTGGAATGCAAGTACCTAAATTAGTTAGGCATTTATTTTGTTCATTCAGAGTAACTGAAGCGAGGCCAGTGGAGACAGAATTTATCTCTTTTTCTTTCTGTTCCCAGACTGTAATTTGTGGGATTTAGTACAAAGGTTTTACTGTGACCAAATTTCACAAGATTTAGACAACTGTTTCACCTAAATTACGTTGAATTGTTAAATAGTTTTGTTTTCCAGTTATAATATGAAAATCTACCAGTTTGATCTTTGCAGTTATAATTCCAATAGTTTAAACAGTAACAGAAATGTGAACACCTATATGCTTTCTGAGTACTTTTAACACCCTTAGGCAGCTTCCTTTGAACAGATGTGTTATTTCATTACTTTTCTTAAAATACAAACACTGCTGAAAAGTATTCTGTCTGAGTTTTGCTTTATTGTTTTGTTGTGTTGTTTTTTTTCCCTTTTGTTTTCTTTTTCTCTTGGCTTCCTGAGCAGCTGCTGGGCATTTTCTCCTTAATATAATCTAGGATGCTTTGCTGTGAATAGATAGAAGCTGAATATAAATGCTTTCCCCTCCCCCAGAAGCAGAAATGCAAATGAGTATGTAAGCATAATAAACAGTTGCCTTTTGTCATAACTAAATGCAGAAATCAATAATGCAACATAAAATCTGTCTTTAAAATCACGTATCTAACAGAAATAAAGAATGCTTATTCAGCAGCTTGTCAATTTTTGTATTCTCTGTCATCTGAATGATAAGAACCATCTATGGTACAAGTTAATTGGGAGAAATCTTTGTGCTTGCAAAAGATGTAAAAGCAGATCTGTTAGCAGTAGCACACAAAGCTTTGTAGTAATATTTTAAAAACAGAAGTAAATAAAGAATGATAGCTAACACAATAGATTTTAATTACAATTAAAATATAACTGAAGGTAATTAAAGTTTTGTATGAGGGTATAAAACTAGACTATACTTTTGATTAAAGAAAATATGCAACTCATTTAGACTCTGGATCATCGTTTTCATTTTATGTTTTAGCTCCAAATATTCTAGAAATGGGAAATTTGTAGATTTGGAGAGATTCTAGAGCTTTTAAGTGCTACTATTATCATATCAGCCACCATCAGATGCTTTATATGGTGTCGTCTTACAGTTTTCTATTTTGCTTTTTCTTGTACCAGCAGGAATACTCTAATAGTATTTATTTATGTATATATTTTGAAACAGAACTCTTTAGATTTGGCTGATAGTTTTATTGTTTAATGGAGAAAATTAGGAGAGAAAGAACCAGTGTTAACATACATTATCAGAGTGGAATTAATTAAAAATAAAATGTATTTGTTTTGTTATATGGTAGAAAAGGAGTTCATTTTTTTCATAGCAGAAAAGTTGATAATTTATCATTCTATCACTCATGCAAAAGAGTATCTCTGTTGCCTTCATTGCCTTTCTTTTGTTTGAGTATCTTCTCCATCTCCCCAAATTAGATACTGACCAAATAGGAGGCCTACTCCTGTTTGACCCTGTCTCATTGCTGACTGGTTATGAAGCTTTCCTTTCTCAGAGCCTTCCCATTTCCCTTCTTCTCCATAGAGATAGCTATAGTCAGTTGCAAATTGAATTCAGTGACATTTTGGTACGCAAAATTTTGATTACATCTTGGTGAGGAAGGTGGTGTCTTTGAACTAAACTGCTCCTCTTCATTTCTCTTTGTGTCTGAGGGATTCCTTCTTCAATTCAGTCTGCAGTCTAATAAAATCTAAACGGCTCTGTGTTGTGTCTGTATAATGTAAATGATCTTAGTTAGCTCTAATTGATACTCAAGTAGCCTGATTTACAATAAGCATTGAAACTTGTAAAATGTTAAGTGTTCCTTGTAAAATATGAGTTATCTTATCTTTACAAAGTACCACTTTCTCAGGACTTTTATTTCAGATGTAAGTTTCCTCAGTCACAGTGGGTGTGTAGCTTCTTTGGCAAGTGATGTATTTACAAACCTATGATTATGAAATTTCTGTTACATATACCTGACCACGATTTTTGTGTTGAGCTGATAGTACTCAGGACTCCTCTGGCTTGTCTTGGCCTGCCTGTATTTTTGTTTTGACTCTTAACACCATTTATCAAATGACAAAACAATAAATTACTGCTGTTTTCACTCTTGCTTATCTTTGTTGAGCTGTGTAATGCAGCACACATTGATATGAATACTCTATGACAGCTACTTTGAAAGTATTTTATCTTATTATATTGTACCTCCTATCTTATTCTGTCAGTCCACAATGTCAGAGGTGGTGATGGCAGTAAAGCTTGAACCTTCCTGCCAGTATCCCATTGCATTTTGTTGCTGTGTGACAGATGGCAGCAGAGAGGCAGTCTGGCAGAATCACATCTGACGTGGAAGTGTGTGTATAAAGCAAAGGTTTGCCATTGAATTCCTCTATGTGAAAGTATTATGTCCATTCACATTCATTGATGCTTACTGAAAGTTTATGGAGACCAACCAGTGGATGTGAGCATAGTGAGGCAGTGGGTGGTGCTTTGAAGTTAGTGGTGACAGTGCATCACCTCTGCTGGTGCAGACATTTACGAGCATGGCATTCAGACTCTTGTTCATTGCTGGAAAAAAAATGCATAGCTAATAGTGGTGACTATGTTGAAAAAGAGTGTTTTCTAGCTGAGAGTATTCTTTATCAAATAATGCGATTGTGCTCTTTGCATTTGTTATAGTTTCCATGGAAATAAATAGGAGGCATTACTTTCAGAGCAAAATATGTAATAGATAACTATAACATGAAGTTAGAATGTGTAGAATTGTCTTTCTGTGGTCAAAGACTGACATAGAAAACATGAGAGTAAAGATGTACAGTGATATCTGAGTCTTGAAAGTACTGCCAGAGGAGTATATGCTGGAAAGTTTGTGTTTAAATATGTCACTGTAGCAGTATTTGATTTTAAGCATTTTAGTGTCATTGTAACTGGGCTCCTTGGTTATACTGTTATAACTGAGTTCCTGGCTTTTCATATACAGCATGTTATTTTTGTCCATAATGAGATTTGCAATGTAGCAAAGCAGTGGGAATGCAAGCAAACTGTTTTACAATTTGGTTATAACACCTTGGTAATAGTGCATGTATTCTGGTTTTAGGACCTTAGCGCAAGGTAAGCTACTTTCCATGCAAAAGTAATGGAACTTTGAGAACAATCAGAAGATTTAACTGGAAATAATAGAACCATAGAATCACAGAATCCTTACAGTTGAAAGCAACCTCTGAAGGCCATCTAGTCCATCTTCCCTGCAATGAATAGGGACACCACAGATAGATCAGGTTGCCCAGGGCCTTATCCAGACTCGGCTTGAAAGTCTCCAGGGGTGGGGCATAAACCAGTGTCTCACCACCCTCACTGTAAAAGATTTTTTCCTTTTATGTAACGCAAATCTACCCTCCCTGAGCCTGAAGCAATTTCCTCTTGTTCTGTTGCCACAGACCCTGTTCAAGAGTCTGTCCCCTTCTTTCCTGTATCAACCCTTTTAGATACTGAAAGGCTGCTATCAGGTCACCTCACAGCCTTCTCTTTGCCAAGCTGAACAGCCCCAGCTCTCTCAACCTGTCCTCATAGATGAGGTGTTCCATTCCATGGATCATTTTTGTGGCCCTAACCTCTGAACATGCTCCATTGGGTCCATATCTCTCCTGTACTGAGGACTCCAGATCTTGGAAACAGTGAGGTCTCAGAACCGCAGTCCTTCTGGTTCTGCTCTTGCCAATTCCCTTTTCATTTGGCATCTGGATCCTTAGTAACGCAGTTGTTAACTTGAAACCTTGGTCTTCAGAGGTTCTTTGTAAGCGTGTATAACTGCATCTTAAAATATAGAAGAAAGAAGATTGGCAGTGGGCTAAGTGTCAGTATTTCTAACTGTACAACAGATCCTACCTAACTCTTTCCATCTTGCAATGAAAAACTTCACCTGCACTAAGAGTGTCTGAATTTTGCCTCTGCGACCTGATACCAACAGGAAAGGACATAGAAGGTTCTTATACTATACTCTGGCCGCTGTGTGGTTTGTTTTCTGATTTACATTGATAAATAATTATTACTGTTTCTTAAATTTAAATGGTTATCCAGGAACAAATTACCATTTCTGAGATGATTAATGTTCACAGTATTAAATTTAGTCCTTAAAACATAATAGGCTTCACTGAATGCTTTTCCTTCTAAGATCTGTTCATGTACTCAGTTGAAGATGTTTAGGCATGTTGTTTTTCATGTTAAGAGGATGGAAGTCTGGTCAGAACATCACATTCTCCATAGGTGAATAATAATAATTTATCATAAATGGAAATAAGAGGAAAAAGGTAAAAGTTATCATGCATCAGATCTCTGATCTCTTACATGCATGAGACTGGACTAGCAATACTAAAGGCTGATTTTTCAGGCTGTGATTTAGAACCATCAGACTAAAAGAAAATACATTCATTTAAAAATAACATGCTTGTAGGGAAAATTTCTTCCAATGCCTGAAGGACTGATGACCTTGTTGTTCAGTTTGTGCGTGCATGCTGTTTACTTAAGACTAATCTGAAGTTAATTATGACTTCACTGAGATTTCTCTTTATCTTCAGTTGTTGAGTGTATGTGAAGAGCTTTATCTTCTCCTTGACTGAGTGTATGTGAAGAGTTTTATCTTCTCCTTGATCTGTCTGTTGACACTTGATATGCTGTAGTGATGTTGAAGGTCAAGGAAGATTAATCTGTACAAGCTGTATCCTGACACTTGTCTTGGTGATGACTTCTAAAATAACCATAAGGCATTCCTGTTATTTTTGCTAATTTCAACTGTCTGCAATGATTTTGCTGCAGATATGATAGTTGAAGTTATTCTTCCTAGATTCTTGAGAAATAAATATTGGGAATTTGAATTTTACATGTATTCTAGCAAACATAGAGAACAAACAAATTGATTAAATCTGATAAGTAATGACAAAAAGTTTCAATCTCAGTCATTATGAAATTACTGGGTCTATGTGACAATTATGCTATATTTGTTCATTAAGAGTTTAAATGTTCTGATTTTGGATAAATAAATTACGTAAACTTGTATAAGGTGAAGTGACAATTTTGATCTGATGTGTCGTTGTAGTTTACACATCACTAAGAGTTTGATAACATTTTTTTCATGGGTAGTTGTTTTCCCATCCTTATGAAATTCTGGGTGTTGAGATAATTTTGAAATACATTAAAAATAATTGAAATGATTTGGCTTGATGTTACTTAACATCATTGTTATGATTGTTTGACCTGTCAGGAATGCATATATATACTTGCAAGTATATATAGTCTTGAATAAGTAGTGGTAATCATAGTCTGTTTGAATGCCTTACTTTCCCTTGTTTTTCTCTTGATTTTCAGGTCTGGCAGTTTCTCTTCAGTTGCTTCATGGAGACATAGAACAAATTAGGAGAGAGTATACATCTATGTTTACCCACGGAGTATCCATAACAAGGAAGCTAGGTTTTTCCAATATTATCATGCCTGGTAAGTTGAAAAGAATGAATTTTCTTTAAGGAACAAGAGAAAGAACTACTGAGGAATTAATAAGTTTTCATTTGTTTTCCAAATAAGTATAGAATTTTGAAAATTACTAAATTTTCCAGAGACTTTTTTTGGGATGCAAATAAAAGAAAACTGCATCCCAGGTTTCCCCTTATGTTGTGTATTACATATTATGAATTTAGTGTCAAAAAAGCATACTGAGATAGCTGTCTGCTTTTTGGACATGAAGATGACTGAATGCAAGACTACTGAGCTCTACACAGATTAAGAGGTAACCGGCAGAACGTGGAGCTGGTAACTTCAAAATAAGCTTTCACTGACATGGTGTAGCTTCTGATTTTAACAGTTGGTGCCTCAACTGATGGAAATAGATGCTGGAAATGGATAATAAAAGGGATGTGGAGATTTATTTTCATTAGATTGTACCGTAACATAAGTAAGTGCTTAAAGAGGTGCTAAGGAAGTTTGAAAGAATGTGTCACTGTGAATGTGAAGAAACAAATACAGGGAGAAAAGAGATTGTGGTAAAATCTATAGATCGTTCCTCAAAATGAAATCCTTAGCCAGCGTCTCTTTAAAGAAGAAGCATGCTTAGGAGCACTTTGGCATGATTGCTGTGTTGCTGTGGTGTTAGTGACAGATATTTCAGGGAGGAGTCCACATCTTAATTTCAGCTCTGAGCTTGCATGCAATGCCTTGACTTTCTCAGATACAAATCATCTTCAGGACCTGCAGATTCTTAGTAGGGACTTTCTCATTTTCATTCCTGTATACACAAATCGGAAGTAAACTGTGGTTCTGAGGCAAGAATGTCCAAGCTTCAATGTTTCACTAATCAGAGGAGTCTTAATAGGCTACTAAAACTCCATAATGAGACTCAGCTTTAGCTGTGGGCATGCGCTTTTCTTGAACTTCAGCCTGAAACTTGACAGCTGAGAATTTGCTGTTTTGCTCTTACTGCCAGTTAAACATCTGTCCTTCTGCATCCCTCATCAGTACTACTATGCACTTAAGATATGCACTGAGTGCAAGTTAATAAAACAGTTTTAGCATTATTATGAAATTGTTCTACTGAAATCACCGCAACAATAAAATGTGTAAGTTAGGTGCCATTTAATTTAAAGGTAGATCATATATGTATATCAAATGAAAGTCTTCATTTGAAATCTTGAGCTTATTAGATAGGTTTTTTTGATTGTGTTATTGTTGGATTTCTCATTTGAATCAAATGAATATTGTAGATAATATGGCTGATAATTTTGAATGTACTTTTACAGAGAGCACTGTAATTCCCATTAAGAAACTTTTCCAAGTTTACTGATTATCTACATATAGTTCAGTGTCTTTCAGCTCTGTTATCAAATTTTCTTAGTTCTATGAATAGCTCTGATTTTCCAGTTGTGCAGTAACATGAAGTGCTAAAAGCATGTTATAGCTGAACACTGTATAGTGAGCTGCTCCAACTCAAAGAATTGCATAGGCTCTGTTTCTTATTGAAAATAATAATTTATGAACTTTGGTGTGCTGCTTTGTTAGTCCAAGTGTATGCTTACCTCAGTTAAGAAAACACTGAACTTATAGTATGTGTTTGCTGGCATAGAGGAGATTTCTCCTAGAGGAAAATAATCATATTTTTCTAATGATGAGTTCCAAGGGCTAAGCAGGGCAGTGTGCTCGAGGCAGTGAAATCCCTGCTGGAGCCTAGCCTTTGAAATGATTTTTTCTTTTAAAGCACCCCTTTCATTTTGTATCTCTCTAGTGTCTTTTTTTTTTTTTTCAGAGATAAATTAGAGAACTTCATCTTTTGCAATTGGAAATGGTCACTAATTAGGTCTTTTTTTGTTGAAATTGAGTGTGTTGCTCTGTCTAATTAGCACTTAGGTTAGGACTCTGAACCAGATTCTCTTGAATTATTTAATAAGAAATACTACATGCTGCTTAACTGTAGTATCTCTTTTCTAAAGTGCCAGATTTTAAGTTGCTCTCCTATTTTGATGTATTTAAACTCTAACTGACCCTCATTTTGCATTGTATCAACCCTTTTCTCTTTAGAGGTTTTGCTTCTGAAAGTAGCTAGCACCAGCACACATGCCATACTGGAATTCTGACGACAATAATAATGCGTGTTTTTATGGAGCAGTATTTTTTATGTCACTGGAGCCTGACAGGGTGAAGCCACAGGGTGCTCTTTTCAGGATTTTGTATTGGTGAAATTCAAGAGTTTTAGGAGATGAATTAGATTGGTAGAAAAAGGCATTTATGATTCAAAAAAGGCTGTGAAATAGGTAATTCATTCTATTCTAGCTGTTGGAGTAAGGAAAGGCAGTGAAAGTGTTACCTTAGGATCCTAATCAACATGCATTTTCTAGATTTAACCAGTACACTCCATTCCAGCATCCAAGTGTGACAGTCAGCAGATGAGCAAGCTGGTATTCTTGGAAAGCTTTGTACTGCGTCAAAGGAAAACTATGTTTATGCTCCGAGTTTCTATCTCAACGTTTCCAGAAAGGACAACCATGTAATTATTTAGTATATAAAATTACGCATTTGATGTTTATGAGCATACTAAGCTTTTTGAGAAATACTTTAACATATATAGAAGTTGGTGGAATCTGAAAGCCCTTTCACATATATCTATACATAGTTTTACCCACATTTTTGCTCTTTAATATAGTGCTCTCATATGGAATCTGATTCCAAATTTAACATAATAGCATCTGCATCACTGCGTAACCTAAGTGCTAGATGTTATACTCATGTATTCTGACAGGTATGCATGCACTGGCTATTTCTCATCTTGGTGGAAAATACCTAGTTCATTAAAGAAAGCCATTTGTTAGTCTGTGGTGGTAAACCCTAGTGCAGTTGTTTATTTGAATAAGGATTTACTGAAGGGGCTAGAGCTCTCCACTAAGGCAGTCAGTTGTGAACTGACTGTGAGCTATCATGTGATAAGCATTGTGTAGCTGCACATCTTTGTTGTGCTTATCAAACTAGAACTGCATCTGTTTTTCTTTAAGTTATAGTGTTCTTAATAGTGCTAAGTCTACTATTGTTATTATGTTCTGCGGCTTGGTGCACTTAAAGCCAGAATCCATTCAGTGTGAGACATTAGCAGATAAAATAAATCTCAGGGCTTTCTGTAGAGTTCTTTTTTCACCAAGAACTTTAGTCAGGTTGAACCATTATATCCTGAAACTCTACCTACAGATTTATTCTGTGTTGCTTTATGTGTAATCTAGAAGAGAATTCTTATCTAAAAGAGCTAGAGATGTGAGCTGAAATGCTATATATATTTTAGAGTCCATAAAATATACTATGGTGTATAAACAAATGACTTGTTGACTGATCTCTGAACAGATTTTTGTAGACAGATATCAGTTAGCTATAGCCGCTATTTTTCAGCTTAGAATTTCAGCTGCTGAGGTCTGACCACCACTTCCTCTGAGTTAAGATCATATTTTATATTTCTTCCTGTCCATCCAGGTTATTAAATTCTTTTGAAACTAGAAAAGGATAAAGAATTGATGTCAGTGCAGTAGTATTACAATGACCATTATTTTTCCTGTACACATCCATAGGTGGTCTAAAATGATGCTGTCTGAGCTAGTCAGACCTGACTGGAATGTTCTTTGCTTGTAATCCTTCACTCTGAACTTTCTGTTCCACCTCTATTACTGCGATATCACCTTTCTAATAACACAGCTAAAGAATCCACATGAAGCCGCAGTATTAATTTCTGTAACAAAGTTTAATAGTCCAGACTTCTCTTATATTTGTCAAACCACAAAAGTTGCATTTTGTTTCTCAGGGTTGTCTTCTTTAACATTTTTTGCTTATTCAGCAGATACCGTGAGCAGTCCAGGATGCAGTGCTTAGAAGTTATGAATAAGCTTTGTTATGCTTAATTTAGGAATTATTTTCCCCCATTTTAACCATAACAACCGCATTGCTTTGCCTTTTTTTTTTTTTTGTCTTTTAAGTCCATTAGGTGTCCTTTAGCTGTCCAGTTACATCTCATCAGAATTGTCTTTGAAAGCTATTGAACATACTGCTCATTCATCTGGTTTATTAAAAGATCTTTTGTTCTTTTCATGTGCAGACTCTCTCTCCCTCTCTCCCTCTCTCTCTTTCTCTCTCTCTCTCTCTCTCTGTCTCTCTCTCTCTCTTTCTTTCTCTCTTTCTGTTTTTCTGTTTTTCTCTTTCTGTTTTCCTCTTTCTCTTTCTCTTTCTCTTTCTCTTTCTCTTTCTCTTTCTCTTTCTCTTTCTCTTTCTCTTTCTCTTTCTCTTTCTCTTTCTCTTTCTCTTTCTCTCTTTCTCTTTCTCTCTCTTCCTTTCTTTTTTCAGAAGCTTTTAAAGTGAAACTGTAACTAGAATATTTGTCTTTTTATACAAATCATCTTGCAGAATGCTATCCATGTGATAACTTGAATTTTTTTCAATTATGTGATTTTGACTAGAAGCATATTTCTCCTTTCAACGCTTAAATTAAGAATCTGGAGAGCAAAACCATTGAGAAAGCTATGGAATCTGTTCTCTTCATGTGTCTGTGTAGCTGTCACTAAGCTTGGACTTAGTAAAGATTTGTTGATTTTAGGAAGAGAAAAATATGTTTCACACCCTTCCATGTTTTTCTCCCATGAGGAGTAGTATAATTTTTTCCAGTCTTCATCAGTCTCTAAGTCTCTATGGAGTACAAACAGCCTAAATTTCCACCTGCCCCTGTTAGCTGTAATATGTATTTTTAATTATCGAAAGTAATATTGCCTGGATATATTAGTTACACAAAATATGTTTAAGCAATATTGTCGAGCAAAGACACCTTGAATTTTGACCTTTCAGAAAACTGTAGTACTCTGTGGGGAATATGCTTTGCTTTCCAAATCCTATTTTAATACTTTTTAGAAGCTTTGATCCTTTTTACCAAAGGAATTATCTTCCTTTCTATCTAGCTTTCAAGGCACTGGAGATATTAATACATGTCTCCATACTTGGTTAGGCAAGTGTAAGGAATTGTTATATTGGTTTCCTTCTCCTTCCTGAGGGAATGGCATGGAGCTGTGTCAAGGCAGGGACAGGGTAGGGATTGGGAAAGTTTCTGTACCAGAGGGCTGTGGGCATGGCATCGAGACTGTTGCAGTTCAAGAAGTCTTTGGACAGTAACTTCTCAAAATTCTGTTAAATTCCTTCCAAAATCAACAGATCCAAGCTTTCTGTTAAATAAGCTTTTAAATCCTTTATTCCCTGCTGTTGAAATCAATTTGTCTTATGTTTCGTTAGAGGGAAGAACAAGGAAGAGTCACAGAGCAATCATGCAAAGCAGATCTATGTTTTGTTTAAAATCTGTAAGTTTTGCAGTTTGAGAATCCCTGGTGTCAAGGACATTGGCTTCATCAGCTTTTTTTCCAATGAATGTCTTTTAGGGCTTATTGAGAGTTTCTGCAATAAAGCTGAAAATGCAGGTAATATTCTGTTGAAAAGGGACATTGAGATAACTACGGAAAGGAATCTGTTTTTTCATCTTATCCTTTGATTTAAATGCCAAAACTAATAGTAAAAATAATAGCACAAAAGAAGTACTGTTATCAAAGTTACCAGTGCTGCTGCAACCTAATACATGCAGAGTTATTATTATTTTAATTATTCCTTAATAGTATTACTGGTATTCTTGTTTATATAAAAACTAGCAGTACAAAAATAACAGAAATGCTCTTATTTCTTTCTGCCCATCCCCTGTCATATACTTAAATGCAGACAAATGTGCATACACACAGCAAATATGCTGTCTGTCACCCAGAAGGTTCCAATCTCAGACTTTTTCTTCCTGTGTTTGTATTTGAGCACTCAGTACAACATTCTCTCATTCCTGAGCCCTATGTGAGTATTACTGATCAACAGTAATTATCGTGAATCTGTGTTTCTTGCAAATAGCAGAAGTGTTCTTTGCCACCATAAGCAAGAAGTTTACTATATAGAGAGAAATCTGTGGACAGTGGTTGTCACTGTACAGTGGTTTAAATCTGACACTGGAAACTTCAGTCACATCAGTGAGATTTGTCATTTCTTATGAGTACTAGTAGTATTTCTCCATTCTGATTTGCTTTTTTTTCATTGTATGTTCACTGATAAGCAGCCCCAACTGCTCTTTCGGTATCACCTACAATGCAAAAGAGAAATTTTTCGGTGGGAGAAATTCACTTACTACGATGATGAAATTACTTGTGAAATGCTGTGTGCCTGTATGTTCCCAACTGGATCTCTTTAAGGATGTCCTTCTCTTGTACATCCTTCTGCACTACGATTTTCATGAAAGCTGAAAAAAAAATTGCATAACTTGAATTTAGTTTTGAGTTTTGGTTTTTAAATTAAACACAGATCTGGAACTTGACATGAATTGCTAAGATGCTATTTAAAACAAAACCAAAGCAAAAAACTTGTTTTGCTTGTTGATGTTAGTATATCAACATAGGTATACTTACAGCCTTGCAGCTGGTAAGAAGCAGTGAACATACTGGCTTAGAGAAGGCAAGATCCTCTAAGAGTCTTTGACCCCCTCTTCAAGTTAAAATCACTGCAGTGTGGTTCATTGAGATCTCCCTTACTTACAGTGATTACACAGCTCTTGCCCCATTCTACAAAGTTTTTTAAAAAGGTTTTCTCTAAAACAGTTTTCATCCACAAGATTTAGATCCTGCATAATATCATTTCATCTGTGTTGTGTCCAGCAAGATTTGGTTCCTGCAGCAGAAATCTTTTTAAGATCTGTTAAAGTTGTATTTAAGGTATGAAACAAAGCAATTCATTAGCTTGCATTTTACAGAGATGTAAATTTACTATAACTTTTCTGTGAACAAAATAATATTTTATGCTCCTGTTCAGTTCATGGTTCTAAAGGACCTGTAATTCTGCACAAAGCTTTCAGAAAGGCAATCAGTCACAAAAGCATAAGTTAATGAGTTTAATGAGTTGTATGGAATTATTTTCAAATTAGCAGCTGCTCTCAGGATAGTTCAGATTAGCACACTGTTATCTGCAGCTATCAGAGATGCTATTTCAGTCAAATACAGTCACACTGTTTTGTTACAGTAGTAAATAATCAAATTGGAATTTATTTCACTAGAAAGCTTTCTTGAGAATGGCTGGCAAACTAAACTCCCTTACTAACAAAGACAGCTGCCTTTGATCTTTGATAGATATCTTCAGCTTGAAAACATTGTTCCATATTAATATACTACAACAAATTTTACAGTTCTAAATGGAATATGAGAAAAGTTGTTGTTAAAATATCTGTGTTGCAATTACAACTCACAGCTTCTTCAGTGTAAGCTTAAAAACAATTCTGAGATGAAGGATCATTATTTTGATAGTACAAATATTTCTAGGAGGAAAAAAAAGTAGAACAAATACTACATTCATACACACGTTGTCATGATTCATGTTCTGATCTGTAGTGATTACCTGTGTTGCTCTCATTGGCTGAGGTTCAGTTGTGAAGCTTCTGTGAGACAGGGGTAGCCTGTGTGTGGATTCTGTATCTGGGGTACATCTTCTGAGCAGCAGAAGGCCTGTGCTTATATGCAGGCTCCTGAATAGTGATTATTTAACCTCCTATCTGTGAAGAAAAGAAGGCCTGCAGAGACATCCCGTAATGAAACTGTCTAGCAGGGATAATAGGACGCCTGAGCAAGCATTGTCATCTCCAGGCTGCAAATTACTCTTGACTCCTTTCTTTTTCCTAGTTACTTAAAGTTTGTGGTTTATAGTCAGCATATTCAGGAAGGCTGACCTCCATTAGATTAGGTGTGTTCTCTGACAGTATATCTTGTGGCTGTTTTGCGGCTTTAATTGGCCTTCCTTTTTTCTCCTTTCATTTGTTGCTGTCCTGTAATTCATATGTCCTCCACTCAAGTTCAGCACTTGGATACCTCATTGCTAGTTGGAATGAAGTCATGAAGCTGTTTCTGTCTCTTCTTAGGTCAGGAAACTTGAGCTGTAGTTTGCCTGGTTAGCACCTATATGTGGCTCAAAAAGGATTTGGAGTTTTTCCTTCTAGCCTATAAATAGTGCTTTCAAGATGTTTTTGCCAGGTTGAAGCTGAAATGTTTTGGCAGGACCATTTGAAGAGGCAGTTACTGCCAATGCTATGCTGTACACATTTTGATTTAGCAACCCAGACATTTCAATTCCACATCTTTCACATACAATTAAATTCACTTACCGCAACAAATGTCCTTTCAGTTTGTACACTCAACACTTGTGCTGCATGGGAACTCAAAGCTTTATAATCAACCACATCACCACAGCTTTGCGATTCTTTATTTCATTCTGTGGAACTTTGATTTCCGTATATCTCATACTACAAGCTTTTGTAGGAATGCCTTGAATGTAACTTTTAATATTTTAAAATGTAGTTTTGATTAGCCAAACAGATGAAACTACAGGGCATTAGCTAAATAGTGTTGGGATCTAATGGGTTGCTTCTGTAATTAGCACAGAAGCTATTGATACCATTTTTCAACACAATGTGTTATCGCCTGAAAAGAGCAATAACAAACAGCTTCCCTAGATACACTGTGATCCTCATAGTTCATCCATTTGCCAAGAGAGGACTTATTACTTCTTACTGCAGCAGGGATTTATGCCAACCTTTGTTTTTCTGCGTTGTTCTTCATCATCTTACATATAATCTGCAACAACCTTCTGTTTTACCTGTGGTTGGTTGTATCGTGTTAACTTCAGTTTTTATTGTGATAGTGGCTAGAAGATATCTGTGCTATGACAAGCAGGTTTCTTATGTAGCAGAATGATTCAGATAACTCAGAAACGCAATATATCTCTTCTTTAATTTTCTTTTCTCCATCTTTTGTTGACTCAGCCTATAACCCACATATGTAGAAGTGCCATTTGCTTCTCAGGAGCCCTAAGTGATTTAGCTTTGCAGAATATGTTTAATGAATCTTTGTGTTAGCGGTTCACCTTCTTGTAGCCTTTTCTTTCCTTGAAAACTGTATGTCAGTCTTAACAAAACTGAATTACCGAGTTCAATCCCATTCTGTTCAACACTTATTAACTGGATGTCTACATCCGCATGTTCACTGCACAGTCCAAAAGCTCTGGTGAATTCAGAAAGCTTTAAGGAAACCAGTTCTTACAATAATAGGATTGAGGTGGAGAGGCAAAACTGAGCTGCTCTTTCTTTTGCAAGAAAACCCTTCAAATAGTCTAGATCTTTTGTACCATGCAGCTTCATTGTAGTTAGATGTAGGCTTGTCACCTTAGAGTTGAGCAACATTTTCTGCATTGTTTTCACTTGCTCATTACTGTACCAGACATGATGCTGAAAATAACTCTTGCATGTTTTCACTTAATGTTGGTATTTCTTAGCAGGTAGCTGGAATATGTTGCCTTTTTCATTACGTTTGAAACCTCAGCTTGTCTGTTTGAAATTAAATCTTATAGGCATGTTTTCAACCAGTAATTAAAAGCTGATTTACTCTGATGTCCAAGATGTCCCTCATTTGTTTCTGTATAAATTCCTCACATTTGGTCCAATGTAAGACAGTAGAAGATATCAGTAAACATTCAACCAGAAGAGATTTATTTGAGTCATGCAGGTACTTTAGCATAAGATACCATCTGAACTCACCGAAGTCTATGCCAGAACTTAAATATTCAGCAGAACTTTGACTTTAAGTATTCTGTATGGTTTTAATTACACCTTTTGGTAAAAACATGATGATATAATATGAGAATTATCCATCTGGTATAGAGATACTATAGAAAAAAAGTGCATATTCTTGTAATCAAATATGTAATTGTAATTCCCATAAATGAAAAAGTTTAGTGAAAGGAACATAAATAGCAAATTCAAACATTTGCTGATATTTGAATATTTTATAAATCAAGATGGAATTGTTTTTACTGTAAGAGGATTCATAATAAAAAACCCTAGATGAATTTTATACAGACAATGTCAAGGTTTTGGGAACTTATGTCAAGGAAGATTGAAGCAACGGCACTTCTGCATGGAGGAAGTAGAAGAGGTTAAGATGTCTGTGGAACAATGTATTGAGAGTTAAATAAATTAAAAAAAGAAAATAATTCCGAATGTATTTGTGAATGCTTTTATCACAGTTTTCTTTCCTTTTCCCTTTCCAGATTGAGTTCACTTCCTAAATCCATTTTCTTTTCTTGAATCAGCAATTCTATTTTCTGATAGCTCTTCGTGTTTATTTTTATAACCCCTCTGACTTCTTAATCTTCTGAACTTTTACTCATAGTATATTCATATAAATATTGCACTAAAATTTTGTTGGAAGCTTGGCTTTAAGTTCTTAACCTTCTAGTACCCTTATCGGAACTGTACAAATTCAATGTAGCTGTGTTTTTCTGTATTTTAGTTGCAAATAGAGATCTTTTAAGAAAAAGTGAAAATTTTGTGAGTGCATATCAACATGGGCAAGGTCAAACCTAAACCAGAAACTACGTTTTTGTAAAGATTACAGAATGTCAGATATGATGCATGCTATGAGAAAAGGAAGCTGTTGTTTCATCTACCTGATGCATACCGTGCCCTTGATATATAGCCCATAACTTACATTATTTTTGTTTAATTTTCTATTTTATTTGTTATCTTCCTTCTGTTTTTCTGTCCAACTGTTTCTATATAAATCATCATATTTTATATTCGTCATTGTTTCTCATATAGTGTGACTCCTAATCTCCACTTGCTCATTTAATTTGCCTTGCAAGAAAGTGGAGAAAATACAGCATTGTTTTACAATAAGATGACTGAATGCCTTGCTCTGAGACACTGAAAATAGAGTAGAGCTTCCTGAATCTATGTAGATAAGGACAAAAATTGTCTGACCTATCCTCTCATGACACTGATTGTGAACACAGCAAAGTTTCTGTAGGGCAAAGCAAGACAGGAATTGTGCAAATACGTCCTCTTGTATCTTTTTTTCCCAGCGAGTTATTTTCTTTTGACAGCGAGTTTGCAGATTTTTAAAAAACCTTGAAAAGCAGACAGTGTTTTTGAAAGACTTCTTAAATTCTATGAAACTGTGATTACTTCAAAAAAATACTTTCTTTTTTTTTTTTTTCCATTTAAGTCCTGTACAGTTTGCTCTGCTTAAAAAAAAAAAAAAATGTGGTTTTCACTGAGTTTTATCTGGACTAGGTCATGAAATCTCTGGTGAAAATGTGATTTTAATTATATTTCTGTGAAGATCCCACGGAAGATGGAAATAATTCCTTCCTGATAAATAAAAATCTTTTTTTGATTACTGTGTTGTCATTTTCTGAATGTAAAACTCCTGTAAGTGACTCATGTCCAGCTCTAACCTGGACCAATCCTAGGATAAGCACATGCCAAGTAAAGACCCAACATGTTGCCTGCTCTTTGCTGACCAAACTGTACTGGTTATTAAATCTCTTGTAGTAAACTACTACTTAAATGTAGAAATAATCAGAATCTAGTAATTTTAAAGGTAATTTTATTATTTGACTCATGAGAACAGCTCTACTGCTTCAGAGCAGGGGCCTATCTAGCCTACTATTGTAAATAGGCACCTAAGGAGGAGTGAGAACTGGACAGGAATATATGCATATATGGTGATTACCCCTGATGCTCTTGCAGCCTCCAGCTATTTTCAGCTCAAGGGATTTCCTGTCTTTTTCATATCCTACAGTGGATTTGTCTTCCAAGATTTCTGTTTTCCCCCTTTAACCCATTCTTTGAGATCAAATTTCTGACATTCACAACATCCTCTCGAAAGTTTTGGGTTTTCTTTTACAAGTCTGCTGTCCTTTACATGAATAACCACTGCCTTTTGTTCATTTTGAAGCTGGTTTCCACTGGGTACGAGAGACTGATTCAGTGATTGCACACGCTTATTAGTAATTCAGCTTTTTCATCCTTGACTTCATATCAAGCTCTTAAGTGAATACCATCTGCTGATATTTCTTTGTGCTGCCTATCTGTACTCTATCTTGCATCAGTATTTCAGTAGACAGTTGATAGTAAGGTAATACAATGGCAATTTCTTCCTCCTTTTTAAAGGCTTTGGTTCTTGACACTTTGATAATAAAGTTGTTTGGTTTTTTTTCCAATTTGTCAGTGCTTTAGATTGTACTTTGGAGAAATAATTTAATAGATTTTCATATAGTGATAGAATAATGTTACAGCAGAAGACTGTAGAGAGATTAATGTTTCTGGTACTTAAAATTCACTGCAAAGATGCATGCAGCAAAATAAACACAAGAAATATGAAACACAAGAGCAGGTCATATTCTGCTTGCACATTAAAATGAAGCTGAAAATTGAAGATTAAGTGATTATTTTTCAGTTAAGTATCATATTTGACTTTTTAGTAATATCGATGTAAATACACCAAACTGTTGCTTTTTTTTCTCTGATTTTCAGTGAAAATCTGCTTTAATTCTAAACTTGTATTTCACTAGATGAAAGCATGTATTCTTGAATTCTTTTTCTACCTAGCCATTAGAAGCTTAGAAGGTGCTCCTGTGGTCATGCTGTTGGCCCTTCATTTTTCTAGAAACTTCGAAGTAGTTCTAGCAGTGTTTGTTCAGAAGTAGGTTAGTATTCACTTCTTAGAAAAAAAGTTTAGCATCTTCAAAGTGGGTCTTCCTGCCACCACAGCTGCTGCTTCGTCTCTGGCAGGAGCCAAACAATTACTTCTTTCATTAACCACAAACTTTGTGGTGTGTGTCAAATGAAATTAAGGTCAGCATAGGTCTCACCCAGTAGTTCTGGTTAAGGCCTGGTGGAATGCTTAATTTGTTGATGGATAAATATGCAAGGATTTTTAATTTAAACATATTAGAGGTATTGTATAACTTA
The DNA here is from genome assembly GCA_036925125.1 of Oreortyx pictus. Taxonomy (NCBI): domain Eukaryota; kingdom Metazoa; phylum Chordata; class Aves; order Galliformes; family Odontophoridae; genus Oreortyx; species Oreortyx pictus. The sequence goes on along the minus strand of JAUPFR010000001.1, from coordinate 160,032,215 downwards.
TGTTTATTATGTAACACCTAGGTAATGCCTGCCTTGAGTTTGTGCTTTCAATATGTTAAAATTTTAATAAGAAGGCCTTCCAATAACTGAAAAATAAGCTTGCTTTTCATTACTGAACTTCAGGATAACCTGTCAATACAAAATATGTTGGAAGTCTTCTAGTTCAGAAGGTGGTTTGAATTCTAGATTTTTTCTTGTGTTTTCAAAGAGTAATGAGCAAAGCAATAACTTTATTAGAGATTAAGTGTAAAAAAATTCTAATGAGGAGTCTTTAAACAGAGAAATGTAGAGATTACAAATGAGAAAATATATGTTGATATTGCTGTAGATTAAAAGAGGAACGAAGCCAAACTTCAGTATTGATGGAGATGTCATGGGAAATACCAAAAAGGGCTAACATGAATAAAAGTTGCCATCATTGCTTAGTATAGCAGATAATCTCTTGGGCCTTTATCAGAATGAAGCTCTGTTGGTTTCCTTGGTTTATGAAAATTTTTGTTGGCTTTCTTTGTTGTTACCAAAATCGGAAGATGCTGGTAAATTGTGATATTGTTCTTAGAAAGAGAAGATGAAAGTCTGCTGAAGTAGTTGTAGTGAAAAGTAATCAATGCAAACTGACTTTTGCACACATTTTTCTTTTTTCTTTTTTTATTAGGTGAAATGAGGAATGATTTATACATCACTGTAGAAAGAGGAGAATTTGAGAAAGGAGGGAAAAGTGTGGCCAGAAATGTGGAAGTGACAATGCATGTTGTGGACAGCAGTGGTCAGATTTTAAGGGTACTTTTGTTGTCAATTTTTCCTTGCTGTAGTTAACCTTGATGCACTTCTTCAGAGTAAATCACCTTTGGTTGGCATTGTTTAGCAAATACAACATTGCTTTGAAGAGATCTTGTGTATCTTTTGCTCTGTTCAGGTATTCAAAGCATTTTCACTTTATATGTTTTATATGTGATTAATTACCTGATCGAGATAAACACCTAAAATCACCAATCAAATAACTAATGATTTAATTAAGATGCTGTAAAATATTGAAGCAAGATTATGTTCTGGAGAAATTTTGATTTGATAATTTTTAGTTTTATTTGAAAGCACTTTTTTCATATCTTGAGGTTTACAGGGTGACAAAATGAGAAAGGCTGACTCATACAGCCTGGTTCAAATTGCATTAGTGCATGCATATTTGTAAATTAAGGTTGTGCGTGTGAATGCACGGAGTGGAGCGTATGTGGGTTTTATATGAAATGTATTTTTTATATACGTGCGTACACATATATATCTATATACTCATGAAGAATATGAAGATGCAAAGGTGATCCTTTTTAATTGCTGAGGAGAAAAGCTACAGCAGTAGCATGATTTTCCCCACAGAGAAATGATGGATATCCCCAAGAAAGAATCCTGAGAAACCTATTTGCCTTCTTTGCTATGGAGAGACCATTGTGGGTGTTGCAAAGGCAACCCAATGTGATGCTTGTTAGCAGTCAGGGGATCCAGATTTCTTACTGTTTCATGCTGGCACATATCACTGACAACAGAAAGATTACAGATTTATTTCACATGAATAAGAATCCTGTAGTCTGTGCTGTTCTTGTCTCACTTAAATTGTTATGTACTTACTACAGGGACCACCCTGTATCATGGGATTCCATTTCATGTGTTGCTGAAGACTTCCTAATACCCCTTTAAAATACTTTGATTGTCATCTGTGTGGATAATTTTTGCCATTTTGTCATCTGTGTGGATAATTTTTGCCATTTTATTTAATCACAAGTGTTAAAAAATGTTAATAATGTATTAATCTTTAAAAAATTAATTCATATTTCTTCGTCATTAGGATTTTATCTCATTTGGCTCAGGAGAGCCACCAGCCAGTGAGTACCATTCCTTTGTGCTTTACCATAACAATGGTCCCAGATGGGCTGAGCTGCTGAAACTTCCTATTCCTGTGGATAAATTCAGAGGAGCACACATCCGCTGTGAGTTCCGGCACTGTTCCAGTAAGTGCTGATCACAACTCCTGCTGGTCCTATCTGTTAAAGCTGCTGTCAGGGCATGAGTATCCGTCACACCTTGGGAAAAGGCTGCATAAACTTTATATGTTTTATAAACTTTCTCTTTATGCTTACATGGCACAGCATTTCAGGCTTGCAGCTCTGCTTCATGAAACTTGGTGCTTTGGTAAAGTCCAGACACCAGGAGAATCCAGTCTACTTTCATTAATAGTAATAGAAAACACTGCAGATGAAAGACATTCTGAAACAGAATTTCCAAAGGCAAATTTAGAACTTATCTAGTGAAACACTCCAAAATTATACCTGCTTCTTAGTACTTGTTTGTCAGTCTGCCAGTTGGAGAAATACACATGTATGGTATTGTCACTTCACATCACTTTTGTATTTTTGCACTTTGCTTTTGTTTTAATTGTATAAAATTCCCTAAATATTCTGAACAATTTTAGAGATGATTTTGAGGGTAAAAAGGATACTACTGTTCAAGTCTGTATCCATGTTTGCACAGCAAGACATACAAGATAACTTTTATACGTATGTTCTGAGTGCTGTCAAGATGGTAGAGAAAGGTGGATAAAATCATTCAATCTTTTAAATGACTGCTGTTGTTTGTCTCTTAATGGTGAAGGAGATAATAGAATCATAGAATGACCTGAGTTGAAAGGGACCCATAAGAATCATTGAGTCCAACTCCAATATAGCAACACTATTTAGACTGCCTTTGTGGCAATCACATGTTAGTGTATATTCACATTTGTAGTATCTAGACTTAAAAATGTAAGTAACAGATAGTATAGGAACAAATACTCATTGAGTTCTTTTCAAGATCTCTTTTATAAAGCTAGTAATAAGTAATAAAGGAAAAATGAAGTAATAATGGGAAAATGACAGTGTTCTTGTGCTCTTTGTATGTGTTACAGTTTGAATGGAAATAAGTGGGAGGCATTACTTTTGGAGCAACCTCCATATTTAGTTGATACATGCGATTTGGAATTTAACCTTAAACAAATTCATTTGAAAATGTTATCTGAAGTGTATATATGTAGGGAACAGGGATCTCTTCAGTCCTATCTATAGAGGTAGATATTTGAAAACAGAAGTGCTGAGGGTGACCTAAAGTGAAGATTAGTAAGTAGGAGCTTCTACAGTGGATAAATAGCAAAATCAGAACAACCTTCTCTTCATAGTATAATGGTTGAATCACATTCCTTTCTGATTTATAGTAAGATAAGAGAAACTGTTACAGGAGATAACATGCAGATCCAGAAAGAGATTTAAGATACTGTTAGTCTGACAAGCTGCCAACAGCCTCCAGTAAAGTTCTTTGTCCAGGATTTATTTTAGACATTATTAGACATTATTTATTAGACATTTATTTTGTCTAGTGTTTGTAATGTTAACTCAAACATTCCTATTTATGTATGTGTTTCAGCAAAAGAAAAGGGTGAGAAGAAGTTGTTTGGCTTTTCTTTTGTGCCCCTGATGCAGGAAAATGGGAGGACTCTGCCAGATGGCACCCATGAACTCATTGTACACAAGGTAATTTGAATTAGAAATCGTTAACTGTAATGATTCCTGTGGAACATACTATAAATGCCTAGAAGCATTAGGTTGAGAAAGCCTGTATTCATTACCAAATGAGTGATAATCTTGTCACCATTAAAATACCCATTGCTGATTGTTAAATTGTTTCCTGTTACAAACTGCAATTGAGTCTAGGTGTGCATTTCAGAATCTTACTACGTTATATTTATAATGCATTTCACAAAGTTAAGTTAAACACACAAAGCGTTGTTACCCACTTCCAGAACTGCTGAAGATAAAAAATAAAGATATGGTTTAAACAGGTCCAATCGGTGTTACTTTTTCTACATATTTCTGTCTTGTGGGGTTTCTTATTTGTTTCCACGTTTTCCAGTTATCTCTTAGTCCGGAGGGTTTGATATGCTCCCAAACAGATTTTACATTTTAAACAGCATAATTCATATCTATTAAGTTGGCATAACCCATACAAAGTTGCTACTTTGGTATTACTTCAGTGTCAGATACAAAGCTGTAATTCAAAAATGAAGTTGCAACAGGCATTTCCCATTAGTGAGAACTATCCATGAAAGCAGTGAGCTGGAAAATGTGCTTATATTATCTATTCATATGACAGCTTAATCTAATTTTCCCATCTGAAACCAGTGTGTTTTAGTTAAAGAATGTGCCACTTAATTTTGTCAAATAAAATTATCTTCAGGTAGCTTCTATGGATAGAAAATATTAATAATAGTAAAGACAAAAAAAATGATATATCTTTATATAGATTATGTGTTTGTGTGTGTGTGTGTGTGTGTGTATATATATATATATATATATATATAAGGGCTGCTCTGAAAGTAATGCCTCCTATTTTATTCTGATTGCCCACAATGTCAGAGGCAGATGATGGTGGTGTGACGGAAGAGGTTGAACCTTCACACCAGTATTCCACTACATTTTGTTGCTGTGAGACAGATGGCAGCAGAGAGGCAGTCTGACAAAATGGCATTTGACGTGGTAGTGTGTGCATGAAGCAAAGCTGTGCTATTGAATTCCCCAATGCTGAAAAAATTGTGCCCGTTGACATTCAGTGATGCTTGCTGAACGTTGATGGAGATCAAAGAGTGGCTGTGAGTACAGTGGGGTGGGGGGTGATGCTTTTCAGCAGTGGTGACAGTGGCAGTGGGTCACCCCTGCTGGTGCAGATATTTATGAGCACAGCATGCAATCTCTTGTTCACCTCTGTCAAAAATGCACAGCTAATGGAGGTGACTGTTGAAAAAGTGTTTTGTAGTTGAGACTATTCTCTGTCAGATAGTGTTCTTGTGCTCTTTGTTGCAGTTTCCATGGAAATAAATAGGAGGCATTACTTTCAGGACAACCTATTTGCATACATGTGTATGGGGTTGATGTATTTATGTACACACACACATATATATATGTATTTATATATTGATAATGTTTGTTTAGGATGGCTTGGTGAATTTTTTTCCTAAGTGATAAAAATGTTTGAATATTTTATTTAGGACATTTTCTAGTAGTAGTGCTATTTTAAAATACATTCAAATGTGTTGAATATATTGTAAGAGCAGTTTTTCATACCTTAAACTGTACTTGACTTGACTTCATGAAATTTCTTTATTTGAAACGTTACTTAACTGCATTGTGTTTCTGGTGCATATGCTCTGAATAGAAACAGTATTTAATGAATTCGACTTGTTAGAATTCATTTGTATTTGAGCCTTAAAATTTTTCCCATTTCTGGCAAAGAAACAATAATTTATGGGATTGTATATAGTACAGTGACTTGAACTGGTGTTTTTTTTTTTCCACAGTGTGAAGAAAATGCAAATCTTCAGGATTCTAGTCGCTACCTCAAACTCCCCTTTTCAAAGGGAATTTTCCTAGCAAACAACAGCCAAGCAGTAAAAACCACTAAAGAGTCCTTCTGGATTACATCCTTTCTCTGCTCCACTAAACTCACACAAAATGGTAAGATATGTTGATTATTTAAGACATCATGAATTCAGATGCGTGTGATAGTTAGCCTTTTCTGTGCCAAGCAAGGATGGATGTACTCAAAGATAGCTTATGTTCTATCAGTCCTGTAAACTAGTTTTCTCCGTATTTTTTGATATCCAGATGGAAACCAATGCAGCGTGATAAACCATTTTAAGTAGTTCAAGAATCCTTCTAAATTAACAAGATTTTGGAATCAAATGCAGCACTCTTGGAATCAACTATCAAACCCAGCTGCTTTACAAAACATCTTAATCTGTTTATTTTAGAGGTTTTATGAAATACTTATTCCAGACTTTAGGCTATGGCAGTTTGGTTGTAATTAGGTACATATTGCTTTTCTGTTGTATCACTTCTCTTCTTTAAACGGACAGACACTACTGCTTAAGATAACCTTATACAGAATCACAGAATCACAGAACTGTAGGGGTTGGAAGGAACCTCTAGAGATCATCTAGACCAACCCTCCTGCAAAAGCAGCTCCCTAGCCCAGGTTGCACAGGTGGGCTTCCAGGTGGGTTTTGAATGTCTCCAGAGAAGGAGACTCCACCACCTCTCTGGGCAGCCTGTGCCAGTGCCAGAAGTTCCCATGCACATTTGTGCATAACTTCCTGTGCTACAGTTTGTGACCATTTCCACTCATCCTATCACCACACACTGCTGAGAAGAGTGTGGCCTCATCCCTTTTTCTCCCCACTCCTTGGGTATTTATAGGCGTGGATGAGGGATATTATGAGCAGGAGATACAAAAAACGTGTGTTGTGCTCTTTACCATTGCTCTGCATAAAAATCTTTTGTTTATTTGCCATACTAACTACAGTTTATAACTGAAACAGTTTTCCACAGTCTTCTAAATATGGTGTATTTGTTTGATTATTCATTTATGACCATTTTTGATATCTTCACAGTGTTATAATATTTTTCCTAAGCTATTTATTTCATTTTTAGGATCTTGCATAGCTACCTCTTGTATGAGATGATTGTGAGCCTTACTCTTCACATATATATGATGATAAAATTGCAAATTGCTTGCACATTGATTGTAGGCATATAACAACAACAAGAGCATCTTTCTAAGTAGAAATAGTCATCTTAATTTTCACCATTTAGAAGCAAGTTTCTAAAGTAGAATGATATACAAAGAGTAAATGGTCTGTTTCATTGTGCACATCCAGTCTGTATTCTCATAACAGTTAGCTTCAAAGTAATAAAAGTTAGTCAGTAGAAGATTTTCCCCGAAGATGCTAATAGTCAATCATAGGCTAAATTTACTCCAGTTACAAGCCTTGATTTAGGAAATCACATGAACCTCCTGATGCTTACACATGCTAGAAAGTGCTTCCTGGGACTAAAGTGTCTCACTGATGAATAGTTTGGGTGTTGGCTGCGGTTATAGAAATTTCATTAATTTATGATCATGGTACAGGAGTTATTGAATAGTTGATGTAATTAGACATGTGACAGGGCATAAAATTTCCTTTTTTTTTTTTTACCATATACAGAGTAAGAGAGTGTAGAATATCTGAATAATATTGATCCCCTTTTCAGCCCTGAAAGAGTTAACAGTTATTTCAGCAGTACTTCAGAGGGTGGAAATATTTTCAATAGACAGGCTCATATTTTCTCCAAGGATCTTCTTTGGGAAGTTCATCTTGGTGAGTTTCCAAATCCCCATTCTTTTAAACAAAAATTTGCCAAAATTTGTTGCATGCTTAAAAAATGAACATAGAGCAAAGCATGTGGATATTTGGTTATGTGAGCATTACTTCAGTTATCCCTGAGAGAATGTAGCAGATTTATTATTATTTACTTATTATTATCGGCTGTCCTCTTCTCACTGATTGTTCCCACTTGCCACTAGCCTTCATGAATATTAAAATTATGGGGAGTGGGAGAAGGAGGCTGTTGCCCAGTTGTTAGGATCCTTAACTTCCTTATTGTACATGCTTTGGAGGGATTTTAGGATTATTTCCAAGTAGTTTTCAGAGAGCTTCTAACAGGGCACTCTGTGCATTCAGAAGCAGCTCTCGTAAGAACATGTCCTTGTTTAAGCTGTCTGACAGTTATCTTTCTTAACTTGACCTTTGGTCCTAGACTGTTAATCAGTTGATGTTAGCAAATGAAGCATACCTGCTTTTTACCTGGATTTCATTTGTATTTCAGTTGCAATTCATTTTTCTAAAGAACAAAGTAAAAGAGAGAGCAATAGAGAATGTAGTATTTTTCCATCGAGTAACTGTCAAAACAGTCCTATTTGGTTTTGACATTTAAGAGGATGCTGCCTGCCAGAGAGTCAAGATCCATCCAGAAAGCTGGAGTATTTTAACAAGTTGGCATCCACTCATTTCTCAGCAGGGATCGACACATCCTCAGTAAGCAGCTGCTCATGAGCAGAGCAGCATGCCATACAGCATGTCTCTTGCAATGCAGAGGTGTAATCCATCTATCTGCGTTAAAAAAAAAGAAGCAAAACTCATGAGTTATAGAACAGCAGCAACAACGGAAACTTTTAAGAGTGACCTCCCCCTCCTTGGGTGGGTGGGTGGGAAGTGTTGGCAGCCTACTGGAAGAGAAATAGGAATTTCCAATTCTAAATCTCAGCCTTTTCATTTTGAATGCTGCACCAGGCTAACTTGGAATTCATAGCACAGAGATGGAAAGATCACAAACCCGTTTGTTATACACCTTACTCTTTCGTTTCACCTAGTACTTTGAATTTAAATTTAAATTGTTTTGAGAAGGGAAGTTGTTTTCTTTGGTAAGAGCGGTAGCTCAGGTGTGAACAATTTTAAATGTACAAATCAGCTCATGATTTAGAGGTACTGTAAATGCTTTTCCTCTTTGACAAAGTTTATCAGCCACACTGACTTTTTCCAAAACTGTGTTTTTGTAGTGGGCTTATTTTAGGGGACAGTTTATATTCTCATTTCTCTTAATACGTGACACATTGCTATCCTTTCCTCTTGTGATTCATGTGAGATTTTCTATTCATGTCATTTAGGCTTAGGCTATTCGCTAATGCTATCTCAGCAATGTCTTCCCGCCTTTGCATTTTCCTTGAAATACGTGCTTTGAAGTGAGTGTTTTACATTTGCTTTCTCCTTTTTTTTTTTTTTTTCTTAAGTCCTCCAACAAATCCCTAATATTCAGTGTCAGGTCTCTATCCATCAAGTACCTCCAGCAAACCTGCAAAGTATCTTTCCTACTACAAACTGACAGCTTTAGCTAGTTTCACTGTTCCTCAGCTTAAGTAGTGGTTTAAAGAGAATAAAGTGTAGAAGTCCATTTAATTATCCAGAAGACAAATGCAGCTCAGTATGGATTTGTTAATGCTTGTTTCTTGAAAATTCCTGACAGAAGGAATAATAAGACCTGTAATTTGTCCTTGATCTATGGGAAGTGTTTCTGATGCATGTGGGACTTTTCCTCACTCTCAGTGGAACTCAAGTGGTTGTCTTAATCCAAACCATTCTGCACTAGCTCACTGAAGCAAAACAAAAAGAAATGTGTAAATGTATATAAAAAACTTGTGCCTACTAAAATTAATTAAAGCTGCAAAACAGTAGTGGAATAATGTGTAGAAGGTTTGGTGTTAACAACTCTGTTAAGGTATGAATATACGGGGAGAAGTATTTATTAGTAGAGGCAGAAGTGCTACTCCATTTCTTGTTAGGAGAGAATACAGCTTTCATGGGGCAAACTCAGAAAGAACTGACACAAAATTAGTGTGAATCAAATGGTATTTTATTGTGAAACTAGGCTGTGGTGTCAAGAACCCAAATAGTTGTTGAACCAAGAGGAAATCTTGCTATTATCTACTTAGTTTGAGAAATAGTGGGGATGTTTCAAAGGAACTGAATGCTTCTAAAACAATACTGGACAATGATCAAGCGGAGTGTGTTTCAGTTAAAGCTGATTGAAGGTTTAGATAGTGGTTAAGGTTTTCTGTTTCAAGCAGCTAGCCTGGCTTTGTGAAATTCTGAAAAGATGGTCAGTGAAATGGGCCAGTTGTATACTTGTAGATAAATGAGTAACTTCCATGCTTTGAACATGACTTGGAAGGAGTGCTGCAGACCTAACTGAGAGTCACGAGCTAAAAATGTGAGGATTAAGCAGAGAACCTGCAACAGAAGGCAGAAAAATAACAGCAGTGTGTCAGGGTTCAGCTGGGGTCAGCATGATGTGAAAACTGTTAGAAAGCCAAGCCAACTTGCAAAACTCTGTTTTTGAGTGTTGAATGGCGTTGAACATTAAATTCCCAATCTCATACCAAGCTGGGATTTTTTTTACTGTTTTTAAAGCGGAAAGCAACAACATGTGACTTAAGGATAATAAATATGGTACCTCTACTTAAGATGGGTGGAAGAGCAGATAACCTTATCTGGGCCATCACCCTCTAATGAATGTTATGAAAGTATTTACAAGAATTCATGGATGAAATAATGACATGTAGCTAAATGGAATATGCTATAAAACTCAAGATAAGTTTGTGAAAAGACATTTCATGCCAGAATAAACTTCTTAATCTTTCTTTTCTGAGCTTTTTTTTTTTTTGTTATTCAGAGGAAACATAGCGGATCAAAACCATCTGGACTTCAGTAACACACCACATGGGAAATAGAAGCGATACAGATTAGAATAAGAGTTTTAAAACTGTTAAATAACAGGCTGAGAGGGAAAGAGCAGGTTGCACTGTAAAGGGAGGAATTTCCTTCCTGAAGAGAAGGTAAATAATACTGGATCTGAAGTATTTGACCTGGGATTGACTCCTCTTACTTGAGTGGAGTTGGAAGGGGTTGCTAGTGGGAGATGCTTTGCTAAAACCTGAGACTGTGAAGAGCCTCTTAATGCTACTAATAGGCAAATGAAAGGGCTCGTCAACTGAGGGGAATAAAATGAAAATATGATATTTTGCAAGGCAACTTTAATTTAAATAATTAGTTAGAATAGAACTTACTTGAAATCTGGTGTTATGAAAGATGGATTCATATGGAGATTTTTGGAGATGCTGCTATAGCCAGGGAGCTGGACAGTATTAAATAGAAGAAAGAGCTATTTGTGTAACCAATATAATATATCTCAAAAAATGAAAATTCTGCAATGCATATGCAGATGTTCGCAGCAGATATTTAAGCCTGCTAATGGTGAAGAAAACAGTGACGGGAACTCCTCTTTAATGTTGTGTACCATTTTGGTCAAGAAGGCTAAAGGAAGATGAATTAAAACTAGAGGAAGCACAAAGACATTGAAGTGTGTTCTAGCTTAGAAGAGTTTATTTTCCAGTAGAAGTTGTCTTGTTTATTAATGAAAAAAAAATCTTAGAGGCAGTACGTTTGTTCTTTAAAGGACATAGGAAGATTAGTATTTTAAAATACAAGCAAACAATACATGCAAAATAATTAAGAGATTGTTTCTAGCTGTCAGAGTATAGCTCTGGAAGGCATTCTTTAATGGGATGAGACACGGCTAGATAATTACTTCTCTTAAGCTGGCAGTTGACAAATTTCTTTGCAAAACTGCATGATATATTTGCCACAGGAGATTGATTTTAGTGACCCTAAACCAAGTTCTTATGTTTCTATTAGTGAAGCAATTAGGGGATGGAATGGAAAGTTGTTGGTTTGAAACTGATTATATATTATAGGAAATCTTGAAATGTTTGCTTTTGTTTTATTGAATCTCAGTTTTGCTGAGTGGACTGCAAAAGCAGAACGTATAATCTGAAATCTACTTTGGTTCCAGCTTTATTCTTGCAATTTGTTTTGGCAGGAGATATGCTTGACCTTCTGAAATGGAGAACCCATCCAGACAAAATTGCAGGTTGCCTCTCAAAATTAAAAGAAATTGATGGTTCAGAAATAGTAAAGGTATATACCACTATTTCTTTCCTTCTGTTGCTTTGCTTTTAGATAATACAAGGGAAATACACTTGTCTGTCACATGTGTACTTATTTGTGTATCTCAAAAATACATATTTAGTAACAAACTGCCTCTTACTCTCCAATCAGTTTCTTCAAGATACACTAGACACTTTGTTTGGAATTTTAGATGAAAACTCTCAAAAATATGGATCAAAAGTGTTTGATTGTTTGGTAAGTTTCATTTTGTTATAATTCTTAACACCACTTAAGAACCAAGTAAAAAATGAAAAATAAAAGTTTTTAATTTTTTTCCCCCTCACATTTAGGTTCACATAATAAATCTGCTGCAGGACAGCAAATTTCACCACTTTAAGCCAGTAATGGACACTTACATTGAAAGTCACTTTGCAGGAGCACTTGCATACAGGTGAAGTCTGTACTTTTTCTAACTGATTTGAATACTAAAAGTTATCTGTATGCAGTAACAGTAGGAAAAAAAATTCAGTGCTTGTATGAATAGTCAAATTTTTGAGTTACCAGAAATGCTACTTGCTAAGACCCTCTTTTTGGCTTAATTTTGTCTCTCTTTCTATAGTGCCTTCCTTTGTGTAAATGACTTTGGAAAGTAAAGGAGCTTTAACACTGTTCAATTAGAACTACGTTCACTGTGTTTTGCAGTGCACTGATAAGCCTCACTTGCTATGCTTTTCTCTGTTTTTATTTTGTAAATACATTTTGACTTTCATTAAAACAAACACAGTTTACTGAGACTGCTAAACAAGTCATGGAATTGCAGAGGTAGTCTCTGCTGGAAGGGTCTCTTTTATAGCTCAAATGTGTTCATGTACCCCTGTCAAAATAATTCTACTGTGTATGTAATGCTGACAATTATTTCCTGTTCATTAGAGGTCTAGTAGGTCTATGAACAGTTTGAAATTAACATTGGGCTTGTAGTGATCAGCAGAATTTTGTCGTATGTTTTTTATTTTTTCAGTGTTTTCAGTCTTTTATGAAAGATTAATTTGCATTTTTAAGTGCAGTTAACTCTTCTTCAGCCAGTGTGTTATAGTACTTTCTGATGTGGTATTCTAGAGATCTGATAAAAGTACTGAAGTGGCATATTGATCGAGTCACCGAAGTGGAGTTGCATGAGCACATACAAGAAGTACTAAAGGTAAGGGAAATCTTTGAAGGCGATTATATGGTACCAGCAGAGTTAACTCACTAAAAGAAGTACAGTATGTGTAAATAATGAAGCTGTAGTATTAATTCTGGGGAGTTGCAGGCTTTTTGAGTGCAGTCAGGTTTTTTCTTTTGTCAATAAAGCTTGCTACCCCTAGACTCTGTCTTCCTTACTGAATGAGAATATATATAATTAGGAGTTGGATCTAAGAAATTGTATATAGATTGCGTTGGTGGTATTAACATCTGCCACATAACCGAATCTAAATGGCAGACAAGAATGCTGACTTAATGATTCAACCCTGACAACAAGAAATTCTACTTAAAACGGTGATTTGGTTGCTCTCATCCTGTTTTGTAGATCAACAGAGCATAGTGTGGAGACAGGCTTGAGTTGTACAATAGAATAATCCTATTTGGGACTATGCTTATTTTTTTATCTGGTTAACAGTTGACAGGAAAGCATTTTTAACATTTAACAGGCCAAGGAAATCCCAGAACAGCTCTAAAGTTTCCTAAGTTGGCCTTGCATGTTTAAGCGCTACATATTTTTGCAGCCACAGGCGTGCAGGGATGTCTTGCAGAGGGCAGTGTTGAGATTTTGCAGTTTTACTTTCTTAAAATAAATGAGCGTTCCCTAGTTTGTAGAGATTATAAAGGGAAAAAGAAGAGTGTTTCTGAGTATGCACTTTTCAAATGTTAGTATTTTGTTAGAAGTAAAAAGCAAATAAAAGGTTTGCCAAAATTAAATAGCATAGTATCCTGTTTCAGACCCTTGTCATTATTGAAGTTATGTAAGCATAACATTTGTTCTTTTTATAGATGAATTGGTTTAGGTTTATGAGTTATTTCTGATTTGACATTTTAGGCACAGGAATATATCTTTAAGTATATAGTTCAGTCTCGAAGGTTATTCTCTATTGCTACTGGTGGACAAAATGAGGAAGAATTTCGATGTTGTATTCAAGAACTTCTGATGTCAGTACGCTTCTTCCTTTCCCAAGAGAGCAAAGGAGCTAGTGCTTTATGCCAACTTCAAGTAAGTTTGTGAGTGTGCCTTGCTAATGCCTGGTTTCCTTATGCAGTCTTAAAAAAATCTGCACATATTCTTACCTATGTTCTTGGAAAAGAGAATGTTTTTGTTACGTCAGAATGACATTTCAGCTTATGCTCATGCCTTTGTCCTATACTGTGAAATTTTCATACCAGCAGCTTCTAAATACACATGACAGAGATAACCCTACACCAAATATTTAATTTTGAATTATAAGCAATTCATATTATGTTTTTGACAATGCCAGTGATTAAAATGACATTTCAGAATTGCTGGGTACAAATAAAGGGATTTCTTTGTTTTGAGGACTTTACAGCCTTGTTTAATTACTTTGGAGTTTAAGAATTTGAACTAAACAAAAGTCTGTCAGAGTTTTTATTCTTTACAGAAAAATATAAATCTTGATGAACAGTTTCTTTTACTACTCGGCTAGTATATCTTTATTTCACTTGAGACCACTAAAATTTACTACTGCTAAAGAGCAAAGACAAAGCACACAGGAGACAGATCTCCACGTTAAGTGTGGTAGATATAGCAGTGTTTGCAGCTTGTAGATGTATCTCTTAGTCTTCTTCTGCTTCTATAAGTGTGAATGTTTAAGGTCTGTTTTTCCAAGAAGATAGTAAAATCAGAGAGAATGGGGTGGAGAGGTGGTTCTTCCATCTGATATCACATAAGCAGCTGGAGTCAAATGTGTACAGCAACATGATGTAAACAAACATAATTTGGAATTGTTCCTCATTATCATTAACCTTGAATATTGTCTGTTGTTACACCAGCATGAAGAAAGTCTGAAGTTTAAATAGCTTTTCTCCATTGTCAGGAATTGGAGAGGAAGGAGAGAATGGCATTCTCTCTGGCATTGTCCTCTTTCCTTTTTTCAGTGTTTCCACGTTCATTATTGTCACTGAAAGATTTCTAACCCTATTTTAAGATTGTTGAAGTGAACTACTTCTGCCAGTGCTGTCTCACTCCAAAATAAAAGTGTTCATTATTTGAAAAATAAGGACTCTGTTAAATTCCAAATTGTAAAGCCAAAGAATTCCCTCTCAAATCTTTCTGTTCTGTTATCAGCTGGCTTACATTAGCATTTCAAAAATTTACACACATGCACAGATCATGAGGAACCTGTAAATAATAAATAATTTTATTCTAAGTTGAGCTCTTTATTTGTTTCTGGAGGAAATGTACAGTCAAGTGATAATGTTTAAGGGAAATAGTCACAATTATAGGCACATTGATGAATGTGAGGATATTTCTTCTGAAAAATCTTGCTGATTTTTAAAACAACTGCCTGCCTTTGAAATGTAAAAACAGGAATTTTTCTACAGGTACTTGAATCACTATAGTTGTTTAAATTCTATAAATGTCAAAACTATATTGCAAAGTCTGAATGTTCAATTTTTTCCCTTTTCCTCCAGGCTGTGTTTCTCAGCTCATTCCCGTCTGTGTACTCTGAACTTTTGAAGCTCTTTGATGTCAGAGAAGTGGCAAATTTGGTTCATGATGCTCTGGGCAGTTTGCCGACAGTAATGCAGGGGGATGAATCTCTTCAAGCTGTTAAACTTCAGAGTATTGGGAAAACTGTAGAGAGTCACCTGTACACCAACCCAGGTAAGATTGCCCTGGGCTGCCTGTTGTTAAGGAACAGTTTTATGCTTGTTACACAGGTCAGCAGATACTCAAGGGAATAATGCCCCTCATAACTGCATTTCCTAAGTAATGTTTCTTCAAGTGCTGCTCTTTAAAAGCCGCTCATTAACAAAAGTACAGTCAGTTAGAGGTTGGGTTTTTAGAGACAAATAAAAAAGTACAGTTTTTTCTTCAACTGCTGCTGGTTATTTGTCTGTGAAACAAGTTCTCACTATACTTTTAAAGTAATTTTAAAGGGAAAAAATTCTACAAATGTAACGCCTTTTTCTTTTTTTTCTCCTCTGGGGACAGTTCAGATTCTTACTTATCCATTAAGTTTTATTTGTCTAGTTCAGCAGATTTGATCCTCTGTTTTCTAAATATGACATAAAAAACCTACACAGATACAATTGGTACTCAGTGTATATCATATAAAATAATATAGTTATTGCTATGTGGAAGAAAAATGTTCTGTGTGGCGGCGACCCAACAGTTATTTTTTTTTCAGTTCTAAATAAAACCCATAGTAACAACCAAGTATTAATTTTGAGAGGAAGTAATTTTTACTAAGCAATTTAAAATAGAAGACATTTAAGAAAAGATGAGTAAGTGTTAATTTACTAAAGAGAAGCTCTCTTGAGAGCCCTTTGGATCCTGCCTGACGAAGTTCAGTAGAAGCATTAACTTTTGCCATCTGAATCAGTCATGACAGAACAACTACAGTGATGAAGACTCTGCAAAACCCCTGGGGTATGCATAAATATTTTGACATGTGGCGAAAGAGTTACTAGAAAATTTAAAATAAAAAAAGAAAAGAACTGTGGTTTTAGTGACTGTACTTTAAAATTTGAGCTCAAGGAAGTGGGGGAGAAGTACTGGATCCTGGCTACTTTGCTTCTTTCTGGTTGCAAAGCCATATTTCTCTTTCCCATTTGAGCCTTAGTAGTCTCTTCCAGAACAGTTAGCTTTCTCTTTAGCTGATTGATCAGACCTCTGATAGTCTGCAGCACCTTATGGATGCTCTAACTTAAATTTTGCATTTTCCAAATTCCTTCTGAGTCAGGTAGCATTCTTTTCCATTTTCTTCCTGTTATCTTTGTTAGGTCAGCCTAATTAGATGATCCAAATGAATTAATGTTGTTAAAGAGAGCTATTTAGAGCCACGTAAGGGAATCAGTGACTTTCTTGAAACTGCAAATCTAGTTTCAGGCATACAATGTTTTTGTAGCTTTCTTTTATTAAAGTATTAATTCTTAATTCAAATTCAGTTTCACTCTTAAGAACTCATCTGAGTTGGTTTCAGTGATAGAAACAGTGAAAGTTGCATGTTAAAATGCATGTGAAATCTGAGTCATACGCAAAGAGAACATGCATTTTCTTAAACTACAGGAAACTGATGTGAAGAGAGCATCAGGCAATAATGTAACCACCCAGAGTCCATGACAGGAGGCTTAGGCAATGTTTGTACAGTTCAATTTCAGTAATCACTGTGTTGAAGGGTCTTCTGAAGATCAGTGTCTTGGACTCTTTCTCCCTAATATTTTCTCTCTTTAAAATATAAATATGAAAGTCAATCTTTCTGTTGATAACAACTACAGAGATGCTAAAAACGTATCAACAGCAATTATCTGTCTGTCTGCTGTGAGAATGTAGCAGGTTTGAAGTCCATACTTTACATTCAATTTTCCATACATATTATTGGATCCATATAGTACATTACATTGAGTGACTAAAAAGAAGTGAATGTTGGTTTTCCTGCTGATGGAAATAAAGAATTTTATTTTTGTCTCTTATTCTTTCATCCAGCCTACTGTTATTTTAGGTTTAACCCTTTTGGTGCGTGACTGTTGCAATTTGTAGTGGCCAAATTGATGACTTGCATATATCCCTGTGCCTAAGATCTTCTATGTTTATTATTTCCAAGACATCAGTACTCTTGTATTTTTGTTTCTTGTTTTTTATGCATTAGATTTTACTATAGCTTGCTCTGAGGAAGAGTTAAGGCCAGTAAGAAACAAACACTGAACCATATCCTTGTTGACATACTTCAACATCAAATAGCAGAACACCAAAAAAATTGTTTGCTTGCTTTCAAAGGTGTTGCTTTGAGATTGTGGATTTAATACCTAAGAAAATGTGAATTGTGTAAGTGGAAGATGCAGGTCTCTTACTCCAAAGGGAATGTATTTGATCCGCAGTGATTCCAATAAAATTCATCAGTTATCTGAAAACAGATTATGTTAGTAAAGTCCTTAAAAAGTAAAATTCCATCTCCAAAAGAGACATCTGTATCTTAACAGAGTCGTAATATTCATTGCAGGGGTTTATCATATGGTGGATCTTCTTACAAGGCAAAATAAGAATGTGTTGTCCTAAACAATGAGGATTTGGATCTCTGTGCGAGAGTTGCTAGGTGGGAATTAGTGAAACAAACTGTTTAAAATTAATAGAGGAGGTGTTCAATTTTCTGACCATTTACATGATAAACATTGTATGTACCAAAAATATACCAAATCTAAGAAATGTCCTGTGTTGATGTTTTAAAGATTTCGTGTCTTAGTTTTATTTAATGTTGTTTATATGTAAAGTATTATGTTTTTCTCTAAAATATATTTCTTGTTTTTTTTATTTTCTTTATTTTTCACTGAAATTCGCTATCTATAGATTAGAAAACTGTCAAATACCTATTTGTTTTCCTTCTGAGACTGACTGCCTCCTTTAGTTTATCTCTGTGAATGAGTTTATCTGAGAATTTCATCTTGTGTACCACAAGAGAGTGTGTTTTCAAAGCCTTTAAGTGGTGAATGTTTAGACACAATCAGTGAGAGTAATTTAATATATTTAAAATACCTGATTGAGTGCATATTGCTAGGTGTTACAGTACATACTGGAAAAAGAAATGTTAGCAAGATAAGGAAAACATACCATTAACTGATAAAGATGTTGAGTCCTAGAAGCGGTTATGTTTTACCACGGATTCCACTAATTTTTCAAAAGGCTCAAAGTTTCTTTTTAATGGGAGTTGTATTGTATTGTAGTACCCACTGCAAGCTAAGAATAGCATGCATTTTTTAAAAATTCTTTTTTTTTTTTTTTTTTTTTTTAAATGTGAAGATTTTATACTGCAAGCACTCCAGGATCTTTTTCAGCCTAATTAGTATTTCTTAATTTGTCTTCCCCAACAATATGCTGTTCCTTCAGTAGTTTGTATATGTTTTTCATACTTTCTTACAGAACTGTTGGGGTGGATGTATGTGCTAGTGTATATTTTATTCAGAAATTCAGTCAATATTAGTATCTCTACAGTGGATGACGGAAATTATTTTGTAAATGTTTTGCAAGTAATTCTTTGCATCTGTGGCTCTTTTTGGAGGAGCAAGGGAGGAGCTTTTCAGCCATACCCATGTTTTGCTTCAGTGCTACAGGCAGTTTTGAAAACAGTTGCAGGCTGTTGTGCAAACAGTGGCTGTCTGTGCAGTTGGAGGGCTGGCATATGTATTTGGTTTTGGAAATAAGGTGTTAATTGTTTGTTTGACTTAATCATTTTCTTTTTCTTTCTACCTCAAGTCCAGTGATTGCATAAATGGAACAGCTTCCTTGCTTTTCACTGTTCAAATGCTTCTTGCTGTTTATTTATTTAAGATGCTCAACTACACTAGCTCTTTTTCCTGGCAGGCTGAAGTTTTGTCCATCGGTTCAGATGTATTCTTTGAAATGAATATCACCCTTCTGAGTTTAATCTTCAGATTAAAGCATTAGAGTGATGAATTTTTTGTATGTCTGTGCGAGTTTTTAACTGCTAAGTGAAAATCAAGGGGAAGAATTGTGGTATGAGTTAGATGTTTAATGTTAACCTAGCTTGCATAGGAAAGTCACAAGGGTTGTCTGCAGTGGTATATCTTTCTAATCATACTAAGCATGTACTTGAAAAGCTCCATATCATGATTTTTTTCCCTCTTTCTGTATAATATTTGTGAAGGACGAGTATTAGCATTTTAGACAGTCAGCTAATTTGACTTTCTGCACAGAGGAAAAATTACGACAGTGACTGATTGCTAGGAGTTCTGATTATTGCACCATTCTTTGCACTCATTAATTTTACTGTTCACAGTGGTTGACATTGTAGCTGGAAGTTTTTAAGAAAAAGAGTAACCCAAGACAAATGGTATATGCTATGTTCCCAAAACTTTTTCGCATAGTCCTTGGTTTGGCCTGGGTAGTGGTGAAGATGTTAGCTATCCTCTTCTGTAATACCTCTGTATCTCTCATCTAAACAGATCAAGACAGGTATTTAGATTATGGGGTTCCAATGATTTTTTGTAAAGCTCTGTTATATGTGGTAGTTAATTCAGTAAGTGGCACTGCTACCTCTCATTTATAGTTACAAGTCACTGTAGCATGCTTCTTGATTATCCATTTGGTCTCAGTGAAACATAGTTCCTGATCATTTTAGGGAGATTTTGCAAAAGTGTGATACTTCGAACTGTTCAATGTGAATATTGTTGTGCCCAAGACTCTCCAGGCGATATGGTGTGGAAGATTATTGTTTACAAGTTAGGTGCTGCCATACTTTCTCTGGTCTTTTAGATAGAGATTTTAATACCAAGTTTATATGGAAGCATAATGGGCACCTCAGAAAATAAGGCACTTAATCATCCATGTGCTCATCAGGATGGTGCTTGGAGGGTATCAGGAGGAAATACCTGGGTACAGGAATGCTGCTGTTTTCTTCTCACCTTCTAGGGTAACAGATTTGAGTTGTAGCTGAAAGGGAGAGCCTGCTATCTGCAGAGGACCCTTGGTCTGCAGAATAAGATTCACAGAAGTAATAGGTCAAAAACCTTCCGTAACTTCTCTGTGCCACTTGTGTAATTGAATAGCAACTTGTGTATTGGCCTGGGAGTGGAAGACCAGGTGCAGTGCTCTGTCACCCTGGCCACTGTGCAACTGGAAAATCATGATGTAGCTGCACTCACTGAAGCCTGGTGGGATTAATGTAACTATTGATGACCAAAAGGTTTTCAAAAGGGACAGGCAATGAAGGAGAGGAGGAGGGGTTGCCTTCTACATCAGGGAAGGAATCGAGTGTGAAGAGTTGTCCCTGAAGAATGGTCACAAGCAAGTCAAAAGTGTATGAGTGAGAGTTAGAGACCAAGGCTACAAAGGGAGCCTTGTGGTTAGGGTCTACTACATGCCACCTGATCAAGCAGAGACTGCTGATGAGGCCTTCTTCCTCCAGCTAGAGGAGGTACCACCATCACAGACGAAGGAAGGAAGATAAAGAAGATAAAGAAGAAGGAAGAAGGAAGATAAAGTAGTATGTTTTTGAAGTTCTTTCATCATTTTGACGGAATTCAGGACTAAAAATAACACCAAGGAGCTGTGTTTAGAAAATGAAATACAGGAAAGGCAAATTACTCAATGTAGAAACCGGTACTCTAAATTGCTCATAGGCAGTAGGAGTGAGGAATCTGGGAAAGCAAAACTCCTGAAAGAAAATTGAAAGTACTGCTGGTGTAAAAATCAAGACTCATTTGCAGAATAACAAAGCTTCAAACTCTGTTGCGACTTTGGCATGAGAAGGGATCCTGTCACATAGTAGGAAACACCAGAATATAATTCCATATTGTTTTGAATAAAATAATATTAAGCTGTGATTTTTGTTTGTTTTGTTGTTGGTGTTTTTTTTTTTTATAAGCTCCTGCTTATCAAAAATGTTGTTTTAAGCATGTATGTAAGAGATTTTGCTTATCAGAAACACAGATCTGAACACTGTTCAGGATTTACTTATATGCCTGTATTAAACTGAAATGATTCTATGAGAAGGTCCTATTCATAGGCATTTTCATTTATTTCAGATTCACGATATATTCTTCTTCCAGTAGTTTTACATCATCTCCACATGCACTTACAAGAACAGAAGGACCTTATAATGTGTGCACGTATCCTTAGCAACATATTTTGTCTCATCAAGAAGAACAGCTCAGTAAGTAAATATAATGTTACATCCAGAAGTTATTGAACTTATTTAAATGGCACATGGTAATGACACGAGCTGGACCTTGACCAAGAACACTTCAAAGAATTCTCTGTATAATATTCTGCATGAATATATAGTTTGATTTCTCTGGCACCTTTTTTTTTTTTTTTTGTTATGTGAGAATTTTTTAATTGTGGCATATAATTTTGCTGCAAGCTTTGACACTTTATGAATGTTGTGCTGGACAGAAAAAAATATCCACTTCCTTTTAGAGGTGTATTACATTGTGAGTTATTTAATCATAGAAGACATTAAGGTGATATAGGGAAGGAACTGGTAAGGATATCGCAGGAAATGTTGAAGCTGGGGGTTAGTTGGTAAATTTTTTTGCCTATTTCTAGTGTTTGTCTTTGCAAACTCATCTGTAAAAGCTGCATATAAGAGCTGGTTTAGGTAGGTGTATTACAAACTTGAACGGTAAAGTTCTGACAGGCAACGAAGGTAACATGCATGGCTTGTATTTGGTGCACTACATACAAAGCATACCTTACACTGTAATGCATTGATGAGAACTGCTGTGTTTGTTTCTTCATTTTGAGCTACCGTTAGTAATTAAAGTTGTACAGTCATTGATTTGATGTAGATGTGGAATGCAACCTTGGCACCACAACATCGTTATTGCAACTGCTCTTGTTATTAGTACCTCTTTACGAGAGAAAGGGATAAATGCTAAAGCATTGCTGAGGTTTTGGACTGGAAGAAAAGCTTGTATGTCTGGTGTTAACTTCAGGAGAACTCTCATTTGAAGTCACCAAGTTCTTCTGGTCATTAATTCAATTTCCAGAGATGTATACAACCTGTATTTGATGTCTGCATAAAACTCTCTCCAGTGTGCAGGATATTCAGTTATTATTTTCAGTAGTCTTTGAGTCACTTTGAGTTTTAACAACTTGGTGACTGCCTTAAGACTTTTGTGGATCAGTTCAGAACTTCATTCCTTCTGTTAGTGAGCCATTCAAATCAGAGGTTGTTGGAACAAGTGAATTTGCAGGGAGGTAACGTTGAAAACTGCTCTTTTTTTCTGTTGGCCGTTTTAGTAGGAATTTGTATGTGAATCCTCACGTCTTGGCACAGCAATTCCTCAGTACAATACTGCCTGACTTCATAAGTAGGAAAGTTAACAGTAGTTTGACACTTTATGAAATGACAGAGAACACGGTTGTGACATTAGTTTCATCTTGAGTTCAAACTACAATTTTATTACAAATCATATGCTTAGGGTGTGTGGGAGGAAAAAAATAAAGATCTCACTCCTACACTTTGATGCCAGTGGAGTTGAATGATTCTGTTTGTCAGCTGAGTTTTAGCTTGGCTGTGTGCATTTGATTATGAAGTGTTTATTTCTGCAAAGAAATGTCATCTTAACCGGTGGATAAAATGGCTTAGAGAAAGATGGTGTTGTCTGCTGCCTTGGAGACGGAAAACATTGCTGAAGCAGGGAAAACATATTTCCATCTGATTTAAAAAGGAAACTTGTCTTCATCAAGTGTTTTCTTGTGTCTAATTAAGATATTCATGGTCTCTTTTGCTGATGTTGTGTACAAGTTGTAGTTTTACATAAATGACTGATTTATTTCTGCTGTTCAGTTGAGGGAAAGCAATTTAGCTGGTCCTTACTGCTAAAGTAGGTCTTGAAGGTTGAGCGGCATATATTTGTATCTGGTGGTAGTTTAAAAGTTTGAAAACCTAATTCTACTCTTTGGACTTGAAGCCTCTTCTGCCGATTTCCTCAGAAAATATATGGGCATTACCTCTTATCAGCTTGACTGAAAAAAACAGCTATGTTATTATAAGCATTAACTGAAAATAGAAACATGCTAATTTGATGTGTATGTTATAGAAGTTATCCCCTTAGCTTACTTCTGTACAATGTAATTGAAAACTGTTAAGATAACACCGGTAGAATTAAATAATATCTCAAATAGAGAAAAGTTCATGTTTCTCAAATGAAACATTTGTTACAAAGCTATCATTTGTTTCTGAATAGTCATCTTTCTGTTTTTGTAATTTAAGTATTTTATTTATTTTTCAAGGAAAAATCTGTTCTGGAAGAAATTGATGTGATTGTAAGCAGCCTGCTAGATATTCTGTTAAGGACAATACTAGAGATCACCAGCCGACCACAATCATCAGGCTCTGCAATGCGCCTTCAGTTTCAAGATGTGACTGTAAGTTTCTTACAGTAAAATACCACACAGTTGTCACTGGTTGAACTGGTTAAAGTACTGGATTTATGAAAGTTTAGTATTTATGTCACAATGGTAATATTTTGTGTATAAAATGGAGAATGAGGAAAACAAAGAAAACTCTTTATATTTTATTCATTTTCAGTGGAAATGGTAATATTTTTAATTATATTTATCTGTATATTTTGACATAAAAGAATTAACTATTTCACTGTGTTTCATTTGTTGACATTTTTAATAGCTTTCTGAGTCTTTCATTAGATTTGATTTCCTGGAAGTGTAAAAGTATCAACTAATAGTAGAGCATGAGAAGATGGATTTAGAAGATTAACAAATGATATTTTGGTTAGTATGATATAACAAGCCATGCAGATTAGAAGGTTGAAACTGAGGCATTTAAACAAAAGCTAATCATGAGTATTGATGAAAGAAAACAAAAGTATTATTTTACTTTGCTTTTGGTAAGTTTCCCAGTTTGCTTTTGAAGGGCAAATCAGAGCTGATGTGTCAGGGAGTATGATCCTAGTATGAGTTGAGGGTTTAACATTTTGTGAATAGAATAAACTAGGCCTTGGGATTTGCCTTCTCATTATACATATAATTAATTGCCTGATTTTACATTATAACATTTTTGTTAAGAAATATACAGTTGCTTTTCAAACTAGAATCTCCTCTGAGATCAGACATTTCAGAAAGCATTTAATATCTGTGAAAGAAAGGTGTTGTTGCCTTTTCAGATTTTGTTTATTTCACTTTCCTGACAAAGAACAAACATTACTTGAAGTGTTTATGGAGCTGACCGAGTTCTGTAACAGGATAACACTATGCTTTCATCACTGTGATTCAGTAGGACTACATCCAAGAAGCTGTTTTTTTTCCCTGTAAATTAGAAATGTATTATGTGGAGGCATCTTTTTCATCTTATGTTTTGTTTTGTTTTACTCTCTCATTGACTTTCCTTGTACATTATCTTGCTTTAAAGCCAAGCTTGCTTACACCTTGCAAAATCATTAAGGCTAAATTAATGTTATATCTTCATTTATATCCATAGGTTCTATTACTCATACTGAACAATCCTTATAGGTGAATAAAATTAAAAAAAAAAAAAAAATTAACCTCCAGATCAGGCTCTGAGCAACCTGATCTAGCTGTGAATGTCCCTATACATTGCAGGGGATGATGAATGACCTTTAAGTTTCCCTTCCAACTCAAAAGATTCTATGATTCCCTATCAGACCATTACTAGAAATCTCAGCTGAAGGAGCAGTTGTAGAATTAAACTCCTAGTGCAACAGAGTCCTGAGTTTATTGGTTTGTTCTGATACATCCACTTGCTTTCAGGTTAAGTTTTTGTAAAACATGATGACAACCTAATACTTTCACAGTATCAAAAACTTAGATTGAAACTACTTTCAAGTTCCAAATTTTTCTTTTTCTCAGCAAGAAAAGCCATGTCACGGTTACCATAGACATCTGAAAGAATACTTAATGTGGAAGTGACTCAAAGCACAGCATAAGGCAATTATATGCATTTATGTAGAAACACTATGCAGTATGGGTTTATGGCAACACTCTGAACCAGATTCTTGGAACTATTTGTAGAGCAAGTATGATGAAATACAGGAGTACTGCAGTAGAGTCTGTTCCAGTATGCTATCATTATTTCAAGCTGCACATTTTATAAATAGTCTTTGAGAGATGTATTATGTCAATACATGGGATAAAACTCTATCAGACTTTTTTCATCAGATGTAGTCTGGACGTAGTTAACACATCATGGTGTGATCTTCTAGGCCCATGTGTTACTGATCCTTTGCAGTTTACAAGGAAGTAGAATAAAATCAGTCAGCAGCAAGCTGACTGTGTGGTTTCATGGCTGCACCTTTTTTTCTTTTTTTTGTCTCAAATAGCTTTGGTACCTTGGTACTGTTCCATTTGCAGCATGCTGGACAGTAACTTGAAAGATGTATGTGATGTTTCAAACTGAGCACAAATAAATCATGTCTTGGGTGGATGACTAGGGGAGGGGATCAGTGTTACAGTAGCTGTACTAACCAACGTGGAATTAAATGCAAAGATGAAAGTGAAAGTTATACTTCATTTCATTCAGGATGTCAGTGATTCAGATGTTTAGATTTTCTTAAGAAAAATGAGGTTGCATATAAGGAGGTAGCAGAAAGGAAAACAATTAGAGCAAGTCTTTTTTTTATTTAAAGTCTTTGAAGTTCAGAATCTGAGAACCTGAATTGCAATTAAATTGTCAGATTCATATATTTTAATAGTTATGCTTGTTCATTGAGACACAGGAAATTACTTAAGGGTTCTACCTAAGTAAATTGGCTATGTAATTTGACTTGACTTAGGACACTGGAATCTGATCCTCGTGGTTATTATCAAGGTGGTATTGTGTGTAAAGTTTGCTTCTGTGCATAGCTGACATATGGTATGGCTAGTTACTCTGTGACCTGCCTTGCAAGAAATTTTAACAAAATATGTTTTCATGCTGAGTTCAACAAATGCAGATGAACATTCATTATTATTTTAGAACTAACTGCCTGTATAACTACCTAAGTTTGAATCAAAAGCTCAAATACAGAAGTTAACAATTAGCTGAAGCTGGTAGAGTTTTAAAGCTTATCTGTCAACTGTGATAATACAGCTTGTTATAGTAGACTGTCATTTTTCATACACTAAGTCAAAGTAAATGTGGGAACATAGAAGGTGACTAGAAAATATTGCTTAAATTGCCTAAGCAAGAAGGGAAGTGTTTGGAAGATTCATAATCAAATTTTGTCACTTGAGCTGGCAGTCAGGTAAGATTACACCCATACTTTGCTTATCCCGGCTAATTAGCCAGATCTCCATTGTCCCGGATTTTATAACTGAAATGAAAGTCTCCAAAAATGTTGCCTATTTAGCTGAATGTAAGTTATATTACATGGAATGATAAAATCATATTGACACTAGATACAATTAAATTGCTACTACAGAAAAATAAAGGTAAGAGACCATAGTCTCTTTGATCTCTGAAAAGAATCTGATAGGAAACAAATTAAAGGTTAACATTGTAGACTTTGGATATTGTTTTCAGAAAGCTGTGTTCACTGTGAACAATGGTTTTACAAAAAGCTAATTAATTCAGAAGCATTATTTCCATGTAGAATCTTACTATGAGCAAGGTATAATTATTATTTTACCACCAGGTTTTGTGGTAGAGCAAGCACATCACACTCCCCCAGGTAAATCAGGAATAATCCTAGATGATCTGTAGAGGTCCCTTCCAAACCCTACAATTCTATGTTTCTATGATAATCACAAGTGTATTAGCCATTCCATTGAAAGTGCCAGATTAGCCATTCCTTTGAAGATATATTCCTTTATTTTATCTTACATTATGTTTTCAGTGAAAGATGGTGAAAATTGCTGTTAAATTTCACTTGAAAAACCAGTGAAAGGCAACATTTTAAAGTAATGTGATTATACTTGTCCTTCCTGTCCTGTTCCCCATTTATGGTGGATAGGGGCTTGAAATGTATTTAAAAATTTTGAACGAGCATACATGATATCGAAATAACTCTTTCCAGCATTGAGGTGTGGTCCAGACCTTTCACTCTTTCCTTTCCTCATCCTCTCTGCAGTTGGACCATGTTGATACCATTCACTGTTCCTTCCCAGTCCAAAAGAGAAGAAGCAGATGGCAAAGAGAGGGGGAACCTATTTCTTCCCGTAACATCTTACTTATTTGATTGTTCACTGGAGAAACTCAGAGCAATTCTGTACTTTCTTATTCCTTCATCTCATGCTGTTGAGGGAACATCCAGGATGCGCATCTGTACAGTCAGGGAGAAATCCTTGGAACAGCCAACAAGTTCCTTGGCTACATCCTGCAGCATACCTTTCCCTTGGGACATGCTGTAGAGTCAATCCAGAAGTCAACACAGTGGGAGCGAGTCTTGCTACCCAGTGGTTAAGCTGGCTTTCATGAGAAATTCCATAGCAAGTCCAAGAAAACTTTTTATCAAAAGTATTTTCAATTTTTTTCCAGTCCTATTACTGAGTTTTCTTTTGAACAAATATGATATTTTAATCTTGAAAAATTCCTAGCTTTTTCTTTCTTAAAGGAAAACAATAGAACTCTTCCCAGAATTGCTGCAAAATATTTATATTTTCTTTCAAAACTGAGTTGATTAAGAGGTTGTAATTTTAGCAATCTTAATAATCTGTTTAAAAATAAATACAAAAGAAACAAATGGCAAATCAAACTTACTGCTTTAGTCTTCTGCAACTATTTCACATAGATTTTGCTGAGCGAGTGAACTGCTTTGAGGAGAAATAAATTCTTTCAATGGGAAGGATGTTCCTAGCTAAATTAATGTATTTTCATTAAATATGGAAGACTGTTTTCTAATTGTATCATTAATTTCCTTCATATTTTTAAATTAATTAAAATGCTTATAATGTGACAGTTTAAGCACAAGTACAGAAGACCTTATAATCTATAATGCTTCTCTTCATGGCTTATCTAAACAGGGGGAGTTTGTCTCCTGTTTGCTATCACTTTTGCGACAAATGACCGATAGACATTATCAACAGCTTCTTGATAGCTTCAATACAAAGGAGGACCTGAGGGTAAGTAACAGACATGTTTTTCTACTTGTTCAGGTCTCTATTAAATCTAATAGTTTCTCTAATTAGATTCTCTTTTAGACTTCTCTCTTACAGATACTTATGTGCTTTGATGAAACATATTTAAATACAGTCTGTTTTATAGATCAGATAACTTTTACCCAGATTTCCATATGTACTGAGGTCAACTCTTGTTACGAGGCTGAGGCTCTATTGCTTCTGCAGTGACAGATGATAGAATAAGGATGGGAGGACTTTATAATCGTTTTAAAGCAGTAAACTTAACCTCAGATATTGTTTTATAGATGATGGCAGTCTAATGTTACACAGCTCTGCTTGATTCTTTCTGATATTAAGTTATTTGTTTGTCTTATTTTATTTGTTTACTTATTCATTTCGTTATATATGGCAATGGCAAACACAAAGCTAGAGATATGCACATTCAAATACCTCTGTTTTTCTTAACTGTGTAGCAGGTCCATTGGCATATGTTTTCCCTGTTTGACTATGGAAGAGAGTAGCTGCAGAACTTTTTCAGGGCAGCTTGTACCAATTTTGTTGATGGACTTAGTGGGTTCATGGAGATGTGGTATTTTTAATTCCTTTTTGGAAGGAGGATGGATTAAAGAGGAAAAAAAAAGATGAAAAAAAGACCAGGTTAGGATTACTTGCATAAAGACATACTACCAAGGCTCCCACTCTGCTAAACCTTCAGAAACTAGTATAGAACCACATTTGGTCTCTATAATTGAATCTTATTCAGGCAATGACATCATAGTGTGGTAATATAGTTTTAGATGTTACTTTTGAAGTTAGGATTTGTAAACTCAAGTATTACTCTGAAATTGAAAGCCTTGTCATGATGCTATTCCAGATTTTATTAAACTGCTGATAGCTGCTTAGAGCTGTTCTGAAGAGTACATACCATTCATTAGTGCCTTTTCTTTGTGATAGCATGATTGTAACGCGTTTGAAAGATAGAAAACAGATACTGAGAAGAAAGTTATTTCTATTATGCAGAGAAAGTACTACCAAAGAATCATGGAATGGCTTAGGTTGCAAGCAGCCTTAATGATCATTGAGCTCCAACCCCTCTGCCACAGACAGGGTTGCCTCCCATTAAGTAGACCAGGCTGCCTTGGCCCTCCAGCCTGACCTTGGCCCTCCAGGAATGGGGCATCCACAGCTTCTCTGGGCAGCCTGTTTCAGTGCCTCACCACCCTATGAGTGAAGAATTTTTTCCTAACTTCCAACCTAAATTTCCCCCTCTACTAGTTTAAAGCTATTCTCTATTCTCCTATTAAAACAACAGCAACAACAACAAAACTCCTACCTATAAATTAAACTGGGGGGACATTTTTATACTATTACTACTGTAATAGTAAAATGACAATCTGTTTTCACACAGCAGAGGTAATTACCTAATCCTGAGGTAATTATTAATATCTGTTGTAAAACCTAGGCATTTTTTTACTGAAAATATTTTCCCTACTGTTGGAATTCTTAGTCAATATATATTCTTTGGTTTAGATTTTTATATTTGCTGGATACTTCAGATTTGATTCCTATGTTTGGTATATCTGTGAAGTAAATTGTTGAGTTTATTCAAACTTCTGTGATTCTAGAACATGAAAATCTCTAGAATTATTGCTTGAATGGTGTTTGATTTGATGCACATTCATATTCACTACACATACATATGCTATTATTATATGAAGACATATGGAAAGTAGCTATAGCTAGTGTCATCAGCTGTCAAAATAGGTTGTAAGAGTTTGAATTCAGAGTTTATTATTCCCATTCTGATCTCATCAAATCAGCATCAACTCCACCAGTGATTAAGTGGCAATATGTTTGATCATAATTAATGCAGTACTTCTCTTCTGAATCTTAAAAAATATAAAAAATAGATTTTTTCGTTAACTTGAAGATATCAAATATCATTGAAATGTGACTAACAGGAAGAGGGAAACATGAGAGCTAATGTGTTCGTCTGACACTGCTGTTAATCATGAAGTGACTGTATATTTCTTAGACTATCTTAAACAATCTTGCCAATTCCCTCTGTACTTTGCTCTGTTTGCAAAATGTGGAACTTCTTTTGTATTTCGTACTGCTTTAAGGCATGCTCTTTAGGAACTGACATCAATATAAGTAAAATAAGATAAAGACTGTAAATATTTGTGATGTGGCATTTATATTGGAGGTGGTTTTAGAGACTGAAATAGTAATCATAGTTATTATTTTTGCAGCTAGTACATATTTTTGGATTTAAGCTTCAGTGGTAGCTAGCATCAACTTGTTGCATTTTTGAATCCTCTTATTGCACCATAATCAGTTATGTCAAATTGGATTGGGTCTTCTCTAAGCACTGAAAATTACAGATATAATACAGATTTTGCAAGTGACTTATCTGTGTAACCCAGGTCTTTGAAAGGCTATCTGCTATGCTGTTATTCCTTTGCTTCTGTTTATAGGCATCCCTCTATTCTGAATGATTGGGCACTGATTTCATAAGATATTTCTTCTTTCGTTGACTAATTCTCAAATAAACTATATCTAGTGCTTGCATTACTATTCAAAAATTATCAAATTGCTTCTCCAAGCAAAATTTCACTTACGTAACTACTTGTGAAAAATAAAATGAAGGTTGTTGTTTATCCTATTGAAACACATCTTCAGTTCTTTTTGATAACCATCTATATCAAAAGTATTACAGGCCATTTCTAGTTTGTTCATCACAGTATAGCAAAATGGAGTTTAAAGGAATTGCATCAATTTAAAATTGACACTTATATCTGCACATTTTTATGATACACATCTGAGTGATGCTTTAAATAAGTGGTAGTTTAATGAAAGATTTTTTTTCTATTTTTGAAATATATTTAGTTTAAGTAATTAACGCAATGACTGTTTTTATTTTAGTCGCTTCTTCAAGGACAGTCAGTTATTTTCCACAGAAAGCAGAAGATGGAAAAAGCATTTTATATTTAAAAATACGCAAATAAAGTAAGAAAGAGATGTCAAGAAATTCATGGCTGAGTGGCAGCACCAGAGACTATACTTCATTCTCTTTTTGAAACATCTAATTGAATCATCTAATTTAATAAGGCAGTGATTTTAAATGATTTCTTTTGTATATATTTCAGTATTATTTTAGAGATATGCTCTTTTTGCTTACCACAAAATATCATCTTCTTCTCATAAATATATTTTATAGCAATTTACATAACAGAGGCTCCCTTGTAGGCAGATATTTGTTGTCACAAAAATGCTCAGATCTTGTTTATGATAGAAGTTAACAGAGGAAATTATAAATAGGAAGAGAGAAGTAGGAAAGTGAATGAGGAAAATAGTATATGTTAGCATAATGCAGCTTTGACCACAGCAAAATGGCTTTGGATAATATGAATGTTTTTTTAGTTAAATGGTTAAAACCTGTCAGAAGGCCTATACTTTATCCACTGCTAGATCGAGGTGCCCACTGGATAACGTATCAGAATAGATATCTAGGAGAGATCTAACAGAGGGAAGAATAATACTTCATGGGAGTGTGTGTGAACTTTAACAGCACTCTTTTCCCTCTCTTCCAGCGAAAAGAGCCCAAGCAGGGTAAGAGAGATGCCAAAGCCTAGTACCAAGTGCAGTTTATTACACAATTCTCTAATGGCTGCTGGGACAACGGCCATCTGGGGTTGGCTAGCATGGGGAATGTGTCTGGTGGAGAAACACAGTACTAGCCGCCATTCTGCTGCTATGCAAATATATCCACTCACACACACGTACACACTGTGGGACTTCTAAAAGTATGAGCGCTGGAGCAGACAGATAGCTCTAAAACAAATATTTGAGTGGCTTCTGATACAGGTAGAGGCAGTGAAGGAAAGATCTGGGAAAAGAGTTGGCCTTTAGATGGATATGTTTTCCTGACAGAGACAACTGTCAAACCATCATCCTTGCAGGCACCTTGGCACTCTGCAAAACATCTCTAGGATGCTGTACAACAACCTGATAAGAAGTAACTTGATAACTGCAGTGCAAACCAAGACACTGAGGATCAAGCAATTAGCTGGACTGTTCTTCCAAACTAAAATGCTAACACAGATTTATCCTGAGAAATACAGTATGGAGTCTGACCTACTTTAAAGAAGTTTTTATATATATAGATAAATGTACAGGGAATATAAAAATTGTTGTTGATTAAATGAGTAATTAGTTTCTGGTCTTTCAGAAAGCAATGCTTCTCACTGAATCACATTTTCATAATTCCATCATGCAGGAAACTGAATTGTGATATTATGGTATTACTTAAGTGTAAGATAGTACCAGAGCTTCTATGCACTAGGTAGGAGTACTAAGAGATGGTATTTATTTCTCTGGGATATGTAAAAGGAGAAAATCCCCCTTTGCTGTCTCTTAAGGTAAAAGGCATGTGCAAAATTAATAATGGCTGTGTTTTATCAAACAAATGTTAGCTCACTTGCAATGCCGACAAAAACATTTTTAAAATGATAAAGTTTGTTACTTGATCGTTATGTAGTGTTCTGCGAGTAGATTCCACTATGAAAGACAATAGTTTCTAGTAAATAATAGTTTGAACTACAGTTGCAAGATCAGTCTACTACAAATAGTAATTCATAGTTCTGTCTTGTGGTCTTCTTTGATATGTTTGGACCATTGAACAAAAATGAACAATTGCATCATCCAAAATCCCATGAATTGTAAAGCTGATCAAAATTCTTTGTGGAACTGCTGTGCAGAAAAGGGAGGTCCTTGGTTATGGGGGACCTGGCACTGAATATTGATGAGTAGACCTGATACGTGAAGGATACTAGTGCATTGATCTTGATCTGATAGTGATAGGCAAAGGGGAATGTCTTTAAACTAAAAGATGGTAGATTTAAGTTAGGTACTTCTTTAAGAAGGAACTTCTTTATTCAGAGGGTGATGAGGCAGTGGAATAGGTTGCCCAGAAAAACTGTTAATGTCCTGTCTGTGGAGTGTTCAAGGCCAGGTTGAATAGAGCCCTGGGCAGCTTGATCCTAGTGGGTGGCAACTCTGCCTATGTTAAAGAGATTGGAACTACCTGATCTGTAAGGTTCCTTCCAACCTAAGCCATTCTGTGATTCTAGGACTGGTAAAGTATTAGGCTAGTCAACTCACATTTTATTGTTTGGTTATTTTAGTACTTACAATGCATTCCTAGAGAAATGTAGTACCAAATATACACAAAATTGTTCATAAGAGTTAGGTATAGATTAATTATGTTAATAGAAGTTTAATAGTCGCATCTTGCAAATCTTGCTAAAGCTATTTTTTTCTAAATATTTTAGGAATTTTCTTTCAGTTATATTTTAGCTTTTAATTGTACTGCATTTTGTTTGTATATTTTTAGCACATTTATTGTAACAGACAAATCTTCAACCTTGGGCTTTTCAAATACTTATTTTACTTCTAATAAATCACATACCATTGAATTGATGACACAGGTTCTGTTAATGTGAGAAAAAATTAGCCTGATGTTCCGGATTCAAAATATAACACCAGTGTCTACATTTGCTTTTTTTTTGAGCATTCTTGGAATAAAAAGCTTTCTCTGTTCTTAACCTAGCTGCCTAAAGAAATGAAGCCTATGTGATCATCCTTTCTGTCTGTCATTCTTTCCACAACAACTTCTAAAGAAACCTATGAATTTCTGTAGGCTTTGGCACTGGCCTGTTGGTTCTCAAAGGCACTAAGTTTACACCTCTGGGTCGGTTCTGGGGCCTGTCCTTTTTAATATCTTTATTGATGACCTAGACAAAGAGATTGAGTGGACCCGCAGTACCTTTGCAGATGACACAAAGCTGAGAGGAAGAGTCAGTCTGCCTGAGAGTAGCTGAGAGTAGGAATGAAATTCAGAGGGATCTGGGTAAGCTGGATCGCTGAACTGAGGCCACTGTGATGAAGTGCCAGGTGCTGCACTTTGGCTACAACAATCCCACGTGATGCTACAGGCTTGGGGCAGAGTGACTAGCTGACTGTGTTGAGGAAATGGACTTGGGGGTATTTGTTGACACTTGAAAGAACATGAACAGTGTGCCCAGCTCGCCAAGCAGGCTAATGGCATCCTGGCTGGTATAAAAAAGAGTGCAGTCAGCAGAAGCAGAGAGGTGATTGTCCTCTTGTACTCAACTTTGGTGAGGCCACGCTTCGAGTACTGTGTTCAGTTTTGGGTCTCTCACTACAAGAAAGACATTGAGGCCCTGGGTCATGTCCAGAGAAGGGCAACGAAGCTGGCAAAGGGTCTGGAGCACAAGTCTTAAGAGGAGCAGCTGAGGGAGCTGGGATTGTTCAGTCTGGAGAAGAGGAGGGAATGGCCTCAAGTTGTTCCAGGGGAAGTTTAGGTTGGATGTTACGAAAATTTTCTTCTCTGAAAGAGTGTTGAGGCACTGGAACAGGCTGCCCAGAGAGGTGGCTGAGTCACCATCCCTGGAGGTGTTCAGGAAACATTTAAATGTGGTACTAAGGGACATGATTTAATTGGGAAATCATTGCTGTTAGGTATATGGTTGGATGAGATGATCTTAGAGGTCTATTCCAACCTTGGGGATTCCATGATTCTTTGGTTTCCCAACAGCAATCCTTTAGTCTCTTCAGGTCGGCAGCCATTCAATAGCTTGGTAACAGCAACAATGTGTATTGTGTCTGGACAGTAGACAGTATGGAAGAATGGGGGAATTGCTATGAGGTGACAAACAGCAGCATTTGGGACATTGCCACATTGTTGAGATTATGGCACAGAACTGCAGGAGTTACTGCTCAGGGAATGGAGGTAAACCTTAAAGGAAAAAAGTATATGATAAAGTATTGAAATTTAATAAGGTGGAAAACTATATTTAGGCAGTCTGGGAAAAATCTGTTGCTTGTGGAGCTACTTGTTTAACTTTAATACTGGTAACCTGTATTCAAACACTCAATTATCTGCACTGAATTGCATTTATACTCTCTAATACAGAGAAATTTTTGGCAACTTACTCAGAAAACAGGTTGTCTCTTTTATGTAATCTTCTCTGGTGGGTGGGTGCTGGGATCTCAGCTGCCTTTCCCAGCGCCTGCATTCGTCCCCCTTTACAGTGATTTTCTAATGAAAGACATCTGTTGTGCAATATCCATCTACGCTTTGGTAAATGTACTTGAGAATATATTTTGGTGCTCAGAATTATTTGATGCCCTCTGGTTGTGTCTTAATCTCATCCCAGTTTCAAGCTCAGTCTTTCCAAGATATGTTAGCAGAATCAATACAAAACATTTCAAGGTCAGGAACAAGACCAGTTCTGTTAGGTGAATTATATCACCTGCTTCATTCTCCTCATGATATCAGAAGCTCCATTTTACTTACTAAAAAAAGACATACTCAATATTATACACAATCAAGATCAACCATTAGAAATATTACTCTATTTATAGTTGTATTTATCAAAGGAAAATCTGAAAAACCTTGTTCTGAGAAGAATAGTTAAATTTTGTTGTTTATTAGTGAGTTAAATGACATAGGAGATGAAAACACCAAATGTTGTAAACAGTGCTTTCTAAATTCAGAGTAGCTCACATGCATTCAATATTTTTATAGATAGAACAAAAGAGACAGAGAGGTTAAGTGACCTGTATAAAGACAGGCAGCTGCAATAACAGTTCAGGGGTCTGGTGCAACTGTTGTCTTACCAGTATTTGCAAACCCACTGATACAGTTGTCCTTATATTCTCTCTCTTTCCCACCAAATAATGCCACTTTTAGAATAAGTCTCAAATGTGATGAAAACCTGACATGATTAAGGAGGTATTCAGAATTCTGTGGTGTTTGTAAAGTGTTTTTTTGATTTGCATATTGTTCTCAGGATCACATTTGTGGAAGTGTATGGGTGGAAACCAAATGCATCCTTGACATTTATCATATGTATTGCTGTCAGTCAAGTAGCAGATTAAATTATTGTCCTCTTCTTAAGAAAAAATGAATTCAATTGCTATTTGGAGCAAAAAAAATTCTGGAGTAGATCTGTGCTGAAAATAAATGTTCAGGGTTTCAGGTTTATATATCTTTTCTGCTGTTACTGTAATAAAAAGAAAATACTCTGATGATATATATTTTTTTTAATCACTAAATATTTCTAAAGCTCACTGCTTTTTATAAAGCAACAAAACCATAAGACTACTTCTTTTCTTTCCAAAGGATTTCCTGCTGCAGATTTTCACTGTATTTCGGATACTAATACGACCGGAGATGTTTCCCAAAGACTGGACAGTGATGCGTTTGGTTGCAAACAAGTAAGACATTATATAAAAGCGTGTGAAGGTCATAATGTGAATAAATGCATTTACATTATGTATATAATAAAATAAGCAAAATATGGCCTATTAGGCTGGCTACAATTTTTCATTTCTGAGTTTAAGATTTAAATTTTTTAAATCTCTACTTGATTTACATTAAAAAAATCATAATAATCATACACTCTGTCCCTGTTTCTCTTCTGAATTTCAGTAAGCACACATAACTGGAAACTCAGATATGCTTTTACAGATTGAAGATGCTGAGCATTAAGAGTTTTGTTTTCCACAGAGCAAATGACCGATCTCAAAAGAAGTTCATTTCAAAACTGACTGTTGAAATGCTGAGTTAGTAGATATCTGTTTGCTCTCCAGAATAAATTGTCTGCTATAACATCATTAACACTGTTTCTGCATATTTAGAATTTGACAGAAAACTCAGTCACAAATCAGGAATTATGGTACAGCTCAGGTAACAGTAGCATGGGTCTCTAAGTATTGCCTACTGATAGTTTGAGATACTGAGATGGCCTTTGAGGCATTCTTTCTTTGCTCTGGACTTATTTTTACAGAAGCAAAACTTCTAAGAAGTCATTACAGTAGGTCTAAAACTACTGAATTTTATTTCATCTACATCACCAGCTATCCTTTTGTGTAGTCTTAAGTTTTGAGCAGATAAGCCAGCTGACTAGTGAACAGAATTATCTAACCATTAGAGTCAGCAGAAGAGGGCAGTTTTATTGAGCAGAGGAATCCAGACTTTAGGATTTAAATGAACAACAATGCCTGTTGAGTTGGTTTTTAGTCTGCGCTGCACCTACCAGCACCTAAAGGAATTTTATTAATTGTGCTATACAAACAACTAGTAGTAATATAATGGTTGCAGTTAAACCTGGCAAAATTATGATCCTGATGAATATTGTGTGTGTGTGGACATAAAAACATCACGGTATTTGTTTGAATTTTATCGTGACTTGATAAAATAACTTTTTTGCTTGTTTTTAGTAAATAATTTAGTAATACTGATCTTACCAAATTTGAATTCCAGTAAAAAATGCTAATAATCAGAGAATGGATATGATGCATCTGATAATCATGCTAAAGTTATAAATTAAGATATACAGGAATGAGGGGAAAAAAACAAGAACAGAAAAAAACAACATAGGTATTCTTAGACTAAGCATATAGTCTAAGAAGTTACATATTCCAGAAACAGCTGGCTTGGCAGATGGCTTTGCAACAGCTGACATGTACAAAACTAAGATTTAGGAATGACCTTGACGCGTGTGTCTTGGACTGGTAATGTTCAGATATGCTAAAGATGTTGCTGTCAAGTTCTGCAAAAGAATGTGCTTGCATTTGTATTTTGGTTAGCATCAAACATCTTTTTTTAATCCCTATTTGTTGTTTTTGACCATTGCTGGTCAAATTGTGACTCAAATATGTAGTTCTGTCAGGCACGGAAGACAGACAGAATTTGGCAAACTGACCCCATTTATGTGCAATTGCATAAACCTTACAATGTAAGCACGTCTTTACCAATTCAGCATTTAATAATTTTCTTTCCTAGGTGTGTGCTGTTTGTGGAGGAAATTATGCTTTGCATTGTGGAAGAGAGGGTCAGTTGGATGTTTGGAGTTTTAAAAAGCGTGTGTGTGCAAATTGAAGAATCATAATTTTTTATATAATTGGCTAAGTTTCTGTTTCTTTTTGAGATGGCAGAAGAAAAAATCCACTTCAATTCTTAGCTGGGGGACACTTGTTTTTCAGGACTAGTTTTCTGAATGGGAATGACTTCCTTTCAGTTGTTTCCCCACTGTCATTTGGGAGGCTGCCTTCCTTCAACTTTCCTGAACAGGTCAAAAGCAAGGAGACATAAAGATGACAACTTTGCCAAGCTTTTTCCTACCTAAAGATTATTAGAGGAAAGAGAAGATCCCAGAGGCAGGATGAGGAGTTATGAGAGAAATGCACTTGAGCTGCTCTCCTCTAACTTCGCGTGCAGAGCCAGAACACTTCCAGTGATCTGAGCTGCTTTGCAACTGAATGCAAAACTCGTACTTCATGTGTATGAGGAAAAGGCATAGCCCATCCTTTTAAGAGCATAATCAAGTAATTCATTACAATTTTGAATGTTTTCTAACTCATTCTTCCCAGGAATAAAATTGCCGTTGTGCTTCCTGTGTCAGACGGCCGCCTTCTCAACTGCCTGGGCTCCAGCCTGAGAAGCAGGCACCTATGTGAAGGCAGTGCACATTTTGGGAGCTTCCCCTGTCCCTGCAGTTGTATTACCAGCAGCGCTGCCTTTTCTCCCCACTCCCCAGAGTCATATAAAAATTCAATCTGTCTGGTATTTACAGGAAGAGAGATTTAGCCTGTCCAAGCCCAGGAAAGAAATGAGTCCTAGAAATGATATAATTGGGTAATAAGCCTTTCCTGAGGGGGGAAAAAAGTTTTCAGTGGTTCTTTTATTTATATATGCAGAACTTCATTTACCTGAAAGATTTTTCAATTTAAATGCCACCAGAGTCTTTCAATATATAATAATTATATATAAAAATATTGCTGCTCCCTTGCTTCTAGAATTTTTTATTGCTTGTCGCAGTATTTTCATTAATTATGTAGCATCTGATACTTGGATGCTATCTGTGATAAAACAGAAGAGAAAGTGCTTTGAGCTCAAGAAGACAAATTTTGATCTATCCAAAAATTAGGATATCTTATGAGGATGCACCACTCATGGTCTGTAATTCTGAATGTCTGAATACCCGTAATGAAAAAACATTAATGACTAGCATTTGAAAATCACCATGTGATTTCTAAAATTTGAGAAACAAAGTATCATTTAAAAAGGCAGATATAGCACTATATCAGAGAAATGGTTCTTTTTTTGAGTCGTGTTCTGTGGGGGAAGGAGAAATATATGCAGCAAATCTTTAATGTTTATTAGCTTTTACTAGTTGAGCAAAGAGACAAAAATTAAGTCTGTTTAAAACTGATAACCAAGCACCATCCCTGTTGAGCTAATCAGGATACATTCAGCAAAGCAAAATGATTATTTATGGTTATCTAATGCTTGTAAAAGGGATCTTTGTGCTGACTGACTAATTGTTCTTAAGACATTTTAAAGCAAATGCCATCTTCATTTCTTCATTTCTTTCCTTATGGAATAGAGCCACCCTCTACATAATCTATGCAGAAAGTTAGGCTGGACTGAAATTGAAGGTTTTGTATAATGCCTTCATGATGTCTCTCTCCACTGGACATAACAGTGTAATGGTCACTCCTTTAGTTTTCCCTTAGTATATGAGAAGAATCACTTGTCAAATGCTTTAGTTACCTGGCATCTTCTGAGAGCATTGAACAGACTCAGCTGAACTCCAGTTATGCCACATTTCATTAACAATTGAGAAGGCTAGCAGAAAGGAAAGTGAGGTTCCTATGACTTGCTGAGCAAGTTTGATATTTCTAACATACTGCACCTACATATTTTGTAAGTAGGAATTAATTTTTCAGTTCCCTTGCTATGCAAGTTTTCAGTTTAAAGATTTCTGTATGATTAACTAATGTATATACTTAGAGCGTTTTGCTGAATTGTAGATGCTAGATCGCCCAATTCTCAGTTCAGATTCTATGAGCATACAAAATGAATGTATGAATATGATTATAGAAAAATCATTGATCTGTAGAGTAAGATTTAGTGTAATGTATTTTTCTGTAATAAAATTACAAATGTATCTTCTGGCGGTTCAGCACATTGACTTTAAATAGAAAGTCCTTTTGGTTATCTAATTCAATGACAACTGGAAGACATTACTATTGTTATTTAAAAATACTCAAAGAGAATGCACAGTAAAGGAAGACAACAAATTAACATTAGTTTCATCATTATGGCTGCTTTGAAGAATCCTATTAGCTCCCATGGTGTGGGAGTCTGAGACTCCTACACTGAACAAAAATTCTTCCTTTGATGTAATACAAAGTGCTGCTAACAGTGTTCACACTTGTATGTAATACAAAATATTGCTTACAGCTGAACCTGTAAAAATGCTTCTGCACTATTCAGTCTATCGCAGAGTGTACATGCCCATATGTGTACAAGAACAAGTAAATTTATATAGATAACAATAGAAGGTGTACACACATGTGAATCTATGTTCATATTGTATATTTATGAAATACATAAGATAATTTCTTCTTTTTGGACATCTCTGTGCTTTGAAAGATTTTGTTCTGTGACAGCAAAGGATAAAATGAGATGCCTGTGTTCTGTATTTGCCCCATACCAAAACACTTTTGTTTTCTGCAGTTGTCTGTGCAAACAAATTCACATTGTCAGAGCACAGTCCAAACAGCAAACTAGTTGCTGAACTTCTAGGGACTGCTGTGGATTATTGAAAAAATCTTACTGTAGAAATAATTTGATGGAGAAGCCACTCTGTCAGAAGTGCCCTGACCAGACCTGGGGTTAGCATTCTGTGTGTGAACCCTGAGTAATGCAATAGCTATAAGCAGATGGTTTTCTCATGTAAAACAGTGGTTCTGAATTAACCTGGGGCAGGAAGAAAGGAAAGTTTGTCTCAAGCTCAATGTTTTCTAGTTTGATACTCAGTTAGATTTTAAATAAATATGTGTTATTTTGAAATTGTTGGCTAGGGAGCAACTTGGAATGTGAATATTGTTCTGGATCAGTCAGCTGTCTATCAGGTAGTTCTCACTGTTTTGTGCATCTTTTTTTTTAAGTGCATCTTTTTTTCAAGTGCAATATTTAACGTCACTGTGTATGGTACACCTATTTTATCATTGAAAAAATTTCTGGTTCTGAGTGTTACTTATAAATTTCCACTGAATGAAAACTACTTTCTTTTTTATTCTATTTCCAGTGTGATCATCACTACGGTCTTGTACCTTTCAGATGCCCTTCGTAAAAACTTCTTAAATGAAAACTTTGATTACAAGGTAGAGTAATATCTCTATTGTAAGATAGATGCAATAACTGCTACATCATCACGTGGCCTGGTTGTCATTAGATGCTCCAGCATGTGAATACCTATAACTTACACTATATCAGCAACTCCAGATGCTCAGAAATGAAGTTTTCTCTTTAATACCAGATTTGCCTAAAAACTGGAGAGTGCA
Source organism: Oreortyx pictus (assembly GCA_036925125.1). Classification (NCBI taxonomy): domain Eukaryota; kingdom Metazoa; phylum Chordata; class Aves; order Galliformes; family Odontophoridae; genus Oreortyx; species Oreortyx pictus. The sequence continues at coordinate 159,990,636 of JAUPFR010000001.1, read as the reverse complement.
GTATTTGTTTGTTTGTTTGTTTTATGAAATTTCTATTTATTTTTATTGTGCTTTTTCTCAGTCTCCAAATTAGAGACTATTTATTCGGTTTTTTGTTTATTTTTTATTAAAAAACTGCATTTCTTTATTACTATTTTACTTTATCTCAGAAAGAAAAATTAATACAGTTTTTGACTCAGTGCAGATTTATCAAAAAATACAAGTTTGCATTTCTATGATTTCTCTCAGGATGAATTAGCTTGCTGCATACTTAAAATTAGAAAATTATAACACTCCATGATGAGTATAGTTGAAGATCCTTTCTTGTTAGTGAGCATCTCATACAGTGAGACATAACACATATGATAAACCATGAATTACAAAATTTGTTTTTGGGACTCAGAGGATAAGAATTGAAATGAGTCCTAAGTGATCCATTCCTATGGAAACCAGACTGATTATTCTGCCCGACCAAGAGGCATTAATCTAATTGTTTCATCATAAAAACTGTACATTTTTGATCCCTGATAAATACATAAAGGTGGGTTATAAGAAGGAAGGGGAGGTTTAGCCTGGATATAAATAAGTTCTTTATGCCAAGGGTGGTGAGGTACTGGAACAGGTTGCCCACAGATGTGGTGGCAGCCCCATCCCTGGAAACATTAAAAGTCAGGCTGGACAGAGCTCTGAGCAACCTGATGTAGCTGTAGCTGTCTCTGTTCATTGCAGGGGAGTTGGACTAGACGACCTTGAAGGGTTTAAGTATCTGGTTCTAAAGGCACATGCACAAATATTTGTGTATTTACAATATGAGAACAAGGCCTGGCTTTGGCTTTGTCTATTGAGGCCTGAAGCTGTTATATGATGAGACTGGCAAATAAAGTTATAAAGGAGAAAAAGCCAGAAAATGACAGTTCTGTCATGTGATAGTATTTTAGTTGTCCAAACTAGAAAGTAAAGTTTTCTGGCTCACAGATGTGAAACATAAACATAAAAATCTGCAACTCTGAAACTTTTGCATTTAAGAGATGTAAAATATGTAAGATGGATTTATTTCTGCTGCATATTTTGGTGCTGATGAGAAGTATACTCATGTGCAATGAAATTTAGTCAAAAACAGTTTGATTAATTTATTATTCAAGTGATGTCATTTGAAAATTTGCAGGTTGGGTGGTCATAAAATGATAATACTGAGAAAATGAAATAACCAAATGCCATCTGCTTATTGCAGATCTGGGATTCCTACTTTTTTCTTGCTGTAATTTTTATAAACCAGTTATGTCTTCAACTGGAGATGTTCACACCTTCCAAGAAAAAAAAAGTTTTAGAAAAGTAAGTATTACTTTCAACATCTAGAAAACTGTAATAGATCAAATGCTTCTCAAAATGTAAGATATGGGAGGTTGCAAAAAAGGCTTACTGAAAAATCACAGTAACAATATTCCTGAATGATAGTTAGTTCTGGCTCTTTGTATTGATCATCTGAGATGATTGCAGCCTTCATGGAAGTGCCTAATTAATTCAGAAATGGAAGTAAAATATCCATGTTGTAGCAGTGCCGACACTAATTTTCAGTTCACGTGTTAGTTAATTCAGACTCATTCAGGTATTCCTGCCAGTTGTTTCTTAAAAGTAGTGTGAAACTGACAATACTGTGAATGCACCAGGTTTTAGGAATATAGTTTTATCTGGATACAGTGTGAGGAGCAATAACTTGGAAGAAGTCATCACTTCTGAAGTATTTTTTAATGAGCTACAAATGAGACTTTTCACTTAACTGTCACAGAATGCTATAGGAACTTGATTTTCTTAAATGATCTTTCACTATTTTGCTTTGTTTTTTAATATGTTCTAGATATGGTGACATGCGGGTAACAATGGGATGTGAAATCTTCAGCATGTGGCAGAATTTAGGTAAGGAGTTAAAAGACATTTTCAGTATCTTAAGAAATGAAAAGCAAATATTATTACTTCAATTATTAAAGAGAATTACCAGTAGTAGAGGAGCTGGGATCATACTCCTGTGCTCAGCTCTGGCGAGCGCACCTCAGGTGCTGTGTTTAGTTTTGGGCCCCTCACAACAAAAAAGGCATCAAGACATGTTCAGAGGAGGACAACGAAGCTGGTGAGGGGCCTGGAGCACAAGTCTTAAGAGGAGCAGCTGAGGGAGCTGGGATTGTTCAGTCTGGAGAAGAGGAGGCTCCGGAGAACTTACCGCTCTCTACAACTGCCTGACAGGAGGTTGTGTCGAAGTGGGGGTTGGCTTCTTTTCCCACGTAACTAGCAATAGAACTAGAGGGAGTGGCAACAAGTCATTCCAGGGGAAGTTTAGCTTGGATATTAGGAAGAATTTCTTCTTCAAAAGAGTGGTTATACACTGGAACAGGTTACCTGGGGAAGCAATGGAGTCACTGTCCTTGGAGGTGTTTGAAAGGGTAGTTGTAGTACTAAGGGACATGATTTAGTGGGAAAATATTGGTGGTGGGTATATGGTTGGACTAGATGATCTTAGAGGTCTTTTCCAACCTTCATGATTCTGTGATTATATGAAGTCTTGTTTCAAGTATCAGAAAACCCTAGCCATTTGTAGCTAAATGCAACATTGTAAGCATTGACACAGTATTGGACCTATCCTTAATTCTTCAGAGAGAACTAAAAGAAATCTATCAGAGAAAATTAAAAGAGAAAGTACTGCTCATTTTCAGCAGAATTTTTATGCCTGGAAATATAATTATGCTCACAATTTAGTTCTGTTGCCAAACACTTTAAGGAACAGGCATATATCTTAATTTTGAAACTCCCTTGAGATGCTGGATTTGCATCAAATCTTCCCCAAAGTCTGCACTAAACTATAAAGGCATAAACAAATCAGCAACTGATACATAAATGACACGTTGGACAACAAGAGAAAAAATATATTCTTGGATATGAACTTAGAAACATTTTTATATTTATAAGCAATAACTGAAAATTGCTTGAAAATGTAAGCCTCAGGGAAATGCAATTAAATGTTGTTTGGGAAGAGTATCAAAACCGATTAGAACCTTTGAATACCATGGCTGTCATGTTTATATTTCAATTATTCGTTAGTTTCATTCATTAAAGGGCTTGTGGAAGCTATGAAGGTCATTGGTGGTTACTGAGATCTGTCATCTCATTTCCATAAATCTTTTCTCTGACAAGATATGTACTCATAATAGAAATAGACTTTCTGATCAGCCTGTACTAGGAAGAGAAGTATTGAAAATGAGATATGTTTGCATATTAGTATTGTTAACTTCTGTTATGTACTGTATTTTATTATTTTACAGTATTTACTACTGATTACTCTTGACTATTCACTCTAAGGCATCTGTACTCTAGCTTATTTGAATACATGATAGATACTTATAAATTGGTACATAATTTTCTTCCTCAAATTGTTTTGTACTGAACAGAAACCTACCAAGTTCTATTTTAGGCAAGGAGGGAGTCATTATGCCTTTCAGGAGGGAGCAAGGACTGTTGTGTAGACCATGAAGTTCATCTGATAATGTGTCCAATTAAATCGTGCAGGCAGGATAGTTCATATAATTGCTGTTACGGCAGTCAGCATTACACAGGTTTTTTTTGCAGTAAAATTCATCATAGGCCTTGGTCTTTGTGTGGTAACCCTGATTTCATATGGATATGTATCTCAGAATTATTCCAGCAGAATGGAGTGAAGTTTTCCTCTGCAGAATACCAAGTAGTTTCAGGCTGGTGTGACTGGCCACTGGAATATCCCAAGATAGGCTGTGATGGAAATGAATTCCATGCTAGGACAATTAGTGTATTGTGATTTATAGTTCTCCTGTTCTGAAGGTAAAGTCTTGCTGCAGTCACAACATATACTTCTATTTCATTACTCACTGACTAATTAGAAATAGGTGAAATCAAAGTACTTATCTCATTTTGATGAGCATGTAATATCAAATAGTTAACCATTTTACAAAGGTAGAAATGGCAGAACACAAAAACCAAACCATTCCTCGTAAAAAAAAAAAAAGAAAAAAAAAAAGAAATGCCCAGAGTTCTTCATCTTTGTTATTCTCCTGGAAGTCTGTCTTGGGATAACATTAATCCACTATTACATTTGACCTCAGTGTTGCAAAATAAAATCAGGCTAGCCTTGCATTCTTCTGTTGTCTGCAGCTTTTCTCTTCTCTTTTATTTAATTGTTAAGATAATATGTATATTGTTTGATAGCTCATAATTTGCATAATTCAAGTTTGTGTTCACTTTCATTTTAGGGGAACACAAGCTTCACTTTATTCCAGCATTGATTGGACCCTTCCTGGAAGTGACCTTGATCCCTCAGCCGGACCTGAGGAATGTAATGATTCCCATTTTCCATGACATGATGGACTGGGAACAAAGGCGAAGTGGCAACTTTAAGCAGGTATGAAGCATTTTATAAAAGAGGACTGAAATTCAAGTACCTCTGAGAGTGCTGGTCTAAGTATTTGGCAGTTGGGTCTGGAGAGGATGGCCGTAGTGTTGTTACATTTGTTGCTGAGGGATTACCAGGATTTTTTCCTTTTTGGTTGTGTGTAGAGTTAGTAAAATTCTGCAGTGAATTAAATTCTGCCTTTATGTTAGATATGTAAAAGGAAGGATAATATCTATGGCTTGCCAAAACAAAGAACAAAACTTCATTTGTCTTCAGCAAGGCTGATTTTGTTGTGGTGTTTCTTTGCCTCTAATTTACAGTAGCAGATAAGATTCAAGTACCTTCCTTATGGGTTAGTATGAAAAATGATCAGATGGTCTTTGAGGAATGTTATTCTATAAGGATCCAAGTATTCTTGCTTCTCAAACACCTTTTTAACGGGCTAGGAAGGAACAACCAAGTGTGCCATCTGCTCCTACAGCTCCCACTCACTTCTTTCAGACTGCCTCAAATCATTTCTCAGTGCCCTCCTTCATGCTGCTTCAAATGAAGGAAAGCATAAGTGTTTGAATTAATCTCAAGCAATCATATTGCTTAGGGTGAGAGCTTCTATCAGAAACGTAAAATTATTAAGAATGAAGGAGTGCATGTGATGTAAGTAGGTAGCTTTTCACTATGAACACAGAAGCTTACTATTAAGATAACCACTGAAATGTTTTGAAGGAGTGAGAATGAAAAAATCCACTTGTTCTACCTCTTTGTTTATTATCTAATAAAATATCTTGACATCAGCTTTTTTTCTCCCTTAGATTTGTAGTTGCTAAAACTGAGATTTGAAATATTAGCCTGCATAGTAGCTTCAACTCTCTCTCAATTTTTTATAATCAGTACATCTAAAAATATGTATTGAAGTAATTAGCCACCTGAGATGTTCTTTAAGTTTCTTTGATAGATAATATGTAAATCAGTAAACTGAATTTCTAGCCAAACACACTGGCAGGTAAGAAGGGTTGGGAAAGTAAGTTCTGAACCATGCAGACATTGGTAAAAAATTAGACTATAGAGTGCATGATAAGGTTAGAAATGATGAAATCTTTATTGAAGTCTAAGAAAATGGCTTGTGCTTCCAACCCACCGTGAGAATTCAGGCAATTTATTTGGGCTGTGTGCTTTTTGTCTGACTCCATAAATAGATAGCTGCCTTAGCAGCAGCAAATGCTACTCAGCCTGTAGTTTTAAAGTCACGTTGCTCAATTTAAATTAGCTCCCTCCCTCCAGGAAGAAAAAAAAAAAAAATCACCCAAAAAAAAAAGGAAAGCTCACAAACCTTGGAAATAACAGCTTCAAAGAGATGAAGTGACTTATCAGATTTACATGATTGACCAGTAATTCTAAAATGTATGTTTAGCAAAGTCCCATACATTAAGAAATTAGCCTGCTATTAACATCGTCATTAAGGGGAAGCTGCTTAGACCACACTTATATGTTGCAGGTGGAAGCAAAACTGATTGACAAACTGGACAGCCTAATGTCGGAAGGTAAAGGTGACGAAACGTACCGAGAGCTCTTCAACAGTATGTGAGTAATGTGTTTATTTTCCACTAGTTCATTCAGTTCCATTAGCTGTATTAGATGCTAATGTCAGTGTAGGAAAGTAATGCTTTGAATAGTTGTGATTGTTTTTTTCTTTTCTTTTTTTTTTTTTTTCTGAAAATATGAGGAATAAAAACATTTTATGGTGGTGTATGTCATCTGTGAAGTCTGGCTATACTTCTTGTATAAAGCTATAATTGGGAAAGGCTAAATCTGTTATATCACAGAACATTCTCTGACTTCTTGTTTTAAATTCAGAAAAGCAAAAAGTGTTTCATAATTGCATAGAGAGCAGGTAGTGCACAAATGGGACATTCTGAAAACTAGGCATGAGAATTCAACACAAAGCTGTTCAATTGATTTTTTTTTTATTGCCAGGGATTTGTATTTATCTGTGTAATTTCCCTTGTTGATTTTTTGATTGATTGATGCAATTTTATTTATTCTAATTTTTTGGTTTCTTCTATAAATTCTTGTTAAACATTTAATATATTCTAATAAGCGATGTTCCACTGAAATCCAATAGCTAAAGCTATAGTCCTGAAGTTCCTAAGGTTCCCTGTAACTTATCTCATTGATTGATATAAATGACTGTCACAGAGTACAAAATAACTAACTGAACTCTGTCTTCTTTGCTGTTTCTTAGAACTCTATTCCCCCTAAGTGGATGATTTCACTCATTTCTGGTGTGTTTAGATGTATTATTCCTCTTCAAGATTCCAAGCTGTCCATTCTTTAATACTGTGGAACATATGATATTTTTGTTTCTGTGGCTTCTTAACCACTCCTTCTTTAAATATTAATTTTTACCTCTGTTGTCATTGCACAAATAACAACATTCAGATCTGTGAATATCAAACACAGGTTTGTTGTTAGTCCAATGAACACAATGATTGTGAATTGCATACATAATAATCTGCAGTTCTGTTGAGCTGAAAATATAGAATTTTTAAATAACATTTCTAAAGCAAAAGTGGGTAGAGAGACTGGATGAGTGATGATAAACAACAGTGCAGGATGCTAAAGCAGAGCTTTATTTTAAATATTCACTGATCTTTCATAGTCTGAGTAAAGATAATAACAGGTAAGAATGTTTCAATGTGTATTGACAGTATTCTAACTTAAAAAAGTCATTAAGGGGGAATCTCTAGTTATAGAATTGTCTAAATAAATCCTCTTGCAAAATGTATCAGGATGTCTGTCAGTGAAATAACTTTAAATTCTGTAAGAATTCATATTAGTATGAAATACAGTTCTTAATTTCTTTTAAATGTTTGAATTGCATTTAAACCGAAGGAAGCTAAACAAAATATGGTGAAAAATTGTGAGAGCATTTTTTTTTAAGTCTAAATGCTAAAGATCTAGTAATCTAAATTGCAAAATGTCTCACAGCATCAGTATACTTGTTTCTGTTCTGATTCAACTGAGTTATAACTAGACTTTTTGGCAAATTTCAGAGTATCTGCTCAAGTTCATTTCCAGTTCAAGAAAACTAGAAATAATTATTTATCATTAGTTTTTCATCTGAGTTAGATTGGAGTCCATACATTAACACCTCTCAACAGGAGAGCCCGATGAAGGTACTAATCTAAAATGGAGGATGATAGTGTTGCAGGGTAAGTGACGGAAAATGATTAAAAGCAGATAGTTTAGGGAGTTGAATGTATGGTGTCAGTTCCTGTGAGACTGTTCCTCTTTTTTCCTTTCCTTCCATGGGTAATTTAATCTAAGCAATATTAGACTGTCTTCACTCAGAGCACGAAAACAGACTTGTTTAGTCTGAAGGGGCAGGGCTGTGGTATGTACCCAGGGAAGGAGAAAACAGTATTGTAGATCTGAGACCTGCAGTAGTTACATAGTCTTTAACAAAAACAAGTGCTGCAGTGTTACCTGATCAGTCTGAAGATGTGGCATGGTTGGTTTTGTTAGGCACAGTTGGAAGCCAAGAAGATGTACACACCTACTTGGGATATAGTGTAGTAACTACAGTGGGTGTGACACATTCTGTTTTTGTCATGCTTTTTGTTTATTTTGTCTGAATCAGAAAATGAATTTAAATTTCTCAACTCCCACATTAACTGCTTTTTTTTCACCCCCCCACTACATCTTTCCTTTGAATATCTTCTGTTTTCAGAGACAAATTACAAGCATCTCTGGACATTTCTAAAATGCTGCATGCTTAGAATTCACTGCTTATAAAGAAATTATCTTTATTAAATGAAAACACACAGTGAAGGTGGGAGGAAGATTGCTGCTGTTTGTTTTGAATCAGTGTTTTTCTAGTGACTTGAACATAACCACACAGTAATAAGCTCATGATGCAGTAGAGGGCATCACTATGCTGAGAAGAATTACTCAGATATAAAATAACATCTCTTTGCTTCTTGTTCTTGCCTTTCCAGCATGGCTGGACTAGGTGATATTATAGATCTTATCAATCTTAATAATTCAGTGATTCTGTGAAGAACACGGCAGTGATCAACATCTTACTATCAGGAGAAACTAGATGTTTCTAATTGCTACCCAGTGTAATTGTGATAAGAAAGGCATCCTAATCTCTTTTTGCATTGTAACCCTGAAGAAGAGCCCCCAAGTTAGTTAGTACTGAGAAAACAATGCCTCCATTTTATTAAAAAGAAGCAAAACCTGTGGAAGCTGAAGGGTTTACCTGAGCAGCTCTTTTGTTCTGAATCTGGTAGATACTGAGAGTTTATTACATTAGTAGCTGTATATGTAGTTCAGTTAACACAAGCCATTTCAGGTGTGGCGTAGGTGACTGCATTACTGAAGCACAAAGCCTGGGCTGGCAGGCTCCACTGGTGCTGGAGCTACTCTGAAGAAATTACAACTATGATTCAAGCTAATCTGGCACTTAATGCCTATCTCTGTTAGTTCTTGGGGTGATTTCTCTGCTATACAGCTGTTGCATAAAAAGTGTTGACTGCTCTCTCTCTCGTGCTGTCTTCAGTTTCTTTCAATGTCTTCTCAATTTCTTCTCCTGGGTGTGTGACTAAATTCAGCCCTGCCTGTTTCATTAGAGTCTGGACTGAGTCTTTCAGTCCACCGTGAACATTCTGTGGTTTGGGAAGCTCCTCTTCCATTTTCATTTTTTTTCCCTTGTATAATTCAGCTTCTTGGCTATGCTTTGGGGCCTGGAATGTTAAGTACCAGGAACTGTATGATGAAGATAGGTGCAACTCAGGCAAAAGAAGGATTTTGCCAGAGTTTATGTCTACACGTGCATTTAGAAAGCAAACAGATTCAGCAAGAGGATCAAACAGAAGAGAGATGTTAAAAGTGTGTCTATTTTCAAACACAGGGTGTTGGAGGGAAAGAAAGCATAACATGAGCCAGTCACTTACTTCAAATTAGTTAGGTATTTCCTTGAGAAAGGCAAGGAATTGTTTAAGTAGTTCTCTTGTTCCAAATGTTGTTTTTTTTTTTTTCCTGCGCATTGTGTTGAAAGATGTATGGTGGAGAGTGGGAGGCATGCATCAGAAGGCAAGATATAAAATCGTCCACTTACAGCATTCATGTCAGTGTGAATAAGTATTCAAAGTGGGTCTACACCACCCATTTGTAGAAATTTTATATTTATAACAAATATGCCAGTACATTTATAATGAACATACATAACTCAAGTGTAAATTGAACTCATCTATTTTAAAAGGGAACTCAGACATCTACTGATTTTTTTACAGGAACTGTAGGTAATTATTTTGGTGAATTTAGGTTGAAATGTTCCTTTTTAACACAGAGTTGAAAGGCAATAGAAAGGAAAAGTCAGTGCAGTAATCAGTGCTTAATAATGTAACAGGCTGTACTTTTGTTAGACGCAAAATCTTGTACTGAAAGGAAACATCAGGGGTTTATAAGCAAATTAAGTTAGTCTATGCATTCTGTGTGGAAAGCAGAGATGCTATAATGCTTCAGCATCTTTGTTAGGGATGGCTTTATCATCTGTCTCTCCTAACAATGACAGGTAGCTGTCATTAGATGTATGGTAGATGTCTCTGAATGTGAGACATCTCAGTGTCCCCTAAAAATAAGTGGTGAGTCTAAGATTGATATCAGGATTCAGAATGAAATCTGTGTTTCCTCCAGCACAGCACAGCTTTATTTGGGTCAAATTAGCTTGCAGAATTGCATTGGTAACATCCCCATGTATAGAAGGAGCTGAACAGAACTGGAGTGCATAGTTGGTGCAGTTGGCATGTAGGAGTTATTGGGCGCTGCTATGCATTCGATGAAATTTGGACGTAGGAGTTTTATGGGACTGAACATGCTCAGTATAGATGAAGGTCAGTGGAGCTGACAGCTTGCCCACTGCAGACAGAAGGTTTGGAAATGCTATTAGCAGCTCTCTAAAAAGCCCTGAGTATACAGATGTAGAAATTTTTCAGAGTCTTCAATGTAAACCATACCAGAGTGTGTTTTCAGGGAGACTGCCAAAATGTCTCCATAGGCACTTCATCCATACTGCACCCAAGCTGAAAAGTAACAGAACTCTGTAGATAAGGATTTCCATGTTCATCCTCAGAGAAGAAATGCTGGAAATTCATACACAGATGATTAATATTTGATAAACTTAGAGAAAATGGGAGATATTTAAAAGAGCTATTAAGTATAAGTTTACCGACAGCTTCACTTCTGGTAACGTTTTTAAAACTTTTTGCTTCAATCTGCGATTTGTATTCATGTGAAAATTCAGCTCAATTTGGGGTTTAATTAAGACTCTTACAGCAATTTAAGCTAATAAGAATTTTATGAGTAATAATAATTTTTTCTTGGAAGAAAATATTAAGTGTTGTACGGGGGAATCATCTTTTTAAAATCCTTTTCCCATTCTTAAATTTATCATGTGCCAAAATATTAGAGAAGTGAGGATGAAAAATCTTTGTTTAAAATGTCGAGGTCCTACTAAGAAGGTTTATTGAGCTGGTAAATGTTCTTTCCTAAATACATCTAGAGATGTTCTGTTTTATGAAGTATTGGCATGAAGTTAATATATAAATTTTATGTGAAAGCTTTGTTAAATCTTAAGGATATTAATATATTCTGAAAATTAGGTATTTGATATATTCTGAAAATTAGGTATTTGATATATTTTAACCTGATGCAGCTAATTTAAAAATCATTTGTTTTGTCAATGCTTCCTGGACTAGAATTCCACTTTTTGGTCCTTATCCTAGGTAAGACATTGTTTGCAAATTGTGCTTCTTGGGAGGGTGTTTGTGAAAGAAAAATCAAACTATCAAAGTTGTTGCTAAGGTATTAAGGTACTAGTAAAAGCAGAGTGGTTGTCATGGTGACACTAAATAATGAAATTGTTCTGGCTTCTTGGTTGTTTTTTTTCAGTCTGCTGAAGAAAATTGAGCGGGAAACATGGAGAGAAAGTGGAGTTTCATTAATTGCTACTGTGACTCGCCTCATGGAGAGGTTACTGGACTACAGGTGATTATCTTTTCAATAAGGTTGTCATCTTAAAACTGTTAGGAGGCAAGTGATTTGTACAGATTGTGACTGTACACAGACTATACATGGATGGCAGCAGCTACTTAGTCAACTCACAAATTATACAATATGTCATAAAACAGAGTATCCCTCCTATGATATGAAAATCCAGTGGCTTGCACCATGTTCTTATCTGGAACGTAGGAACTTCCAGCAGTAGGTTAGTGACTCAAGTCAGAGACTCAGCTCAGTGCTAATCACCTGACAGCTGTCTTACAGAATATGTAAAATTCTTATCACTGTGTCAATCACACCTAGTAGTAGTGTCAGCTGGCACACTAAGTATATACACAGAAACATGATCTCTGGTTGAGAAGCTTGCATCTGGCTGTACCACACACAAAAATGGAAGGGAAAGAAGAGATGTATCCTGCTTTGTAGGAATGGGAGACTGCAAGTGATTTTCTCAGTCCTTTGTGAAGTCCGTATAGAAACTTAAGACTTCTGCTTAGTCCTCTTCATTGGCAAGTTGTAGTGCTGTCTAGAGCTTAAGGGTTTAGTTTTAATCCAGTTCTGCAGGGCCGATATGGTGAAACTTGAGACTTCTGCTGTCCTCAGCAACAGTTTGGGAATAAAGCTATTTTGTCAACAACAACAACAAAAACAAACTCTTAACATCCAGGGCTGTGAATCCAGCATCCTTCAGAACAGATGTTTATGCAAGTGGTTAGAAAAGTATTTGAGACAATTGTTTAATTAATGTATACAAGAATGTTCTATAGTTATGTAAAATTTCTTTTAGTGACTGCTTGGTCATGCCTGTTTGTTACTTTTTTACCCCTGTATGGTTGTACTGGCACAATCTTTGTTGACTAATTAAAATCTTCATGGTTCTGTTTTAAATTTTGACTGGGAATCAGATGTGTTCCCTCACCAAATAATAAATTATATTGGTTATAGAGTGCTATGAGGAAAATGTAGAGGACCTCAAAGCATTCTGAAGAGGAAGTCCGTATCATTCTGCTTTTCCACAGAGGAACTAAAGTTGTAATTCCATGACTGCTTTAGGTTTACACTCTCTGTGAAGAAAGTAGATTCTATTCCTCACTCCTGTCACGCTGCTTGTGCCGACATAAATGTTTGTGCTGGACTGTGGTTGTCTGACTGAGATGGGCTAGAAGTAACCCATCAAACCATGCTGCCTAATTTGTTTCACTTCCTGAGAATTCTATAGGAAGTAGTGCAGGACTGAGTGCATGAGATCCATAGGGGAGCAGAGTTGCCTTGCTGGCTTCTGCTGCCGCAATCTGAGATCAAGGTGTGAGGAAACCGAATGAATTGCCATCACTTAGCAAGTGAATGGCAGGTGTACTTTGTGTTGAGAAAAGGATAAACTTTGTTCCTTTTGACTTTTGTTTTCTGTTTCAGGGACTGCATGAAGATGGGAGAAGTGGATGGCAAAAAAATTGGCTGCACTGTTAGCCTTTTGGTTTGTATAATAATTTTTCTCTCCCTTTTTGATTACAGTTAAGCATTTTCAATTATGCAGCCATATATTTGAATGGGAAATAGCCTGTTCCATGGTGCAGTATCAGTTGACAGAATACTGGTGAAGCATTGGCACAAGTTGCCCAGCAAAGCTGTTAATGTTTCATCCCTGGAGGTGTCCCCTGGTTGGATGGAGACCTGAACAGCCTGATCCTAGTGGTTGGCAACCCTGCCTACTGCAGGGGAGTTGGAACAAAATGATCTTCAAGGTTCTTTCTAACCCAGGCTATTCTGTGATTCTGTGAAATCGATAAAGTAGTTTCCTTTGTATAGTTGGATGCTGAGAAATCTCTAATACTGTTTCATTCAGTTTTCTTTCCCTTCCTGCTAGATAAATTTTGCCAAAGTATTTTGTAAATATAATTGTTCTCCAAGTTCTTAGAAAGAAACAAACCTTTCTACCTCCCTGAAACCCAACAAAATGGATACGATTTCTCCAGTTTCCTGTCTTCCTCATTCCTGGTTCAGTCAGGAATGCTGCTCCAGAACTTTTCCCATCATGTAACCAATCATCAATGTCAATCTGTGTTGTGAAAAATATTTCATTTTTGTTTATGAAAAGCATTTTTGTTCTAGGCCAATTTCTACTGACAAGTTTGTTGATTTCTGTTAACCTTGGAAAGTTTCCATTTTCATGATGTTTGTTTTGGAAAGCTGTATTTTTAGCCATGGAAAAAAACAGAATAAGTTGACTCATAATTCTGCCTTCTTGATGTCAGCAAAACAATTTGATAGCACTTCTAAGCAGCAGAATAAAGGATTTTTTCAGCAGGGAAATTATACTCTCCAAATATGGAAAATGTTTACTACACAGCTGTAGAGCAGCTGGCTTCCTATCAGAATCTCCCGTCATGATTTGAATTCTGTAAAGTACCTGGATTATTTTCATTCTACTACTAAGAACTTTTTAAACTTATTAGTTAATCATTCAAGGTTTTAGCAAAAACAAAATTCAAGCATTTAAAACTCCCCAAAACAACATTATACTTTTTAATAGGATTTCCTATGACTTGTACAGGTTAAGGAAGATTTTCTATCTTAATTATTTTCAGACACATTTTGTTACTGTTTGCCCACTTGGGAAACAACTAATATCAAATTTTGAAAAGAAAAGTTTGATTACAAAAATAGCACCACACAATTTGTGACACTTAGTTCCCCATGTGATGAACTATTTGTCCGCTCAAAACTTCTGTTTTTTTTTTCATGCAAATTTTTAAACAAATGTATAATCCTAAAATTGTTTGAAATACATATAGAGAAGCAATACTTCATTCTTCATCAACACTTCAAAGATTTTCTGTCTTCCAAAGATGAGAAGATTGATTGGCTTGAAAAGAGAATATTTATGTTTTGGCATTGAGGTATGTGCTGTTCTTCTGGGAAGTAGAGTTGACCAAGTTAACAAACTTACCAAACTAATTGGAATGGTGCTCCATCATGAAATATGCAGAGGTACCATTATCAATAACTTAGATGAAAGGAAAATGTAGGATTGTTTTTCCCTGTTCTCTTCACTCTCTGGATTATCAGAGACAGCTTTCATGTTAGCAGTGTTTGTTCAGACAAGCTGGTTTATAAGGTGTCTGATTGAATTCCTTAAACACGAGAATTGAACTAAAAGTTTTGATGTTGCATCCCATATTTTATCCCAGTAGCAGGAAACAGAAGTTACTCATCCAGAAATCTCTAGTTAGAAGTCTTTTAGAAATTTTGTCCTGAATATTACTTTAGTGTGCACCGTTATGTATTGCAATCATGCATTCAGTATTTATGTATTCAGTTCCCAGCATAAGTCAGGGCTGAGGAAAGCACTTTTTCATTTGGCATTATGCTATTTACAGTAACAGACAGTTCTTTGCAATATTCCAAAGTCCTGACATTTTACTATGGCAGAATGAAGAGTGGATATACCAGGCAGTAGGTATTTTGTTGAAATATGAATACAAAAGTTAGAGCACTCTCAGCATTTTAAAATCAACAAGGAGCTTTCAACAAGATGTTAAGTAGCCTAAGTAAAGGTAGATGGATGTATTTTTGGCGTGGATTAGTATTTATAGAGAAAGAAACAGATTTCAGTTCTTTCATGTTTCTTCTTTATTTCAAAATAAAAATTGAAAAAGAGCATGTTGACTGGTCTACCAAATGTACAATGGAACTAAACATTATATTGAACGCCTCTTGTTTGTGATAAATATATTTAGTATCTGCTACATTTCATTATGAAATACAATTTTATTGCAGAATTTTTACAAGACTGAACTCAACAAAGAAGAGATGTATATTCGCTATATTCATAAGCTCTATGACCTACATCTGAAAGCACAAAACTTTACAGGTAACTAAATGCAAACTAGAAAATGTACTTAGGATAGACTGTGACTTGCAAACCTTCAATGTGTATGTCCTTTGCAGAATATACAAACCCAGGTTGAGTTTCCTTGCTCAATTAGTCTCTCCCAAAGTTGTGGAGCTTCTTTTCAGCCCCACAGCTCTGCTACTTTCTGTATTTGTCGAGACAACTACTGCTGATGTACACTAGGGATAAAGGTCGTGAGTCATTCTTCAGCCAAGAGGAGTAAAGCTTAAATAAGGTATAGATGAATCAGTTTGGTAGTGTGAATCTTGGCCTATCACATTTGTCATACTATTGTCCAGATTTTTCAATGTGAATTTAGCACCACGGCTGACAATTATCATTTAAATGGAAAAATAAGAAGATAAGTGCACGGTTGTTATTTATACAATAAAAGAGACACTTCGTCTGAGTGACTTATGAAGAATAGCTGGAATGGATAAAATCAGTCTCTCTTTAAACAGTCTTTGGTTGCCAGAATACTTAACTGACCTTGTAATACCTCTGTCCATGTCCCAGTGATTGCAACAACTGCATGTGTTCAGAATCTCTGCAGATTGTTTTCATTCTTAAAAGTGGATTCCTTGGCTAGTGGGCACTAGTAAAGAGACTACAGGTACCTACTGACAGTGAATTTCCTAGGATCCGTGGAAAAGTTCCCTAACTTGGAATTTTTACAGTCCCTTCACTGTTCATGGGCTTAAAATCTAAACTAGATTGCAGGATACATTAAGGAGAGGATTTTCAATTCCTCATGTGACCTGGCAGTAGTGAATCACAGGAGAGTTTTGATTATCAAGCACTACTATCTTTGTCCCAGCTGGCTATTTTGCCAAATTATTAATTTCCTGATCTTACATAACAGATGTTAGTAACTCCTTAAGCCATGCTGCATTCCCTTTACAAATGGACTGCAAATATATAGTTTCAGCAGTGATATGAATCTTTTTGTTTTGTTTTACTATCCATTCAAATATTAACAGTATTTTGCTTACAATTTGTCTCCAGGTTTTTGTTATATTTCCTGTGTATCTATAATTAGCATGTGTGATTTCTGCATTCTTCACTATGGTAGATTCTGTGACTCGAAGATTTTTTTTGCTGTGAGAGACTTATGGGAGAATTGTCTCACACCCGTGGTTAAAAGCAGTCTTTCCACTTGAAAATAGACTTATGTAGTCCATTGCCTTGCCTTTTCAATCAGTGACAACATACAAACCTTTGGTGCACTTTGGCCACTATAATCCCAAGCAGCGCTTTAGGCTTGGGGATGAGCGGCTGGATGACTGTGAAGAGGAAAGGGACTGGGGAGTGTTGGTTGATGTTCGGCTGAACTTGAGCTGACAGTGCGCCCAGGTAGCCAAGAGGGACAACGGTATCCTGGCCTGCATCAGAAATAGTGTGGCCAGCAGGAGCAAGGAGCTAATCATCCCCCTGTACTCAGCACTGGTGGGGCTGTACCTCAGCTATTGTGTTCAGTTTTGGACCCCTCACTACAAGAAAGATGTTGAGGCCCTGGAACATATCCGGAGAAGGGCAACGAAACTGGTGAGGGGTCTGGAGCACAAGTCTTATGAGGAGTGGCTAAGGGAGCTGTGATTGTTTAGTCTGGAGAAGGCTCAGGGGAGACCTTTGCACTCTACAACTTCCTGAAGGGAGGTTGTGATGAGGAGGGGATTGGCCTCTTCTCCCAGGCAACAAACAGGACCCGAGGAAATGGTCACAAGTTGTACCAGAGGAGGTTTAGATTGGACATAAAGAAAAACTTTTTCCCTCAGAGAGTGGTCAGGCACTGGAATGGGCTGCCCATGGAGGTGGTAGAGTCACCGTCCCTGGCAGTGTTCGAGAGGCGTCTGGATAAGGAGCTATGAGAGATGGTTTAGTAGCTTGTGGTAATAATGGTAATGGGTGGATGGCTGGACAAGATGATCTAGTAGGTCCTTTCCAACCTTGTGATTCTATGATTCTATGACTGAATACAAGTACATCAGAAAAGAAGTCTGTACTTCAGCAGCATTCCTGCACATTGTACCATTAGTTTCCTAACTGCAAAATTTCACTCAAGGGATGAAGTCAGCTTACTTAAAATAATTCTCTCCTTTCACAGTATGATTTTACAGGACTGTTTCTAACACTTCTTAATTCTCTATGGAAAAAAAAAGAAAATAAAGTTCTTTTTATAGAAAATAAAAATCCTGGCTAAGAACTTAGATGACAAGCTATAAAGAAAGGGTCATAATGAGCTACCCTGACATCTATTTATGCTCTGCTGTTTTATTTTTCTTCCAGTTTTGAATGAATGTTATCAACTTCATGGATATTTTCTTAATTGTTATGTAAACGTGCTGCGTGTTTTTACTACAAAATTGTAGCTTGAACCTTGGAAAACATATGTCACTAGTCTGAAAGCTGTGTGATGTCAGAATGAAGACTGTGCAACTTCAAATGGTCTCCCTTCCACATAGGTGTAATAATACAGCAAACTTAGCATTTTACAACATTTGGATGCAAAGCACAGCTTCCAGCAAACATTTTCTGCAGTGATAGCTTTTCATCCATATATTCTCAAGCTAGATGTTTAAGAGGAACACTATTAGAAAAAAAGCCTTGTTAACATCATCTGACTTAGAGGAATTTACACAGCAAAGTCAGAAGTAGGATACAAGTTCATAGGGCGAGTTCACCTGCCTCAGCATATCAAATCTGCAGTAAAAGAATTCTAGTAGGCAACTTAAGATTGTCCTCAGGACATGGCCTGTCTTTGTACTGAATGGTGCAAAATGGTCATCTGGCTGGAAAAGTAGATTGAACTCTAATTCAAAAACCATTAATACATATAAATATAGTTTGAGTTGTCATAAACAGTATTAATTCTGATGTTTTGCACTTAGCCAGAGTCTGCTTTGCAGTAGTTTGTCTTCATATCGGTTTTATTGTATTGTTTCTGAGGAATTTGTTAAAGCAAAGTAAAAATAATATTATTGTTATTACCTGATAATTGCTATTAACCATAATGTAATGATCAACACACAATTTTATAACAGCGGAGAGCAACATTAAGTTTGGTTTCTTACAAACTGTAAAAGAAAGTGTAGAAATTTTAAGTGTGCACTTTTTTCTTCTGTTAGAATCATAAGGCTCAGCTGTGAGGAATTTATTTCTATTAGGGAAAGAGTGAAGTCCATCAAGAAAACCTCTGTATCTCCATTTCCTTCACAGCCCTGGTATCCTTTGGACTGTGTCCACAGTCCTATTTTCTCTCCTCTTTCTTGATGTTCTTCATACTCCAGCCTGTGTTCCTTTGTTCAGACAGAGGAGCCATTGATGACTTCTACTTAGCAGAATGGAAGTCCAAGGCTAAGCAGGAAATTATTTCTTAATTTCCCTGACATCTTTGTATTGTCAGACTCCAGGAAAACTGACCCAATGTCTCCACTTTAAATACTGTTTGAAAATTGCCAGCAGAGTTTATTATAGCTGGTGATAGCAGCTATCCAAAATTACCACTGCCACCTGTTTTATTACTTCAGATACATCAGTTTTCTATCAAAAAAGGTGTATCTCAGTAAGAGCATTCACATTACCACATACTTTCCCTGTATTTTGTTTGCTTGCTGTTCATATGTAGTGTGGTGTAATTTGTCTTGCAGAGGCTGCCTACACACTCTTGCTGTACGATGAGCTGTTGGAGTGGTCTGATCGGCCCCTGAGAGAATTTCTGAACTACCCCATGCAAACAGAGTGGCAACGTAAAGAGTATCTCCATCTGACTATCATTCAGAACTTTGATAGGGGAAAGGTAAAATAGTCCTATTTTACTGAATAAATCTAGAAAGGATAGTTAATTCGTGTTATGATTTACTTCCAGTTTTGCATTTTCTAATATAGAGAGGAAGTATTTGTCACTGCCTGATTAAGCAGTTACTTAGCGACACAGTAGGTTCCTTCTAATTCTGTTTGTATCCTAGAAATCTCCCACACTTAAATGTGAGATTAATTTGCACTTGTGTAGCAATTCTCTTTGCAAGCATAGAAGCATTTTTAAAAAGATGGTATAATTTCTCACCATTTTAAAGGCGATGAAAATGAGCCATACAACAAAAGACCCTTTTGCAATTCATTGAGTGACCAAGTGAGGAATAACGTTCCAGGTGTCTGGATTATAAAATCTGTGTTACATCTACTAAATTGTGATGTGTTATTTTGAATATCAACTGCAGAATCTCTAAAAGGAGAAGTTTTGTGGGAGGTTACAGTTCATTGTCATCTCTGAGAATGCTTAGACTGAATTATGCAACAGCAATTATCCTGTAGTTTAAAATTTTATATACCCTTTGTGGAATTATTTATCTCAGGGACGAATAGGGAATTCATTGCAATTTTGCATAAGTAGTATAGTATCCAGGTAAGCCTCGAAAATGTGTTCGAACTGATATTGATGTTTTTTTTTTTTTTTTTTTTTTTTTTTAGAAAATTCTCTGATCAGTTTAAATCATATTATGCAGTAAAATATTCCCAACTGCAAAAATTAAGCAGCATATATTCAGAGGAACACATATTTAAAATGTGAAAATCCTACTTGTTTGAATCAATCTTATAAGTATTATCAAAAGAGATTATTACCTATATCTTGTGCAGTGATTGCCCCATGAGAGTCATATATTAAATAAGTCTCCAAACAGATCCATCAAATAATTCATCAGTATTGCTTAGCAGCTATCTGTGTCTCTTAATGAACAATATGTTCATTTATTTTCAGTTACGGGAAGCATGAGCTGGTTTAGAAAGAACAGACTTCACTAATAAACCACAAATTGTCAAACACTTGTTATGAAATTACTAAACATCTTTTACTTGCTTGCAGTGTTGGGAAAATGGCATTATTTTATGCAGGAAAATTGCTGAACAGTATGAGAGCTACTATGACTACAGAAACCTTAGCAAGATGAGGGTAATGTATCTAAATACTTCTCAACAATCATAGATCAAAAAGCTTTTAATTTGGAATATAAAATGTTACTTGGAAACATAAGTTTGCCACTGAGTAGTCCTTCAGTTTCATTTGAAAACACTTTTCCTTTTTAAGTTTGTACTTGTTTTCTGTAACAGATTATAAAAAGAAGTGTAAAATGGAGTGTAAGAAGAAAAATAAGTGATCTTGCAGTGTTTGTAACTGTATAACATTCCCTTTGTGTGCATGCTCATGCAAAAATGTTGTATCTATCAATCCAGTTTTGTTGATTTCCTATTGTTTGTCCAGGGATTGTGCTCTACACTGTCCTTTGTTAGGAGCAGCAGCATATCTTTGCAGTTGTAATGGGAAACAAACAGCTTGCAACAAGTAACATACAACTTTGCTACTCTGTGTATTGCATAAAAATAAGATCTGCTCAATTCACATAGACAAAAAGAGTCTTTTATGACGTAGTCTTCCTGCTGTTGGTCATTTTTAGAGCCTTGTTTCAATGTTAATACTTTCTGCTGCTTTACATCAAAGATAATTTGGTCTTTTTGTTTCTTCTTCTAATGGATTCAACTTTATATATTAATTTCCTTGGAAAATTTTTGTGTACATGTGGTATGCCTTCTGCTGGAACTTACGCCAAAGTTCCTGAACAGTGTGACGCAAAATTCTCAACACAGGGCTCTGTAGCAATACTCCTTATGAGCTGCTCATTCCATATACGTATTTAGGTTACTCAATGTTAGAATCCTATAAGGAAGAACAAAAAATGGCTATCCTCACATTAATAAAATAATTTGTTTATGCACATTTAATCAATTTTATCTAATGTGTTCTGTGTTTGCATCAGTCAGTATCTTTCTACTGGATCTGTACCACCTATTTTTAACCCAAAAAGGAGGGCTAGGGGATTTCTCCCAGTATAAATTCAGGAGTTACTGATATCATATAAGTAGCTGTTTACATTAGCTAAAATGGGGTTAATGCATTGCAGTATTCACAGTATTAAAAAGAAGTATGAACAGGATTTTTTTTGGTAAAATCTCAGAAAAAAAAAGACTTTGTTAGGAAGATGACTTTGTGTTAATATTTTGAGTAAAATAATAGTGGGATGTATTGATAAAAATAGTATAATTACTATCATGAGACTTTTCAAGAAACTCCTGTTACACCCTGAAATCATTGCAATCTGTTATGATTTGAACATGACTGTTTTGAATATGGCTCCTTGCTGTTACTCAGAGGATACACTGCGATTCCAGTACTTCACAGCAGTGCATTAAAACACCTTGTGTTTTGTGACAGTTTAAGGTAAAAATATACTTTCAAAGAACACTAATTGAATTTCTTTTCAATCTCAACCAGATGATGGAAGCATCTTTGTATGACAAAATTATGGATCAACAGCGATTGGAGCCAGAATTTTTCAGAGTTGGTTTTTATGGGAAAAAGTTTCCATTCTTCTTGAGAGTAAGTGAATTGAAAATGAACCAAATGGAGTAATTCTGAGACTCAGGCTGTTTTTCATAATTACTTTCTCTGCTTGAGAATTTGATCATATCATATAATAAGTTCTTCTATTAGAAGCAGGGAATTCTCAGTAGTAAATATAATATCCTCATATTATCAGGGTCAAGAAAAGGTCCTGTCTAACAGAAAGACAAATGATAGGCTTCTAGAGTCCCACATAGACTTAAGATTCTAATTTGTGTTGGAAACCATGCACCTGAACTATTCCACAAATCACTGTCTTCTTTCCATGGTAGCTTGTTCCCATTGTTCTGTTTCTGCTGGTGGCCACTCAGGAAGGCAGCTACCAAAAGAAGTATCATTTGTCAGTTGGACAATCAGTAATGTAGTGTTTAAGTAATTACATTCTCAATCTCAGTTCTTTTAAAGTGAATTAGAAATTCAGCATGCTGATTTCCATTGTTTATTAGTATACTAAAGCTGACAAAATATATAAAGTTACTCTTGAACATCAATCTTAGATTCTGAAGCTACCAAAGTGCCCTTTAAAATTTTATTTTTGTTTTTCTGTTCCCCTCTTCCACAGTCTGCAGTGATTTAGCTGCACTGATTGTCACCTTGGGAAGAGAACAGAATCTATCTTACTCATGGAGCCGCTGCAGTCGTAATCCAAGCTCCCCTTCCTATAGTAATTCAAATAAGTGATGATGGACCCACCTCTGTGTGGGGGAGGCCTAAAAAATCAAATTTTTCTTTGCCTTTGTGTCTGGGAAAGTTGCAAATCCCAAATCATAAATATAGCATGAAAGTCTCAATTTAAGTCCTTGCACAAAAACAGTCTTGTGGGCACATCGTTTTTGTAATTGTCTGATAGTTGTCTGTATATATCTTCTGGAGAAACCAACTTGAAATTATTAATTAGGATGAAAGTCTGGGAATGTGGTGCTTCCTTTCCCCTGTCAAGGTACTATAAGGAAAATGACATTTTTATCTAAATCTTCTTCCAGAAGAACACATTGGAGTTTTCTGACGTAGTTATAAAAACGAAATACATTTAATGCTATTTTTTGAGAAAAATTGTTAAGATATCTTTTTTTTATTTCAAACATATAGGAAGCCCTCAGCAGCACCTCAGTTGGAGACTAGTACCAGGGGGTACATCAGGTCCAGACAGCTCATATTTTATGTATAACTTGTATTTTATCTATCTTCATTTTTCAGGAAAACAATGGTCCAATGTCATAGTGAACATCTAGGTTGAAAGAAATAGGGTTTTCTTGTTCCTCATGGAGAGGACTGTCAGCTGATTTCATTGCTTTAACTTTCATCCAGGTTGAAAGAAATAGGGTTTTCTTGTTCCTCATGGAGAGGACTGTCAGCTGATTTCATTGCTTTAACTTTCTGTTGCATTATGTTTTCATTACATATTTTAAACAATCTGCTATTTTAGGTTAGCTACACACTTTTCCCTTCAGCTTTTTCAGATTTTTATTATTCATTTTACCATTCTATAATATATCCTTTATACAGGAAAGTTCCCTTCATCTAGATTTCTTATTTTCATCCTGGCCTCTGGATTCTTGTTTTTTCTTTCTTGATGATAATATGATGTAAGTATTGCCCTTAAAGTGTATTTAAGACTGTGTGTTTAGATCTATCTAATGATACCCATTCATTTTTGCATATCTTGTCTTTGTTTTTTTTCATATTTTTTTTTCTCAGAACAAGGAATTCGTTTGCCGAGGACATGACTATGAAAGACTGGAGGCCTTCCAGCAACGAATGTTGAATGAGTTCCCACATGCCATTGCTATGCAACATGCAAATCAACCAGATGAGACTATCTTTCAGGCAGAAGCACAGTGTATCCACATAATCACAAATTTATGCTACTTAGTTGTCTTTTGTGGTTTTAAAAAATGTAGGTACCCCTATAACCAATTTCAGTAACTATCAGCTCCCACTTAAATAAAAGGTAGGTGAGAAATGACCTGCAATTTATCCCATTCACTCTGTTTTGTTCAGATATATTTTCACATAATTGTTGATTCTGTTTAAAAATTCCTTGATTTTTAAGATTCTTACTTCAACCAAAAATTCTTATGGAACTCTCATAGCTTTGATAATGGTGTGTCAGTTCAAGTTATAACTTAAGTTCTTACAAGGAAATATAATGCTGGCATTTTATAAGAATATACTTAATTAAATCCTTTTATTCCATGTAGTATTCCGTGTAAGCAACTCTATTTCTCTCTTTTTTTTTTTTTAATAAGAGATTTCAACAAAATAATGCAAATAAACCTCAAATCATCAAAAATGGCTGAAGTTCATTTCCTAAGCCATTAATATTCTAGAAGCATTTAATGATACAAACTTCGAAAATAATTTTTATGTCATATCTTATGGGACAAAACATGCTTTGCTGATCTCAGTGATGTGGAATAGCCTTAACTCTTTACATACAGACTTGCAGATCTATGCTGTGACACCAATCCCAGAAAATCAAGAAGTTCTGCAGAGAGATGGCATTCCAGACAATATCAAGAGTTTTTACAAAGTAAATCACATCTGGCGATTCCGGTATGACAGGCCATTTCACAAAGGTACCAAGGACAAGGAGAATGAGTTCAAGGTAGAGTACCATGTACTTTCCCAAACTACTGGACCTAAGGTTTTACTTGAAACATCAATTACAGTTGTGTTATTGAACTGAGTGTGTTCTAACACATTGCCTAGAGGAAACAGTAGGTCAAATTTGATAGCTTTACTCTTCACTGTACTTAAAATTCCTGTAATAGTTACATAGGAGCTGAAAGGTCTCTTTATGTATGACAATAGGGGAGCAAAAAACCTGTTCATGTTTTTACTTTGATGATACATCAAAGTCAGAACTGCAGAGAGCAGAGCAGCATCCTCCAGAGAAGCTTATGAGGCAGATGTGTAAACATTGCTAAGATGATCTTCCATGGTATGGATAGGATTAACAAAAAAGTCCATCTACCAAGAGCAGGGAAGAGACAGTTTTGGCTAAAATACAGTATAATGTTCATTCCTGTGACATAAAATCGAAAAACTACTTCTGAACTTACAGCTTGTCTCAGAGAAGAGTGAAAGTCTCTTCCCTAGTATGTAAATGAATTCCTGTTCCTCTTAATAAAAATATCAGACTGTAAGTTCATCTTACATTTTTTCTGGTGTAATTTTAAGTTTGATCCTCTAGAAATGCTTACATCCTGACCTAGAACATACTCTAGTATTCAGACCCATAGTAAAGTCCTCCCTTAATCAGAGAAAAGAACTGTAAGGGTAATGAATTAGCTCAAGTAAGTTTGTAGTCTTCTAATTAAAGATTAGGGCTTCAGTTTAATTGTGTAGCTTGTGTATATTTTGTGTAAGATCTCTACTATGTGTTGAGGTAACCATTTACTTGGCTGTCATTATATAAAACTCTTGCAGTAAGTACTTAATATTATTACATTGGAGTATCACATCACCCATGTGTTTGGGAATCTCAAAATAGGACTTCTCAGAGGAGACCTCTAGGCAGCTCTGCTTTTGAACTCTTTCTTCTCTCAGTTATTATCTAAGAAAAGAAATTTTAAAATGCTGATTTAGTGGTGAGTGACTTTTGGAGATGAGGGGACAATATGTAATATAGAATCATACCATGTGTTTAAGAGTAAAGAAGCAGCAGAAATTACTGCTTAGTTGAGAATCATAGAAAGTACTGAGAAATGCAAAAGTTGTAGGCTTCTGGAATGGATATTTCAATAGATGCTTGGATATTGATAATTCGTTTTTAATCATTTTATGCTGTTTTTTTATGTGGATGTATTTACAAATAAAACAGAATAGTCAAGAAAATTCTAGAGGTAAATTATTGATTTTGTATTGATTTTATATATTGTAGAGCCTATGGGTGGAGAGAACTACACTGATCTTGGTGCAGAGTTTACCTGGAATCTCTCGTTGGTTTGAAGTGGAAAAGCGTGAAGTAGTGAGTATGAGACTGATTGCAATGTGTACTGTGTTCTTTACTTCCCCACCCATAGGTTACTGGAAATCAACCGTAAGATTAATTACCTAGATGTAATTTGTTTGTGCAAGTTTTGAAGCTAACTACAACAAAATTGTTTACAAAGTGTTTTGAGTTGTTCAGTTTCTCTCATCCTCTAAAGTATTACTAAGAAGCCAGCTTCATGATTCATTTAAACGGTTGAGGAAAAAAAAGAAGCTGAGAACAATAATGGGCAGTCAGAACCCAGTAAAAGGCAATACTTACTGTCAGCAAATTACTTCTTTCAGCACAAAATTTAATGCATAGAATATCTGTAGCTTAATACGTCTTTCAGTATTCCTGAAATGTAAGTATTCTCAATTTCCTGTATGTTAATGAATGCTATGTGGGTATATCTCTGTTTCTACCTAGAGCTCTCTTGAAGTTACCAGTTCTCAGCGTGGGCATGGAGGCATGCCTACGCAAATCTTGTAGGAATAGGGTCTAAGGTAGCAATCTTTCAGTGACACATTGTAATTTCTTCTCATTCCTTGTTTTATTTCTTAGAAAATCTTTGAATACTTTTCAAATGTATTCTGAGGAGTGCTCGTATAAAGATCTCTAAAAAATTGGTCAGTTGTTGAGCCAGAGAATTTCATAGAATCATAGAATGGTCTGGGTTGAAAAAAGACCTCAAAGATCATGGAGTTTCAACCCCCCTGCCACGGGCAGGGTCACCAACCACTAGCCCAGGCTGCCCAGAGCCACATCCAGCCTTGCCTTGAATGCCTCCAGGGATGGGGCAACCATCTCCACAACCTCTCTGAGCAACCTGTTCCAGTGCATCACCACCCTCTGAGTGAAAAACTTTCTCCTAACATCTAACCTAAATCTCCCGTCTTAGTTTAAAACCATTCTCCCTTGTCCTGTTACTATCAACCCATGTAAACAATCATTCTCCCACCTGTTTATGTGTTCCCTTCAAGTACTGGAAGGCCACAGTGAGGTCTCCCCAGAGCCTTCTCTTCTCCAAGCTAAACAAGCCCAGTTCCCTCAACCTTTCCTCACAGGAGAGGTGCTCCAGCCCTCTGATCATTTTAGTGGCCCTCCTCTGGACCCGTTCCAAGTGCTCAGCATCTTTCCTGTGCATAACATCTTTCTTGTAACATCTGTAACTTTTTCCCTTCCTATTAAAGCTAATCTTAACAATAATCCCATTGATTATACGTTGCTGCTGTAAAACTGATAATGTCTTGCAGAAAACCAAAATGTAATTTAGTAAAATATGAAAAGATGTGCGACAGAATTTTGTTAGTTGACTTCCACAAAGACTTAATTATCATGTGGAAATTGTAACAAAGAAGAACCACCTCAGTTACTGTGTTACCATTATAGGCACCATTTCCTTTTGGGCAAGTTCTGGACCATGACTCAGATTTGTGCTTTAATGTTTTGGTAAATTATGCCAATTGCAGGCCCTCTTCCCATCTCTCTGCTTTTTGCTTTTCCTGCAGTTCATGCCATGTTAGTAAAGCATCCTCACACTCTGGAAGACAGGCACATCCTGTTCAATGACTGCCATTTACTGTAACTCCATTGTCATCAAAGCCTTCCCATCCATACCATCTAGCTGTTGACTACATTAGAGGTTGGGTGTGGGAACTAACTCACCTGTACTTAAGCTCTGCTCTGTGTCTTTAAGCAGCACGAAGCACTCTCTGAACTCACCCCTAATTAGGTAAAGATACCAAGGACAATTAAAAAAATCTCCCAAATCCCAAGTTTCACCACATGCTGAAATGTGTGTTTTGTAACAGCTGCTGAGCAATCTCCCAAGGTCAGATAATTAACCTGCTAGAGAGGGTGCTTTGCTTTGGCCCTTGGTTACGTGCTGTCTCTCTGATCGGACATTTTACAGGTAAAGAAGAAGTCTTTCTGTCCCATTACGCTACCACATAGAATAATGTTATTCTCAGGTTTAGAATTTAACAAAAAAATTACCTTTAACGTAGTTCATCTTCTAACTGAGGTTTAAGCAGTTTGCACTTTTCCTCACTCCCCTTTCAGGTGGAAATGAGTCCTCTTGAGAATGCCATTGAAGTCTTAGAAAATAAGAACCAGCAACTGAGAACACTGATTAGTCAGTGTCAAACTCGACAGATGCAAAACATTAACCCTCTCACAATGTGTCTAAATGGGGTCATTGATGCTGCAGTTAATGGTGGTGTTACTAGATACCAAGAGGTAAGCAATTTATTTTGTGTTTATTAAAAATCTGTTGCAAGACTGTTTCTTTCTGATTATTTCTCTTAACAGATAAAACTCTTCCGTATGAATTCAGGATAGAAGAGATTATAAACTATACATTTAATTACAGTTATATTGCAGTTTAGGTGTGAGCTGATGGTAAATATATATAGCTTTATTGGATCAACTGTTTTGCACCAGATAATCTCATAAACACTCCAGTGCTGAGCACACTCACATTCTGCTTGTATTCCTTAGTAGTTAGTGCTTGTCTTCATCGTGATTTTTCTTTAGAAATAGTTCTAACTGTATTGCTGAAATATGTACACCCCAGCCGAGGAGATACTTCTGGCTGACTGGCACATCTCCTTTTGTGAGCCGATATTCCCATTTAAGAGAAATAGTTCTTAACAACAAATATATTTATCTCATAGAGTCATTTTTCTATATTCTTATTGTTCTGCTTCTCTGTGTTTTCTGGAAAAATTTAGTGAGCTGCAACTGCTATACTTATAAAATATCCAAACTTCTACCTCAGTGCTAGATTTGTCCCCAGAAGCTGTGCCTGGTTATTATAATCTCTGAATCATCTTAAGAAAAGCTTAGATTTTTGGGATGATGTATTTTCACAAACTTATGTGAGGTTTTGAAACAGCAATAAAGAGAAAGGAGGGCCATTTTTCTCAGCCTAGCTTGATCTCCCAGTTTTTCACAGTAGTCTTTTGAAATACTTGAATTAGCTGCTTGTTCCCATTCCACTGAAAATTTCAAGTTGAATAACTACCCATTTGTCTCAAAGGCTGTAAAATTTGTTGTTCAGTCAACAGAGGTAAATCTGATAAAGCTGCATTCAAATTAAACTGCAAGAGATTTGATTCTGCTATAGTGTTAGAAACTGTCATTAATACTAGAGCATTTATGACAGCTGAGGGGCTAAGGCAAAGCAATACCATGTTTGGTATCTCCCAGCTGCCATTAAAAAAAAAAGACAACAAAACTTATTTAGCAAAGCAGAGCACCACAAATAGAGTTGCTAGAGTAATACAGACATGTCAGGACTATGTCTGGCCCCAATTAGCAGTACAGATGAGTTTGGTCTGAGCTAGCTAGATGTCTCTGTATAGTTCTCCATTATTTGTGAGCATATTAAAGTTTCCAGCTCATTCCATTCTTCTTAGTGTTCTTAGCTGCAATTCTTGGTCTCCTAGATAGTCTTCATTTGTAGTTTTTTATTCCCTTTTGTCCTCTTCCTCTGTCTCTCTCTCTCTCTCTCTCTCTCTCTTTCTTTCTCTTTGTCTGTAAATCTAAGGTAGGACATTACAACATGTATGTTTCACCAAGCGTGTGGTCTTGAGTATGGCTATGTATTTACAGATATTTTATTTCTCTTTTGGCATCTTTCCAGCTTTAAAAAGATCTGGCAAATAATCCCTTTTGGTCAGCTGCTGCCTTCTTGATTCTGCCTTTTTTTTTCGTTTCCCCATCTTCTCTTCCTGATAGGATAAAAAGGAGTTGCCTCTTAACTCTGCAGTAATTCGGACGATATTACATCTGTTAGAAGCTACCCTTTCATTCACTGGTTTTAGTACGGAAATACATCACAGGCAAATCTAGAGAAGTGATAGTTCTTATGCAGTATCTTTCTGTATGCTAAGAAGTATGAAGTATGTTTTGTGCCTGTTAACTAACAACTCTCAGATTGCACTTTGCGCTATTGCATATTTTTCTTTTAATTCCTTTGCATTTGCTCAGAACTGAGCACTTTCATGTTTAATTATTGGAAACTATGGGCTCCAAAGCTCACAGGATTTAGTTAAATTCTGATTTTTTTTTTCCCTCGTCAAGTACTGAGGATTTTGCTTAAACTATTACATCTCTGACTCATACTACAGTTCTTGCAGTTCTGTATAAATCTCGGCCCAAAACTACTGGGACACCACCTGCTCAATATTGAAAGCATATCAAGATTTTTAGATGATGGGGAAAGAAAGCAGCTGTCAGAAGTCTGGGATTTGAGAATTTAGCAAGCAGTATCAGAGGGCTCTGTTTTACAGTTTAAACCTATAAGACTTCATGTTGTCTTATCTGCATTCACCATGTAAAATAAATGTTCTTCACTACAGTATCAGCATTTTCTAGACTAGTCTCATGAGTTGGCACAGCGTGAAATTTTGGAACTGTCAGAGGAAGGGGTGTCTTAATCTCCAGCTTCAGTGTTGCCTACATTTACAAATCATTATGCTCAGCAAAAACATTAATAGCTAAAGTTGGATGGAGGGCCTTGAGAGTATCACTAAGACAAGTAGGAAACTCAACACAAAGCAGCAGCCGCTATTATCCTCTCAGCTCTATGGAGTGAAAACTGTGTATGTGAATGGAGATCTTTTGTGACACATGCACTTCTGAGAAGGTCTGTAAATCTCTCAAATGAGTGTTTTCTTTATAGAACAGAGCAAAGCAGTTATGTAAATTCAGTACAGTCCCCTTGTGGGATAGGATAGGTGCCAGGGTAAGTAAGATGCAACTGTGAAAAAAAGGTGACTTCTATGTTCATGGCTGGCAGATAAAAATGACTTCAGGGTATTATGACTGGTACAATTTGAGCACTGGAAGTGGGATGGAAAGTCATGTAAGTTCATGAACACACTCATGTATTGTTTGTCAGATGCTCCAGAAGTGAAAAAGTGTGGCTTTTTGAAATCAGTGTCATCATGATTTCTTTCCAACATTAATTAAAGAGTGTATTAGATACTGGCACAGCTTTGATACATAGGATAGCTTACAATTCCATGTGTTCTTATGGCGCCTTTGCATTTAAGGGGTAGCAAAGCTTCAGGTCAAACTCTTTGAAACACCTAGTTTGCAGAGAGATATTTAGTTCAGGTGTTTAATTCGTCTGTGATTTGCCAGTTTCCAGATTTGATTCAGGATCTGTCCAGGATATTGAACAACTGGTTAAATTCCACTTCAAGAATGGCTCCTTTTTATTTATCTGTGCTCTCCACCAATGCAGAAATGAATAATTACTTATTTAGCATTGCAAAAAGAGCTTTTGCTTCAAAAATACCATGAGGAAACTGTTGGTTAAAAAACAAAACAAAACAACAAACAACAAGATTTGTTTCTACTTACTTTGTTCCTTTGTGATTTATTTTTTGTTTTCCTTTAGGCATTCTTTGTCAAAGAATATGTTTTGAACCATCCAGAAGATGGAGAGAAGATTACACGCTTGAGAGAGCTGATGCTTGAGCAGGTAAAGTGGTGAAAAATCCTTGCTAGGTCACCTGCTCAGCACTTCTAGCTGAAATGATGTGTCCCAAAACACAGTACACCATTACTGATTGCTTAGTGGTCTTTGATATTTTCTGAATTAGTTTGCAAATAGACAGCAACTTCCTATATATGCAGGCTTCCAAGTCATGTTAATATATTCTCCCTAGTTCCGTCTGTCCCTCTTAAGCACTTCAAACTGTTATAAATTAAAAGGTGAACATGAGGCACGTTTTTGTGTGGTGCTGATCACGTGCAAATATTTGCACAATGTATTTTAGTACTACTACAGAATTAACAGTACTTTCAGCAAATGGTTTGGCTTAAACAAATATTTCTATGTTGCATTTTACCACTAGTAAAGAACAAACGGTATTTTTACTGCACTATTTAGTATGTGAACACACACACAAAAGAAGGGAAAGGAAAAATCTTTTCTTGGAAGATATCTAATAACATAAATAACAATTGCCTGTCTGGTTAGGCACTAAAATGGAAACAAGGTGGTATAATCACACAGTTGAATTTTTATGCACTATGTAATTTTCCTATTATTTCTTCATTTTCCTATTTATTGTGGTCCTTATATCATGAAGGTTCCCTGTAGAATTTGCTACGAAAAAAATTGAAATTAAAGATCAATGAGCTGTGAAGATTTTTGATGAACTGATGGAAGTCACAGGTTCTAGAACTCGATTATGTTATAAAATAGTTGCTGGGTTTCTTAATTATTATTTATTTATTTTTCTTTGTTTACGTTTGTTTCAGCAGAGCAAGATGATTATAAAATTATCCCCAGACACTGATTTGTTTATACAATAAGCCAAATGATTAAACTTAAAATAGTCTCTTTTTATTGGATGATGAATAAGACAAATATTTGCAAGTTGGAAATTGAAGGAAAAGATCTAGAACTTCTCAATGGGAGAGATGAAAGGAGAATGTTTCCATTTTCCCTATTGCTCAGAAAATGTCAGGATGCAGAGAACTAACCAACATAATTCAGTCTAAGTATATTGATAACTGGCAGTCTATCCAAGAGGGAAATTCTGTATAATAAGGCTGGAAATGCTGAAACAAATAATTTTTATCAACTTATCATACTGTCTCAGCTCTTTTAACTGACTTTTACCTATCTATACTCTATGAAGCATGTTGAAATTTTAGAGTATTGGAATTTGGCAAGATGGGAATCCCACTTTTTGTCACTGTAGTGGTATCTTTTGGTCAGATGAGCTGAAGGCACAGGTATTCAAAGCGTGAACAAAAAAACCAGGTTCCCTAATCTCATTTTAATTTAGGTAATGTGTATTAATGTTACAATGCAGTGTTTTTGAAGTTACAGGTTAATATAACTCTTTTAATTTAGACTTCAGAGGTAATAAATTCATATAATCATAGAACCATCCAACCTGCTGCTGTGTGCAGGGTTGCCCAGGTAAAATAAGAAGAAGCATAAATCCTCTTGTGCTTTGCTGGCTTTAAACTTAAACTTAAACTTAAACTTACTTAAACTTAACTCTTAAACTTTAGACTTAAACTTTTAGGTCTGGTTTGATTACAGGTCTATCAGGGATACAAACAAATTATTTTAATATGCATTTTGGTGGGTTTTGTGGTCATTTGTTTGGATTCATAAGATAATCTTTTGGTTGTTTGAAAGATAGAAGTGTAAAGATCTAAAATGCATTTTTTTCTTCTTTTTCCTCCTGTCTTTTCTGCAGGCTCAAATTCTGGAGTTTGGTTTAGCTGTGCATGAGAAGTTTGTGCCCCAGGACATGAGACCTTTGCACAAAAAGCTGGTGGATCAGTTCTTTGTGATGAAGTCTAGTTTGGGAATACAGGTACATGAGCAGGTGCACAGATGAACCAGAAGACATTCTAGATGCAGTAACGGTGGTTAATTTTCCAAAGCAACAAACAGTGACATCTTTTGGTTGTTTGTCTACATTACATCTTACAGAATTACAGTAGCACAGAGCATAGGGAAAGTTTATATAAACTTTCCATGCAGTGCAAAGAAAATTCATATAATCCTTAGAATTGGAAGGGACCTTTAAATGCAGATACTCATTTAAATGGTTGTTTCAATTAATCTTCTTTTAACAACTTGCAGGAATTTTCTGCCTGCGTGCAAGCTAGCCCTATCCATTTTCCAAATGGAAGTCCTCGTGTATGTCGAAACTCAGTACCTGTTTCCATGAGTCCAGATGGTGCTCGGGTAATACCACGACGCAGGCAAGTTAAATTACTGGAAATTGGTAGTTTTTCTTACATGTAGAAGATGACCCATAGAATATTTTTATTGTGTGCATGTTTTCTCTAAGGTCAGCCTGAACTACCTTCAGGTATGAATAGCTGTTTCTATCTCTCTCTTCCTGTTCTTCCTCTCTAGAAAAATCCAGATTAAATTGCAGAAATTAATAACTTGTGTTGTTTTCACATGAAAAGTTTATAATTGGCAACTTGAATAAACCATTTTGTGTTTCATTATTTTTAAAATAGTCCTCTGAGTTACCCAGCTGTCAATCGGTATTCATCCTCATCACTGTCATCCCAAGCTTCTGCTGAAGTCAGCAATATCACTGGGCAGTCAGAAAGCTCTGATGAAGTTTTTAACATGCAGGTACAAATTATTGTCATTTTTCAAACTACTATTTTTTTCTTGTGAAGTTATTTACTAAATTAATACTTTTCTTAGTCCATTCATAAATCTAAAAGTTACTGCTCATACATTTGAAAAAGAAATATTTGAATGGGCCGTTAGCTTCCTTAACTTAAAGAGAGGAACAATTTTTATGTAAGTTTATTCTAAACTAGGAGTAAGAGTCTTTGTCAAAATCAATGTACTATGCAAAATTATCTGACTTTACGTATACTTTTCTGTTCAGTAATTACAATGATGTAATTATATTAATTTATTAATTGTATTTCTATTTAGTTGATATTGTACTGTCTTTTTGTGTATTTACATAAATGTTCTTCTATGCTGTTTGGCTGAAGAAACACTAACAGATTATTAGTTCTTTGTTTTACAATTGAAAAAAGTTTGTGTGAAATATATTATTTTTTTTTTCTTTCCAAATTATGAAGTATGATGTAGTAACAACACTATCTTTTCTGTATGCAGCCTAGTCCGTCTACCTCAAGCCTGAGCTCTACTCATTCTGCTTCACCTAATGTGACCAGTTCTGCTCCGTCCAGTGCAAGAGGTCAGTGCTCTCATGGTAAACTGAATTAAATGATTCTTGATCAGTTTCACAGCTGAATCCTTAAATAATTTTTGCTTGATGTCACCAGCCATCAAATTTAGCCACCTTTTTTCCTTTTCTTTTTTCTTGAAGAATAAGCATTACTAGCAGCAGAGTATTTGTCATAAATAGTCTTATAGAATTGAGACATCTGAATTTCAGTGTGTGAATCACTTGACACGTTTATGTTCTAGCCTCTCCTCTGTTATCTGACAAACATAAGCATTCCCGAGAAAACTCTTGCCTGTCCCCCAGAGAGCGACCCTGCAGTGCCATCTACCCTACTTCTTTGGAAGCCTCACAGGTAGGAACATAACTTCTTAATTTTGGTTAAGAAGGCGATAAGGGCACTTCGAGCAGTTTCACTGTCTGCTCAGTGCTGTTAATTTTCAGATTTTTTGTTTCTGTAAACAGATACCTCTTTTGTGTGTGTGTTATGAAGCTGTAAAGAGAATATACTGTATTTGGTTATGTTTCTGCTTCCTTTTTAAGGTTTAGATGTAGTTTTGATAGTTGCTCACTGGAGAAAAACCTGCACATCCTGAATGTCTGAAACAGCAGTGTTTGCTTAATCTAGGGAAGAAGAAAAACTGGCAACTTCCCTCAGTTTCTTCTGAAATAGCTGATCCCAGCCACTGTGAGATCGTAACACACTCCATGTGGCAATTCATCTTTTCCGTGGAGTTTTGGAAAAGAATGATGTTTTGTTACTCCAGAGGAAATAATGATTTGAGTCCATATCTTAAAATTACTGGTGCATAGGTCTGTATACATTTTGAATCTTCTGAGTTACCTGAAATGCAGAATGGGCTTGGTAAGCTAGCCAGTTTTGAATCCTTATTTCATCTTTTCTTCTGAATAGATGTTTTCCTAAAGTGTTTTCCTTTTATATAGATGCTGTTTCAATCCACAATATCACACTACGCACATCTTGCTGAAGCAGAGAAAGAAGAGAACATATGTATGCTGTGAAAGGCCCTCTTTTTAGCAGTAGCTCTCACTTCTGACAGAAGTTTTGACTCTGATAGAATTTTAGAATTGGATTTCTGATTTCTCTTTAGTTGTTGTATTCGTCTCTTTCTTCTTCAGTTATTGAATTGGTTCTTGATTTAACTTTTTCCTCTTTCATGTTGAAGTCTTCATGCTGTTGCCTGAGGGCTTAAGAATTATTGTTAAAGCTAAGCCAGACTTAACAACAGGTCCCAGTAATTGCTTGCTGATGTATTTACTAGGCACTTTCTCACTGGTTGTGGAGCCAAACCAACATAGAGGAAAGATCAGGAGGTGTTCTTTAAATAATGCGGTTTTACAGCTTGCCGCAAAGAAAAATTATCCCGTTTTTGCTCCCAGACTGCAAACTCTTGCTTTGCCAAGTGGAATGCGGCTTCTGTTCCCCACTCTACCCGAGATTCGATAAGGGAGGCTGAGGAGCATGTAGGCCCAGCCTCCACGCTCTCAGAGACTCGCCTGGCAGCAAAATCTCCCAATCTGTCTCTACCCTCAGTGTCCCAAGAGAGGGTAAGTAGAAAATTATCTTGCTTGTGCACTGAAGCATGTTTCAAAGATGAGAAGGTCTGACAGTTTTGCCCTCATAACCATGAGTGAGGATGTAGCTTTCCCCAGAAAGGTGCAGTTTCTTTCTCTGGTGCTCTGTTTCCTGAACATTAAAAATGAACTGTCATCAGAAGGCAAGTTCTGATTCTCTACTGCATGAGGAAGATGGAAAAAAGAAATCTTAAGAAACACCCGCAATTCTTAGCATAATTTAAATGTTCAAGTTTTAACTCACGATCTGTTTTTCGTCTAACACAAGTTAACTTTTACAGTCTTGTTTGGAGGTTCATACTGCAGTCATGAGAAAAAGATCGCCCATTTATGAACGTCTTTGGCTTAATGCAAGATTCTCAATAGGTTTCAACCTGGAAGCATGAGATGCACAGGCAAATTCTTTTGAGCCCAAATCCAGCTCTCTCTTTTAAGGAAGTTTGATGGATTGCATAGAACTATACCAGAGCAGTACTTCATCTGATCCCTTCATTGAAATTGCTGCTCAAGGTCGTCTATGTTCAGCTGTGTTTGGTCATCATCTGTTTGTGATTGCTTTTTGATCTCTGGCTGAGCAGTTGTACGGTGTGTTGCTAGTTCTTCCCATACGCTCGGGGTGAATGTCTGTTGTTGCTGACTGGTTCTTTAGTTTTTGTGCTCTACTACTTCTCTGCGGAGCTTTTTGGCTTTCATGTTTTCGATTCTTTTGAGTTTCGTTAAATATCCTGTGATTGTTCTTGCTCTTCTGTTTGGTTTTATCTTCCACTGTTTCAATATGTCCTCATTTCTCTGTAAGTCATGAAGCTTTTTGCCTCTTTTAGCTTCCCCAATTTCAGTTGCTTTTTCAGCTTCTGCTCTTGACCTTCACAACATAAGAGATATCAACATCACTACACTTGCCCACCAGGTCGTAGACTCACTATGCAGTGAACATTTGATGCAGATCAGGCAGGAATGCATGATCACATTTTCTGTCAGAGTATGCATGTAGTTATACCACCTCAGTTTAATGGTAGCTCCAGGAAAACAGTTAATGCCTGATCCACTATGATCAGTACAGCACAGACAGCAAACCCAGTCTACTCAAAATCTACCAACTCATTCTTCTATGAGATGTTTTAAATCAAGTAGGATTGGCTAAGTATCTGTCTCTCATTCTGTAGCAAGGGGCTGCAATGTGTTAGATCCATGATGATTGCTCCACAATAGGATTTGCCATTGTGTGGAACCACAGCATAGTGTCTCGATGACTTGGCACAGTGCCTCTGTGAACACTGGGAGAAGTTAAGAGAATAGAGATCGACTGACTTGGATTTCACACATTACCTCATTTTCTCTTTTAAAAATTAATGTAATGTTTACTCTGTTCTTGTTTCCTTTGGAATGTCCATTTGTATTACTTGTGGGATTGACTATATGTTGTTTGTTCCTGTTGTCAAGATAAAATAGGGACCCACTGATTTGAATATTGCTGAAAGAAGTAATCAGTGGAATTATAAAATCAATTCATAAATTTACTGCGATTATTTTTTAAAATCAATCCAAAAAGAAAGAAAAAGAGACTTTGATCAGGTCTTTTCCCAAAGATGAAGCATGAGTGGTAATGATAGAAAAAGGTTGGCACTGGAAATAACACATAACACTTTTCAAAGATAACAGCAAATAGGTCCCTCCATGTGTTTAGTATTCAGTCAGGTTAGCTCTGTCAGACACCTGACTGAGGACTGAGCCTCATTTTGTCATGCAGGGAGCAGGGAACTGTCAGAATTCAGTACGCTATAATCCTCCTACTGATTTTAGTGTGTTAAGTTTTCAGACTAGTATGTGCCTTATTTGTGTACACGTTTTTATACAAGTATTTATGTTCTTAGGTGATGTTTATTACTCTACCTCCAAGTAGACCTCTGTGGTAGGGATAATAACAAAATACATTTGATTTCTTAAAGGCTACTTGAATACAACTGCAGTTATGCATACATCGTTGTGTTCTTGATTTACAGAGAATGTTGTTTAATCATATTGGAGATGGGGCTTTGCCACGAAGTGATTCTAATCTGCCTGGCCCTGACAAAGGTGAGTGGAAATTTTGCACTATACCAGCCTTGGAATCAATGAAAATACAATGCAAATTGTGTTGAGCGTATAACATTATCTCTGTTTCAAAATATGTTGCATAGGTCTCTCCAAAAGTAGTGCCTCTGTTTAATTCCATGAAAACTAGAGTGTGTACAAAAAGCACTATGACTATGACATGACTTGAGAATAAGGCACACTGTAAATCTATCTTAAATGGTGTGGCTAAACCATACAACCTTAAGAAACCACAGTCAGTCCCACAATTCCTTAACAACTTTATGACTTTATATGACTTTACATGAGCTACAACTTCTAGTGAAATAAATCCCGCAATTACTTAACAACATAATGATAAAAGAAAAAAAAATACAAAAACAGAGAAAATAGAGGGAAATGGAGAAAGAGTGAAGGAGACAGACAGATGGACAGAGAAAAGAGATCACTCACAAGAGAAATTGAGAGAAATGGAGAGAACAAGAGTCAGAGAGACAGACAGAAAAAAGATCACTGGTCTATTTTAAGGAATTCCAGTGTCAGTCTGCTGGTGCCAGAGAAGAAATGGGGGATGAATGCACATGTCCAGAGGTCATAGTCTCAAACCCATAAACAGCAGTGATGATGAAGATGACGTGGGAGCTCTCTCAGGCATCATCTTATGTCTGCTAGGTTTGCGAGTGCACCATCCCAAGGTGATAAACAACTGAATTCGCAGTAACAAGCTTGTCAAATAGAAGTTTGTAGGAAAAAAATTTCAGGCAGGAAAGGTAGGAGTTGTGAGCAAGGTAAGACTATCCTGTTTGCATGGGTTCTCACACCTCACCAGTAATGGCCTCCAACTGGTTGTCGTGGTCACGGCCTTAGACTGCAAGTGTTTGAGACGTACTAGGCACACCCAAGAAGGCACAAAGTGTTTTTTTGTTGGTCATTTACAAAGGGTGCTCTTCCTTCTCCATAGTTCAGTGACACACCTTTGCTTCATGTGCACTTCCATATCAGATGTGATTCTGTCAGACTGCCCCTCTGCTGCCATCTGTTGCACAGCAACAACTGTAATGGGATATTGGTGGGAAGGTTCAACCTCTTCTGCCTTACCACCAATATGCTCCTCTGATGTTGTGGGCCAACATCATAGGAGGCGTTACTTTCAGAGCAGCTCTCACAAATAAAAACATGCTAATATTCTTAAGATTGAAAACACTGACAAAAAAGAGGAAAGGCAGTGTCTGTTTGGACTGAGTGTTGTGCTCTGAAAGGCCCAGAGGTTTGCAGAAAAGGATGGTGCAGTAGGGCAGTCTGCTAGAGAAATCTGTCCTTCCCCTGTCTAACTGCTATGTTAGAGAGAGTAGAGTGTGGGTAGCTGAACCCTCGAGAAGATGAACTTCTGGAGGCTGGGGCAAAAGGAAGCTAAAGAAACACGCAGAGTCCTGAAATTGGATGCCTGCAAATCCCCTTAACGGACGTGTCTGTGCTTTTGGCTCACTTTGGCCTAATCTGAGTAAAGAAACCTCTGAATGCCAATAAACAAAGTATTTTCTTTTAGATTTTTTTACATGTTCAGTATTGTTGGCTAAGTTGTTTTTCTGGATTTTGTTGTACACCCTGTATCCATTACATGCTCCATAATTTCATTAAGCACTACCCTTTGTTGTGCTGTCAATTAAGATTACAATAACGCAGTCGTATTAAAAACATTTCAAACTATGACAAGAACTGGCTAAGAATCAGGTTTTCTTTAGTGAGAGCTGATTTGTACGAGTATTTGTATGTCCTTTTGATGTAAAATTTTTCACAGAACTGAAAAAACATAAAATAATGCAGTGTGAAAACGCCAAAGCTTTTGTAATGGCCTATGCAGCCAAGTACGTTGTAGAGTTGTTAAGATAAATGCTATCTCTCAGAGACTTAAGCAGTCCAAAAAACTGACTGCTTGGGTAACTTGAAAGAAAAAAATGGCTTCTCAGTGGATTCAGGAATTTGAAGTACCCAGGCCTGGTGCCAAGTCATTTTTAGGATGAAGGCAAAACCACAGTGCCAGGTGACAGCTTACAATAAAAAGCAAACAATGAATTGCACGCTCTGACAATAAAAAGGCAAAATGATCCTCTAGAAAATAGACTGATTATTCTGTGTGCTGTTCTCAGGGTCAATTAACGTGCAATTATACTGTAACAATATTGTTACAGCTATAACACAAATGTTATTTGTACTGCACTTTTTGTGTTAAGTCTTTTATAGAGTAGCACAGTGCCATTCCAGTCCTTGTGAAGAACGTTAGTGTTGCTACAATAGCAATAACTGAAAACAGCGCTTAGTGTTTAGCAGCAGTGCTTTGCTTTTCATTCCATCGTTGTAAATGAGCACAAAGTCTGCCCAGGTTGGAGCCTCCGCACACGGGTGGGACTAGCAGACAAGAAGGAAAACTGTCACAGCCAGGCATGATATTTCTTGAAAAAGAAAGAACTTTGAATTTGATGGAGGAGGTTTGGGGTTTTAAAGGTCTCAGGAGTTCTTAACCTCTCAGGGTTTTTTATAAACTGATAACAGGCTTCAGGCTTATCTTGCTTTGTGGCCAGATCTGCAGTGCAGCAGTGTGCTATCTTGGCTGCTGTTGTTATCAGTAGTCCAAACAGCTATAAGTCCCAAAGTGACCCGAGGGCCAGATCCATAACTTAGGCAAACCAGGAGACTGACAGGTGCCTTTCAAATGCTGATGTAAGCGTGATGGCTTTTTAGGCATGCTATTAGTTTTTTTCTGTATATCTGAAGCCAAAGAAAGGCAAGTCAGAGAGCCTGAATGTGACAGCTAGAAGCGGTGATGCCTGTGTCAGCTTTTGTATTCCCTTCCAGCTGTAAACGCCACTCCCAGCAGCTGGAGCCTGGACAGCGGAAAAGAAGCCAGAAACACATCAGACAGTGGGAAGCTTATATCTCCTCCTGTACCACCGAGACCTGCACAAACGGGTGAGCTAATGGACATTTGGGTCTCAGCTCCAAACAAAACATGATTTACTTGAGGGCGTAGATCCCTTCCACTCTGACTAATATTTAACTTTTTGGGCAGGCTAATTTATTATTCAGTTACTGATATGGAAGGCTGTAGAACTGCATATATTTTCGTCTCATTAAGCTTATTTGTAGCATTCTGTTTTCAGCACTCTGCCTCTTCACTTAATGACTGAGGAATTTCACATGCTTTATTCTGATACTAGGGCGGATGATCACATTTAATCTTTTGATCTTACAGTAATTAGAGGTTAGCAATTGGAAGCGATCATTAATGAAAAAGAATATTACTTGCCAGAAAAATGCTCAGCAGTCACGGAAGTATGAGAGTTCCGTTACTATTACCAATTTGCCCTTCAAAAGACTAATTTCCACGTAAAGAACAGACAGATTAAGTGGTATTATAAATATAATTGTTCTCGAGGGAGCGGAAACTTTTTGAAGTTTCAGCCTTATGCTTCAAAGTACATTTTCTATTGTATTTTTTCTTATTTGACATTAAAATGTGGAATATATTTCTTATGAAAAAGAGGAGGGAAAAAGGGGAGCAGAAAATACTCACTTTCTTTGAATCCTGTTATTGTTTGACAGAGTATAAATGAAATTACATGATATAAAATTTGTCTGCAGAAATTTCTTATACTTTTGTTAGTTGTATGGCAAGACAGTCCTGAAAAGAGAAACAGAATTTTTGAGACTACTTTCAACTATTGAGCAAGTATCCAGAGGGAATTAGAGATATTTGTGGGTAGAGTCTTCTCTTACCTCTTTGGAAGATTTCTTAATGAAAATTGTAATACAAAGACTGCATTGGAATCTTTCTGACTTTACAGCATCACCAGCAAGACACATAGCCTCTGTTTCCCCTTCTCCTGCTGGCAGATCACCAATGAAGGTACTGTCTTTGCAAATTAACCTCCTTTGTGGGACAGATCATATGTGCTGTGGGGTATATGATATGTATTTAATATTCTTCTTTCATTATATTAGTACTTTTATTCATTACCATATGCCTGTACAAAATTCATTCGCAAGAGTAAGTAGCCATAACAGTCACAGCAGATCTGAAGATTTTAAGAACTGCAGGTAAGAAAGCCTAGTCTTCACACTGTCAATATTCGACTCCTCACTTGCATGCGTAATCAAGTTCTCTTGAGTAAGAGGATAGAATGGAGTGTAAGAAATAAATGTAAGAAGTGTTATCTGGTCTACTTAGTCCAGAATGCCATCTCCAACAGTGGCAGAAGGAGATGCCAGTTAAAGAGAACCTGCTGTGCAGTCTATTCCTCTTACTTCTCCAACATCCAAAGCTGCCCTGTTAGGAGTCTGAGGGCAATCCCTGCTCCACTAATTTTAATACTTGGGTGATGAGGGAAATCCACGGAGGTTGTGTGAGAAGTTGGAAGTAGTTTGAAGCCAGTCAGTAGGAAACATTAAGCACAGGCTGTGAATGAGCATTGGTTCTTCTCTAACAGTTTGGCACCTATAGCAAGAGGGGATCCTCTTCCCAGGTTTCATTTCTCTTTCAAGATATTTGAAGATGTTGGTACCCATTTGTTGTACAACAGCTTATTGGTTCAAAAACTTGACCAGGAAATCTTTGTGTCCAGTAGCACTGCAGGGCCTCAGTGCACAGCCTGCATACTCCAGGAAAACCTTGCTATTGGCAGGCAGCATGTTAGTCTCGGGGATAATTTCTACTAACCCATGGAAACTGAGATAATAGTGCAGTTGGAAATACAGGGATCAACAACCTAGAAGGAGCAAATCAAAAGGAGCAAGACTGGTGCTTCAGGCACCGAGGTTAGAGGGCATTCCTGCTGAAGTGTTTCCTCACTCAGTAACAAATGCTGCAGATGTGCACATCTCCTGAGGAGGAGGGAAGTGACATCCCAAAAACACCTCCTTTCCCCTTGAGGTTCTTAATCATAATTCCATAGCCATTTTCCTGTATATTGTCCCACGCACTTGTTAGTTTTCCACTTGTGGCTGTGAAGTGGCCCAGTTTCGACAGAGAGTAATTGTGCTTGCTATCAAGTACCTTGTAGTCCTGTCACCATGGTACACCTGCTGAAGTGAGCACTGATGCCAAGTTTCTGATCAGCTGCTTACTGGGAATCTCTTCAGAGCATTAGA
Organism: Oreortyx pictus; assembly: GCA_036925125.1. Lineage (NCBI taxonomy): Eukaryota > Metazoa > Chordata > Aves > Galliformes > Odontophoridae > Oreortyx > Oreortyx pictus. The sequence goes on along the minus strand of JAUPFR010000001.1, from coordinate 159,947,337 downwards.
ATATTGCACAAAAAGTTAGCAACTCTGCCTGTGTTCCTGAATTGACTCAGAACTGGTGGTTCCTAGGGGTGTTTAAAACTTGTCCTAACCTTTCCTTCTAAAGGCCTGGGTGGAATTTAAGCATTTTACAGCCAAACTCTGTATTGCTGCTTGAGAGGAGTGGAATGCTGGCCCAGAAAACTTCTGAGAGTTGCTGGATTTCACTGCAAGCAGTCATGAATATCCCGACTCCTTTGGTGTCTAGACTGTTATTCACTATGATACACAGAGTCTGCAGTGCTGTCAGGAATGAAGTGCTTGCTCCTGCTCAGCTGCTAAATCGAAGCTGGCAGGATTTACAGGTATTTGCTCGTGTTCTGAATGACAAAAGCCAAGCCCCTAATTTTTATCTATAGTCACTTAATCCATGTGTCTGGTGCTCTTGGAACTTGAATCAATTACATTACAGGAGTGATTTAGGGAGTGATTTAGGAGTGCAGCTATGTCTTCCTTAGACACAGAGGGTTTGAATCTGAAGCAAGTGCAATGTGTGAAATGTCTTCAGCGTGCACTGAGGTTGTAGGAAAATTTGCTTTGCTTTTCCTGAGGTCACTTGGCTCAGTTTTCAGTCTTTGTTCCAACTGATACATGCTGCTGTCCTAGTACAGAACACACTGATGCAAATGAAGATCTTTCCATCGGTTTCAGTGCGCAGCGGATCCAGTCCTAATTACTGAGATTATCTCAGTGGAATGAAGTCAGTGCAGCCAGCTCTCTATGTTTTTGCCCCTCCGCCATCCCACCCTACCCTTGTTGCATGGCTCACACTTTCACCTAAAGCTGAGCAGCTGGGTGCCAAGCAGTCTAATAAGAACTGGGGTCAGAAATTTGTCTTTGATATGATTTCTCCATCCATTTTTCAGCCTGTGCTTGAGACTGTTAAGTCTAGGTTGTCTGATTGCTCTAATCACAATTAGGTAAGTTGCCAAACTTTCCCAGCTTGTAAGGTGTACTCTAACCTGTTAGAGTGTTAGCTGAACTTGCTGCACTAGAATAGGACTTCTCCGTGGTGGCTTTACTGTCCCTGCCCTCTGCTTTTTGTCAGTGCTGGTGCTGAGCGCTCAGCTCCCCGGCCCTCACCTTCCCACAGACCCTCATGTCGTCACCCTCCCTTGGGTCCTTGTCCCCGGGGCTGTGATGGTGTTGTGTGTCATGCACGGTGGCACAGCGTGTCCAAAAATTACCTGGGAGATGGGGTTGGGCCGCAGTTCAAACCCCACAATGTAAATGTGCTGTCGTTGCATGACCGTGCACTGAGGTTGTGTGAAAAGCTTTGGAAAATGAATGCTGAAGGAGAGAGCGCAGCATCAGCATGGAAGGTGATGCAAGTCCTGTGTTTTGGCATTAGAGGGCAGGACATCACTAGGCACACAACATGCGTGCGTATGGATTTCACTTAACTGGGAAAGCTGAGAGCTTGTTTTAATGCTTCCAGATTTTTCCAGATAGTAAGATAACAATTACGTACAGTTTTGCTAGCGCTTAAATGAACTACCAGCATGAGCACTGTTTAGGGTCTACTTGGGCACTCTTGAAATGAGTTTCTATTGGTTTCTTACTGAACTGTAATTAAAACTGAGATGCAACGCTACATTAGCCAAGCCTCAAAGTGCCTCTGTGTGTTTTTAGTCCAAGAAGTGCCCACCCCGGTTCAGCACGGCTAACTTCTTCTCACGCCCTTTCTGTTGAGCAGGGGTCCGTGCAGTCATTCACACCGTCTCCGGTGGAGTACCATTCCTCGGGGCTCATATCCAACTCCCCGGTGCTGTCGGGGAGCTACAGCAGCGGCATCTCTTCACTCAGCCGATGCAGCACCTCGGAGACGTCGGGCTTTGACAGTCAAGGCAGCGAACCGCCGGCGACAGCCCCGAGCTACAGCATTTCGGAGGAGCCCGTGAGGAAGGAAAGCAAAACCCCGCCACCTTACAGCGTGTACGAGCGGACTTTGAAGCGCCCTGTCCCTCTACCTCACAGCCTCTCCATCCCGCCCACCGACCCCCCGGCCCTGCCGCCCAAACCACAGCTGGGCCGGCCCAGCAACGCGGAGAGCGGCAGCAGGAGGACTGAGCCAGCGCCGCGGCCCAGGCCGCTGCCACGCAAGGTGTCCCAGCTATGAGGAGCCCTTTGGGATCTGACCGCAAGGAGTTCTTTACCATTTAAGAAATGATATCTTTTAAAAATGGTAAAATGCGTTTAGTTAGGCACTTTAATATTTTGCCCACCTTTCCTTTTCAGTGATTTTTAAACGCTTATTGATGTTACGTTGCACATTTTAAAACGAAATTACTAATTTAGGTTGCCAGATATCATAGGAAGCGTGAATGGGAGACTTTTTTTATTTCATGGTGGTGAATACTGATAAATGCTTTCCTTTGTACTTTATTTTTATTTAAAAGTTTAAATCTCAAGGCCTGCAGTTCCCACGTGAGCTAGATGAACACTCCTGACACAACACAACGTTCTGACTGGGTCTGTTATCCTAGGAACAGCGGCATGCCTTCTAACCAAGCGGGCTGCGTGCTCGTGTGTTTCCATGGGGAGGCGGGGAGTTGTTTCACCCATGCAGTGGATGGTTTCAAACATCTGTGGCAAAACGGATACGATGCAAGTTATACTGCAGAGAGCTGAGCGAGAACGTGGTTTGGAATTTTTGAAGCAAACACTTGGTTTCTGTCACTTTTAAGATGGAAAGATGCCTGCATTTCTTTCAGTGTAGAGCACCTTTCTTCTGTACCTCGATAAGATTTTGTGCCATGAGTGTATTACTGTGCATCCTTTGCTTTTCAAGGTGCAGCTGCCCTTTAATATTCCTGTCAGTGTCTTTTTGTTTTGTTCTTTAAAAGAACCTTTGCCTAGCAGAGGTCCTTTGAGAGTTCACCCTCAAATTCAGTCAGTGTAGTACATGGGTACATCTAATTTGCCTATTGGAGTCAGCACTGAATCGTGCCAGGGCAATACACTAAACAAAGTATGAATATGAATGCCTAGATACCTATTAAAAAAAAAAAAAAAAAAGAAAGTAATTCAAAAGCAAATTCAAAGGTCGTTAAGAGTTTTGTAAAAAAACTAGCAAAAATTCCAGACAGCTCTTTGGGTGCGCGTGTAGCAGTGCATTGAGTTAGGGTTCACATTTTAGGTTGAGTTCATCACCATCATCTGCTGTAGGAGGATAGTGTTTGGCCTTAGAGCGTACCTGAGTGAGTGGCATCTGCAGAGCTAGCACCATGCCACGCCATAGGGATAAAAGCACCTTCTGCATGTACTTTTGGCATCCTCTTTTACTGACCGTTTAACACGTGCTTGGGAACAGGTGTACGAACTGCATTTTAAATCACGCTGTTAAAGATATTCTCCCTCTTTTGTTGGGAAGCTCACGTTGATTTTAGCTGTGTCTGATTTGTTGATAGCTTAACTGGAAGAAAGTGACCACTTTTTATATTCTCTGAAGCCTTCAGCAGTTATAAGCTGTTGATGGCGGTTATAGAGGTTTTCTATAATAAATGTTCGAGTATTTTTGTACATAATTGGTAAATTTTAATAAGGAGTGTACCATTATGTGAAAAAGAAGCAAACGGTTGTGTACGCAGTAAGATTGTTATAATTATGCCAAATACTTTATGTATGGAAAAAAGAATATTTGTAAATATGTGCTTTTAACAATAATTCTGCCATATTGACTTTACAATTTTGAATGTCAGAAAAATTAATATATGTAAAAATATTTATGTTTTAGTGAAAGTATTCATAACTTGAAAAGGAACATATGAATTTTAGCCTTGTATCTTGCCAATTTCAAAGTTTGAAATTCCTTGAACTAGCTCTCGCTTTCAACTATAACATTTTTGTGTCTGTAACCACATCATAAAAGGTGCAGAAGGCTCCGTATTTATGCTGATATAATGAGATGATAGTACCCGGGGTTTGAATAAGGTGTCACAAGTAAGATAACGAAGCTGCTTTGTAAAAAAAAAAATAATAGTATTTTAGTTTTTTCTTTCCCCATCTGTAGCCCAATAGATTTTGTTAGCTAGTGCTTTGAGCACGGTATCAATCAGTGTTCTTTGCTCCTGAAGCCATTTTTTGTTTCTGGCCGTGAGCAGAGTCGTTGCATTTAATCCTTTGCGTGCATTACAGAAGTCAGCTTGGCAGCACATTTCACACAGTTTCTGTTTACATAGACACTCATGTCGGTTGCTGCATAATATTAATATTGGAATAAAATGACTCGATTAATCTTTACAGTACACCTTGTTTTCTACAGAATGTAGAATCTCTAAAGAATATAATCTCTACAGAGAGAATATAATTGTGTTTATCAAGGAGTTTAAGCTCTGACTCTGTCTCGCTAAACCTAGTTTCACTTCTGTTGAGTATCTCCTAATAGATCGAGTTTTCTCCCCGTTTGGGTCCTTAATAGCTTTGTGAGACAAGGTGGAGAGTATTGACCTGCTCTTCTGAACAAGGAGGAATGTAACATTCTCCCTGAGAGTTCACTGTAAATTAACCTGCATGAGCACTCTGTTTTTATAACCATGACGTCGAGAATACTCCGAGTGATAGCAGATGGTATAAAATTGACAGAGTACTCTGAAACTGAGCTGATGCATTTTCTGCTTAGTCAGTTTTGACAAATTGATTCTGTACATCAGTTTTTCAACCCGATTTCTTATAAAAACGTAGTATGAAATTTTGTTATGTATGTTGCAATACCCAGAGCTTGAAAACCTAATGTAAATAAAGGTCTCGTTTGAATTTTATGCGTTACTCATAAATATAGTTTGATCACTTTCTGGATGACGGTGGGTAATTTAGAAGCTCATGAAAGCAGACCCGGGAAGACAAACGGCTCTTTCTTCTCAATGACTTGAATGTTAGCCAGCTATGTGTAATGGCGGAGATGATTGCGTGTTTAAGTTCTGAATTTGAATTGTTGGCATCACAGAAGCAGCTTCAGACACACCTGGCTGGCATGTCAGCAGTGCCATCCAGACCCATCTTCCAATGGGTTAATGCTTCTGTGCTGAGTGAACTCAGTTAACGAGGTCTCAAGCCATTGCCTGTGTCCTGAGAGAAGCTAAAGCGAGATCATGATAATCAAGGTGTTGGGGTGGTGCAGATATGGCCCGGCTCATGAGGAACAGGCAGTAGTTGTGTGCAAGTCCCCTCTGTATGGAAATGGTGCCGTGCTGTCCTGCCTCCTGGTCTGCTTCCTCACAGATAACTGGCAGTCTGCAAAAAGCCCAGTGACAGTGCTGACTCCTATAGGCAGGAATCAATGCCTGGGGCATACATGGTGGAAAGCACGTTGTTTTGAGTGTAACTGTGTGTGGTAAAGCACTGCAGCCGCGTTGTGCTGGTCACCCTAAACCAAAGCAGAACCCCAATGAGCCCCTGCTAGAGGGCAGAGCCTTCTGCTGGGCCAGAGTGCAAGGGTGCTGTCCCTGGAGCCCGTCAGGTCCTGACGTCTGACCTCTCTGCACCAAATTCCCTCAGAGAAAGTCCTTTCTGTATTTATGGAATTTCTCTCTCTCTTCTCCCCATTAGTGTTAATTCAGCTTTTGGTGTGTTTCATGTAGACTCCTGCGGTGATGAGTTGCTTTGAATGACATTACCGAAAACTCTTGTTGATAAAGCGGCAACCCTTAAGAACTGGGAAGGTTTGGAGCTGCCTGCCTCACGTGTGCTCCAGTCATCAGGATGCAGAGACTCCTCCTGAGTCATAAAATAAAGCTGCCGAAGGAAGAACGTTTTTAATTGGATTGTTCGGTCAGGAACTGGGTGTGCTTGTAACGTGAGGCTGACGGCTTTGCCAGCTGCAGTGGGGACCACCGCCTACAACACAGCCAGGCAACGTACCCAGTTTACAGCTCACCTCAAGGAAAAGGTTCACCGCTCCTCTCTAAGTGACTGATGCTGTTTGAGCTTGTTTCAGGAGGAGTGAAGGAAAGGAGGAAAAGGTGGACAGCTGAACGAATAAAAGGACAAAATCTAGAGAAAAGCAGTGATAGCCAGATAGTCCTGATGTGTTTTCACGTTTCCAGGAAAAATAACAGTGAGAGAAATAGACATTGAAGCATCACATCTATTTCTTTCAGGTCTTGTGGCACGGTTTCATACTGGCCTAACTGCTGGCTGTGCTGTAGGGAGCCATAGGGGAGCTCTACGTCCTGAAGAAATGGTTATTTATTTCACAAAGGCTTGGGTGGTTTTTTTGTCCCCGTTATCCTATAGCCTACCAGAGGAAAGATGCCAGAGCACAGAGAACACTGCAGTGAGTTACAACTAAACCCAAAGCCCTGCCATTTTTTTTAAATAGTTCCCATGTTTTTGTAGACAGCTGTTTTCTGACCCCATTGTGCATAGCTGCTGAGTATATACAATGAACACAACAAACAGCATTTTAGGGAGCAAACTGTTGTCCAGATTTCACAGGAAATAGCTGCTCTGATAGCTCGTAAGCTGCTGGGATTCCTGTTGTGTATTTAAATGTTTTACATCAATGATTTACTACCGGTTCTACATCCACTACTCTATTTCAATTTGTTCCATTTGTTTTGAAATGACTTTGCAGAGGGATTCTTGGCATTGCATTCTTGCTTATTGGTGTGAGACTGCTATCGCTGCTGTTATCCCTGGCCTCACTGACCTCCCTTGAAGTGTTTCTTCTTGCTTTCCAAACAAAAGGCTGTCATCAAGGAGTTGCTTCCACCTCTGCCACAAGCAATGTTCCAGCACAGACACCTGTCTGCTCTGGGCCCTCAGAACAGGACCGAGGCAGTGCCTGGGGAGCACCTCTGGGAGTCTGCAGTCACCAACTCAGTGACAGCTCAAGGACGGGGACTAACAGCTTAATAAACTCAGGAAGGATGTTGTAAGTAATGTCCTGCAGAAACTAAGCCTCGCCCAGGAGTGAAGCTCAGCTCCAGGTACCCTTCATAGGGGAATCCCTTGCTTTGTTTTCTGTTCCTCTTCAGTTCACAGAAAAAAATATTCCATAGATACCAAACAACTGTTTTTAAAGAGGAACGCTGAGCATGAGATGAGGAGCAACTTGCTCCTATAGTACAAGGAACAGGGAAATGCTGCCCTTCAAACCTTGGCTGACCCGGGACCGTTGTCTCTGGGCCAGCAGCACCCAGGGGCACGTGCTGCCAAATGATTTGTCCTTATCCACTGAATGTGCTCGGGCAGAGCCAGAGCAGAGAGTGCTGTACGGCCAGCTGCACACACCAAACTCGGTGCTGGTCCCATTTCTGCCATCTGGTGCAGGAAGTGGGCTGGCTGCCTGTTGCTCTCTGAGCAGCTTGGCCACCGTGCTGATGCTGAGACATTCAGCTGGCCTTTAAATATGGTGCTGCAGCGAGGATGCGATCCGGCATGCCCTAAGATGCACACAAAGGCTCGTATCAGCATCGTTAGACATTGTCTTGAGTCCAGGAGGAGCTGGGCGACAGCAGCTGGTATGGAAGGGATTGTGGTCTCACCTGAAGAAAGTAAAAGTCTAAGGCTGACCGCAGCACACTTCACAGCAAACAAAACATGTCAATAAACTCAGCTATTTCTTTTCAAATAGTGAATTAGGAGATAGAGCAACAAATACCACCATGCTGCGCTCTTCCTAGGCTATTAAGGATAGCAAAAGAAGATTGTGCACGCTGGAAAGAGGCTTTTTGTGCTGCCAAAGAAAGCGTTGGTGCATCAGCAGCCCCCCTCCAAGCCCTGCCTCCGAGCTGAGGAGCATCCGTCAATAGCCCTAAAGCTAAAGCACGGTGAGATTTTGTAGCTGTGAAACCTGAGCTGAATAGTGATAAGCAGACAGGGCCTGTAGGGGGGCAGGCAGGGAGAAAAGGAGAAAAGTGTTTTTCAGGTCACAAAGATCTATTTTTCACTTCTTGGAACACTGCTGCCTACCGAGGAGTGCTGGGCTTTTACCATATACTTTAATGTTTTTTTTCTCCTCTGTGTGAAATAATGCTTGGGGGTTGTTTTCTCCGTGTAGCTTTGAATGATGTTGCTGTTCTGCTGTATTTGCAGAGGATGGGGGTTTTTGTTGTTTTGGGTGTTTCGTTTTTGCCTTTTTTCTCCTCAGCTCTTTGCAGAGAAAGGGAAGGACAGAATAAAGAAGAGCAAAAATAGTGCTAAGTTGTCTTTCAGCTGCGGTGGTTGTGCTCTCAGGCTGGCCCTTGATCCCAAGCCTTCAAGGGGTAAACAGCAGCCCTAAATTGTGGATCTGTTCCTCGTTTGGGTATACATTACAAAAAGAAGGGAGCTGACAGGACTGCAGAGAGCCGACTGGTTATAACTGGCACCAAGCACCTCTGGCATGTGTTGTGACCACCCCGGGGGTGAAGCAGCATCCCAGCTGGCATGGGGGGCCACAGCCGTGGGTGCCTGCAGCAGCCCCCACCTGCATGCAGGAGCTCCTCACGTGCAAGGGCAAAAGAATGGGTGAGCTCCACTGTGCTGTGCAAGGTGTGCCTGTGTGCGTGCTTGTGCTGTGGTGCGTGAATGATAGACCGTACGGAGCTGCAGCGCCGTGAAGTACACAGAAACAGTTAGAATGACAAATTCTAAGTCACTGTGCTCCTTTGGTATTATTGTTCCCATGAAAATGGTCTGAGAAAAAAAAATGGTCTGGAAAAAAGTAATAACAACCCTACACTTATTTAGCTTGAGAATGTGGGACATTTTGGAGATTTTGTGAATTCTTTTATTGAGGCCTTTCTGTCTCGGTGCTGTTTCTGCTGAAGGCATTATCAGTCTGTCCTGCAGGCACAGCTCTTGGCACTGTCCTGGCTGAGCACAGGTGTAGCAGGGTGCCATGCCATCAGTCCTGCTGCCCAGAAGCGGGGTGCATCCCACACTGAGCACCAGTGGTGGGCCTGGGGTGCCCCGGGAGCAGCAGCAGCAGCGATGCAGATGGCAGGGTCAGCTGTCAGCCGCACTTCACCTTGCTGAAGACTTCACACAGACTGTCAGGTAACAATAAAAAAGACATCTGGCAGACACTCCACCTGCTCATAAGTGATCATCATTAATAAACCTGTTCCAGAACACGCCGCCAACATCTCAGCTACGGCCACGTAACTCATGGTGATCAGCAAACAGCGACTGCTGGAATGAGTTGCTTTCGTTGGCCAAGTGAAGGAACCAACGCCGTGGCTGCTACTGACAGGATGAAAGCTGTTTTGTGCAGGTTTGGCTAAACAGCAGGCTGGTTTGCTGGCTTGTTCTTTCTCTGACGATTTGTGTATTGTGGGATATAGGGCTGTAATGGCTTTGTTTTTGGAAACGTTGGTTATACATAGTGAACAGATACAGCATCTCGGTCAACCTGAACTTGCTCTGGAAACCACAACTTCATGGCTGATCTCTACCTCGGCAATGGATAGGAACTTACCTCCAAAAATAAAAAAGAGACTTGCTTTAAACCATACTATGAATGTATTGCTGACAAATTTTAAACAATAAATGAACCATGCATAGACTTACCTGTGCTGCATGACCACCTCCCTCTTTGCCTCTCTCCCATCCTCACTGCTGTAAAAGCAGAGTGCTGAAAGGCAAGCAAGTGCTTGCAGCACACCAGGACCTATTCAGAGCTGACAAATTGCTGTGGCTCTCCTTGCGCTTTGCAGTGGGAAATCTTGACACAGAAGAGCCTGAAAATAGCGACCCAATACCAACAAATCTGAATAACTGAAAACAGGTTCCATAGGGGAGACTGGTCCTGGTGATCAGGTCATTCAGATTCACACTCTGCTGTATGAATGCTCAGCACCCACAAAAAATTTTGCAGGTAATATTCAGGTCAAAGAGATCAGGGGTTCTTCAAAAGGGATATACATTTTTGCACAAACATGCTGAGATGGGACCTGGAGGGCTCTTTATTTTCTGCTTTATCTCCATGTGTTTGGAATAAGTAACAGGTTGGAGATGGAGACGGAGGTGTTAGGAGGACGTGTGGAGGAAAAGCTTTTTGTTATTTTAATCACCTCATAACATTATTCAAGCAAAAACAATTTCCCAGTGCTTGTATTCTCAGTTTTTGTGTTCATTTCTCTCTCGAGACTAAGGACTGTTTTATGTTTAGTGTTTTATTCTTAAGGGTGTTTGTTGTTGTCGTTGTTGTTGCTTGGTAAGATTATGCATTATGCAGTTAGGAATAACCACTCATTTTTTTGGGCACAATTGGAATTCTTCATACAATTGGAACAACGGTATTTAAACTTCAGGGTTGGCTCACTGAAATAATTTTGTTCTAGGCAAACTGCGACCTGCATCATTTTCTTTACGTTCCTTCCTCTAAGATCACTGTGTCTAATAGGAGTATGAAAAACGTCTCTATGATCTGGTGCGTGCTCAGGGTTAAGGTGGAAACTCTTTAAACCGTTTACAATCAAACGGTTCATAGGCAATCAACTTGAATGGATTAGTCCTGAAATGCTCTCAATGTGGCGGGGAATCGAAGAAATAAAACTGCAATTACTGTGCAGTAGCGTTCTATTTCTGTAATGTGTTTTGAAATTGGGATGCTACACATCAGAACCAGTTTTGATATACAGCACACAATTAGGAGAAAAGCAAAACATAATCTGAACTCTGTCTAAGCTGCCAGAAATAAGTGATAGCAACATGACATGTTACAATCTGCTGTTGTTTTTTTGTTTGTTCATTTTTGGTTTTGTCTCTGATGTACTAAATCTTCCGTATCTCCTAGATTGAACAATTACCAGTGGAGGATAACAACCATTATCAGAAAAACATCTTCTAAACCAGCTAAACCATCACTTCTGTGTTCAATATGTTACTCTGAGAAATACAGGATTTCACTGCCATTCACATGCTGTTCCAAAGACTTCAGTGTACTTATTCCCAATGTGCAAGAGCTAAGTAAATACTGAACAATGTTCTCCCTTTCCCTCTCCAACCCTACGTTCAGAGAACTGTTTACCTTCCCATGCTGGTTTCAAGCCAGAATACATAAAAAAGAATGAAAAAGCGCACACCAAACCAAATTAAAGCAACAACACCCAAATCCCACGTGATCTGATCTCTAAACAAAGAGAAAATAGTTTTAGAATTATCTCCCTTTCATTCAAATGTTGTCTGCATCACACAGGCTCACTGCTCGGGTGAATTTCTCCTGGCAGAGGAGACAGCTTGTGTCACAGAATTACAGAATCACCAAGGTTGGAGAAGATCTTTAAGGTCATCCAGCACATCTGTTGACCTATCCTCATACCTATTTTAAAGCCCTCTCAAGGAGCCCTGCCAATTCCTGGGCTAGGATCTGTTGCCCCCTGTGAGACAGTCAAGACTCATCTGCAGCCACCAGGCCATGCACCAAGTAAACTGCCCCACGGGAAACAAAACAAAACAAAACAAAACAAAACAAAAACAGAATTCTTGAGATCGCACCAGCCTCTCAGCCATGTGTTTATGAGACAGGTTTTCCTGCTGCTCTCAGCAACCTTCCCTGCCCCTGAAGGGATAGAGGAAAATATCACCCCGTCCACTAACTGCCCCAGTCCCCTGAAGTCCATTCTGATAATCCTCAGGCTTCTCTCAGCAACTTCAGCACTGCCAGCTTCTACTATCAATAAAGGATAATAATCAGAGGACTAAAACAGACTGGGAAGTTTCCTAGAAATATTCCTGAGCCGGGCCCCGTGGAGGCAGCACACATCCCTACAAGTAAGGCTGGGCTGACATGTAGGGCCCTCCATTCCTTTCAGCAGAGTTGCTTTTGACAGTCACCTCTGTCCTTCTTGGCAGAGGCAGTCCTGAGGAGTGGAGTCGACCACCTCACCCTAGACAACCTCATGGGTGGACCTCTTACTGCATCCTCACTCACTTCTCAAATTCCAGAGCCTCAAACCTCATTACCTATTGCCCGAACAGTCTTCTCACTAACGCTGCACTGGGGCTTTGTGCAATGATTTACAGTGTGCCCCAGAAAATTCAGGATTTTTAATCTGACAGCTGATTTTGGTTCATGCTATATCTGTGCACTGTATGAAAGAGTACTTTATAGTTGGTAACAAAACAAATGAATTCAAGGTGTTCAAGTTCTTGCCTCACTTTTGAAACAAGGCATATAATGAAGGTTTCCTATCATTATTCTAACTGCACAAAATATCCACGATAGTTTGAAAAACTGTACAGTATTTGCAGAAGATATGTTACTTTCATATTATTTTTCAGGCTCTCAATGTTTGCAAATGTATCTAAGTCAACCTAGATGCATTATTTTTTATTACGAACAAGTATTTTACTGTATGCTAAAAGCTTCAGTGTTCACATCTAATGTTTCAGAGGTTGTTTTTCCTCTGTTCTTAACTCCTACTGTTAAGGTCTCGGGCACCTGGAGAAGTGAAATTATGAATTATTAATGCAAAACACCTCCATTTCAGGAGGTAGAGTTTGTGCTATGGCTGTTACAAAATTGAAGTCAGTTACTCAGATCTGATATAAAATAAGGGAAACTTACATACATTCAGTGGAGTTACTTTGGATTTGAAGCAATGTAATTGAATACAGAACGATGTCTAATTTGAAGAGAGCTAGTGATCACAATGAACATATTGAATTTAAGTGTGAATGTACAATATACTGCCATACATTCAAAGGGATTTAGGTATCCAACTGACACCTGAGGTATGCAGTTATCCAAGATCTTCAGATATGAGCTTCAAAAGGACAAGGTCTCAACTCATATCCTCTTCTTTATTGATACTTTATTGATACTTGAAAGACTGCAGGAATGTACACAGTTGCTTAACCATTCTCAAGATCTGCAGTCACCCTGAATAGAGGTGTGCCACATAGGCAAGAATTTAGCTCACATGCTGTGTTCAACCTGACAGAGCCTTCGTGGCCTTCCTCCCAGAAAAGGAGACACTGTCACAACATTAACCTCTCCTTCACCCCATAGTCTAATGGTCAATGCACTCTAATGGCCAAAGACACTGTGTCTGATCCAGACATAGTTTCCAGGTTAATCTTTGGCCATTGTTGGAGACCACAGCATTGCAGTTGCGTCTGTGGTATCATACCACAGCTTACTGCCAACATGTCGTGTAGCGGGAGACCTTTCCCAAATTTTATGTTAAATATTATGTAAAACTAATTGTGTTAGTAACTGTATACATTTATTAATCTTATATGTAATACACTCTAATTATGTTAAATGTTAGTTAAATGTGAGGGACACAGATTTCCAAATCAAATCCAGGTGAATGTCAAAAACACCAGAACACAATGATGCCTTTATTCTTTCTCAGCTCGTGTCTTGTCCTGCCCTGATAGGTTTTGGTTGTTTTATGAGCAGGGTATGCAATCTGTCACTTCTGTCACCTACAGCTTCCCAGCACATGCAGATACTCCCTCTCACAGGCTGCCCGCTGAGGGTAGAGCTCTGTTTGGTTGACATAAGCAACAATTTACCACAACGACAAACACAGCATGACTCCAATTCATGTTCTTCTCTGGGGAGCAGGAAACTGTGGCTACATACCTGTCTCTGGTCTGCTCAGCTCATTTCATTTTTCATTTAATAGTCATCTGCTGACACAGAGTCAGAGAGTAGCCCTCACAACTGCCTGGCTCTTGAGGTAGCCATTTTGAGGGAGAAAATGAGTCCTGTAAGCATAATCTGTGAATGCACAATTAAGAGCAAATTGGCAATGACCAGTGAGTGCCACCATGGCTGATTTTAAAGTAATATCCAAAGACATATAGTACATTGCCTTCATTTGCCCAGGCAAGAAAAAATGTGCATATCATGTGTACTAGAAAATGCTGGAAAAGCTTTAGGATCATCTCTACTGATTTCTCTAACTTCTCCCACTAACTTCTACCATTTTTAGTGCCTGGGGAACTTGTGCGATTCAATGCGGGAAGGTAATGATTAGAGCCCCCAGATGAGTTATTCTAGAAAACGTTTAAAAATGTGTGCAATGAAAATCAGAAACTCTTTCTCAGTACAGAAAGAAAAATCTTGTGTCATGTCTTAAGTGGCTTTAAAGCTGAGTGATGGGAACTGAAATCTGGTGTAGCAATAGATGGCTACATTAGGATAGCCTGATTTATGTGCCCTTGGAAACTACACACAGCACAGATTACTGGTGAGCTTAAGAAAGAATGCAGTTCAGCATGGAGAAAGGAGCAGCAGCCGGAAAGTGAAAAGTGAGCCAAACTCCCAACTGCACCATCTTCTTCGCCTGCTGCCACCCTCCAGTGAGGTCAGGGTTGGCACAAAGGAGTTTGCCTGCCTGTCCATAGCACTCAGGTCATGGAGAATGGATGGACCAAGGTGTGTTGGGTCGACAAAAGTGGTCAGGGAGATGAATGCCCATGTAATTTACATGAATAATTGTTACTGTAGTGTATGCAACAACAAATGCATGTGTACATATGTAAAAATAGTAAGGGAGCAGACGCGAGAAGAGGCTAAAACCCATCCACTTAGTGTAAGCTGTATAACCATCATTACCTCAGATATCTTCATCTAAACTTGCTAACTTTCAGAATGAGTGTTTTACAAAATCAGTCTCTAAGGGCTCAAAACTTCATTCCAAAGAATACATTATGTGCCTCAGGGTGGTGAGTTTAGTCTATAAAGTTGAGACTTGCCTCCTGCAAAGTACCACAGGATGAGTTTTATAGGAGTGGGTGGTTTGAGTGCCTGCCAACCTGATTAGGTTTTGGAAAGCGTTGGCTTTGCTGTCAGAAACTCAGAGGCTTGCTCTAGCAGACAGTTTTAGAATACGCACTGAGCACTCTGGGGTAGGAGCTGTACAAATTCAGGAATAAGTCACTATTTTCTTTACCACCTCAGTAATAGCAGTCATTGTTTCCTCTTGTATATGGGGTCAGACTGGGATACACAGATCACCCCTGGGAATTCCTGAGCTCCAGAGACTGAGACAAATAGTGAGAAGGAAGCTGGGATCAAGCTCTTCTGCCCTGTAGTAGACTCTTCTGACTACATGATGCCCATACACTGAATGCTGCTGCTTTAAAATGCGTGGCCATGTTTACACCTTGTCAGAACCCTGGTCCTTTGTGGTGTGTGTAAATCATGCTCTGACAATTCCTATCAGATCTGGTGGGAGCTAAAAAGGCTGCTCTGCTCAGGGCCTTGATTAAGGTATGTGCAACCATAGTTCTAGCTTGCAGGGAAGCAGGCTTGCACAAAGAACTTGCAGGTGAAATGAGGAATTATCAACAAGGTTACACAACAGCTGAGCAGCAGGATTTGGACCATAACTCTGGATTTAAGTGTCTCTACTTTGCATCTGATGCCTTAGTCCTTTATTGGCTCTAACTTCATGCATTTGGAAGAGATTTTTCCCGTGGGAGGTTTAGAAGTGGAGCTCTAAAAGCGCAGTTAGCTGTTCTTCAGAGATTTTGGATACAGGAGGTGCTGATCTAAAGAACGCTTTAACGCAGTTCATTCTATACAATTAGAAGGAAAAATTGATTCAGCAAACAGAAAGCTCAGAACACAGTGACCCAGCAACCTGTAATAAGTGTCCCGAATTCTTACTAAATAGAGGCAAACAGAGATGCCAATTGCTCTTAACTGTGACGCCCACTGTTTTCCTGTAGCACTGTGCCATGTACTTTAAAAATATATATTAGTAAGGAACATATTACATTTTCTAAATCACAAGGCATGGAAAAATAAGTGAAATTCCATGTAGCGTTAGTAAAGAAAACCTTTCAGTATGATTTGATATTGTGCCTGCTGGTGCCATGCTGCTGAGGGGGGACTAAATGTAAGTGCCACTCAGCCTTGTGTTACTTGCAAGAGCATTGTGATAACGGGCATTGTGCTGGTAAGCTTGCACTCCTGCAGAAAACAATGATACTGCATATGCGCAGCTGACTGAGGTGGTACGGGTGAACTTGAAACAAAAGAGGGAGAAACTGTTGCCATCCTCTTGAAAGTGCTGCACTCAGGGTACATGTCCATTCGGTAATGGCACAGGAGTTTATTCGCAGCAGGCTTTTGTAATTACATAGCTTAATTATTCCTGCCTATAATAAATAGCTCTTTGTTTCTGCCATTTGTCTTTCATATTCACCCACATTCTCTATTATATTTCTGCTTGCTTGTCCCCCACTTGCCCCCTACCAATTCTTCCAGTTTCCTATTTGCCATTTCAATACATTCAGCCATTCACGCCTCATTTTAATTTCCTCAAGCCTCCACTGTTCAACATTTCTGTCTCAGCAGCTCTCAGCCTGCTCTCCATTTCCGCTCCCACTCTCATTTAAAACTGTTCATGCTGATTTTACTTAATGCGGTATAATTAAGGGTAGAGTTTTTCAGAGGGAAAACTATGTCACTTTTCATAGACCAGAATGGAAAATTTGATAGGACGATGGTGAATTTTATGAACACACCATAAAGTCCTGAGTGTGAGGCATGCAATGTCCTCTTTTTATTGGTACGGATCATGTTTGTGTTTGCTTGAGGACTATCCTGAGGCCACTGCCAACTACACGTTTGTCTGATAAAAAAGAAAAAAAAAAAAAGGAAAGAAAATTAAAATAAAGCTGCAGAGACAGAAGAATAGAACTGAGGGATAAAACTGGCTTTGGCTTGCTTGATATAATTACTTTAAAAATGTATTTTGCAATCATTTGTGTAGAAACATAGACAATAAGATTACTACCCCCCACCTCATCCCCCCCACCCCACTGCTTGGATGGCCAAGCATGTTCACAGATATAAAGGACAAAGAACGCCTCTGCTCATGGTGATGGCAAAGGAGTCATGCTAATGTTTGCCATTGATAGTGGTGGAGTGTACATAAAAATTTCTTCATTTTCCAGAAGAAAACAGAAAGGAAAAGGAGGACACTGAGGCACTGAGCCTTGAGGATATCATCAGTGAATGTGCCTCTGAAGATTCTGGCATGACTCTGTATTTGCGGAGTGCCTTTGCCAAAGCTTATCACTGCCAGTCACCAACCTCTCCACCAAACATTGAGCTGCCATTCTCCCAGGGCAGCTGAACCTCTGAACTCCATGGCTGACAGATTTGGACTTCCCAGATGATCAGCTCTAAGTCTGATGCTGGAGTTATCAGAGAGAGCAGATGCAGAGAGCTGGCTCATTTATTTTCGGATCTTCTCAGTGTAAGTAGAGTCTGAGAGTCTTTCTGATGTATTTCCAGAAAGCATGGCTTTGATGCAATTGGTACATAACAGAAATAAGACATACTCCATATTTCCAACCTTATGTTAATACCTTCACTGACCACAACGAGCTAATTAGAGCAGCATCAAAACAATATGGTTTTCAACACTGCAGTAGCTGCTTACTTACACACAGAAGCTGGGCCCTGCATGCATGCTAAATACACCAGCAACTGCCTGCCGTGAATGTCTATGCAAACACAACACACAAGCTACCATGAGCACTGCCCCATGCTTTTCTTCTTCACAGGATTGTTTATACAGAAGAACAGCAGCAGCCTGCCCACAGCTGTCCCTGACTCTTATACCCCAATACAAAGAACTCTGAACTTTTCCTGTCCTTTGTGACTTACTTGGGTCCTACTCCACAATACTGAAGTTATCTCTCTCAAGCCACAGTAACTCACGCCGCTTCTCCGATTGAGCTCAGACTGACTTGTCACTGGACCTGACTCTCTCCCAGAGGGATACGCAGCAGTGCAGGGTCAGCACTTGTTAGGTTCCCTGTGAAGACTTCCTAATTTAGAAAGGAATACAGGGGAAAAACGTTGTTGGTCTGGCCAGTGAGAAGCATTCGCAATATCCTTGACATCAACAGCCATATCCTCAGTCAAAAGCTCTGGCAGCAGTATGTGAGTCTAGTGAGGTGTAAGACGTGTGGGTCAGGTGGCCAACAAGCAAGATTCTGCATGAGGTAGGTAGAAGATCCCATTTTGGCTTCATTTTTTTAAACAAAGTTAACATTTTACAGAGAGAAGTCTTCTTCAACCTATGATACGGCATTTTACAGAGGGCAGAGGTCAACATCTTAGATTAGAATGCCAGTTCTAGAATAATAAGACAATTAGACTGAGATTTTTTCATCGCATGCATTTTTATTGTCACGTGTTGATGTTATAAAGCCAGCCTAGATTACGACCCCTATTTCCTCCCAAGTATTGTCCAAGCTGTTCCAAGGAGTTGTAGACAAATCTAGCTTGAATAGAGTCTGTGAGACTGGAAATATTTGTGCTTAAGCAGAAGCATCAATGTGTTAGGAATGTGTGTTTGTTCTTGTGTTCGCATCAGCGAAGGGTATCTGAAAATACTTGCTAGCTAGTAACTCTGAAGACTTCATCTTATCCCATTTCATCCTCAGTTTTCTTGTTCGTTATTGTGTTCGATGCATCGAAGCAAGCATTATCTGGGTAACTAATTTGGAGCTAGCACAATTTTATATCATTTTACAGCACAGAGAAGCGTCAGTGACATAAATACATTTTTACACACTGCAATACATATATTTTCTCTAGACACTGGATCTTCAGACATGTTCCTAGTCCTGTTTTTCATGAGAGGTTTGAGTACTCACTGCTTATTTGATGCCCTTAGATATGAAGACTAGAGCCAGTACATACATCTGTTCAACTTGTAGCAAGCTCATAACTTTTGAAAAGATAATTAGCATCTTCAAGACACACGCATAGAAAAGATGTAAGAATTCAGGGCATGCAGTAAAATCTAGCTTTGGCTCTCCTAGCAGGAGGCCAGGAATCTGGCACACTTCAGGTTGATGCATTTTAAACATCAACATTTTATAGTGATGCTGAAGAACAAAGGGAAAGGCTGTTTTCAGTGAGAGGAAAAAAAAATAACACAACTCCAGCCCTGGCTGCCTGGTGCAGCTCAGCTGCTCCTGTTGTTAAGGTAACAGGGGGAGACGGCTGCTGCAGTGGGAAAGGGTCAAGGAATTTGTCTGAAAGATTGAAGATATGTGTCAGGGAAAAAGAAAAGAAACTGTTTCCAGGACAGATGTGCCAGCAGTCACTGATCTAAGGAGGAAGGAGGAGAAGGCAGCCCTATGCAGATGCACACTGTTGTGCCACATCCACCTCTTTGAGACATATTCCTGCAGAGCTAATGATGTGCCAGTCCTCACTGAGGATATTTCTGTACTGTACGGGTGAGCAAAGTACCTGTGTATCCTACAAGGTAGACATTAGCAAGCTGAAGTGCTGCCAGTGTTAGCATGACCTCCCAGCAGGCACGGCTCATCCACAGTGATCGCTAAGACCCAGAGTGCTGATTATAATGATCATTACTACCACTTTAGTAAACATAAGAAAAAAATATAATGACCTCTGCCTACACCTCTAAGCTTGCTGGGCACGCTGTGCCACCCTGACCTCAGTGATGCCTTTTGTCATAAAATAGTTAGTACATGGTTTTACATGTTACAGAAACTGCAGAAACTGCTTTTTACTAAGCAGCTGTGTTGCTTACCTCTGTACAAATCTGGAATGGCCACTTTCCCGTATGCAGGTCTGCCCCTTCACCTTTCCATCACCAGCGCTGGTGTCAGCAACTGCCGTCACCCATGAGGTAGCTTACTAGTGGGTTCCCTCTCACCTGCATGTTGGCATGGATATTTCTGGTACCTAAGCCAAATTGCTGAGACTCAGCAGGCATATCATTAAGTAACCCCATCCAAATTTGACAGTCTGCCTGAATGGCTGTGGCTTGAGCAGGTTTGTGGTTGGTTCTCTTGGGGGAAGGAAACTCTTGAAATGAACTTGTTGTCTGACTCTGTGAAGTGCCTTGACGCCACTCTTGCCCAAGTCCCAGAGGATCAATTTGTTACATCATGCTAAAGTCATGCTTCCACACATGCTGAAGGCCGTAGGCATATTCTCCTGTTAAGGGCTGTAAGCAGGATCTTGAGTCTGAATGTAAAGAAGATAGTGGGGCTTCTCAAGATCTAAGGGAGCCTTGTGGGATATCAAAGAGTACAAGGTGCTCAGTTTCACAACTGAGGGCACTGCATTCTTGATGCAGAGTTGTGGACATGGGCAGCAGGGTGTTGCCCACCTAGCTGCTCTCTTGCTTTTCCTCCTCAAAACCAGTGTGACCAGACACTGCCATATTTTTTGTGATACAGGACAGAAAACAAGCGACAGGAAGCCTTTTCATTGTTATTGTTGGGTGGTAGTGGTGGTGTTTTCTTCATTGCACAGTGGAAACTAGACATTTGTCATTGTAATAGTAAAAATCATACAGACTAAATCTAAGATATAATACTTTCTGAATGGAGATACCAGCACTACGGGTCTAGGAGACACTCCCACCTCTTATTAGGTCAGCTGGACTGCAGGATTCAGTAACTAAGCTCACAAGAAATATCAACTAAACCAATTTTATGACAGACAAAACACGGGTGGAGAGACTTGGAGGCAATCTGTGTGCAAAATCTAGCAAACCACGCTGCTCTGCGAAGACACACAGAACAAATATCAGAAGGTAAAACAGGACTAGCAAAAGTAAAGCAAATACATGCGTAAGAATATTGACTTTTTATAGTGCTATTTATTGTGCTTGCTGGAAAGAAAGCTAAAATAAAGCAGGCTACAAACTTTCAAGGCACCTTTGCACATAGCACTGTTTAAACACTCCCCAGGTTTTGATGCTATCTTAAAATTTCTCCTGTACATTCTGGCTGAAGATATTGAACACAGTTACCATTCCCCCTGATGAAAAAGGATTAGGTAGGGGAGGACAGAGAAATGAACAGAAAACTCTTTAACTGTCTTCTTCAAAACCAGCATAGTTGTAAACAAGCTGAGAATGGTCACTTCTGCTGTTACAGTTGGGATACATGCAGGTAACTTCTTAACCCATTATTTGAACTAGTTACAGAACCGTTCCTTTCTGCTTATCATATTTTAACACTTATTAATTGTTCATTAAGGCTTAACTGCATACTAATTTTTAATGAAATTCGAGGAATTGAGAAAGGCTTCACAAATCTCTTCCTATTCTGGTCAAACAGGCAAGGAATAATGCAAAGGGTAAAAAAGCTTCAACATCCTGCTCTCATCAGAGTGTAGTGGGAAATGTGTAAATAGGGAAAACAAATCAGTGCACAGTTCACGCTTCATCAATTGCCTACCAACTCGCAACCAGTTAATTACACACCTTTAAAATGCACGTATAGGATAAACGATTCAGAAATAAGCCTCAGTAATGAGAAAGAACAGCAAAGAAATACTGGTTCCACTAAGGGGATACAAAAGAAACGCGGAATCTCACTGCAGCCTCCCAGTGCTTAAATGGAGCTTATCGATAGGAGGGTAACCAAATTTTTACACGGGCACATAACGATAAGGAGGAATGGCTTTAAAACGAAAGAGAGCAGATTTAGATTAGAGAATAGAAGGAGATCCTTTAGTCAGAGTGAGGCACTGGCACAGCTGCCCAGGGAACCCGCCCCATCCCTGGAGGTGTTGAGTGCCGCGTTGGATGGGCATGGACCTGGTGGGTGGCAGCCCGCCCAGAGGCGGGGGGTTAAATCGGATTGATCTTGGGCGCACATACGAATTCTGAAGGGATTTTGTACCACAAACGTGCCCGCCTTCTCTTGAATATACGCGCACTGCTGTGAAAACCCTCCTGCTTCAGACCACGGCGGCACTTGCCGTTGGTGATGATAAAAACGCTCAGATCACAACCAAGATCACAACCCCTAACCTAACCACTAGCGCTAGGCAAACTAGGAGCCCGTCCCGCAGCGCCAGGCGGGAAACCCCGGCCCGACCGCCATTTCAGGGACCGGCGCCGTTCGCCCACGTGACCGCGCTCGGCCGGGCAAGCGCGGCGAGGAACCCCAAGCGGCGCGGCGGAGTCGCTCTACTTCCCCGCCCCGCCGAGCGGAGCAGCGCCGCCAGAGGGCGAGCGGACGGCGGGAGGGAGGCGGAGTGCAGCCACGTAAGCGCGGGGACTCGGAGCGGCGGGGGAACGGCGGGGAGGGGGACGAGGCCGGCGGAGGAAGGGGCCGCCTCAGGCGGGGGAGCGGACAGACAGCACTGCGCGGCACAGCACGGCACTGCGCGGCCCGCCCTCCGCTCCGCCCCTCAGGCGGCCTGTGGGCGGTGCGGGAGTGGAAGAGGAGTGGGGGAGGGGCGGGCTGTGCTGGACTTAACCTAAATTGAGCTGCAGTGTGAGCGTGCGTGCTGCGCGTGGTGGGACCTGCTGCTGTGGCTCCTCAGGTCGCCGTGCAGCGGGGATTTGTGCTCTGTGGTGCTGGGCTGACCGCACTTGTTTGAGCGGCTTCTGTGTTGCCGTATCTCCTGAACGTTCTGAGGGTGATTACTGTCTTGGATTTTACCCTCTACTGCAGCGCCAGTTAAAAGTGTTGGCTTTTCCGTGCTCAGCGCTGTCCTTCGGTCAGTTCTGCTGCGCTTCCTGTAGCTGAGGGCTGAGTGAGTTCAGAGAGAGGTCTCCACGGCGTTCTTGTCTTTTTTTTAAGAAGGTAGTTTGGAATATAGTGAGAAGCTCAGACAGAAAAGGTGGAGCAGAACACCACGTACACTCTAACCTCATCGTATTTTCTAATTAGTCAGCATTTCAGTGTGATTTTTTTTTCTTACCTTATTCTTCTATTGATCTGATGTTAATTCTGTACATTGAGATACTGGGAAAGTGAACCTAGTTGTCTAGGAAAGCTGCTTCACCCCTGTCCAGATAACTTACTTACACCGTCAGGGCTTTTTTTTTCTTTTTTTCTCCCCTTGTTCAATGAGGGGAAGAAATAGCAATGACTTGCCAATAGAAGACATGTGGAAGAAAAATACATCTTACAAATTTATATAATTCTCTATAGAATTTATATATATATATATATTAATTGTTAGATATATAAATAAAATTATTTTTCTATGAGGCTTTGGAAGATAACAAACCTAATTCCAATATGCAGTTTTGTAACTGAATCTACACGTGGTTTGTAAAAATGTGCCATAATCCTGTTTTAATAACTATGACTGGAAGGTTCCTATGAGTTATTCATTTCTTTTGCTTTCAAAACTACAGGTTCTTCTGTGTAACTTTTGTTTGGTTACCAAAAGAAAATTCCCTCCTGAAATGAGGGAAAGAACGATGCACATTGTGTAACAGTGGGTAGTAATGCACTCCTTGAGAGCAGTGTTGTGGTGGAGAATGGTTTTAAGGTTCAAACAGATTCCACAGATGCAGCTGAAATATAATGTTCAGATAAGTTGATTGCCGTGCTGCAGATCCTGACTCTTTCTGGAATATCTGGATCTTATGCTACGGTTTTAGTTCAGCAATATATTGTCATTGTTATTTAACAAGTCTATATTTCACATGATCTGCAGTAATTTTATGGTCTTTTTGGACCAATTAAGTTTACTGTGCTTCCAGTTAGTGGCCCAAAACTCTATTTTTCAATTAATACTATAACATTTTCAGAGTTTTTTTGGTCCTTTTTGGAAAGAGCCTGGAGAAGAGAAGGCTGCGAGGAGACCTGATAGAGGCCTTTCAGTATCTGAAGGGGAGCTGCAGGAAAGAAGGGGACAGACTCTTTAGCAGGGACAATGGTGATAGAGCAAGGAAAAATGGCTTCAAGCTTACAGAGGGTGGTTTTAGATTGGATAAAAGGAAAGTCTTTTTCAATGAGAGTGGTGAGGCACTGGAGCAGGTTGCCCAGTGTTGCGGTTGATGCCCTGAGCCTGGAGACTTTCAAGGTGAGGCTGAATCCGGCCCTGGGCAACCTGATCTAGCTGTGGTGTCCCTGTTCATTGCAGGGGGGTTGGACTAGATGACTTTTAAAGGTCCCTTCCAACTCTTAAGGATTCTATGATCTCGTGATTCTATGAAGTCTTGAAGTGCTGGAGAAATCAGATAGTGGGTTTTATGAGCATATACACTGCTCTATCAAAGGGATTTAGTACTCTTTTAAACTGGTATTTCTTCAACAGTTATTTAGAGTCCTAGCTTCAAGGAGGAAAGACCCAGTGGATAACTGTTCTCTGGCTTTGTGAAGGTTTATAATAGAAATAAATGAACGTGCAAACACTGAAAGAACATATTCGCTTTTCTCACTTGCCTAGGTTCTACAGTACTTTTTCTGTTCATTTTTTAGTAAAATGAATAATCTTGTATTCCTCAAAAGAATTGGTTTTAGTTGAGATGTTTGTTTCTTAAAGCTGAGAAATTTATGTGGTAGTTGAACTTGTCACCAATCCCGGACTCAGAATCAATATGGTGGTGAATGGCTGTTATGGAGTACCGTGGATACCCTTGTACAAAGTCCCACAGTGACCTCTAATGTCGAAGGATAAAACCTGAGTTGATAAAATAAAGGAAGTTATTTTTCAAAGGCACAGTTCTGCTTATTAGCTTGTTCATTTAGTTTATTAATATCCCACAGACAGGGTAGGTCTTTGGTCCATCAGACATTAATGCTTATGGAAACACTATATTTCGGGATCAGTTCTGAGTCTCCTTTGTTTTGAACTAGTAGGCACAAAATTGCCTTTACATAGCCATGGGAGAACTAATTTGTTAGTTAATTTGTGTAGAGTACACTGAGAATGGAAAATCCCTCTTAAATCCTAAAACAGTTCTCCTTTCTTTTGGGCGTATTTATTCATACCATATTAAATATTATTGTCATTTATTATTTTGTCCTTATGTAGCCAATACATACTTGAGTGGTTTAAAGATTGGCCGCTTAGAAGCTTGTGTCATACGTCTACTCATTTGATTTTGCATTCATCTAGAATATGCTTCCCCATCGTGCACTAACCTTAGCTGTTCTTAATTCAGATTCAAAAATGTGCAGAAGAGTTTCTTTTCAAGATAATCAAGTTTTGTGTCGAATACCTTTATTCTGCTTGGGCTGCTTATTTGATATTGTAAGAATATTTCATACATTTTGGTTAAATATCAGCTGCTTTTTTTTTTTTTTTTTTTTTTTTTTTTTTTTTTTGTGCCTAGAGTTTGGGTCAGGAAAATAACAATTAACTGGAGTAACAGTTCTGTGGTACTTGAAAGAAAACGGAGATTTGACTAGATAAACGTGCAAATGAATTTAAAATCAGAGGTTGTGCTATGATTTGCTGTAGATATCACACACAGCAGCTGGTTGCCAAGGGCTCTTCAGGTCAATTTATAAAGTGAACTCGTTTTGCATGCATTGAATCTTTACACCAGAAAGCAGCACAGAACATTCAGGTGTGTAAAGATAAATACATGTTATGTTGTTCACTTAAGCGTGTTTCAGAACTGAAGTATTTCAGTACTTTCCTTTGTGTGTGTTATATGTAGATGATACGTAGTTTGAAGAGACTGAAACATGAATAAAAGCAATTATTTTTCAGTTTAGAGCGACTGGTACTCTGCCAGTCACCTGTAAGATGGCACTTACAGATTTTGCATTACATCTGAAGTTCAAATTGTCTGCAAAGATCTCATTTGTAAGAATTACTTATTTGTCTTTCTATTGCAATATCAATAGAAAAGTGATGATATTGCTGTTGTTTTTCTTGGTTGCACAGAACAAAATCCTGAATATCTTGTCAGAACTGAGAGATGACTGATTACTTCCCATTCTAAACTGTTTGTTACTTAAATTGCGGAGGGAATTTTTAGCTGCAGTTATATTTTCTTCCACTCTTGCCTTGTATTTCAGGAGTAAAATGTTTTCATAGAAATACGCAATTATTTATGAAGGCAAAATCCCTGTCCTTGACGTTTGAAATTACTTTGTAAACATAAGCTATTTACTTCCATATTTATGACTTGTGGTCTGAGTCTTTTTGTACGTGGTGTCGATCCCTGTGCTGGAATGTAGTTTGTAGGTTGCTCTGAAAGTAATGCCTTCTATTTCATAGAATCACAGAACTATAGGTGTTGGAAGTAACCTCTAGGGATCATGAAGTCCAACCCCCTGCTAAAGCAGGTTCTTTATGGTATGTTGCACAGGGAGCACTCTGATGGGTTTTGTACACCTCTCGAGAAGGAGACACTACCATTCCCCTTGGCAGCCTGTGCCAGTGCTCTGTCACTCACGTGGTAAAGAAATTCTTTCTCATGTTCATACAGAACTTCCTGTGTTCTGGTTTATGCCCGTTTCTCCTTGCACTGAGAAGAGCCTGGGCCCATCCATTTTACTCCTGTACTTTAGATATTTATAAACAGTAATGAGATCGCCTCTCAGTCTTCTTCAGGATGAAGAATAACAGCTCTGTAAGCCTTTTCTTGTATGGGAGGTGCTTCAGCCCCGTAATCATCTTTGTGGTCCTCTGCTGGACTCTCTTCAGAAAATCCCTGTCTCTTGAACTGGAGAGCCCAGTTCTGGAGACAGTGCTCCAGATGTGGCTGCACCATGGTGGAATAGAGCAGGAAGATCACCTTCCTGGATCTGTTGGCTTCACTCTTTGTAATTTGCCCCAGGATACCATTGGCTTTCTTGGCCCCACTGACATGGTGCTGGCTCACGGCCAACCTGTTTGCCACCAAGACCCCCAGCTCCTTCTCTGCAGAGCTCCTCTGAACAGGAGCCTGGATGCTGCGCCCCTAAAAATCTTTACTAGTGGAGGAGCTGTCTCCACTGCTGAAAACACACCGACCATTGCCTCACTGTGCTTACATCCGCTATGCAGCAAGCGTGAATGTTACTGGATGCAATATTTTCCGCGTGGAGGAATTCACTGATGTACCTTTGCTTCACCTACGCTTCCGTGTCAGACATCGTTTGGTCACACTGCCCCTCTGCTGCCGTCTGTCACACGGCAACAACATGTAATGATGTATCTGTGGGAAGACTACTACTGTGCCGCAGGCGTTTGCCTCTGATGCCATGGGCCAACATCATAAAAGAGAAGGCATAACTTTCAGAACAGTCCCTGTAATATGAGCTTTGAAGATGAATCAGTTTTACTTTAAATTGATTTTTTTTTTTCCCCATTAACAGTGCTGTGTCGGGCTGTGTTACTGACTGTTGAGTCGTAAGCTTTTTGTTTTGATGTGGCCTGTAAGCAGAGAGGTCCTTCTGTTGATCTAGCTTTGTCTGATTCTGAAACTTCTTTGTTGTTATCTCCAACTTAACAGTAAAAGTAAGGTTTTGTAGTTTTTTAGTGTTGTAATATATATTTTTCATATTTCATAGCAATGGGAACTATTATGTGAAAAAACTTTGTTGCTTTAATTGAAACGAAGGCGTAAGCAAAGGGATTGTAGTGGATTTGAGGCTAACAAAATCCGTTGTTATGTGTTTGGAACAGGTGAAGCATCTCGACTGGGACAAAGCAGCCAAGCTGGGAAAAACAGAACAGCAATGCATTTTAGAACATACATGTATAGCTATTGAAGATGCTGATTAGGTTAGAATTTGCTACTTCAGAATATAAACGGAGTGGTAACTGAAGCAGAGCAGTCGTGCTGCCTGAGGACGTGTTTTGGGATCCTTCTCCTGACACGCCGCGAGCTGTGTGTTTGTCAGGCTGCTTAACTGAGCCTGTGCTCTTATTTCCAGTCCCGCCTTGACTTGAGCGTGCTGGGGCTGTTAATCTCTAGGCATGTAATCTGGAGATAAAGGAAACTTTCTTTTCAATTGAAATACACCAGCTCAAACCTTTTTTGGCTCCAGATGGATTTTAATGTCAGCTTTCCCTGGGTCTTAAATGGCTGTGTGAAATGTTGAACGTCACCATCTCTTCCAGGCACGTTCTTGGAAGCTCAGAGTTGGCTGGCAAGTTCAGTTGAATAATGTCAGCGTGATACAAGTCTTCAGATCCTCTGTCAGTACTTCATGCTGCTTAAAGGCCTCAAACAATGATTTAAGTGCTTTTCTGTCTTATCTCTGCATTGTGTTTGGTGTCAGTCTGCAGTTAGGAGCTCACCTCCTCAGTTCAGTGGATATTTGAGTTTAGTTTCCTTTATAGCCTCTAGGGAAGAACCTTTTAGGTGCCAGGTTTCTGCTAGGCAGAAAGGTAACTGGGATTGAACTATTCTAAACATCTTCTGGCTGCGTAGATTTGGCTGTTGTCTCAGTAATGTTTTGGATACTGAACTATAATTATCATCTACATCTGATGCCTTTAATCACCTGATCATACCTGGTTGGTAGGCTGATCGCATTTTTTGTGGCTAGAACTGTACCAAATAGGAGTTCTAAATGACCAAATAGTCATATTTTCCCTGAGCATTTCCCACCTTGTAGTAGAGCAGTATTCTTCAATGTCTGTGCCAAGGGAACAAAGGGTGATAATGTAAATAACGGAGAAATACTGCGATAGAAATGTTGCTATTGTGGTGGAATAATACCAGGATGAGTTGCCTTTTTATAAATGATAAATGAAAACTTCTGGAACTGGACGGTATTTTTAAATGAAAACTTCACGTGGACTAACACATTTTGTAAATTTCTGTAACAGTCGTCAGCATTCTGTCTGTGTGCATCAGCCTGTACTTGGATAAACATATAAATGAAATTAGTCTACTATAGGGTATGCATATTAGCTCCCTTAAATACTAATTGTAATGTAAAAGTTAGTGAAATGTGTGACGGGTGGGAAATGAGGGTCAGGCTGTTGGCACTATCGCTCTGGCCTTGTTTCATGAAAGACTGCAGGGAAGGCATGTGTGGAAAAGGTCATGCAAACTGTGATACTGAGCACGTTCATTACAGTGGTTGGACTAGATAAAGCTTTGTTATCGTGTTGTACCAGTCTTGCTTAAAACAAAAGCTCATGTTTCTTGCTCTCTTTTAGGTTTCATAGGATAGACCAGAAATGGGCTCACATCTTGGTATTTTGTAAATGAAGATTGCCTTGTTTTCAAGCCATTTATGTGCCTGGATATATGATGCCATTGGATTATAGAAAAATACATAGCAAGACTGACAGGAGAGTTAGTTATTTCAATGGAAATAAAGTTACTATGTGTAGTATAGTTCCTAGTTTCTTATCTAGATTAAATAGGTCATTTCAAGCTAACGGTCTTGGCTGGGTAGTTTTACATATTGGCTGTAATGCCTTCCTTCCTGTTCCTTACATGCCTTCTTGTAGAAACACATCAGGGGCCAATTTCTTTCCTTTGTGGGTGACTGCTTATGCCTTGTTTTTACAGCTATTTTTCCTATCATACTTCCATGGGTAATTTTTAAGTACTTAGATTTGCAAATATATTGTAACCTAGGGCTTTCTGAATATTGCTTGATGAGTTTCTGCAGGCTGTTTGATAAACATTGTCTTCTAATGTGCAGGCAAGTGTAAGAAAAATAAATATTTTATACATAGAGAGCTATCTAAATAGCATCTCTACTCCATATGTTGTAGTACTCACTAGAGGCTCATTATAATCCCTGGACCTTTTGTGCAGCAAATACTTCAGTATAGATAATGCTGTGCTCCATCTGCCTTAATCTCTGGGCTGCACAATATGAAATTCTTAATGCTTTGACCTGCTATATGCTGGCATTTTTGATCTTGGATTTTTTTTTTTTTTTTTTGTCCATGTTGCAATTTCAAATAAGTTTTCAAGGTTGCTGCTTTGGACTTTGTCAGTTCTACTGAATAACACTTTTTTTGTTTGTTGTTTTTAATCCCTAAAATAACTGTAATCTATAAATGATGTCAAGTGTATTTGTCTCTAAATTATTTTTTTCTGCGTTTCACGTGATTTTTTTGTGTTAGGATTTGTTTTTTTTTTATTCAGGGTGTTGCTGACTGGGCAGAGATACTGAAATATGTGTTGATGAACTTATTTAGGGTCCTTCAATAATTTTCTTAGCAAAGAATCATTTGCTTTCTCTATTGGCATGCATTTACATCTTTGAAGTTTTCCGCACTGGGGAGTTCTTTCAGTATTATTAGGCATCAGTATTTCACAGACATATTTCTTACCCTTGTGATAAGAACTTTTTATTATATGGAAAGGCTTATTTATTTTTAAGTAGTTCTCAAGCTGTTAAAATGTGCACATGGATGTTTATGATCTTTTGGCAAGAAGGGCTTTTGGAGTATAGTGATTTACAGAACTGCCCCATTTGTGTCAGGGGAAGATCTGTGCTCTCCTATGGGAAGCCAGGAGACTTCTAGGATGTTGTGCATGAGTGGAAATGAAGGGTTTATCTGTGTGTGCTCAGAAGATAAAATCAGTGGTTTGATTAAATGTGTAGTAGAGAGGAAGGAAAATACAGGGCAAGTAGAGAAGCCCTTCCCTATAATAGCTCTTCTTGGCTTTGAAAATCAATTGCTTGTAGGGTTGCTGTTGGTGTTTTGCTGCACCTTGTAAGTACTGTGTATGTCCAGTACCACAAGTAGGTCCTGAGCTCCCAGCTTTGCCCACAGCTGTTTAATACTGCTCTCATTGTAGTGATGTAGTGGGAATGCAGCATTTTATCTTGCTGCTTTAAATCTGGCTGCTGGATTCTTTGTCGCTGTTAATTAATCTGTTGTTCCAAGAACACGTGTTTGATTTCCTGTGGATTGTCTGCCCAATTGTTTTTCTTCAGATGCTAGATTTTCCTATAGATACCAGCATGGGTCTTTTGTCAGAAGTTTATAACAAGATCTGTGAATGGATTCAGCAGAAGGGTTGGGGTCAACATTCAGATTTCAACGAGAAATAGGCTAGATTGTGAGGAATTTAACAAGTAAGCAAATTTATCTAAAATTCTCAAAAATAATTCTCAAGTCAGTTGCATCTGGTGGATCTGTCATACTATGTCTTCCTCCTCCAGGAGGAAGCATACATAGAAATTGATGGAGATGCTTGTGGGGATGGTCTAAATAGCGTGAGGCCAGACAGATCTCACACCCCAGGAGTAAATTCCACCCAGAAAACTGGTGTACGTTGAAGATGGTGACAGTGCCTTTTAAATGGGATGCAGGCAGTACAGAGCAGGTAAATGAATAAAGAAAATTGGCTCACACCTTCCAACAAGCGGAGGTATCTCAAGAGGAGTACAATCTCTGTCTAAAGAGATGGTGCTCCTTCAACAGTATCTCTTAGATGAGGGTGAGGAGGGCTGGATCCGGGCTCCACCCCTTCTGGTCACTCAGGTGCAGTGCTTGCAGCTGAGCTCCCTGTGTTAGCCACACCTTCTCACCTGCTGCTCAGCTGTTGGTTCAGACTGTGACCTGGCAGTGCAAAGTTTGGAATCAGTGGGTTGAGAGAAGGGTGCTGAGGTGTGTGAAATGCTACCATTTGTCAAACAGTAGACAAAAAGCAGTGTTCTAGAGATTCGTAGAAGGAAGTATGTACTGATTGAGGCAGTAGTATATTTTAATGAATTGCTTCCAATATCGAGTTCTTACGCAGTAAGATGGAAACAAAACATTTTAACTTTATATTTACTCTTTTTCTAGTTAAGCTGCTGTTAGCAATAATTGAAGGTGATAGTGAAATACTTCCAGCTAAAAAAAAAATAAAAGACAGTAAAAAGAACTTCAAACATTGTGAAGGTGAATGTCAGTAGTAATGTTAAAGATGTTCCAGTCTTTTAGAAGACAGATCTTGTCATTGCAAAGCTATTAGTATCTATGAAGAGTTCCAGTGAAGAATATGCTGATGCGTTATTTTGTAGAACTGGCTTTCCTAAGTGTAACTCTTTCTAGAGTTAAGTAGCCGTATCTGTGGCAGAAATACTGCTTTCAGTTCTATTTCAGCAGAATGATTTGAGTTTGTACCTTGCATACAAATAATGAATCACTTCCATATTTCTGGAAATGCAACAGAGAAAGAATGACTGTATTGTGAAATTCTAAACGCCCTGTTAAGATGGTTGAACCAAACAGTGTTCATTTCTGTTTTTTTATTGTCCTTGAATATAAACATAGCGAAGGACTCAGAAGTTCAGGGCACAGTCTGTTTTCTTCTTCTATTACTGTCTGTCAGATTTATGATGTTATAGAAGGAGCAGGGACTTTGCAAACTGATCTTTTACAGTCTCCACCAGGTATTCATTTGATAGAAACAAAGGTTTAAATTGGATTTGCCAATAGGTGAAGAACTGTATTTCTTATGAAACAGCAGTGAGGAATCTTGTCTTTCTGATAAAATAAGTTTATTAAATTGAACTTTCAGAGCTGCTGAAGCACGTCTCCGTGCCGTATTGTTCGTGTACCTACCACGTGGCTTTCATACACTGTCTGTCCCACCCTCATCTTGAACGGAGAGGTTAATTAACTAATTAAAATACCCCATAAAATATTAAAATCTTAGAAGTACCCTAATTCATTTCCAGTTTGGTGGCTTTGTAAGTTGCACTGCAGGAGCTCAATTGTACCGATCGTTTCCTTTAAATCCTCCCAGGTCATAGCTGACCCACACGAAGGGTGTCTTGGAGGGCCTGCTGCAGACTGAGCCCGGAATGCTTGGTCAGTGGCAGGGGATGAATGCAGTTGCAGTTAAGTAAAGTAGTCTTGTACCTTTGCAGCATGACCTGAGTACTCAGCTTGGCTGATCAAACAACTTTTATATTTCAGTGTACTTCAGAGCTGTTTTTTCAAGAATGTTCTTTGGTTCAGGGCTGAAGAAAAACGATAGCATAATAAACTGTGACACGGAGTGGAATAGTAAGGTGTCATTATGTCATAGCTGTGTAGTCTGCCACTATGCTTTTAACTTTTTTATGTAGTAGAAAATAAGGTGTCATTATGTTACCGTGTATCCCTATGCTATGTGTGACAATTTGAATGGATATTAAATGTTTGCAGTTACCATCAGTGTATGGATGATGCGTGACTCGTGCTTGTGGAACTTTTTATTAAAGAAATGCCCTTGGAGGCTGTCAGCTTTCCCTTTACATAATGCAGTCAATCTTCGTGGTTCATGAATGTGTAATTTCCAGTGTATGGGGAGGAAATTTACAGGATTTTGAACTCTGATTGAATGTTTTGTGATTGTTTGTTTCCATATAGCTGATACATTTTTCTTCAGAAATACATAGTTGCATTTTTGGTGGTTGTGTCACTTTGCTTCTTGTTTAGCTGAACTTCTGTCGCTGAGTCATTTTTGTTGAGTACTTCTGCTAGCAGAGGATCACAAGAAAAGGTCAAATTATATAAAGAGAAAATGTTAAGTATCAAATTCCCAACCAAACAGTTTAAATTTAATTTTTTTATGTAGATTGCTGTTCTTTTTCATTCTCATGTGCATGTTTGTTTTCTCACTGTGGATACTGGGAGACCTTAGGAGTTAGTAACTTAAATCTTAACTCCTCCTCACTCCATGCATAAAGATAACAATGTTACTTAATAATTGTTTTATACTGTTTTCCCCCCCTTAATCTTTTTCAGGTCATGGCACAGGCTCAAGGTTTTGGGAGAAAATACCTGAAAGCCTTCTTTAAAGGTTTCTTTGTTGCTGTTCCTGTAACCGTGACTTTCCTAGATAGAGTTGCCTGCGTAGCAAGAGTGGAAGGAGCATCAATGCAGGTATTGTTGGAAATGTCTCCTGTCTGCCTGGAAATTATGAACTGACTGTCCACTGACAGTAGATTTCTTTGCACCTTGCTTTCTCAATTGGTGCCAAACAACCTTAATTATAGTAGAGAATTTCTTAGTTTCTGCTTTTTTACACAAATACTTTCATAATGTGGAAAGATTCTGAGAACGAAACTTGCCAAAATTCTGTGTCAGTAAAAGCTGAATACCTAGATAGGTAAGAAAACATTTTTGATAGCTTCGTATCTTTTTAGTTGCTGCATTATAATGACCTTAAGGCAAAACCAGTTCTGGCCGTAATTGATCTGAGTATTGAACAAAAGTGATGCCATCTCAGTGAAGAATATTGCAGATTTTGTGAACACAGGTGATAATCCTGATCTTATCAGACAATAAATATCAGTTCACTATTTTTACTTTGGTTATACTGAATGCTTTTACAGCGGTGTATGTGAATAAATAGAAACATGCGTTGTAACATTTAGAAGATAAATGCTGGTGATAATGAATGACTTCTTTGTTTCTTCTGTTAATAGAACTTGAAAAATATATGTTGTAATGTAGTTAGCTGGTCTTTGTACTGTTACCTTGCTTTTTAAGTTATATGCAAAACATACTGCTTTGCATCACTACTGATACTGTAATTTATTTTGTTCTATTATTGCAACATTGCAGTTAGTAGAAACTAAGGATTTCTTTAGCAGATGCTGAGCCTTTTTTTTTTTTCTGATTTTCTGGGTAAGTTCAAAACTTACAGGTTTCACAGCCATTCAGAACAGTTGCTGAAGTTTGAAATGCATAGCACTCCCTCAGAGAAAACTTGGTCTAGGACTTGGGATTGGTTCATGTGTGTTTAATGGCATAGAAAAGCATGGAGTGGGAATACCATACATCATGTTTTCCCTTTTCAGAAGTGCTACCTGTTAATCCTTGATGACACTGTTCCTGATGGCTAAGGGAAGTGGTGTGTACTCAGTGGGTTATTAAAATCTAAGCTCTTCCTTTGATATGTCTCGACTGAATGTTTCCTCTGTTGCTTGAAGTATGGTTAATATGGGATATTACAAATTTCATGATTTTTCAGTGTCTGAAGAGTACCCTCTCATTTTATTCAGACTGTAGCACTGAAGCAGAAGTTTATTTTAAACTAACATGCTTCTTTGTGTATGGATGTTTTTCAGACCAAAGGAAAAAAAAAAAAAAGAAGCACCCATCTCGGTGCTTTTAATAAAATGCGAATTTCCTTGCCAAGATTTATTAGACGCATAAGTAAGTTTGGCAGGGATATAATTATAAGGAACATAACCCTGTTTTGCAGAATTGCTTGAAGGAGTACGTCATCACTTTGGAATTCTATTTACCGTGTTCCCTGAAGAGTGATCTATGCTGAATGTGTCTGAAAGCTGTGAGTGTGAGGGATGTGAGGGAGAGTGAAGGCCAGTCGGCATGTAGTCATATATCCATCAAACACACACTTCTAATGATATTGTATTGTCTCAATATGAAGATATTGTGGTATGATTTCCAATAATTTGATTTGTAATAGTCCTCTAAATTGTCTAGCGGGCTTTGTACACTTATCATTGTGGCTCCTGCTGAGTCTGAAATTAAAAGCTGTGATAAAAAGCAAGGAATAAATAAATCTCTCTTTCTCCTTTCTCTCACCCTGTCCTCCTTCTGCAGCAGCCATGTTGCTGCTTCATAGCTGCTGATGGTGGTGGTACTTTCTGACACCACGGCATGTGTGCTGCATGAAGGTTCCAATGGAAGTACATATTTTATGATTTATTCCCAGTCACTTAAGATGGACCATGAATTTCATTTTCTCAAGCTGATTCTGTGGCTCTACAGCGCTTTATAGGCACCTGCAGTTCTATGACTGGAGTGGACTTAGCTGTATATGAGTATTAATTCTCGTGTATAGAGAAAAGCAGTGAACTGCTGACGTTTGTAATTTCAGCATTTTGTAATTGCTTTATTGCCTTCCATTTTCTTTACAGAATTGCTGGTTTTCTTTTAATTCTCGCTTGAGTTATTTTTGGTTGCTTAGAATTTTGAAGTTTGATGTGCTCATCTAGCTCTTTTTTAATAGTGGGTTTCAAGTGAATTTGAGTGAATTATAGCACTGAATGTAAGTGACACAAATGACTGTTCAGTATGTTTGTCATTATATGAACGTCCTTCCTTGGTATCCATTTATGCATTTTTGTCCTAAGTTTCATTGCTTCTCTGATAATAGAAACTTTTCATGTATAATCATAAGGAAAAAGGAAACCCTTGTGCATATATGAATTCCTACTTCTATTAAATGAAATGGGCTGTTTTCAAGTGAGTGGTGTATGTTCAACATTGTACGTATACATGTTCTGTCACAAAAAGTTCAATACCAAGAATTACTGCCAGTAGCCTGACCACTGATCTCTGACAAAGCACGCTTGTTCCAGCAGCAGATATTATTGAATATTCTTCCATTGTGCATAACAGCAGCTGTAATTATTCTGTTGCAGTTTCTCCTAACTTTATTATTAGAATTGCTCTACCTAAGTCTTGAGAGCTTATGTGAATATTCTTTCTGTTCCTGAGGCTAAAAGCAAGGAAGTTGTGACCTTGTACTCACTAGCAGCGTAACAACCATCAAGTTAATCATTATTTATTGTAAAAGGGCATACTGTTACCCTGTTACTTACAGAATCTCATGTCCTGTGGGGCTTCACTGTATGGCTGGGGATCTTGATTTGCATGCTTTTAGCATTAGATTAGCTGATAATTGAAAAGAGGGAATGTTTTGTGACTTCAGCGCAGTAGTTCTAAATTAAGACCACCGTGTTTCGTTTGTAGCATTCTCTTATGCCAAGAGCTTGGCATAACAAGTTAGGAAGCTTTGAGCTACAGAAGAGAAGAAGACCGTGTGTTATTTTGTATCTTTTAAAAGTGAAGAGCCCACCTGAGCCTGACTGCTTTTTCAGAAGTTGCATTTTTGTTTTGCTAGACCTGAGTGAAAAAAGCAGTGGAGAATGTTATCTCCCACACTTCATATTTGCATTCGAGAGGAATACTCAAGAGTGTAAATGATATTTTACAGAAGACAGTAAGACAGTAAGCGTAGATAAAAAGTGAAACAAATTACTCTGTGTTGTTATGTTTCTCTCAAACATAGTTCTAAGAAGTAAGGGAAGGGATATCCACTCTGTAAGTCAAAACCATGAGCAATGTATTGTTGAAAATAGAAAGCAGTATGTCATCGTATTTCGAGTGCTTTCAATTGAAAAGATTATGCAGTTCATATTTGAACTGTGAAACATTTCCTTTGTTTAAATACAGAAACACTAGAAGTCAGTTGGCATACCACAGCTAGGGCAATACTGTAACTAGGTGGTGTTTTTCTCCGTAAGATGAAATTAATACAACTACTTGAAAGGACAAGTTTATAAACCCTCCTGTGAATCTTTGCTATGTATCAGCTGTAAAAAACATTAACTTTTGGAGCAAGTTGTTTAAAACTTCCATTTGCTTTGACTTTATCTCTCTGCCCTTCAAGGTAAAAACTATGAGTACCAAGGAGTCTATTTTGTGGGAACAAACCATATGTATAATACCCACGTTGTTAGATTAGCCTCTTTGCCTAAGTTTTGATACCATTAGTATCCATGTGTACCTTCCTTCGGTAAAATATGACTGTGAGTTGTTTGTGAATTTGTTTGCAGAGGTGCTATTACTTGACGGAAGATGCTGTACAAGTGGAAAATAATTTTGGAAAGTCACGATTAAAGTAATAATAACCCGGTATCTGTTTCTGCTTTCAATTTGTCTGTCTCTTGCAATGGATAGACTCAAATAAATGTGATAATGATGAATGTTAACGTCCTCACAAGTTAGATTTGTAGTGTATTTATGTGGATATGAGCTGCTCTCATCCACAGACTTGACTTGAAACTTGCCCTACAGTCCACAGGTGAAGATGTAAATTATCTTGAAGGCTTAACTGAAAGTACTGTGTTATTTCCCTTCCGGGGAAGGGAATTTGTCAGGAGTGGGCTCCTGGGAAATTTATGCTTTTTATCTGCATGATATGTAGTGTTTGTGTGTGTTATACCAACTTCAGGTCTGGACACATTACTGAAACTGAAACTGTTGGTAGAAAGAGAAATCAGCACTTTAAAATAACTTAAAAGTTAAAAATAAATGCTAATTATCTATCTTGGTTTGGAAGCATAGGTTTATTCAACACTGTGTAATTAAATGTGTTGACATCAGTTAATTTCAGTTCTGTACCCTGGTTGGTTTGCTTGTTGAAAGTATAGTCTGTCTGGGAGGCGAATTTTAGGAGTCAGTGCCTGGTGGCACAGGTAGAGCAACACGTTATGCTATAAGGTGAACAATGAAAACCTCATTTACAGAAAATCCAATTTTAGCAAATATTGTCATTTTCATGTCAGTAAATGAGGGGCTGTGTAGTTACAGTATTCTTATTAAAGTCGGTGTTGCATGGGATTATAATCGGCTTTAGTAAATATTTCATCTAATTCTAGAGTCTAAATTAGAGATCATCAGCTGGCCAGTGTGGATATACCTTTTTATTTGAAAAGCCTGCAAAATCTGATTGAGATATATGCTGCCAGCAAACTAGTCTGCATCGTTCTTACATACTTTCTGTCTACTAACAGGAACACGTGTATTGAGATAATTCATACAAAATCAGTGAAGACAGTATGACTATATCCTTTCTCTACAGTTTTTCATGAGTTAACTCAGAACCAGAGCTAAACCAATACCATGGTTTTGTGCTGCATTGTGCAAAATTTTGTGTGGTTCTGAATACCTTTTAATACTCTGTGCTAACCACTTGGTTCTTGAGGTTAGGCAATAGTTGCACTTTACTACATGTTTCTGTGGAAGTTCATGCTTCTCTGGATCCTGTTATGGCAGGCCCACATTTACTGGCAGTGTCACTATATATAATAATATATATGCTGTAGGTGTTTTTTTGTTTCCTTTGCAAAGAGCGTTGAGATTAATAATGTTACAAGCACATATTTCATTTTTGGCGTGTTTTGCTTGTATAAGCATTAACATATCTGCTGAAAGTTTGTATTTTTTGGGAGTTTGTAGTCTTGGTTTTCCTTTGTCTGCAATCTTAAATCATAGACAGTTAAGGCAAACACTACTTTCTGTGAACCATGTGATAAATATATGTCCCGTGCTGTTTAATTTGCATGCAGCAATTCATTGAAAAGTGCGGTCTACCGTTTGCAGTAAATTTATGACATCTAATATAACATTTAGTAAGGAAATGTACTTACTGTATAATAAAACATATTCTTGACCCTTTTAAAGTGATCGGGCATATTTCTACTGATTTTTTTTTTTTTTTTTTTATAGCTTCAGGATTTGACTCATTGATAGTATGTGAATTAGGTGGAAATTTCATACAGGCAGTGTAAACCTAAAGCTGTTCTTTTCCTCCCTCTAAGCCTTCCTTGAATCCTGGAGGAAGACAAGCATCTGATGTAGTGCTCTTAAACCACTGGAGCATTCGAAATTATGATGTGCGACGTGGGGACATTGTGTCATTGGTGTAAGTAATCTTGCTTGCATTTCAGTACATTTTCATAGAAATATTGAACAATGATCAGTATAATAATGATCAGAATAGCTGAATATTGATCTGTGTTTACTGTTTTATCTCTGACATACTGTAGGCATATGTATGAGCAAGGAACATGATTTTTTAATAACGTTGTCATTCCTATAATGATTTAGCAAAAGTCAGGAGATGGTCAAAGGATATATTACTTAAAAGAATTTTTTACTCAAAAGCAGCACAGTCTAAAATACTGTGTGATACAGTAGATCTGTATACAGAAACTGCTAAGGAAAAAGAACTGACGTGCTAGAGAAAAAAATAGAGAAAACATATGGCTAAATGGAATATGTGTTTGAGGTGGTTTGGCTGTGTGTTTGTACTTGTGATAAAAATAGGTTAACTAATAAGGAAACACTAAGTATCTTTTTTGTTTCCTGGGAAAGTCTTGCTACTGAATCAAATTTGAGAAACGATCATGGTAATTCAACCTTCTTCATAAAGGACAAATGTGGCAAAAAAAACACCAAAAGCAAAATTGTAAGGGGGAGGCCTGCGTGTCAAGCCAAAAGGTGGCAGTGTTTCTCTGTTGAAAATATGCAAGGCTAACAGGACAGAAACTCCATTTCAGCCTTAATGTGACATAGAAATGGAGTGTCAAAATGTGAATTACTAACACAATGATATAATACTTGTAGTGCATACTTGGATCGTTTAAGCTTAGTTTTGAGTTTTGTAATGCACTGTATGTAGCGTACATGCAGTGTATGTGGTGTGATGATTGTCTTTAAAAGCTACATTATCTGGCTTCCTTTTTGTCACATATGTATTCTAATTGTCTAATTTTTTTTTTCCTACCTCTTCACTGTACTGGTGGTTCATACAGCAGTTTTTACTGTCAGCTCTTAAAGCAAGAACTCATGTATTGAGGGTTTTTTTTTTTTTTTTTTTTTTTTTTTTTAGGAAACTTAAGGTTTATTTTATATTCTTTCTTGTATTTGCAAAGGAGCTCCAGTTTGAAGTCACTTAGTGACTGCTTGTGAAGTTTGATTTTGTCTGTTTGTGTGCTCCACTGCCCAAATCACACCCTAGTATCTTTTAAATACAGTGGATATACCTGATTAATAACTAATTGACTGAACTGAAGATCACCTTGTTGTTTGATCGGAAAACAGAATGAGGAGTTTCATGCTTGTGCTTCTTGAAGGCTTGTGGCACCATCTGAACCAGCTGCACTGGTTGTTTTTATTTTGCTGTTCCGACATGATGAGCATTATTTTAGTTACCAGGTTGTTTTATCTTTTCTTCTTTTTCTCTGTTCCGAAAGGTTCTGCAACTGTTTGTGGAGCTCGTGTACATCCACATAGAAGAAGTTGCATTGTATTTGTGTGTTCTACTAAAGTTTTTCTTAGTAATTTGTGAAGCATCCTGAATAACCGAACTATGGAAATACTTTAAGAACAGTACAAAGGAAGTTAAACAATGCAAAAAATAATATATTGAGTATTTTTTCCTATGAACTGAAGGATATTTAATGTAAGTTTGTTAGACACAACTTTGGTCTGCTA
Organism: Oreortyx pictus; assembly: GCA_036925125.1. Lineage (NCBI taxonomy): Eukaryota > Metazoa > Chordata > Aves > Galliformes > Odontophoridae > Oreortyx > Oreortyx pictus. The sequence continues at coordinate 159,906,707 of JAUPFR010000001.1, read as the reverse complement.
GTTGATTTTAAAACTTCTTGTAATGTAAAGGTTTTTACTGTGTTGTGAAGACTTCTTCCAGTTCATAAAAGGGTGCCTACAATGAAGCTTTATCAGTCATTGTAATGACAGGACAAGGGGTAACAGCTTTAAATTCAAAGAGGAAAAATTTGGATTACATATAAAGAAGAAATTCTTTCCTCAGAGAGTGGTGAGGCACTGGCACAGGTTCCCCAGAAAAGCTGTGGATGATTTCTGTAACACTGTGCTGAATAGATACTCTGTGAATACTGGAGAGTTTTTCTTAGTGATCCTCTAGTGAATTTGGCAAATTTTGTCAAGGCAGGAAGAAGGAAGTCCAGTTTCACAGTGATCTGATGCTGCTCTTTTGGTCCTGTCAGAAATTCGAATGAGAAGGTGATGGTGTGATGGAAATAGGCAGATGGTTATGTAAACCTACTTGACTGCTTATAATTTATCATGTCTTTTCTTTGAAAGGTGTTGTGATAGGATGGTCTTTTACAAGTCAAGAGCTGACATTGAATATTCCTTGCTGGCTGCTTGACCAGGTCTGTCTAAGTACTTCACACTGTCAGAAATAATGTGTCACTATGAGTGGGTGTTGTTTTTATCACAGCGTTTAAAATGGACTATTGAGATCCCAACCCAGCGACGTCCAGTGTTAGGAGATGGCCAAAAGCCAAACCTGGGAGCAAAGAGATGAGTTAATCTTGGTGGCTTTGGATGACCCAAGAAAGAGCATCAGTCAGTCTGTGATTATGGTTGTGATAATGGTTGGAAATCCAAAAGTATTTCCTGTATTGTCTAATCAAAATAAAAATACAAATTTCTGTCCCTTGCTGACTTGAATTATAAGTGAACACTATGTCCCCAAGTACAGTATGCCTAGTTCAGGAATTAAGTTATGACTGCATCTTTATGGAAATGTATTACGTTTGTCATCTCTGACATTGTGTCTCAGCTGATGTGATGTAGCTGTAACTGTGCTTTGCAACCATAGCTGTACAGGTAGACATTGTGTGCATGGATGTGCATGTCGCTGGTTTTAGACACAATAGTTAGAATGGTGTTAGTCCTTAAAAGGGTAAAATTAGAGTCAGGTAAAAACAGTGGAGAGAACAAGTTGGTAGAAAAGGGTAATTTCTGTACTTGCAGTTCAGTATTTTGCAAATATCTATATCTCAACCCAGATTTTTAGCTTGAATCATGTTTGTTGATATTGGAAGTAAGAGATCTCAATGTTATATAACTTTTGAATTCAGAATTTTAAAATGGTTCGGAACTGAGGGAAACAAATGTGATCATCCTTAATTTAATCACTTGCTTCAGTGCATAACATTAGTGTATTACTGACAGTTAAAAGCATGTTATTTTCTTTTTGTCAATTTGTTTACTTGTCTTCAAATCTTCATAAGAGAATGTCACATGGCACGTGGGTTTATCTTTAAAAGGTAAATGAATGCCTATTTTTGCCAGACAGACCTTGATCTTTCAGCAGCTTTTGTGGTGAAGCAGGCATTTTGTTTTGCAATAGCTATGCTGAGGTAGGTCCCAACAGTGATGCTGAACTTTATCAGGTATTGCAAAGTGAGTTACAGGATCCCAGATGGTTTTCCTCCAGAAAATTTGAGTGCCAACTGCACTGTAGTTGCATCACTCTGCATCACAGTGTGGGTTGCTTAAGCAGGTTCCTGTGCATTTATGTTGCAACTATAGTTCCTAGTGCTAATGGAGATCATATTCTTCTATTGTGTATTAATAGATGTTTTTGCCTGCTAACCTACAAAGGCAGATGTAAAAAGTTGCTACCACAGAAGGATTTGTACCTCTGGAATTCTATTTTTATGTTGCTACGGAAAAACTTGTATCTTGACTGTAAAATCTTGTCCTATTTTTATTCCAAATTTCCCAGAAGGAAGCTCTTGCAACATGTGGTTGACTGCAAAATTGGTGTTGCATGTTTAAAAAAACAAATACGAGAGCAAAAACAAAGTTAAAGTAAGCTTTTGAAATGAAGATATGACAACGTTAACTCAGAGATTTTAAATGTTTTTTTCTTTTTTCCCTTAAGTAAAAGCTTGGATTTGGTTAATAGATTCTTAACAAAGAAGTAGAGTCAATGAATGTAGTATAAAAAGGATTGTTAGATTTTTGAATGATGAAATTTCAATGCTGCAACTATTCATAGATAGTAATTTTAATCTTTGAAAACTATACTACTCTACCTTTTACAAGGTGTGACTTAGAGCAGAAACATGCTTGCTTGGTAGATTGCCAGGTATCCCTCCATTTCTGATACAAGAGGTGCATTTATATGTTACAAAAATAACTTTGCTAATGTAATCTGATAAAAGTTTGAGAACCAGTGTACTTTGTTCTCTGCGTTCTGAATGGTAAAATGATTTTTAAGTGCTTTTAAAATGCTTCTAAAGTTTTGGACTATAATGGTGAACTAGAACCAGCAGTGTATTTTAAAAAGATATTATTAAAGGACAGCAATAATAAGGAAATAATTGTATATTGTGTGAGCTTCTTGTGAATTCTCAAAAACGTAATTGCTTTAAATATAAAATCAAAAGTGTCATGTGGAAAAATTTTTAGTGTTTAAAAAAGATAATCTCAATTTCTATCGTTGTGTTGAAGAATATTAAGTAGCTTCTGTGACTGCTATCACTGACTGTAAAAATGTTTGCAGGCTTCTTGGTAAGCTCCCTTACTTACTGAGAATTTTTTGAGTCAGATTGTACGTGTGTTTGTGCTTTGAAAAATCCAGTACAAATCAGCATTCTGGAGGAAGAATCAAAGTACTGCATGTGAAATTGTCTCTGCTGCTGTATTCTTCACTGACATCTGTTCAGAAATGGAAACCGAAGAACGTAGTTGCCATAATTATGTTGCAGGATTGTTCCACAAGTTTCTTTCTCTTCAAACAAATCTGAATGATCTGCTTCTTGAAGGAATGTGGTCCTGATCAAATGATAGGAACAAGAGTTCTCAAATGGTGTATAATCAGTGCATACTATAAGTAATAGCTAATTGTAATTTCATTAATAAGGCTAGCCTGGTAAAATAAAGATCACTAAGAATGAATGTATTGAAGGAACTGCGTTGAATTTGAATCAGTAGCTGTAATTATAAAAGGACTTAATACAAAGTTCTGACAGATATAGCACAAGTGGATATTTACTGGTTCTTACATTAATTTTAAGAAAGCTTCTTTCTGACTAAAATATTGAACTATCTATCTTTTAAGAACACCTCTGCTTGACCTTCTTAAGTCTTCCAATTTCTGTTCTATTTTTGTTTGTACTTAGGTCCCTATACCAAGTCATCTATCTTCTGGTAGGCAGGACACTGCAGAAGAGGTTGTGCTGACATAGAAGCTAAATAATCACTTTTCTTTCTGGGCCTTAGTGACCTCTGAAAATCTTTTTTTATTCTATCCCTTCGTCTAGAAGAAAAAAAACCTCTTGTCTTTTCCTGATAAAAATCAAATATGTAGTTCTACTGTTATCATCTGTGTTACAATCTATTCTTAGACTGAGTATCATACTATATATGAATGTGTTAATACTGTTGATGAAAGGAAGACTTGTTTTATCTTGTATTTATGAAGTAAAATCAATTTCAAAAATAATAATTTTAGATAACCTGTTGTGCTTAGGATGGGTTTAAGTAGGCAATTACTGTACTACTGTAGAAACGGAGCAGTTGTGAAGAAAACAGGTTATTGTAGTTATATCTGATTGTTTAATTCAAAGTCTATTTTAGAAGACCTGGTTGTAAGAGTCATGGCTGTAGAGAATCTTGGTGCATTCTTTGCACCAAACTGCAACAGGTGTGGACAGAATGACTTAGCGATTTCTTTCTGGCCATTTTACAACTATAATAACTAAAAAGAAAGATCTCTTTTCTAAAAAGTTAATGGTGTGGAAGTCAATCAGGTGATCTGGTCTATTAGTGAAGTAAGTGTTAGTTGATAGGGAAGAATTTTGTATTATAAGTGGTGCCAGTGAGAACTTCATACTCAGACTTCTGTTTGCCCAGTGGTAGTACCTTGCTGTTTATTGAAGAAGAATATTGTTGCTTGTTGAATATTGATTAGTATATCCATTAGAATCCTACACAGCAAGTTTACTAAAACCACTACATTGAATACTGAGTTGAACTAATTGGACAAAAGGAAATATTTAATCTTATTTATGCAGAAAAAAGTATGTGACAAAATGCTAATGAAAAAAGAATAATCATCATTCTGTCACAATAGCATATGTAAAATAATATTATTAAGTCTACATTGGGTATTTGACAGGATGCAAGGGGCTGGAACCTTACCATAAGATCAGTAATATCTACTCTAAAAGCAAATGTTGAAATTTAGTAACAGGAAACCACCACCTGGATTTTTTTTTTTTTAATTATTTTAGTTAGCATATACCTTGAAAAAATTTGTGAACAAGTGTGGGTGTCAAAATTCTGTTTAGAATGTTAATTTCCATTAGTTAGGAAATAGTTTAACCTTAATGACTGTTAGGGAGATAGTTTCATCAGTTCTTTATTCACTGGAACAGGCTCTCCAGGGAAGTGCTTATGGCTCCAGGACTGCCGGAGTTCTGGAAGTGTTTGGACAGTGCTGTGTTGCTCTCAGACAGAGGTTTGATTTCTGGGTGCTCATATGTGAAGCTGGGGGCTGGACTTGGTTATCCTTGTAGGTCCCTTCCAGCATGGGGTATTCTGATTCTTTGTATTGCTATGATAATGCCTGAGCTGGAGAAACATAAAGCACTCTTTCTGTGCTTTTTGCAATTGCTTTATTTTTTTGCTGCATATGGTCTTTGCTTTTCATTCCAACTGCAGCACTGAGGAACTTGACAAAAAAAATAAATAAATTAAAGTTGGGTATACAGACTGTGATGTTTGCTTGAACTCACTGCTGAGACAAATAGCATAAACTTTCACTATGCTATATTCTTGTGGAGAGAAAATATGATCTCAAAAAACTCAGTAGCATTAGCTTTATAGGTGTCATATATGGGATCACCAACATGTCTGCACCCTGTACTTCAAGTAGTTTGCTTCTTGGCTCATATCTATTCACACCAGAATTATTGAGAGCTATGGTTACAAAATCCTGAACCAGAGTAGGATGTAAGCAGTAAAAACCAGGTACACTTGAAGTTTCATCCGCGTGTATGTATAGCTTTATTTTATTTATTTGGAAAGCAAGAAAACTGGAACGAAAAGTGTTCTATTGTGATCTTTAAATTGTATGATGATCAGATAAAGTGTTAGCTGCTAATTAATAGATAAGGAGGACATATGTTCTGCTGAAGGAGTGCTGTTAACAGTAATTTGCAAACTCAAAAGTTTATTTATTTATGTGTTCATTTGATTGATTCCTTTATTTTTACTTTACTTTTTAGTGTTCAGGCATATGAGGATGTGAAAAGGGAATAACAGTGACAACTCACTATTGTAACAAATGAAGTCATTTTACCTGCTCCTATTTGAACAGAAAAGGGAACAATACAGAATAGATCTCCAACTGTTCTTGAGCATGAACAGTCAACAGTATTTTGGAGATACTGGGATTAAGTGGACAGCTGCATGAAATATTGCTGAAATTATAGCCATTATTTGATTGGTTGGAAAACTCTGATCCTGTAACTGTCTGACTTACAGTGATGGCTGACTGCCCCTCTAAGGTCGTGCTGAGCTAAAGAAGTTTGAAAGCTGCCATGGCTTACAAAAATGTCACTTTTACCTTCTGAAATATTTATAATTTGGGAGCTAGGAACTTGTTATAGTTTCAGGAGAATCTGACAATACACCTTTTGTGTTGTGTGTACAGAAAGGAAACAAAAACCTTAGGAAACGTAGATTTTTAGTTTTCTTTATCTTTAAGAAAATTGAAAAATTTGTGAGGGAAATAATTTATGGTTTTTTTTTTCTTCAGTACCTTTCCAAGAGCTGAGAAATAATTGCTGGTTACTTATGGCTGACATTGCTTGCAGGTAACTAGAGCTGGAAGAGTTGTATGAGTCATTGAAATATTCTACATACTTTCATTGCTGAAGGTAGCAGGAAATATGATTTCAGCAGCTGGCTGAGCATTTCAGCGCTCATTCTGTATAGGCTGTTCATTTGGGGACTTCCTTACGTAAATTCAGACTGAACATCTTTAATAGTTAGGATAAAATATACTATAAAAAAAAAAAAAAAAAGTCATGGATACCTGTATCTTTATCCTCACATAAAAAGGTGCGTTGTTGATTACGGTATGTATTGATGGACCATTATTTTCAGATGTCTTCTCAGTACGCTGAGTTGATAGCTTAAAAATTCAGAGGTCTGTTAGCTGTAAGTAAACGAGTAGTTTACGGAAGGTAGTTTCCTTTTCTTGAAAGTCAAGAAGTTTCTACTAAATGGTATGTATCAAAGTACTTAAACTTAGGTTCCACTGAACCGATTAAATGCTGAGTGCTGAATTGGTGAAATGCTTGATTCAGTTTAAGAGAACTTAATGGTTGGATTAAGATCTTAGCTTTTATGGAGTTTTACTTGAATCTGGAATGATTCAAATGTAATACATATTTTAGGTCATGCTGATCCTGCGGTATCAACTTCTATTATAAGTAATTTCTATTCTCAGGGAGAAGTGGAAAAATCTTTTGTAGAACAACTCTGAAAATCAGCTTTTCCTTTCTTCTCCATATGAAACCATTGTCTTTCAAACTTATCCATTCCTTAATGCAGGAGCTTGCGTACTCCAGTGCTAAGTTGTTACCTGCAGTAGGAGAAAAGCTTTAACAAAGTCATATGCATAGGATATTAATGTGGTTTAGCAATGTTTGAAAGCCAGAATGCAGTAATTTCTTTTAAATAAATAGAAGCGTAATTGATTATTTATTTATTTATTTTTAGAAATTGGAGGGCCTGAAGTCCTGTATATAAGCTATTAAACAAATGAATTTGTTTCTCTAGCTTTTGAGTGTACAAATATTCTAAACGCATTTCAGCCTTTCATACAGTTAGGCAGCTTTTCTCTTGTGTACAATCTGGAAAATACTGTACTGATACTTATTACAGAAGATATTTCATAATATTTGTTCTTGGACAAATTACAGTTTAAATACTGCCACAGCTGACTTCATATCTTTCAGTAATAACTTCCCCTAAGCCAGTTTATTCAGTTGTGTTATGAGCAACCATAAATATTAACTGCAGAATGCTACTTCTAGGAATCTGTACATATGCTGACAAAGTGCATTCTGCTTACACATCAAAAATATTTATTTCCAGTGTAATTGGTGAAGCTGGAAGAAAAACCATGGGTCTTGACCTGTGCTGAGTATATTGTGGACATGAATATTTTTTCATGTAATAAGCAGAGCCTTGGCCTTGTTTTCTGTTGTTTTCAGCCTGTTAGCAAAGGCAAAAACAAGGGAATGCCAAATTATCAGGTTTAAGATGATAATTAACCTTATCATCACTGTATTTTCTAGGGAAATTATATTAGGCTGCATTCATGAATGCAACATTAGTCTTTTATGTGCAATCAGCTGCTCCCGGAAAGTGCAGCTGAACAAAATTTAGCTTTAAATACATAGATACATATTTGTTCTGTAGAGAGTGGACCTTATTGCAGTTGTCAGCTGTGTATCTATTAGTTGCAGTGAAATGCAGTTAACCTCTTCTCAGAAGTGCACAAGAAAGGAATGAGAGGTAGCAGTCACCATTTTAGCAAGGGAAATTCTGACAAGATCTAAGACTGAAAAAAGCATAACTGTTACAGGTAAATCATTAGCCAGAAAAACTTTGAAATCTTCATCACTGGAGATAATAAAAACTTGGCTAGCCAAAACCAGAGCACTCTAAGCTACCTTTGAAGTTGAGACTGTTTGGGCCAGATGGTTGTGGTGGATGTCTCCCAGAGGGTGCTTTGAACCTGAGTTATTCTGCTTCTCTACATCAAGTGGAATTTCAGAAATGGAACTTTTAAGAGATGAGACAATTCCTATACCCTTCAAAGTCACAAGACAAAGTTAGCTGTTAGTTACCAGATTATTCATTATGCTGGTTTTAATTCACTTCATAGTGGAGAGTTGTGACATCTAAAAACCTTGTTTTCTAGATGCGGCAGTCACATTAGTCAGACAGTAAGATCTAAAAGACCCGGGCTTGAATTAGAAGCCCTTTGCGTCAATAGCTGAACATACAGGGAATGTTAAGACTGCAGTTAGGTTTTATAACTAGGCTGTATATCCTACAAAACAGAAACAGTGAGCAGATGCAGGCAGATGCTTGTGACAGAACAGTCAGAGTGGTGGGCAGCAGTCTGCAAGAAGACAATACAGACAGAACACTGGGTCATGTTTAACATGCCATAGTAAAAGAAACTCCTCTGCAAATGTGTTCGGAGAACAGTTCCCAAGTGAGAAGAGGAGCCTGGAAAAGTACACAAGTAATTGTTTGCTCACTTCGTAAATTTTCATTTAAGTCTGACTGGATTCATTCATAAGACAGGGTCAACATTTTGACTGTGAATCGGAGAGAAATATGTCAGGAATAAAAGATAAAAGGCACCTAAAATGAAGACAACCAATTTAATATGATAGAAAAATGAAAGTGGCTCAGTTGCAATGAGAGGGGTTACCTGAAAAATTTAGCGTCATGGCTGTAATTTAATGACTCGATGCAGGGAAAATCTGCAAGAATCTTTTTCATTTCTTTCATAAATGGAACTTAAATGGATTTGAACTTGACTTGCCTCCTCTGCCAATATATAGCAGAATAGATATAGTCTGCTATTCTTTAGCCATTCAGCTTATATTCTCCCTGGTACTGTAGCTATCTTCTTTTATGGTTACCTTTATGCAATGTAAAAATGTAGCATATGAAAACTCCATTTTATTTTTTTCTTATACATAATATGGATTAACTGGAGAAAAATATTGACTGAAATACAGCCATTTGTGTAAAATTTGCAGTTTGGCAGTATGAAGAAGTGGATTTTTATGTTATTCATTTTCCTTATCTGACAAAATAGTTGCTCAGGTATCATCACTGTAAGGCAGATTGTAACATTTTATTTAAGTTACTAAAATGTCTCTGGTAGGATTTGAGTGTTTATAAATTCATGTAAGTAGTTCTTACTAAATCTTTCTTTGTAACTTCTTTTTTAGAAGAAACTTTGGTTATTAAACATAATTTTAAAGAACAGATTTGGAAGCAGAAGGCACTAGACTGTTTAAGTTATTGGATGTAAATAAACCATTAGCCTATGGAGAAAGCTTAATTGTTTTCATTCTAAAGCAGGATATGGTTCAGAAGATCATGTTCCATGCATAAGATACACATTATTGACTATTGAATTTCTATTTTCTTTGTCTTAATAAATGAGGAGTTTATGTACAATGAAAAAAAGAATCTGTTTCTCAGTGGAATTGATTCCTCGTTCGGATTGAAAATTTCCACAATGATAATTGAAAATATTTTTCTGTATTGGTTTGATACCGAGTCAAAGTTGAGGTTTAAAAAAATTATCTGGTTAATTATAACCTGCGGCCTGGAAACTATACAGGAGAAATTTAAAATATAAACAGCTATTTTTTGCGTGCTTAAGTGGATTCGAAAAAGAGAATTGTTGAGGGTGCAGATGACAAACTGTTTTTAAGAACTGAGGGAATACGTTCAAACCCATAAAAGAGTAATTTAAAAACACAGTTGATTTTAGGTTTATAGTCCAACTTAATTTAGTTTATGATCTGATTTTGGAAAGTGTGCATTGAATTTAGCAAGAAGACTGCTTTCTGCCATTTGCTTCTGCCTTTCTTGATTCAAACAGAACCTTAGCATTACAGATCTTGGTCAGTATAATCTGCATTTTTGCATGTTTTATAGCACTGGACATGTAGTGATTCTTCTGAGTTTTATCACAGAATGGTTTGGTTTGGAAGGAACCTTAAAGATCATCTAGTTCCAAACCTCCTTCCACTAGATTAGGCTGTCCAAAGCCCCATCCATGCTGACCTGGAACACCTACAGGGATGGGGCATCATCCACAGCTTTTCTGGGCAGTCTGTTTACCCAGAGGTTGGTGAAGCACTGGAACTATTTGTTTACTTTTTCTAAATCCACCCTTTTTTAGTTTAAAAACATTACTGCTTGTCCTACTGCTATGATCCTTGATAAAGAGTCTCCATTTTTCCTGTAGGCCCTGTTTAAATACTCTTGAGGCCTCTACAAAGTGTCCCCAGAACCTTCTGTTCTCCGGGCTGAACAAGCCCAGATCCCTCAGCCTTTCTTCGTAGATATGCTCAGCCCCCTCACTCCAACAGCTGCACATCTTTCTTAGGCTGAGGGCCCCAAAGCTGAATGCAGTACTCCAGGTGGGATCTCAAAGTAAAGGGGGAGAATCACCTTCCTCACCCTGCTAGTCATGTTTCTATTACTGCAGATATTGCTGGCTTTCTGGGCTGAAGCTCACACTACTGCCTTATGTAAGCCTTTCCTCCACCTTATGTTCAAGCTCTTCTCCGTGACTATTCTCTATCCACTTTTTGCCAAGCCTGGATTCCTGTCTGAACTTACCTCAGCACGTGTAGGAATTTCTACTTGGCCTTTTTGAATTTCATGTTTTTTGCTTGCCCCATCTATCAGGCCTGGATGGTTTCCCTTCCCTTCAGCATGGCAACTGTGCCACGCAGCTTGGTATCATAGTTTCACAGAATCACCAAGGTTGGGAAGATCTCCAAGACCATCTAGTCAAACCATCCACCTACTACCAGTATTCCCTACTAGACCATGTCCATTAGTACAGCATCCAAATGTTTCTTGAACATCTCCAGGGACACAGATTCAGCCGTCTCCTTGGACAGCCTGTTCCAGCATCTTCCACTCTTCCAGAGAAGAAATTTTTCCCAGTATCTACCCTGAACCTCCCCTGGCAAAACTTGAGGCCCTTCCCTCTTGTCTTAGTACTGGTTATGCAAGAGAGGATGCTGGCCCTCCGCTTCCCACAGCCTCCTTTCAGGTAGTTCTAGAGAGCAGTGAGGTCTCTCCTGAGCCACTTCTTCACCAAACTAAATATTTCCTTCAGCGTCAGCTCCTCCTCATAAGATTTGTTCTCCAGACCCTTCTGGGCAGTTCTTCCTCTTTTCCCTTCATTGTGGATTAAGATGAGGTAGAAGTAAAAGCTTAAAATTGTCGTTAAATGTAAAATACATCATATAATGCAGTTTGCAGTTTTGATAATTAACATTTATGTATACAAAAGAGATATCTGTTGGGCATATTTCTTATGTTACATATTGTTTTATATATTTGCTTTAAGGGACAAATTAGTGGCATTCCTAGAACGTTAACTTTGATGTTTCAAGAACTAGGGCAACTATAATGAGAGCAGTGTGGTCTTGCCATACAAAGGGAAATATACTGTCAAGCAAGCAAAAGATAATAGCATCTTCTACACCCAGAAGGCCTGCTATGGTGTTTGTGTCTGCGTAAGATCCCCTCTGCCCTCAGAGCAATCTATTTTTAAACTGATGCTGAGTTTGACCTTAGTAAAGAGGTACTATTTCAAGATATTGAAATGCATGATCATGCACAGCGTGTTCCTCAGTCCTACAGGACATTCTTTTTTTTCTGCAGCAGATGTATCTTTCATAGTTTGCAGTTTCCCCAAGTTCAAAGACTTAGCTGTTTAACATTAAAAGGGAAACCTTAATTACAAACTATATTCTGTATCCTTAATCAAATAATAGTTTAGATGAATTAATGAGGCAGGCTCTTAGTTTCATTGTTCTGAAGAATCTTAAGATTGTTTCAGATGTCTGATTAGTACGGGAGTAGTATCAATAGAGTTGCTGTCTTCATTGTAAATGCATTTTCTTTGCTGTAACCTGTGATTTCTTGATAAGATTTGTGAAGAACATAGATTGTTCTAAGGTCCATACGTCCACTGCTTCAAAAGATCAACATGCCTTCCTTTAAAAGTTGAAGAGACATATTGGTGTAATTGGCATATGTTTATTGCAACATATTTAAAATACCTCGCCGAGCCGGAAATTTGCTGCAACAGTGAACTTTCATGGGTCTGTTGGGACCTTATGAGTTACTGCTTGATATTTATGTTTTCCCATGACAGCTGGACTGTAATATTGAGCATTAGTGAGATTTTTAAATAAATCTTAGCCCCTTACTGCATGAAACCTTATGCCTGCTTATTATCAGAGTGTATTTCTTGTGCATCTGTAGGGCTACAGGATTGTAACTTAACTGAGAACGAGGGCATCTCATTTAAACTTTTTTAAAAATGACAGTGATGAGAGTAAGGTGCTAAGAGGAGTCTTTATTGGAAGAAATCTATGAAAATACGTTAAGTTAAACATGATTTAGGAAAAGGAAGGACCTTTGAATGGTTACGCACATTTAACAAAGAAATTGCATTTCTTAATCTCTGAAGCTGTCTAGACTCTATTTCGTTTTGATAATTAAAGCAAATGACCACTTTCATACAGAATATTTACTTTATTTCCCTTTCATGTCTCCTTTTTGAGGCATTGTCCCAGTTGCCATCTTTGTGAGAATTCTGATGAACTGGCCTTCTAATTTTAATCCTCTGTTCAGTTCTCATTTTCTAATCCCACTGAAGAGATTGCAGCATGCTTGCAGGAGATCTGTGCATGCAAGGGGCGAGCTGAGGTTTATGTAAGCATTAGATAATGTGAAGATCGGTGCTGTGTTGTGTTGTCTTAGTACTAGAGAACTGTGGTCTGCTCTCATTCCAGTAGCTGTTGTGGCCTACTTTTCTGAAGCCTGCCCTTGTTTGAGCTAATTCCAAATACAGTTTCCTTTTTTTTTTTCCTTTATGATACTAAAAAGTTTTTTTTGTGTGTGTGTGTTTGTTTTTATGTATTTTTAATCAGCTTTTACCTGTGTTTATTGATCATATAGAAGGTAGTATCTCTCTCCATAACCTTTGTGAATGAACTGATGTATTTGAAAGCACTTAGATGTTGTGAAGGCAGTTGTATTTAGGATTTCTGTGATGTTATAACTATATGCAAGGCAACTCAGCAGGGTTTTTCAGTTCATAGGATTTGCTAATGCAGCAGCAGTTAACTGCCAAGGGAAATTTAAATTTGAAGGGACTCTTCATGTCCTGATTTGTAAAAGCCCTCCTGGGCTATTGTTCTAGAAATTTCTGCTAACACCTATATTAGCAGTACTCTGTGACTTCTCTCAGTTTCCATTCTGATGTATAGTCTGCTAAATCTCAGGAGGTATTACATTGCAGCAACAAGTATATTCTCTAGATGTTACTGACAGGGCCAGCAAATTTGTCAGCCCCTGGTGTTCAGACAAAATGTGCAGATCATTTAGTCTCATTAGCACAAAACATTACTTCAGGCTATAAATAATCAATTTGGTATCTAACCTACCAGTTATATTTTTGCCTTATATGTTAATACTAATGTCACTGATACTGGAATGGGCTTTGTACAGATACTACTGTTTTTTCTCTTTGTCTCATACTTGCAGTTGGCAAAATGGACAAATAAAGCAGATGAGTAATGTTTTTGTCATGAAATTCATGTACGTAATGATAAAAGCTGTGTAAAAAGCTGTACAGTTTTTAAAGTTACCTGATTACGGATATATATATATATATATATATTTAAACATCAACCTTGAACACAACAACAGTTTTATGATTCCTGCACTGTGCAATCCTGATGTGTCTCCCATGTGCTTTCTGAGAATAAGGTGATTTTGGAAATTGCTGTGGAATTTTAATTGAAACGCCAAAGATGAACAAGTGTAGACTAGTATGAGTACCTGATACTCAGGGACCTTTAACTTTGGAAGTAATTCAGCCATGCTAGGAATTTGTGAACTGTAAAAGCAAAATTATTAATGTGCATAAATTGGCAGTGTTTTCTTAAAAATAAATAAATAAATAAAGATATGTAAACCATATACTTTCTGACAATTAAGAGGCTTGCATATGTTAAACATTGCTCATTATCTACTTGTAGTAGCTTTAGTCTAATTTCAGATTGTGTAGTCCATTCGAGAAAGTATTTATTATCAACACACAAAGGTCGTCTTTTAAAACAGTGACCATTCAGTGGCACGTTGACTGCAGCACTTCACTTGCCCTCTGCAATTGATCGTAAAAGTGTATGCTATGTATGAGAGTCAGTCATTTTCTCCTTTCCCTGCATGACTTGGAGCAGAAGTTATATTTGGTGCTGTTGAGAACTCAGATTGTGAAAGGATTTGGAGTCCCTGTTGTCATAATTCCTTAGAGCACGTGAGGTTCATGGTGCCTGGGAGAAGAGAGACTGTAATCCTCTTCTTGCTCTTCCAATTTACAGCCCAGAAGATTACTCTCAACTTTTTACCCTTAGGGTCCAAATCTACCATATATTTTAAAGCTGTTCAGAAAATCAGAAGACTTATAGGAAAAGGAAAAATGCTAAATTGATTTATTTTACAGTTTATGAAGAAAAATAAAAACATAAAATGGTATTTACACTCACTACACACTTACACTGTTAATTTATAGATATATTTATGGTCTATAGTGTATATAAAATGTTTAGACCCTAGGTGCGCTGTTTATTTGGAAAACACTATCTCTGGTTTTGTGTTACATTGAAGATGCAAGTAGCAGCTGAAGATCCTTCACCTGGAATGGCAAACTTCTAGTAAGATAAGGGAATTCAGTTTCTTAGTAATGAGCAAGAAATATATGAAAGGGATTTTTCAGCTTAGGGCCCATTTAAAAGAAAATTAGTTCTGACAGGTATTTACGGGCAAATGAGAGATCTCTCTAAAGTTATTTTTGACTGTCTTTGTGTAGTTATATTCAAGAGGATGCTAATAAGCTGAAGAGAATTTATCAAATCACAGAGTCATTTAGTTCGGAAAAGACCTCTGTGGTCTTAAAGTCCAAACATAAGTCTAGGAATACGAAGTCAACTATTAAACCATGACTCTAAGCACCACATGTACGTATCCTTTAAGCACCTCCAGGGGTAGTAACTATACTGCTTCCCTGGGCTGTGTGATTATGAGATTATATACAGTTTTGATGCTGAAATGTATATTTAGCTTTGTCTGTAGATCACAGTATGATCAAATTTCATCTGTATATAAGGACTCACCCAGGCCACAGATTGTGTGCTACTGGACAATTTTCAACCCCACTCCATCTAGGTGGGTAAATCCAGGCATGTCAGTCACACCACTTTCAACCTGTCCTAATGAACAAATCCAGAAGCATGAAATGTAAAACGAAGATAAGAACAGGCTGGTTGATAGAGGACAAAATAACATCATTTACTGCTTGTGAGATTCTTCTGTTTTTGTTGATACCAGCTGAATTTTGCTGGAGAATTTTTACTGAATATAGATATTAAGGAAGGAATTGTGACATCTTCATTGTATTTTTGTTTTATCTTGCTATATTTTATTTATTTTGTTAGTGCAGACTTCCTTAAATAAACAGGTTACATTGATACTTCAGTACTTACAGCAGACTAGTTCATCTCTTAGTTAGGTTTACAAGCGAATGTCTCTTCTGTTCATAGCTTACTTTGACTTTTTTGTTTTAATTTTTCATTAAAAAAAATAATCTAATGAAGCCTTAAGGATGAAACCTCTAGACTATTATTTTATTCTTATTTACATTTTGCCATGCCTAAGGATACTGCTTTTGGACAGGAGCCTCTTTGTTCAAGAAACTCCACATAGATTTATTTGTTGCCTCAAGGGCAGGAGTTCTGCGTTCAATCATCTCTACTGTTTTAATAGTTAGATATCGTAAATCAAGCCTACTCACTAGAATTTCTCCATAGTCAATGGAGAAAAATAAGCATTTCCAAAATGAGTTTTTGTTAATAATCTTTAGACATTTTGTTTTGAATAATGGGCCAAATAAATGTCATGGTTTTTAATTTAGAATAAAAGCATAGTTCTATCTCAATTTTCCACTACTGTTCTTAAGCTAAATGCACGGTATTGAAATTAATTGATTTTGTTCCACCAAATGTTTTAACACTTTTTAATACAGAATTTACTTATTCTGGTAAATAATGTTTTCCTCATTATATCTTCAAATTCAGAGTAACACCTCTTGTTCTTCATGCACCTTGGAGCCTCCTTTCAAGATTATAATAATAGCTGAGTACACCAAGAAGAGTCTTAAATGTTGCAGTGAAATTTTCATCCTGTGAATAACGCATGCAGCTAATTAAGTAATATGGGGGTCTTCCTTACTTTACTTGTATTTACATCAATATTTTCTTTTTATTCTTTCCTTCCCTACTATCTGTTAAATCTCACAGAAGGAAAAAGGCCATAATTTAATGAATGACCCCTTGGATCACAGATGCTGACAAAATGAAGCCTGAAAATTTTAAATTGGCTGTCTGCTGTTATCCTAGCAGAGCCCATTAAAGTCACACAAGAGAGCATAACTTATTATGTAGCTAAACTGTGACTTTTTCATGCTTTCTTTGTAAACATGACAAAATTTATGGATGGCATTAGTGATACTAAGTTGACAGAATTAAAACCACTGTTTATTGATACAGTTCAGTAACTTGATTTAATTAGATTCTCACCACATTGATCTAAGAGGATTTTCAAGCAGTGTTTTATGACAAGGGCTTAAAGGAGAATGCTGAAATTCTCAGAGATGATGAATTGAAATAAAATATTTTAATTTCTCTCTATATGTTTAACTAAGTACTTAGTGTTTAGCCTTTTGAACTATTTTCAGGTGTTTGGCCACTGAATCAATCCAAACTCCAACCTTGAATACTAGTGATCTACATTAACACTTGCTGCCTGACAATTTGAAGAGTGGACTCTGTGGTGGATAAGGAATGGATTTAAACGTTGCAGCAGAGGGTTGTGGTCAGTGGATGTATGTTTGGGTGGAGGCCAGTAGTGAGTGATGTCCCCAGAGACAGAAGACATTATTGTCCCACTCTTCCTTCCCCTTATGAGCCCCCAGCTGAATTACTGAGGCCAAGTCTAGAGTCTCCAGACCTAAGAAAGTTGTGGAGCATTTGAAGAGGGCCCAGAGAAGGGCCACGAAGATCAGCAAAGGGCTGGAGCACCTCTCTTATGGAGACAGGCTGAAGGAACTGAGCTTGTTAGCCTGGAAGAGAAGGCTGCGGGGAGACCTCAGTGTGGCCTTTCAATATTTAAAGAGAGTTTATAAACATGCAACTTTTTATAGGGGTAGATAGTGATAGAAGAAGGAGGAATGGTTTTAAACAACAAAAAAAAAAAGGGAGATTTGGATTAGTTGTCAAGGGGAAGTTTTTTACTGAGACAGTGATGAGGTGCTGACACAGGCTGTGCTGAAAGCTTGTGAATGCCCCATCCCTGGAGGCGTTTAAGGGGCCTTGGGCAATCTAATCTAGTTCTTGATGTACCTGTTCATAACTCTGCCTGTGACATGGGGACTGGAACTTGATCCTTGAGGTCTCTTCCAACCCAAGCCATTCTATAATTCTTTGATGTACCACCAATCTTAGGACTCTTAACAACTTAATGTTAATCATAATGCCTCTCCATGAGAAAATAAATTGACATAAGTATTACAAAAATCATCTAGAATATGTCTTGGAAACCTTTTCCTTGTGACTAAGTAAGGGAAGTTATTGAAATAATAATTTAACCAGTTGTACAGGAGCTACCTGTACGCTGGCGCTGAAGTGTAAACAACACCTCAAAAGCAGGATTAAATGTGCCTTGGCGTAGGTTATAGTCATTGTATCATTACACCAATCGTCTGTTCTTCATATTCACCTTTGGTTCAGTGCAATTAACAAAACTAAAACACATTTCCACCTGTGAGATGTTTGGTAATCAGGAGGTGCTGAGGTTCTGGAAGCAAATGTGCAGATATGGTTCCCATGTCATACAAATGCGGGGCTGTGGCATAAATGTCTTAATTTCTTAATATACTTTTGTAAAAGGTAGAATGATGTAGGTACTCATTGAAAAGTTGTCATTAGTAGCTCACCATTCTCCAGATGAACAAAGACCCAAAAATCACAAAATCTTTAAAACAAAAACAATGACACATTTATTGCAAACACCAGTCATCCCTACAGACATTGTAACTTGATAGTTCTGGGCTTCTGAATCATCTGTCATACAGATAGAGGAGTTTGGTCACTATTGGACTGACATAGATGGTTTAAGATTTTGGAACTAACCATAGGGTTGGAGCTCCACCCTTTTATCCTCCCGAGGTGTCTGCTCATTCCTGGGGGGCTATTTCTGTTTATCTCACCCCACGTGGACAAGCTTTTTAATGATTTTATAGGCAGGTCATTCATCAGATGCTAATGGTGAACTTAGATTTAACATTGCTCCCCATGATTCCAGTTCTTCCATAGTTTATCAGCTCCTGAACTATTTCTTCTCAGGTCAGGGGATTCTTTTTGATTTCCCTGTCCAACTCCTTAATTGGGTGTAGGGGTCCTGAATCCCGCCTCTGTTTATCAGCTGATTAAACTGGACTCAAATTCTGGCTCAGTTTCTGAGACTAAGTCAAAGTCCATTCCTTGTTCCTTTTCTTCTAATTGAGACCACGGAGTTTTTTCCCAGTCTAGTGCACCTGACAGCACCACATGAAGTCTCTGAGTGGTATTACATTCAGCAGTTAATTGGCTCTGCAGGGTTTTCAGTTGTTCCTGCAAGGATTTAACCATTTCATCTCTTGTTTGTTTAATCAGCTGCGTCTCCTTCTGAGCTGTCTCGTGTTGCTTCCAGCACAGCATACGCTATGGCTTTCTCTGGCCACAGTTTTTGCTCTTTCTCAAGTGTTGTGATTGTGCCAATTGTTCTAATCCCAAGTCATCGCTGGTGGGGAAGGACATGCATTATATTTTTTTTAGCTTCTCAGTAACAGGGGTGTAGTCAAGCACTTGTATTTCCTGGGCAGTCATGGCTTGCTGCTGCTCATCTCTCTCCTGGCTTTCAGCCCTCCTGGCATATAGCTGAGAGGTTGCTTTCTGATGCTCCCCACGTGCAGATGTCGGATGGAGTATTTATACCATTCAAACCTCTCCTGGCTTATGGCCTTTGTGGTGTTCAGCTTAGGGGTAGCCTCCAGACCTTCTGACACTGAGGGGATCCTGCTGACTGTGCCAGGTTAACGTTCAGGCTCCACTAATGATACTGACTATAATGGGAACTTCAGACTTTCAGTTCCTTTATTGACACACGCGTTTAACGTGGTTTATCGATCAATTTTAGAAGTGAATGAAGTCTCAGGATAATCAACTAACAGTGAATCTATCAAAAGAGACAATGCCTTTTAATTTCTTCCTTCCTGTATTTTTTGCTTTTCCTACGATAAACTTTACTGGTAATAACAAGCAGAATTGGTCTCTGAGACTTCTAAGGAAGCTTTTAGATATGTAAATAGAGAATGCAGTTGGTGAGTGCAGTACAGGTTGTGAAGTGAGTGTAAGGAACTGTAGATTGAAGGCCAGTCATGGCAGGAAACTTGGAAGAACCTTCATGGAGTTATTGGTGGAAACTTATCGAGGTTCGTGGAGTTGCCTCATGTAGTTTCATAAGACTTGTATTCTATTATGTATGGTACAGGGATGTAGGGGGGTTAAGTTGCATTCAGCTAAGAACTACTTGACAGAAATTTTGCAGCTGCATGTTAAAGTTGGTGGAAACTGTAATGGTTTAGGTAGAGGAGCAATATGTATTGAAGAGGATGGTAGTCTTTAAACTTACGTAAACCCAGTTTTGTACTGTTGTCATACAGCATTCTGTCTTTTTACAGTTATTGGTTTGGCCTTAAAAAGTACACAGCCTCTCATTTATTTTCAATCCTTTTACTGTTGAGTGAATGTCATCGCAGTAATGAATACTGCTGTATAAAAGGAATAAAGATTTTGTTTTACTAAATATATTGAACTGACCAACACTGACATACTCGCTTGGCTGCTTTCTAGTTCAGTTATAAAAATAGCCCAGCAGAGCTTCCTTCTATAAAAGGATTATTCTAGGGTACATTTGCTTTAGCAAGAATAAAATATACTCTGTGTTACTATATTTGACAGAACAGATGACGTGCAGTATTCTTATCCTGTATTTACAATGAAGTGATGCTCTTTCTCTGTTACTAGAATTCAGAGATTATTTTTTTTAGAATGGTCACAAAAACCCTTCCTTAAGGAATTTCATGGTACATTAAAAAAATATTTTCTTTTTATAGCGTTCTTCATACTAAAATAAATTCAGAATCTCTAAGGCATGATGGAAGATATATGGGAAGAGCTTCTACTATATATATAAAGAAAGAAATAGTGCAGTTTGAAGGAATTATACAGTAAAGGAGGCCTGATCTAAGAAAATACAACTATAATATTACTGAATGTTTTCACTTTGAGGCATTCTACAGAATGCTGATGTATCCAATAAAAGAGCACATTCATCAAAATGTAAAATTTTATTAAAAAAAATGCAGCACAACACTTCAGTTTAAGCATACAGTACTCAGATTTCACATGAAGGTGAAGAAACCCCTTAGGCCTTTTAAAATTTATGAGGAGTCTTGTGATTTCATTCATTATGTTGACAATATGCACAGCTTCTTTTGAAAATGGATTGGACCAAAAAAGGTGAACAGACGTGGTTGTAATAGCTCTTCCCATAGTGTGTGCTGAATTATGAGAGTTACTTCTGGTTATATGTTACCCAGGAGAACTGTTTAATGTGCTTCGTTATATAGATCTGCAAATTTTTAGCTGTGGGCTGGTATCCATATTGAGCCATAAATTTACAGTTGATGTATTGCTTTTTAGGCAGACAACTTGTGCTTTGATAGAATTAAGGGCAAGAATTGATTTCCTGCTAAATAAGACACATTTCAGTTTAAAGTATAATAAATGGAAACTGGAATCTCTATGTGAAAGCAGATACGTGTTGTAAATGTTGCATATAAAGAAAAAAAATATATAATTATAGATTTGCATATAGATTTTTTAGGATGCCTTCTGAATGAAAATGGTGTCTATAATCCTTTTGCCAGTTGGATTTCAGTTACATCAGAAACATTTCTGCTACCATATTTTTCACACTTGGACTGAAATTCTGTTCTGGTAATATAACATACTCTCAAAATATACTTTTGCGTATTTATAAAATACTGAAGTGAATGTTGCAGAAATTAGCAGCTTCATGTGCTCTTATGTACCATTAAGTACTAAGACTTAAAAAAAACCAAAGACAACAAAGCTTTACAGAAGGAAAAAATTAAGCGATGATAATTTATCAGCTATGTAGCACCATTGTTTCTTGTGGAATTTAGAAGGAGGCTGATTCACTAAAATCCAGAGCAACAACTTTTACAAACTTAAAGCAGTTCTTTCTAATCAGCATTTCAGCTGCCAAGCAAGTCTGCTTAATTACACTTCTGCCCTGTGAAAAGCAGCTATTGTTCTTGCAGTTTCGCGATGCTGGTATAACAAGTAACGCAGTAAAGAAGCTACCTCTACTGGCAGAATAAGGAAAACTTTCCTGTGTCTTCAAGATAATTTATGTTTGGAATGACATCCTAGTTTAGACTTAAAAAAAAATCAAGAAAACAACAAACCTCTATCCCCTTTTCCTCTCTTTCCTGTCCGTTCTCTCTTTCTTTGGATTATTTCTGCAGTGAAGAATGTTGTGAGGAAAGTTCATTCCTCATCAGAGATAGATTTATTCTGGAGGATTCCATGTTCTGTCTTTTACAATTTCCTTTTCAGCTATTTACTATAAATTTTTCCAGTTGCCATATAAATTAATGTCTGTAAAGGCAACATTTTTCTCTAAGTATTATTTCCCATAGTCCCATTTTGTGTCAAAGCTGCGCTGTCTGCAAGAAATACCCCATCCATCTAGTTTTTGTTTTACATGTGAGTTTTTCATTTAGTCTGCTGCTGTGCTCATTGTAGCTGAGATTGTGCATTTCCTCTGAAGGGAGCTGCTGTCCCCTCCTAATGTTTTAGCTTATTGGCTAAAGGGATGTGCCTCATCTTTTTTCTAGCAAATGCTAGAGAATGTGTCTTAATTTGGATTTTTTGTTCTTGAGGAAGAATCTCCTTGTCAGGTTTTAAAAATTATTCTGTGCTTGCCAGATTCTATTAAACAGGTTTTTGGGCTTTTATCAGAAAAACGTATCCTTTTTTTTTGATTGTTTTTGTTTTTAATGTGTAATGAATTTTGTGAAGATAAATAGTAATTGCTGAAGGAACGATTTTTTTTTTTTCATAAAGAGTGGTGCTATTTTTTACAGTTAACTGTAAAAAATGTACCGTGTTACAGAAATTGTGAATACAAGATCTGTGCCACGCAAAAGTCACCACATTCACTGAAGATTTCAGTTTGGGTGATAAACTGGAGCTCTGCAAGGATTTGTGAGTGCATGCTGAATACTTCAGGTGTTTGGTTAACATAAACCTGTCTGACTGGGTCCATGCACTTGCTCTTCTGCTCATGTCCACACTTTTTGCTTTTCTATTGAATTTTTCTTGTCATGCCATCTGATTTGATATCTATGAAGGATCATTTAGCTCAAGTCAGTCAACTAGTGGTTGTTAGGAGTATTTGTAAAGCAGAGGAGACGCCGTTATGCTGTGGCTCAAATATGCCTCTAAGCATCGTCCAACACTCAAAAGAAGCCTGCTTGTACGCCTGTGAAACCAAGCTGCTCTGCTTTTTCCTCTTTTTCACAATTACCTTTGCAACCAGGAAATACACCTCTCTATGATACTTTCTTGCCAATCCACCTTTTTTCTTATCCTAATAACGTACAAATGTTTTCAGAGCTTCCTGCTCTACTGTTTCCTAGCCAGCTCTCACTGTTTGTGAGCAGATAAATAGTTTGGTATCTGGTGGAAAGAAGAGCCATCCTCTTGTTTTACTGGTTCCTTATTAAAATTCCTGAAGTGTTCTCCTCTTTCCTGATATCCTGCTAACCAGCTCCCAACCCATGCCCAGCTTTCTCCCCTAGCAGCAGAAGAGAGTGAGACGAACTTCTCCCCTTCAGGACTCCTTCCTCTTGATGTCATATGGTGTGGAATATTTCTCTGTCCAGTGTAAGTCAGCTGTCCTAATTCTGTTCCCTCCCAGCTCTTTGTGAATGGCCTTGGTATATAAAACACTGCTTAGCAGCTACTGTAAACATCGGTGTGCTATCAGCATTGTTTTTCTTCTAGAACCAAGCAGCGTTATACCAGAGACTTTGAAGGAAACAGTTCTATCCCAGCTGAAACTGAGACAAACCTTTACAGTTCTTTGCATGTTGTACATTGATTGCAATAGTACACTACTCCCCTGGAAAGAAAAGATGGATTTTCTGGAGGTTCTCTTGTCCTTCAAATCACTTTGATACATTTCATCCAATTTTACCCTTCTCTTCTAGAGGTGGAGGTGGTAGAAGGTTTAAGCTGGTTTTGAGAAACAATGTTTTAAAAGTAAATTGTGGACACAGTCTTGATATACCTATATATTAGGAAGAAATTCCTCATGATGAAGATGATGAACTACTGGAACAGGGTGCCTGGAGAAGTTGTGGATACATGGAGGTGCTCAAGGCCAGATTGGACAGGGCACTGGGCAACCTCATCTGTTGAGTGGCATCCCTGCCCACAGCAGAGGGTAGAAAATAGATG
The DNA here is from genome assembly GCA_036925125.1 of Oreortyx pictus. Classification (NCBI taxonomy): domain Eukaryota; kingdom Metazoa; phylum Chordata; class Aves; order Galliformes; family Odontophoridae; genus Oreortyx; species Oreortyx pictus. The sequence continues at coordinate 159,882,996 of JAUPFR010000001.1, read as the reverse complement.
GTCTTTAAGATCCCTGTCAACTCAAACTACTCAGTGATTCTGTGATTGTGTCTCAACATGGGTTCTTACTTTCATTTTTGTCTCTACTGGTATTCACTGATCAACATTTAAAGCTTTAAAATTTCTGAAAAAAAAAATTATGAATTATCTCCTTGTTCATTGTGACACTGAAAAAGCACCACTTATTTAGCTCTGTATTAGCCACCTTTGTTTGGAGTTGTGAAGCCTAAACATTAATTCTCTCAATTTTGTGTCAGTACTTTGATTCTAGTTATATTTTTAAAGTATTTTCAGAAGTAACATTTATCTGATATTGTGTAAATCCAGCTCTAAATTCACAGAAGTTTTCTTCTAAGATGTGTCTGTTTTCAGGTTAGATCTTGCAGGCATCAGAACAGACTGTTAGTGTTGTATCTGCTGCTTTTTTGGTGCACTGTACATGTGCATGCTTGATAGATGTAACTTTCTTCTACTGCTCTGAGTTGGCAGCTTTTGGCTGCATCACCTGCAGTTGTACATGGTTTTGCAGATGTATCATGAGTATTTCTTGTCTTATGCTGTTTCTGGCAGTATTTCCTTTGTGAATGGAACTTTTTATGTTGTATTCTTACATTTTTGATTTTTGACTGTAGCCCAGGAAGGTATTCTTGTATTTTTCTTTCTTTGACATTTTCTTTTTGTCTCTGCAGCCTGCTGTATTATACACCACTCTTTCTGAGTGTGAAGGCATATAATTTGTTAGTTTCTTGCCCCTCACCCTCCACCCTGCAGCTTTGGTTATCTGAACTGAATTAATATCTGATCTTTATAATGAAACCTGCCAAGAGTCTTAATTATAAGTCTGACTTATTAGCTTAAACTGAATAAGAGAATCTTCAAGGAATTTTTTCACTTCTTGCAATTTCATTTGCAGTCTTTCAAAAATGTCTCTTCTTGGGGTTGCAGTATTACTACAGTTTCACTTCAGAGCTCTTACTGTCAGTGTGACTCTGTTTGAAAAACTGGTTAATTCTTCAGTAGTTAAAGGTTCAGAGAAAATAATTATAAGTGAAATATAGTTTTAAAGTTTCATCTCGTATTCTTGCTTTTCCCATACAGAAGTCAGATACCTGTCCAATTTTGTTCCTGCCATCCATCAATCTAACACTAGTTTTGGTTTGTTACTGGCCTTTAGTTGCTGTGCTTCTATTTTTTTTTCTCTTACTATATTAATATACCATATTGATATATTCTTTTTTAAATTATTCTGTGATAGTGGCTATCTTGCTTTAATTTTTGCTGTATTTGATCTAATGTATACAGTTAGGTATTTTGATTCTACTGTGAATGCTAATTTTCTAAATATTGATCAGATGTTATATATTTGACAAAATGAAAACTGGTTTTATATATACAGTTTTATATATACAGTTTTATATATACAGATATACAGTGTGGGATGGCAAAGGCTCCTTGAATTTAAACTGTGTATACAGCAGGAAAAAAAAGCAAAGGGTGCTGAGTGGGGAAGCTTTGTTCTTATCTCCTTGGGGAAGAAAATATTATATTTGCCCAGTGACAATAAATGGTGCATAGGAATTAAAAAATAATGTCCATCTACCATTTCAAATAGTTTTATTACTATTTGGAATTCAAGATTCTCCTTGAAGGACAGATGGCAATTACATACTTTCTGAATTGTTTGCTGCCTCGGGCTCTTACGATGAAACATGAAAGATGACAATGTGTATTATATTCTCCTTTCATGGAATTAATCTCTTCTCCCAGGTTGCTTCTGTAGGTACTTCATTTAACATAGGTAGTCTATTCAGAGTTAGTTGTTATGTTTTTATAATTGAAAACATTGGTTCCTGATTGTTTAAATGTTTGAGTGTTGATTATAAACTTCAAAGTCAAACCTTTTAAAGCTTTTGCAGTGGCTGTTCTGCTTCTGTTTTCTTGATATTTTGGTGTCATTATATATGTAGAGTATATTGAATGTTCTAGGTTTTAGAGCTCTGCCAGTCAGCTAGTTCTCAGCCTACCTCAACATTCAGTCCTCATTCCACGCTTCCTCACCTTTGTTGTCAGGATGCTGTGGGAGACAGTGTTAAATGCCTTGCTGAAATCAAGGTCGACTACATCTACTGCTCTGACCCTGCTGGCTCGTGTTCATCCGAGAGTCGGCTAATGCCCGCAGCTCTGTTTCTCATACACACTTTGCCAGCCACTCTGCCCCAAGCCTGTAGCGTGGCCTGGAGTTGTTGTGGCCAATGAGCAGGACCCAGCACTTTGTCTTGTTCAACCCCATCCCCTTGGCCTCACCTCAGCTATCCATCCTGTTTGGATCTCTCTGTAGTGTCTTCCTTTCCCCAGGCAGATCAACGCTTCCTGCTAAGTTGGTGTCACCTGCTCTATCTTCTATTTCAGTGGAATACAGTGCCAGAAAAAAGGGAGTGCTGGCATAACTGGCTATGAAGACTTTTTAGGTGGAGCTTTCTGTCCTCAGAGACTTGCTTATGGTTGCAGATTTCCTCTGTAGTGACTACAAATGTGCTATGCAATCAGATAAGAGAACTACCATTCTATGGTTTCTAGATGATTTCCAAAATTTCCATAAGCTCTGAATGTCCTGACTGGTCAATGATGTAGCCAAGTGGGCATATACTGCCTGATTTTGTTTTCTTTTTTTCCTTTCTGTTTTAAATGTTGATCCTACTACATTCATATCGCTTTCATACTGTCAGTTTATCGCTGTTCTGACATTACAGTTACTCACTGTACGACAGCTATCAAGTTAAAGGAAACAGTTCAAGAACATTTTTGCTTGCCTTTATAAAGCTTGGACTCTAAATGAATTCTGAACCTCCCATGTTGCCTACTGACAAATATTGCGCATATGAAACTCGTATTATTGTAGGTCATTGAATTCATTTTTAAAATGCCAATTGACATAATTCCCTTAGGGAGTTGTAAGTTGCAGCCTCGTATTATGTTCTAGCACAAATGTGGAAATTCACTGTTTTAGAAGGGAGCTCATTTGTAGTACAGAAGCAACTTAACATGGATCAGGTGATCCCCTTGTAGCATTTAAATCCAAGTAGATGGAAATAGTAGAGTTTCTAGAGATTTTCACTCCATCTGCATTTTTAGCACTCAGGAGAAAACTGGGATCGCTGTCTGTATTTTTGACAGCAAAATTCAGAACCACAGTTGATTGTTGTATTTTGCATAACAAAAATGGAAATTAAAGTAGTAGTTCAGCACAGACAGAGATACCAAATGCATGAAGAGAAACAGCCAAACGCAAGTCTTGCAGCACTGCTTGTGTGATTTTTTTTTATAATTGGAAAGATCTTTGGATGCTTCTGGTACTTCCTGTATCTTGTTGACGTATAGTATGCATTTTACTTTCATCATACAGTCAAAAATAGAGCACTGTAGTGAGAGATGATCATTAGCCAATAACATTTGCTTCTCACTTACTTATGATAATGCTAAGTAGCAGCGTGGCACTTAACCGTCAGTGAATGATTTCAGCTCCTTGTGTGCTGAAGTTTATAAATATGGTAATTTTTATTCTGTAGAGGTGTGCAGTATAATCAGTTTATGAGGGTTACCGTCTTAGGCCATCCTTCCTTGTAGAAACCTTCCAGCATCATCTTGTCTACGTGAAAACTGTAACCTGTTTAGAAGAAATACAAAAGTTGCTAGAGTTGATGCATTGCTTATTGTGAAAATGCACAATGTTGTGTGTACCTGTTGTTCTAAACTTTTCAGAGACAGTATTTTTTTCCCAGTAGGTATGCTTCTTCATTTACAGAAGAGATGCTTCCTGCCTAGGGTAGTCAGCATGGAGTGTCTGTGACCCTCTAAAACTTGTCTGTAATGCTCAAATTGTGAATCTTGACTCGGGAATCCTTAGTGACAGGAAATTAACTAAGAAAAATAGTTAATATGTTTTAACTAGATAAGATAAAATACTAGGTAATGTATGATGCAGAATAGATATATAGATATATATATATCTTTGGCAACATAGTAAAGACTTAATAGAATATTGGTTTATTTTCCGATTCATATTTCCAATTAAAATAATTATGTCCTTGAATAAGCAGAATTCTTTTTGAAATTCTCCAGTGAGAGACCGCATTAATACTGCATATTTCATTTATTTCTTCACATTTCATTCAAATTTGCTTGATTCATTTTGTAACATTTCTCTGGTAGTGTAGCTTTTAGAGGCACAAAAGCATGCCAAGGATGCCACAAACTATGCTAATCTTTAAAAGCAGTTTTATATGAGTTTTTTTTGGTTACGTGGGTAATGATGGGTTAACAGCATAATATCATTTGAGGCAAGAAGAAGGAGGGAGGGAGGGAAATGCTTTCTTTGTATTATTCAGACTGTGCAGTGAATTTACATGAGAATTTTATCAGCATTCTTGGTGAAATGCCTACTGTGAATGAATTCCCCACAGATGCAAATTTTTTGAACTGTCTCCTTTATCTTTCTTCTTTTGAGATATAGGCTAAAAGGATGGATCTGCTTTTTATGTCTAGAGAATGATACCTTGAGATTTATTTGTCATATGTTTCAGACAAGCCTGTCCAGCTGTTGAAAATAAAGGGCAATTTTGCAGACAGTTTTCACTTGCACTAGGGGCGAGGTTGTGTGTGGCAAAGAACTGGGGAGAATAGCCACTTTTTTGACCATCTCTGTTCTATTAGTGAAAGTGACTCAAAACAGTCCGTACTCTGAGCAGAAGTCTTCCTATGCATAAGCAACCTAAAATAGCACTATGTGAAATGAACTGGGTTCAGCAAATTCAAGTGGAAGGGTGGAGCAGTTCCAGACAGGAGTAGAGAATGGAAGAGGAACTCATTGAGAACATCTCTTCCCAGAAGGAGTTGGGGATTCTGGAGTAGGAGAAGCTGGACGTGAGCCAGCAGTGTGTATTGCAGCCCAAAAGGACAACTGTATTTTGTGTTGCATCAAAAGCAGGGTGGCCAGCAAGGTGAAGGAGGTGATTGTTCCCCTCTGTTCTGCCCTTGTGAGGCCTCAGCAGGAGTACTGTGACCAGACGTGTGGCCTCCAGCACATGAAAGATTAGGAGCTGTTGGAGTGGGTACAGTGGAGGGTCATGAAGATAATTAGAGGGCTGGAGAACCTCTCCACTGGGGCAGAGTGAGCTGGGCTTATTCAGTCTGGAGTAGAGAAGGCTCCAGGAGACCTAATTGCAACCTTTAAGTACTTCAGAGGAGTTTATAAAAAAGATGTATGAATCCAGAAAAACTGACTTGTATGATTATTATTGGCTTTCATGTTCTTTGTCAGAGTTAGAAAATTTTCTGTTAATACTATTACAATAAGACTTACCCATGTACTATAGTAGCTTGATATACGTTGTAGTACAATTAAAATAGCTCTCCTGCTGGGATCACTAAGGTGACAAGTCATTAAAGTCAAATAGAGGATAACTATTGCTTTCTTGCAATCTTAAGATTGTTTTCTTTTCTTTGTAGTTCTTTGCTTAAAAAGTTTTAGCAGATTGCAGATGACCTGGCCAAAAGCCAAGCAGAAGTAGGTTTATTGTAGATGAAGACTAGAAGAACTGGTAGCCAGTATATAGTATAATAGTGTGATTAACATTGTTTCTTTTTTTCTAAATGGAGAACAGTGGTTTGTTCTACATAAAAGCCAGTAATCAGTATTTATAAGTATCTTGTCCATTTTAAGTAAAGAGTAGAACACTACACTTTTTATATAATTTTGAGTAAATTAGTTACATGTTTTTTTTCCTTCTAGCACATGAGAGAGAATCCAGTGATTGCATTAAGGTGCACATGTTTATGATTGTGAAAAGGCTTTTTGTTTTTTCTTCAGAGGCAGCTACTGTTAGTAGGTCGAATGATTTCTTGGCTTCACTGGTTCTGTCCCCTTCAGAGAAAATTCTGAGGACTACATTAGGAGAAGGTGTAGAATTCATTTTTTATAATCTTGTGAAATCTGAAGGCTGGCACTTTAATCTATAAACACGATCATCAAAACCTAGCAAGTAAAACTCATTCTACTTCATGTAAACCAATTTTACATCTTGTCTCCTGTATCATAAAAAATATATTTTGTTGTTTGCCAAAGTGACTGAAAAAAGATGTATTGAAAGGCAGCAGTTTGTCAGGTAGATCTTATGGTATGGAATGACACCTGTCATATGTTGTCAGCATAGGCAGTTGCTGAGAGTTTTGGGAGTGGTAGTAATGAGTATCGGAAAATAGAGTGATAGGATGTTCATTTTCACCTGTAGAGTTCACAGTTTTGTGGGGACATATATCTGGTTCATTATTGATTTAAATGATGCACGTTTTAAACCATCAGCTGCAACTTGCTTTGAAATGTGTATATAGTTTCCATTTATTATCATTCATTTTGAAAGCTTTGACAGATAACATTAGTTCTCATACTATCTGGTCTAATTTCTGAAGTGTATTTTGATCTTGTCTCTACAAAGTTTTGGCCTTTTGACAAATGACCTGACGGATTCGGTTGAAGGTTAGAGCATGAGATGTAACAGTTTTTCAATGGTTGGTTGTTTTCACAGTCTTACTAGCATTTTCCTGACAGCCTAATATTTGAAAATATCATACCTCTCTACATCTAATTATCTTGTTTCATCACAGGAGTGTCATTCTGTTTTTGTATTATTAATTATGAAACTATTTGAAATCTGAGGTCAGTGACCCTCTATACAAGAGAAAAAAATCCAGGTGTTTATATTTCCATTTCAAGAGGATGAAAATAGTTTTAGAACCAATCTCATAAAATAATCAGATGTCAGTATGTATGGTCTGTAAACTTGACTTGTTTGCAGTTCTTACAAAAATTCAAATAACAATCAGAATCTGTTGAGTGGCTAGACTGCATATGCGTGAAGTAACTGAATAGCCATTCATGAAATTTGTGTGCATGAAATTACCGAATATCTACTGATATCTCATTTTCAGGTCTTACTTTTCCATAGTGCCTTGGCACTGACAGGTTTTTAAGTTTATTTTTACAAAGTTTTCCTTTCTTCTTTTTTTGAAGTTTGCAACAGATAATGTGGAACATTTTGTTACAAAGGGAGTTTTGGCATGGGAACCAAAACTAACTGGAAATGATAGTAATATTGAAGTTTACATGCTAGAAAATACTGTAATAATTAAGACTTCATTTGTTTTGTCTGGCACCTCAAAAATACCTTTAGTAGTTTACAGCTTACTTTGTCCTGATTAATTGGAAAACTGAAAAAAACACAGATAAATGTAATCGTTAAAGAAAATATTGAAGACTCCTCATTGACTTTTCAATTTGACTTTCTGTCCTCCTGTGCACTGAAGTCATAATGTTTCTTTCTTATGCTCATAAATGATGACATTTATGTTGTTAAAATCAGTCTGTAGGTGCAGGAAGATAAATTTCTCCGGGTGGTCACTCAGTTATCCCATCAGTTGGATATTTTCAAATCTTCCTTTGTCATTGGAGCATTAGAAGATGCAGATTTTTAGACTACCTTAGTGAAACACCCAGTTTTATTTGTGAATGTGAACGTGAAAAGCATTTCTATGCCCAGCAGTATTTCTGACTTTGTGTTATGTGTTGTGTTCTCTGACTAAGGTGCCTGAAAGGTAGTATAACATTATATGGCTGAATATCTACGGGTTTAAATCCATTATTCTGGGTTTCCATGCTTACATTTAAAAAAGGCATGTATGTCTGCAATGGTAATGATGCCAAGCTGGAATGCATTTCTTAGCTGCAGGTCACACATGGGCCCTCCATCCTGTTATAGCAATAGAAGATTTGATGTAGAGGCACGTTGTACATGGAGAAAAGGAACTTGCCAAAACACTTAATCCCATCTTCTTTCTCTCAGTTTTCAGCCAAGCTCAAAGATTGAAGACCTATTTCTACTATGGTTAGCCTTCTGAGGAATGTGCTGAGTTCAGGGAGCTGAGAAAAAAGTCTGTCGAGTACAGTAATACAAGATAAGGAAGGTAAAATTAGAGGTGTGTGTAGCGTTGTTGAGATGGAAGTATTCCAACTTAAAGGAAAAAATGGAGGTGGCAGAAGATAGCACCACTGAGGAGCTATTGCAGGTAGCAATGGGGGGTGAACCCTTCCAACATGATTGACAGCACTTATGGGGAAAGGGCTCGGTGTGTCTTGCCTGAGTGGTGATGGCAAGAATGCTTAGTCCAGTACCTCATGAAATTCTAAGTATAGGTTGTGTGCATTAACCAGTAAATAAATATAGGTATAGAAGTTTATATTTGTTTGTTGTTTATTTTAGTTGTGTTTTGGGGCTTATTCTGCTTCCAGCGACTTTTTTGTCTGTACCTAAACAGTAAAGAGACATAGAGAAGGTGGGATGTGTAGTCTATATTAGTTAATAAATAAATTAATTAATAACAGTTGTTTTCCTTTGAAATTCAGAACTACTTTTTGTGACCAGGGCAGTCCATTTTCAGGACTGACCAGGGTGTTTGTGTTCCTATAGAAATGTTCTACCAGAGTTAAAAAAATTGAACAAATATTTATTGTATCAGTTTGCCATAATCTCTCCTCCAGTGGCAATTTACTGTCCATCATCATGCAGCGTGTACTGCATTAGTTTAGTTCCGATACTGAAAAATGTCTTTTTAGCCACCTTTGAAGCAGTAATTTAAATTAAACTGTCATTGAGCCATAATGTTACTACAGTATTCTAGCAGTGTGATAATATACAATGGTGGATGGATGCAGATCTGTCTGTAGCAAAGTCCCCAAAATATAAAGACAAATCCATACTGTTGTGGTGGTGTGGTTTTTGAGATCCACAACCAACGAGTCCGAATATATTGAATTCACTTCTGCTGTAGCAGTGAAGAAATAATTCTGTAGTTCTACGCATAACAAGTGTCATAAAAATCAGACTTAGGATGGCATTGTTTAAAAATAATTTATTATTTCATATGGATTTGAAAAAAAAAACAATGCAAAAGCAGGTGAAGAAATAGAGAAAATAATTCTGAGTTGCATGTTCTTAAAAAAATAGTAAAAAAACCAACCATTTTTTATCTTTATTTACTTATTTATTTATTATTTTTATAAAAAACCTTACCATTGCTGTTTGAGTTGCAAGCTCTTAATTATATCTTACTCATCTAAATTAACAATGACTCTTCCTGACTATTGCGTCTCCTTTGCTACTGTTGCATATAGTATCACCAGCTGTTTGTTGTGTATTTTGGTATACTTAATTTCTCAGAACTTAGACTTGAAAAGTGCTAGTATTGTATGTTAAAACTAGCATACTATTTATAATGTGCACCTCACGTCTGGTCTCTGACTGTAGTGGTGGAGGAGGATAGGAATATTAAATTTTTTTTACAGATTGCTTTTTGTTGTTGTATGTATATTCTCTTTACAAGATAAGGTCAATGAAAACCTTCCTGTATAAAAGAAATTGTTTCTTTTTTTTTTTTCTCTGAGACGGTCTGTAAATACAGAGAGACTGCTTTTTCACATCCATACAGTGGTACTGGGAAACTCATTCTATATAACATTGGTCAAGTGGAGAGATTAAAGGTGAAGAAAATAAAGTTCCATATTTAATAATAATTAAAAAAAAAAAAAAAAGCCTTGGGAAGGAGGACAGGAAAACCTGAGTTTAATTACTTTAGGAAAACAAAGCAAAACAAGACGAGGAGGAAATGTAATATTCTTGATGTAAAGAACAAATTGGACAAAGTATGGCCAAGAGTAAATCAGGTATTATTGGTTCTGCATCAGTGCAGGAAGTCTAGGCTGAATCTTTTTCCTCCCTTCCAGTGTTAATTTTCTGTTAACTCAGTCTTCCAATCAAAAGAACGGCACCATTGAGATTAAAATTGATTTTTGACAGTAGCCACTTATGTCCTGCACTCCTTAATGATGGTAGTTCCTCTTGTTAACCTGCAGAGACAGAAAAGGGCACAAGCGCGTGCTGTTTGCAGGTTGGTAGTTTTCTAGTGTTCCTCAATGTGTGCAGCAGACTGAATCTTCATTGCCAGATTTCACGGTTAAAATTATTTTCCAGTAGTAATTCGTTGGATGTTACGCTGCATCTTATGCTTTCAGAATTATTTTTAAGCTATTATTTTTATGTTTGTTGTTTAATGCAAATGTGCTTGCCTGGAGTTGTGTAATAAAATGAAGTAAAACCCCAAACGTTTAGTCTGTATGGCGACTGCAAATGTTCAGAGCTGCTTGACTGCAAATGTTCGACTGCCTAAATATGGAAAGCTACAGTAATTCACGTAAATAGTATACAAATTCAAAAATCAACTACATATATTAGCCAGGTGCCTGCCACTTAATGGAAGTATTTCATGTTGGATGCGAAGAACACGTTTATATCTTAATACCAATACTTGTGTAAATATTTTACGTGTCTTGATGTGTCTTACTCTGTACTCGTCCTGCAGCCTCTGGCACTCTTCAGGGAAACTCTTTTAATGTTTTATTCACTTAATCTTATGTTATTTGTAAATCTAAGATCATTAGGGTGGCTGACAGAAAAAGAAGGAAAGTTATTCATTTTAATTAATATTTGAAGCTTGAGCGTGACTCCTAATGGTACCAGACTGGGAACTGTGTGAATTCTTTAGCCTACAGAAAGAACAAGCTATTAAATGATCATTTTTTACTGAGAAAAATCTGGTTTTTTTTTTTTGGTATTTAATGAAGTTCTAAGTGGCACGGGCCTGCTTCAAGAAAGGAAGTTATCAAAACAAGGTTAGTAAATCCATTCTCTATCTGAATACTTTAAATGCCTAAGTTATATATGAGAAATGTTTCTAATTCCTTTAACTCAAGCTATTTATAGCTGTTTGTAAACAGCGGGAAATAGACATTCCGAAACACAGCAAAAAATGTTTCTGTGAAATAAGAGCAGCAACCAACAAACAGCGGTGCCCCTGCCCCCAAAATAAACAAAGCAAAAAACACAAGCAGCATGATCAGAAGAGGCACAGTAAGTTAAACACTCAGTAGTTTTTCATCTTAATGTGATGCCAGCAAAAAAAGAGAATACATTTTTTTCTCTTTTTGAAGACATAGTATTATGTGGTGCTAATAAAGCTCTGAAAGTTGCATGTAGTATTTATAGCTGTAGATTCCTTTCAGATTCATTTCTTTGTGTCTTAAAATTAGAATAAAATACTTTACTTGCCACTGAAGTTTTATTTTCCAGTTTGGAGCATATATTTCGTAAAAATAAAAATGTTAAGAAAAATGATACTCACTACACAGCAACAGTTCTGGCTGCTGCCACTTTCCTTTTTGTTTGCTTTTTCTTTTTACATCTATTATTGCCAAGAGTGTTCTGTCTTTTGATCACAGACTTGAGAGGAAGCAACAAAAAGCAGTATTTATGAGTCCAGTAGGCAAAGCATAACAAAAGTTTATTTCTGTCTTTTCATGCTGTTTGTCTGATAAGAATCAGATTCAAGTGTATATTTTATTGCTTTTGCTATTTTGGTTTAACAGATGCATTTCTTTTTAAAAGACCTGAATATACCCGGTATGATTTAGCATTTATTACGTATTGGGCTTAGATTTGGTAAAAAGTAAATAACTAATAATAATAATGTCAAGTCACAAACAAGTGGTTAAGCCATCATCAAGTACTGTTTTCCTTGTTCTGACTCTAGAACTAAGCGTTTGGCTTTGTGACGTAACTTGTTCAAATTCATGGGAAAAGTTAATTGTGCTATTTTTTTTTACCATGTCTCCATAGTACCCGGACTTTGGGGATGTTGTCAGTATTCTGGTCTAAAACCTAGTTTATTTCAGCATGCATCGTTCTATATTTCTGTATGTTTCTTAGAAGGCTTTTTAATGTTTTCTCAGAACTACTTCTCATTCTTATTTGGAGATCGCAAACTATGATTGCACAGAATAAACAGTAATATCCAGCAGAGTTGTCCAGTATCCCATTAATTGTACTTATTTGCAAACTTTTACGATATTCAGTTAATATATTTATTAATTTATTGAGATAGCTTTACTACACTTGCATTCCAGGGCAAAGCCATAGTCTCAAGATTTGCCATTGTAGGCATGCTGAGTCACAGTAGGAAAAGAGCAAAATAGTTGAAGGTGCCGTGCAAACACAGCTCCTGATCTGAACAAATTACCTTTGGCTGCTTGGTCTTCATCATCCTGAAGATGTGAGGTCTCTTTACTGTCAGAAATATTCCTTCTTTTGCCATGTAATGTCTAGATTATATCTTATTTAAATGTATCTGTCTAGAAAGGAGATTTCTGATAAAATATAGTCATCTAGACCTCCTTTGTAATTGACAAGAGAAGTAGGTTATCTTGTTGTAAAATGCATCAGTTACATCTGGGATGAATTGCAGTCTTTTGGTGCTTGCCTGTCCCAGTCAGTTGGATGAAGGATCTGGCTGAGTAACTTAGACAAGCCTATCTTGTAGATAGCTGAAGTTAAGTGTGATGGATTTGACACATTTGGCACTTATGTGTGGCACTGCAGACTTAGAGTGAACCACACAGTTAGCCTAAAGGATAATAACTGCACTGTGTGTAAGTTCCAGTTAATAAAATAATGAACTCTATTGAAGTCTGATAATAGGAGCAAGCTGTATGTAGTTAGTTGCATGCAAATCACACAAAGACAATCATATGTAAATAGACTGGGAATTTCAGATCTCATCAAGATGTGATAATAATAATAATTTGAAGGGGCTTGTTGATTTGTAATACATGAAAATACCCAGAAGTGAGAAAGATGTGAATTGTTGATGTGTGGTAAAGGAAAATGATTATCTGTCCTGGATTATAGCTTCACATTCCATAGACATCACTGAAAGAGAAAGGAGAAAAAAAAGCATAAATCTTTCAACCAGGAAAAGGAATAGATTCCACTGTGGAAAACACAATGCTAATGAATGTATCAAGAAATACTGAACAAGGAGGACACTGTAGTATCTTGTTTCCATTGATTTCCTGCATAACTATATGAGAACATTCAATGAAACAGCCAAAGTGAATAATTAATAAATGATAAAAAATACTTTTTCACAGACTGAAAAAATGACAGTGATGTCAGTTTCTATAGGAATTTCTAAATTGATAAGTAGAAAAAAGCTTGATCGTCTAGATCAAATGTAGGAATAACATTACAGTGTAGAATGTTAGAGCTAAAGCTAATGAGGAAATATTGAAAGGTCAATAGAATCGAAATAGTTTTAGGCCTGCATTTAGTTTGTAAGATTAGGGAGAAGAATTTTAAAGAAAGCAGGTGATCTCATGACAACTTGTGGTGATTTTATTTAGTACTGAAAACAAAAACTTACTTTGAATGAATCACAGAAATGTTTTAATCTGGCCATACTCCTTCAAGTATGAACGCGGTCAAATACAATTGCTCAAAAATTTAGCCAGACTAGTAGAAATAGCTATCACTTTGCTGGCATTCTGTAACCTCAAAAACATGAAGTCTTTCTTAGCTGTCTTTAGCAGTATAGATGGATGCTGTAATCAGTCAGTAAAACACCTCTGTGACTCTACTATGCATTTTTCTTTAAGCAGAGCCTTGGAGAAAATATTCTCCTTGTTAAATTATGTCCCCAGACACAATGGTTTTCCCTTGTATCCTCCACCAAGTCATCATGTTCGTCTTCATTCATAAGATGTGACTGAATTTCCAAGATGCGTAGTGAGCAGCATGAATGTAAACATATGATATTGTTTGGCTCATTTTTGGATGTTCTTTTGTGAAAAAAACCTGTTCAGTGTTAAACACAAGCAGAGGGGGAGGTGGAGGACTGGTGAGAAAAAGGGGGAATCTTTTTTGTCTTCTCGGTCACAAAATCTGACAGAATACTATTCCATATTTTTAGGGAAATAATCAGCAAAATTCCTCAGCTTCCTCATTTTACGAATTAGTGTTGGTCAGACAAGTGATGTGACCTTACAGGAACTGGTGCCTAGGAGAATACATGGTGCACAGTCTAAGCAGTTACTTAAATAACAGGAAGTTCAGAGTCATTATGGCATTTGGAAAGGCTGGTTTCCATTTAGAAGAGCTTTATTCTGATCAGAAGAATCATGTACAAAGTTGGTTTGTGTTACATTATTAATTCAGAATTGTGAGTATTGATCATGAACAAAGGAGTTTTCTGCCGTGAGAAGTTTCTCTCAAAAGTGCAATGTGGGTGGATCCACGTATGAGTCAAAACATACTGCTGCACTTGGAGCAACAGTAGAGGATTATATAAGGATTTGTATAGCTGAACAGAGAATATATTAAATGGGCAGATAGGTAACTGTTTGTTCTTCCAGTTAGTTCCATTTAAAATAGCTGACTATCCATTTGCAGTTTACTCTGGTCATTCCTGGAAGTCAATTTGTGACATCCTGCAGAAAATTTTCAGCATCATAATTCCCAATGATTATCACTTTTAGAGAAGATTTTGCTTGTCTTTGGAACTGACTATTTTATGCAGTCACTAAGGGAAATGTATTAAAAGTGTTGGGAATGCATTACAGAGTAAGTGCAAAACTAAATGCACATCTGGAATACACCTATTACACTGTGGTTTTTGTTTGTAAAATGAATTGATTCAAACTTTTAGCTTAACGTGTATCTAGATTTTGTAAGATAAAAGAAGTTTTCTGAATATAGAATAATCAGTAAAGTAAAATAACATGAACTCATATACTGTTGAATAATAAACTCAAGATTGAGGGTATAATCTGTCTTCTTTGCGCTATGTTAATTTTCTCTTAATATCTTAATTGAACCCGTTTTACAGAGGCGTAAATGCAGAATAGCTACAAAATTTCCACTATCAACTGAATTAATAATCTAACAAAAAGTATAAAATGCCATTATGTTTATTTGTATTAGTTTGATATATTTCATTATTTAGCCACGTGCATACAATGCTACTGTTCTGTCAGGCTGTAATTTAATAAGTCTTTTAAAATATCGACATGTTATCTTCTGTTCTCAACATTTCTGAATCATCAAGTTGATGATAATAGTTGAGAAAAAGTTGCTGCATAGCTTTTTAAAAACAACCAGTAATCCTTACCTGTTAATTTTTAATGCATGTACATTTAGTATCTTTCATTACAAGACAGTCAGTAGTTACTGCTGGGGTGGAATTTTATCAATAGCTGATGTCAAGTGTATTAATGTAATTCTTCAGAACCCCAGAACAAAGCTATTTTTTAAACGTTGCAAGTCATTCAAGAGGTATGTATCATCTACAATTAAATATAAAATTTGCAAAAGAGCAAGATAATTATAGAGTGTGTAGGCTTCCACATATTTCCAGTAGGCAGCATAAAGAAAAAAGAGGAAATTAAAATTAGGGAGGATGTTTGGAGCAAAGGAAGATTGAAGACGCAAAAGTACATGCACTGATTATTTCTTGTATTTCATCCAACTTTCCTTCGTATTTCAGTTCTGTGAAATAAGCCCTAGAGAACTTTTGAATTTTCTGGATTTTATCAGTCTTTCTTTTGTGGTTAGATTTACCCACTTTTCCTTAATAGAATTAGAGAATATTATTATCATGAAGTATTCATTGACCTCTATGGTCATGGAGGTAAAATGTAACTAGAGTACTTAAATGCAGTAGAACTTTTTGATTTGTGCGATCAATTCTGTTGTTGTATTTGCACAGAGCTGAACTAAATATCACTATACAAACAACTGTAATACTGAACACATCGTATTTTCCTGTCCTATTTTCTTCAACAGATGATGTACAAAGTTTCCTTATGTATTTAAGTACTGCCTGCTTGGGTTACAGGATTTCAAGAAATCCTTTTTGTCTTACAGTGTGCAATCTTTGTCCATTTGGTTTCATTGGCACCTGGATTTGAGCTATGACAAATGAGTTAGGTCAGTACAATCTACGGAACCACATGGCAGAGAAGTGAGGGAAAGGGGCAGTGTCAGAGGAATTTCTTCTTGGTTTATTTCAAGCTTATCTTGTATCTATACCTATTTAAATATAATCCCTGCTCCTTTAATTCTGCTCTTCCAGCTACTTGATATTTTACTACATGATATAACAGATTCTGCATTCGTGTTCTTTTATTTTCCATTATCCTGAGTATCAGAACTAGAACTTCAGGCAAATTGCTTAGATTTACAGTATTCGAGTTGTTGAGTCCCACTGCAAATGTACTGACATTTTTGCACCTTTTTTAATGCACTTCTAATAGATAAGAGTACATAAAGCTCTTTTTGATAAGTGAGAATCTATTGAGTGAAACTCACATGTTTTAACATTGTGTTATCTACAGATAAAAGCCTGCACGTTGATAGCTGAGATTTATAATTATTTTCTTGTTTTTGAATAGTTAGGAATTTCATTAGTGCCGTTGTTTCTCATGTCAAGTTATACAATGACATGAGCAATGAATATCCAGGTGTGGTGATTGCAGGAGTACTTGCTGTTCCAAAGAAAGAATGGAATTTGGAAGCCTGTTTTGGGCCTTCTTTTTAGATTTGAATTGTTGATTGTGCCTTGATTCAGAGAAGAAAGTGAATGAATGATGAGCTAAATTGTCATGCTTCTTCTCTGCTTTACATGCAGTCATTGCAAGTCCAGCCTTAAAGGCAGTATACCTGTTCTTTTTTCTGTTACAGAATGATCAAAGATGAAGCTAAAATGCATTTTCAGCTTATAAGAGGAAACAGCTTTTCAAAACTGGAAAATTTGAGATGCCAGAGATTTCTTTGCAGGAGTTTATGTTAATCTGTCATGTAGAAAAGAAGCTGTGCTGGGTATATTTTCAACCTCAGGAGTACAAATTGACAGTCTATAAGTAGTTTAAGATCAGCAAATGCATCAGTGGTTAGTGTAAATGCAGTAAAATTTGCCTTAAGAGTTAGATGAGTTACAATTATTCTTCTGAAATCAATTTCCAGGAGGAAAAAAATTAAATTATACATGAGAGACTTTTTAAAGATAATAATGCCAACGTCAAAAGTATTTCCACTAAATTTTATATTTGTTGTGAATACTCTTTTGGCCTAGGACATTTCCTTTGGATTGAGCAAGATAAATGATTGGTCTTTAGTGAAATTCATGCATATATTCAACTGATTATTGTTACAAATGATGCATATTTATTGTTTTAAGAAGAAAGAAATGTAGTAGGAGTCATCTGTTGTAAATATATTCCCTTACTGCACAGAGGTCTGTAAACTGCCTGTCAATCAAACTCTTAAATATTTGTTTCCTTTGCTGCTTCTAGATTTTAAAAATGATCCCATTACATTTTAAAAAGATTGGAAAGATTGTTCTGGAATTAGTCAAAATCATGCGGGTGCGTAGGTGAAACATCTGAATTGCATTGGATAAATGACCATTAAAGCCTTTAACTCATTGTTATTAATCACATTTCAGATTGAGCGGAGCTTTATTATCTTTGGTTATCAATGTATGCATTCATCTTCTTTCAGGCAGGGATGTCCACGTGTTTACATTTGGACTTCTAAGTTTCAGTTTAGAACATGATGAGTTGGTTCAGTATGGCCTGCCTCCCTTGAAAATTGTATACGTCCTTGTTATTTTTATATTAGGATTGGCTGTTGGGTGCCATGAAATCCAGCAGTATCTGTTGTCTAGTGTGAAATGAATAACTTTACGAGAAAGATATGTGGTAACCTTCCAGGAGTACGGAATAAAAAATATTGTAGGATTGCTGAAATTGAGAATCATAAAAAACTTTCCAGAAGATGAAGTATTTCATTATATTCGTATCATTGTGAGAATCTGAAGAGTTTTAACCGTTTCTTTCCCTACCACATTTAAGCAGAGCAAATTACCACAATATAAAGTAATTTAGATAGGTACACATGCTGTTAATTTCATATTGAGTTTATTTTAAACATCATTTTAATAAGGAAGAGCAGTTCACAATTTAAAATCAACCTTATCCATTAGAGTATTGACTGTTATTTTGGAATGAACATGTACTTCCTTTTAAAAGTTACTAATGTGAAGTTCACTCAAAAGAAGGTAAGCTTTGCTTAGTTTGCTAAAGAAGTAATCTGTTCAGTGTGGAATTCTTTTTAAAGCTGCCATAGTTTTAAATTCTCTTTTTTTTTTTTCCCCCTTAAGTTTGCGGTACAAAAAAATATATATCAGTGTTTCATGTGTGTGGTGTCAGAACTTCTGTTACTTTGAACCTCTTTCATCCTTAAAACAGCATGGATTGTCTGCATATTCTATTTTACAAGGTCTTGTCAATTAAACCAGACATTTTGGAACCAGCTTGTATCATCCACAGTACTTCTTTCTGTGCAGTTTCACACTGATAAAAGTAAACCATCATTCTCAGAATCCCCCTGCAGCAGTTGATCTTTCATTCTTGCCTTGTTTTGAAATTATTTTATGATAGTGGTGGCTGCAGAGGGGAAGGATTACCTCAGTTATGAGTTCTGTTCTGCTGTCACAGAACGTGAGAGGTGAAAGGGAGGTCCCTGATTGGTGGGGGACTGAGCTCTACTGCTTCTGTCCGAAGTAGGATAAGAGAGTTGGACTCTCCTTGCCTCTTCTAATCAACAACCTGATCATCTCGGGGAATGGAAACCTTAGTAGACTTCTGTAGTCATTTGCACATTGCAGAATGAAGCAATTGGCAACGGTGCTAGCTCAAGTCTTAGGAAAGCTGTTGACTATTTTCTCATGATATAACCTTTGGTTTTTAGAAATTACCCTCTGTTTCTGTGGAATTGAAATAACTGCTTTTAGTGACCCTCAGAGCTTTTCAGGTTTTTGACCAGATATTTCCTATTTCAATTTTATATAGTCTTCCAGTAGTTTTAAGAAAAACTTCTTACAGCCTTCTTAGTGACTGACCCAGCACTTTGAATATCATCACTATGAGGTTTTTACATACATAGGTGCAAGTAAGATTATTGTGTGAAAAACCTAATAATAGATGACAGCGTTTTCTTTAGTCTGAAAGTAAGAAGTTATGAGAAGTAGAAACATATATTAGTAGAGCAAGATATCTTACAATATATTTTTAGTACATAAATATCTCCATGAGAAATCAAGCTTTAGAGAAATGATGCATGAGCTATTTTGAGATAGATATGTGGCAAAGAAATGTAATATATATATATGTATATCATATATATATATGTATATCTAACATCCTTTAAAATTTATGATGATAATTGAACTAAGGAAGGTTAAGATGCTGGAATATAGGGGAAAAATGCAGGTGCTTTCTCAGAAGACTAATTACGTGTGTATTTGGGCAAAATATAGGGTATAAAATATTTAGATGTGGAATAGCTTCATATAATGCCTTTATGAATTTTATTATTTATTATGTAGCTGTCTTTGTCACTATGAGGCAAATGTCAACATCTATAATTGCATGGGTTTGTTTTGTTATATTCTGGATGCATATTCTTGCAGTATTGATTATTGTAACTGCTGCTAAAATAAAATTGTTGTGCATGTTGCTTCAGAAACTAGTCTCTAGGCCTTTTGAATTTCCATGCTGTGTTGATCTAATCATTCAGATCAACTCACTGAAGCATTTGTTGTACTATAGCAGTGACAATGAGGGTCAAGAGAATGATTAAATATGGTTAGAAAAAAATCAGTCTTTTCTGGTGGTAGTCCACTTTTATGTCCGGTAACTTCAAAGAAATCCTCAAGTATCTTCCTGATAAAGTTTCTGGAACAGCATCCTTTTATCTGTATGTTCACACTTGTGCCAGAACATATTGGAAAATATAACCACACATTTTTGTTACTGTATGTTTCTTACGTTATGAAAAAAGTACATTCTCTGCTGGCATTCATCTGGAGCTTAATGAAAACCTGATTTTGCTGTTAGATTCAAGTTGGAATTCTGCTGGGAGACTGATGCTTAAATATAAATAAATAACTACAGGTAGGCATTCATGAAATGAGGTATTTAAAGTCTCATGATGCACTGTGGAATACTTGTCAATGCCACGTGTAGAAAGCAGATGGATGCGTACATAGACACTGTATTCAGGTTTGTGAACATGGAACTTTATCACTCTTTATCCACTTTAAGAATGACTTAGTCTTCATCTCAAAAACAAACAACAGGAGCAACAGAGAATAAACAAACATACAAAAAAAGCCCTGTGGAGTATTTTAGCTAACTTAAGATATATATATGTGGCTTTGTTTCCAGAGTATTTGTTTGTGTTTCCTCTATGATCTTGCATTAGGCAGTTTAAGCAAACATGACAAGTCAACATGTTGAATAGAGAACATCTGTGGTTAATTAGTCAAACAATTTTTATTTGTCTCTTTTCAGTTCAACATCAATGAAAGGAACGTTGTTTCAAAATGTGAAGAGGACAGGAATGGGGATTAAATTAAACATAAGGATTATTGAATTATTACACTGGATGCTCTTAACGTATTGGAACATAATGAACATCTTTTTGATTCACATAGAAGCTCTTTGGAGAGATAGAGTGGTTCTCTGGGATGTGCTTCTGAAGCTCAGTAATCTGACTGAATTATCTGTGTTCAAAGTGATCCAGACTCGAGCAGGATTTTAATTTGAATGTGCTAACTCTTAGTAAAACTTCTCTACTTTTTGTTGCTTTGGTATGTTGACAGTGAAGAAAACTATTTTACATAGCTGTCTGTTTCCACTTGTCCTGCAAGGTATCCATACCATTTTAAAAAGTCATACACTTTAAAATATAATTAAAGCCAGGTCCCTTAACTTATATTATTGCTACTGTTTATCTGTATAAAAATGTATGCACTTTTTTTCCAAACAATCTAAATAACTTATTCAGTTAAAATCTGTCATTCATATATTGAACTCCAAATATTTTTATTTAGAAACTTCTGTTTTAGTCAGCATACACACCTCTGTAACTCTGGTTTTCCCATGCACATCTACAAGAGTTTGCTCATGGGACTTTTAAGAGCTTTCTGTCCAGGTGAGTAAAGCATGGTCAGCCAGCAGATGGTACGTAATCATGTTGTACCTGTGCCATAGATCAGAAGCGTAAGGCTCTGTTTATGCACATACCACTGCAGTTTCCCAGACAGTCATCATGGCTGCTTAAGTGACATCACTTTTCTCACTACATGTAAATCAAACGAATAAACTGGATAACCAGTGATCATTTGGAAATATTTGTTCTGCTTGGGTTTTTTTGTTTGTTTTCTTGATTTTTTTTTTTCCCCGAGAAAGTTGCAAATCAGATTGATTCCATAATTCTGGACTTTGGGTAGCTCCATAAATGCCCAGTTATGATTGAGGTGGGGCGGTGAAGGGAAAATGAAGGGTGGGAGCTGGAGGGGAAGGAGGTTAATTTCTTTGTGTTATGCTGTACTCAGTGATGTTAGTCCTTGAAATCACAGGACAAGTCTGCCGCATTTAAAATGGCAAGAGTGTGTGTCTGCGTGTGGGTGTTCAGTACTTGCTGAGAATATGGAGTTTGCTGTGCATATGCTATGCAGTATAAGCTCATGCATTTTTGTATAGGCTTTTCCAATACAAGTGGGAAAAGGTTTTCATTTTGCAGTGAAATCTTCAGCTTGAGCCTTCCTTTAGGTTTGACTTGTAAGTCACAGCTCAGCTAAGTACTGAACATATAGAACATATAAGGTCTTAGGTATAGTTGGGACTGGATTTATTGCTCAAGAATTGTTGATCCTGTTTACAAAAAGTGCAGTAGATTATCTTCCAGAAAAATGTTGCTCAGTTTTTTTTTCCCTATCCAATTAATTTGGATTCTTCTATATATTCTTCTAGAGAATACATTCTGCAGTTTAGACATGGCTTATGTAAATCAGTAGCTAAAAACTTCCACTGCACTGTGATTTATATTTCCATTAAAGTTCTTGAGAGCTTTTTTTTTCCTTTAAAAACAGCGCATTACTGTATTTCTCAACTAGAAACCATTTCCTCTTTCAGATTCTATGATTGGCGGAGTATTAAAAAAATTATGATAAAGTGAGCTATAAAAATATTCATTTTTCTCCTATTATTAAAATAGAAATGAAAGGTGCACAAACAAAATTCACGGAGAATCTTTAAAGCATTGTGTTAACTGTTCTTTTTGGAAAAGCTGGAAACTCTTACTTGTGATATTTTGAACTTTCTTTTCTCTTTTATGGATTTATTCCAGCTGATTTATTTAATTTACAGCTTCATCTTCAATTTATAACAGCAATTTAATCTTTGTAAATGTACGTGTCTCCCACTGAAATGTCAAAGTTTCTGCTCTTAGTATAGATTTTGCTTTTGACTTAGTGAATTTAATTTCCTTTTTAGTATCGTGTTGCCTTCAGGTTTTCAAAGTCCCATGATATAAAAACTCTGTTGATTTTTTTTTTTTCAGTCTTTGATGAATATATTTTTTTTCTTTTTTAAGAACAAGAAATTCACAACATTTACTAACAACAGAACTCATGCAACTTCTTTTCATTTTCTTTTGTGTCACAACTAATCACTCTGTCTCCAGTCTCCTGGTTATACTGGCTGGTAACAATCAGTGTAATTTCTGAGTGATCACAACATTTCCTTTGGCGAAGAGAAGGCATCTTACTTGTTTCTTACAGTCTGCAGTAGAAACTGCTCACTTCTATGTGTCAAAAAAAAGCAAAAGAAAGCAAAAAGTCAGGCGATTAGGGTTGGAAGTCTAAAGGCATCTGGAAAAATAAGAGTTGAAAATACTGTTATTTGTTTTTTAAGTATATAGTCTGGATACTCAAGAAGAAAGGTCAGTCTTTTGCAGAAGTGAGACTGTTTTATATGTTGTCTTTGTGGTCATTCCTAATCTAGTGGAATAGTTTCTTATGGTTCTGTGTCAGGATTCTAAATTTTATCTACAACTACTGTAATTACTATATTCATCACAATAGCTCAGGGGTAAGCTAATAGAAAAGACATAATTCATCGTGGTAGAAAATGCTTGGAAGTACTTGATTATGCTGATTGATTTAAATTTTGTAGTGCAAGTATACAAATCAGCCTCTGGTACCAAGGAGTTTAGCTCTCTTGCAGATAGAGTTGAAAAACATGTTTTGAGAAAATGGGCTGAAACAGTCTCCTTTTCTTATTTATTCTGCTGTTCAAACCAAGTCATTTTGCTCTTCTAATGCTACAATGAAACGTCATTGGAAGCTACGTGAATTAGCAAGTTTTTAATACCACTTATGATCATGTCAGTTTGATGTAGATGTCTGAATTTCACTGTCAGTTATGGATAGGTAGTTCATAATTGTTGGTTTCTGTGAAATGATCATTCATGCTGTGTCTGTTTTTTTTGCTGAATAAATGGAAATATTCACTAAAAGTCCTACAAGCAGATGATTACTTCACAGAAAGTGTTCCAGGTAGTCTCAGCCAGAGTTAAATTATTCAGAGCATATTAGTCATAATTATTCTGTGCAGTTTTTAAACATTGTTAGTCATTTTCAGTATTTTATTAATCTAGTCGATATTAAGCTTTGGAATTTTCTAGTGTCTTCTCACATCATTTTAATGAACTCATGCTATTCCCAGGATGTTTTCCATTTAATGTTTTTTTTTTTTTTTGCTAGGCAGACAGTCCTTACAAATTCATTATGTTATTCAATATTTCAGTGGAGAAAAAATGAAAATAGATCTGATCAAATGTATATCATATTATTTTTCTATACAAAGTTCAGTTTGTTAAGACTCCTATGTAAAAAGCATCTCTTGACACCGCTTAACCGTTCACCTTACCCAGGTTTACAGTAGCAGCTCAAAAATGAAAGCTCTTCACAGAGATCATTTTGCTTCCAGTCTTTTTTAAACTTGTCACGGGAAGACATCAAAACTTACGGAATGCGGTATATGAAAATAGAGTTGGACTTGTTTGGCTTGGAGAAGAGAAAGCTCCGGGGAGACTTCATTGCATCTCCAGAAGGGAGCTTTCAAGCTGGAGGGGGACCAACTTTATATAAATTCTGATAGTGATAGGACAAGGAGGAATGGCTTTAAATTAAAAGAAGGAAGATTTAGAGTACATGTTAGAAAGAAATTTTTTCGTCAGAGGGTGGTGAAGTGCTGGCATGGGCTGCCCAGAAAAGCTGTGGATGTCCCATCCCTGGAGGCATTCATGGCCGGGTTGGACGGGGCCCTGGGCAGCCTGATCTGACAGGTGGCAATCCTGACCATGTTAAAGGTTGGAACTAGTTGACCTTTAAGATTCCCTCCAATCTAAGCTATTGAATGATTCTGCAATGATTGCTGTCTCTTAAAGTAGCTAACATAGAAACACAAAGTTTTTTTGCAGTAGTTACGATTACCATCTTGAGAATTTTCTAGCAGGGTAAATTGATGTAGGTTTTCTGTGCTGTTATTTTAATGTTTATGGTTATTTAAATTTTTCTTCATGCTGCTGTGTTATTAATTGTTTCTTTCTTAAAAAGCTATATGGGGCATCTGCAAAATAAATTGACAGCAAATGCGGGTAGCTGGTAGGAGCCCAAGGTAAACCTCAGAGGGCACAGACACTGTGTTACGTTCTACCTCAGGGTAGGCTTAGTAGGAGGCTCTGCCAAGATAGTCAACTGCTGCAAATTTGGGAGATTAATTTATACACATGACTGAGTGAGAGCTCCAGGAATGAAGAATTTATTAAGGGTATCTGAGATTCATTAGAAAGAGAACAAGTAGTTTTTCATGAAAGGAGTGAAACAGGAGCTGTGCTGACCTGCAAATGCAGAAACAAGAAACATCTTTCATCAGCAGGAAAGCTGAATATTGGAACGGGTTGCCCCAAGAGGTTGTGCAGTCCTTAGAAAATCCCTGAACAACCTGACCTTTCTGGCTGAGCCTGCTGTGAGCAGAGACCTCCTGAGGTCCTTTTCAACCAGTATCACTCTGTGGTTCTAAAATACCTGGAATTCTACCTCTTGGAAGATCACAAGGCAATAGTGCAATTATGAATGTATATGAAACTGATGTTACATTAATATTTCTACTGTGAGACCTGTAGCATGAAAATGTTTCAGTACAAAGTTTAAATTCAAGTATACTTAGTCTTAATAATTCATTTACCATCTGTCTGTGACAAATACATAATGGGTTCATGTGCTCAGTGAAGTACCAGATCAGAACAAATGATTTCTTGTCACTAAGCTGAGACAGGGATGGGCTACCATGTACTGGGCTAAGGAAGCCAGGAACACTGTGGGAAGAATTGAGGACTCTGAAGATGAGGAGAAGGATGGGTAGGACTTGTTGAAACCAACCATACAAGCAGAAAACCTTGGAAAAAATTCAACAGCAAATAATTCATCAACTGAACTTTTAATTGTGCACTTTTTTTGATAACTAAATTACAAAACATTTTTGCCTGCAGTATTTACCAGAGGGCCAGGAGGTAACTTGGATGCAGAAAAAAAACTGTGTGTTGTTCGCAGGAGAAACAGTCATCAGTGTACAGCTCTGAGAGCTGCTGCTTTATCTAATTACTTTGTATGGATTTAAATATTCTTTTGCTTTCTTTTGGGGGACTAATTTCTGATTCAGGAAGCAAAAAGTAGGTTATGGACCTTCATTGGAAAATTATGGGAATCAGAAAATATAACAAAGAGTAATGTTATTATCTACAGACACTGTAAATGACATATGCAAAAAAGAGTGCTCACCAGCCCAAGCCCACCTGTTAGAAATCATTTCTCATCTTTTCACTGCGATCATCCTCATATATTTAAGATGTTTTCAGTCCCACACATTTAAATAATTTGACACTCCTTTAAAAAAGAAAAAAAAAAACTGTTTTTCCCATATGATTATACTCTGTAATGCCCTGTAGTGATATAGTGATGTTCCCTCTTGCTTTCACTTCCTGCTAAATTTTAGTTAGGAATTTAGAACAGTTAGATTTGAAATTAAATAGTACCAAACATTCATTTGGTGATGATACGCTAGAAGTATTTCCCAATCTCTTGAGTTCCTGCCTGATCTCTGAATTTGATTGACTTTAGTCTGAAATAGGAAATCTGAAGGAAGAAGAACCTATTTCCCTTTGGATGATTGTTGGGACTGTTCTGAATAAACTGAACGTTGGTATATTCTTTTCCCATCAACTCGGGGGGGGATATGGGGGGAAGAGATGTGATTTGATGTGAATTTTGAATTTTAGTTAAGGAGAAATAAGTAGATAAATGTCTTCATTTTCAGTTTTAGTTCCCCAGTGAAATCCTGTGCACTAGCTTACAACTTAATAATACCGATATAATGACATCCTTTACAGAGCTCCCACTGTGGGATATTTATGTTATAGCATTCCTCACTATTGAGGACATTGTAAGATTTCTTCGCATTGTCTAGGTGAATAAATAAATAAATTCAGATTTTAACAACAGATTTTCAGAACTCAAATCTAATCACAGAACCCTTGGAGAATACAGAGTTGCTCTATACTGGTGGTGATATTGGCACAGAAATTACTCTAGTCAGTCTTGCATGCTGCATTCACATTAATCACACTTGTAAAAGCTTGGATCCATGCAGAAAAGTGTTACAGAGAGTGCTTTACAGATGTAGTCAGTGAAACTAATATCTGCAGATATAAAAGACATTTTTTGACATGTCAGAAGGGAAGCTGTCATGTCAACATTTCATTTTGAAATAAAACTAGTGCTACTAATGTACCTGAACATTATTTCACTGAGATACAGTAGTCTAATCACATCATGCTTTGCATTAATAAATCAAATAGAATATACTGAGAAGCTGAGAAAATACCTGGTTTAGAGAAACCAACAGACTCTATTTTCTCTTACGTATATAACTAGTGGTCTGCAGTGCATAGTACTGAATAACACTTAATGTGTAATAACTGTTCCTTGTTATAGGAAATGTTAAGCATAGTTAAAGACACATGCGTAGTCATAGTCTCTTGCATTATTTTCAGTGTGTACTCTTTCACACAGCCTGTATTTTGGAGCAGTATTATATTTGCTCATTAGAAACTGATGTCCTGTAAATCCCAGGTGACAAATTTAATGTTATCTGTATAGAGTATATTAAAACATCTGTTCAGTGTAGTGCTGTGAACCACAGAATATGCTTCTGATGTCCAGACTTAAAATGCTCCTGTGCAGGCTGGGTTTAACTCTAAAGGAAATGCAACCAAAATATTTCATTGTAATTGTGGATCTCATCACTGAGTTTTTATATATCCCTGTGTGCATAAATTATTTTATCACTACAGTTATGGCCAGCTATGCACAGAAAATGATTACATCCTGTGTGATCCTTACTGTGTTTATTTATTGTGATCACCAGTTGAAAAATATGACTTTCAGTTTTTATTTTCAGATGACAACTGCTACTTTTCTGTCAAGTAAATACTAAATAAAGCCATTAATTCTGACAACTAATATCCCACCTCATTAGATGAAAATTACTGCTGTGTATGATACAGAAAAAAATTCACAGTAAGTAGTAACATTTTTTTTTTCCTTTTTTTTTGACTGTTTGATTTTAGTCAATCAAAGTATTCCATCTTTCTGAGACCAGGGATGAAATCAGTATGACAGGGCATCAATGTGAAGAAGCACCGTGCTTTTACAGGCTGATGGAGTTTTAGAAAAGTCACACCTGGCTTGGAAATTCACTGAGGTGAAAATCGTTGGATGCTGGGCAAGTGTGGCGTTGGCGGGAAGTATCGCCATTCCGTCATCCGCTTTTGATTGCAGGTCTTTTTCTAACTGTGGTCAGAAATGAATTGCCAAGTTAGATGAGATCTGTAATCAGATTTGGTACAACAGTTCTTGTTTTAAAATATTTAACAGAGAAATTATGTAAAATGTTTGTTTGGAGAGTCAAACGTTCTTGGTTTTGCTTAGTTGCAAGGTTGGTTTTCTTATCCGTTTGTTTCTTTTGGATGTTCTGGACAGCAGTGTATCGAAAGAAATCAGTGTTGCAATCCTGTATTTTGTTTATCTCATTTCTTAAAGCATGACATGACATCTGGTTCAACGAGATGCTCTTATTCTGGTGGGTCATTCCTGTTAGAGGAAATGCAAATGAAAAGGGTCAGTAAATGGCTCTTGTTCACCTCCTGATTTGAGATGTTAATGTATTGCTGAATTTCTCCTGCTGACATTCGTGGAGATAGTAATCAAACAGCTCTATAAAGTGCAGGTGTAGCACCAAAAAGTATCATTTGAGAGACTGATTTGTGATGCTATATGGGAATGACAGGTGAAGCGTGTATTTTTTCCCTAGAACTGTGTGGCATTGTAAACCAGGAGATAAACAAAGAGAGATCTGTGAGTTTGATGGTCTATGAAACTTGTAAAGAAATGTAAGAGTTAAAGTTAAGTGTACTCTGGTATCTGAATTTTTCTTCTCTTTGCTGTGCTAGAACATACAGAAGCATTTGTTTGTTTGTTTGTTTGTTTTCCGTCAGTCTGATGCCTGTTTTCTGTCACAGCTATTTGAAAGCGTTGATGTGTTCTGCAGCAGAAACCTTTAGAGGGAATCTACTTAGAGTTCAGTTAGTGAACAGGGCTATTATCATATTATTTCCCTGAAAACCCTTTTTCAGGGAAAGTCTGATGAAGGAATACAGGTGTTCATTTCCTTTGAGCTGTCACAGCTACAGATCAGAAGCAACTGACTGACTGTGCACTGTATTCTTTCTTTGCTCCATCCATCCATCTTTGAAGTGTCAGACTCCAATGTTAAATTAAAGGTTCTATAAAATATTATCCTTGCTGTAAGGATTCCTTACCATTACAGATTTAAAAATGAGTAATAAGAGATTTGGCCAGAGATATGCTGTAGATATTTCAAAAGTTATTTTCATTGTACTGTACAGTAACATAAAAAGACTTCAGGATTTGGAAATTCAACCTGAAGGTTTTGTTTCAAGTTAAATGGTTCTATGACATCTGTGACCCCACTATCTGTAAACCTCTTCAAAAGATGTACAAACTACGTGCTTTTTTAAAAGGTTGGATAAAAAGATGAACATTTGGTGAATGTGGCTTCATAAGACATCAGTCAGTGACTAAGAGGAGAATTGAAAAAAATGCTTTAACCTATAAATATTGTTTTATTTTTCTTTATTGTTTTTTATTTTAGCTACGGTGTATCTGTACCGTAGTTATATTTATCCTAGTGCCGATAGTAACTGCTGAGATCTTATCATGGTTGCAGCTCTTCAAGCTTGGTTTTGGATTTGCAGTTTGTACTCTCTAGGAGCTAAAAATGATTGTGATCTTTTGATTTTCCATCCTATCCCACCTCTCTGCATTATTAGGATGTACACAGTATCCTTTGTCTCCTCTCTCAAGTGACTCCAACCCTGTTCCTTACTTTTTAAACACTGTGTTTTCATAGCTTGAGTCTGTAGCACTTTTAGTCTAGAGAATACTCTTCCTTGATTGGACTGTTTCTTGTTTTTCTGGTTTGTGAAGCTGTTGGTTGAGATGCTGTGATCTGTAGGACCTATTAATCTCGTCTTCACTGGTATATGCATTCATGTTCTTGTTACTGCTTTTTGTTATTTCCTTCTTCTCCCACGCAAACCTATTGACTCTCCATTCATATTAATACTGAGATTTCTGTTACAAATCTCTTACTTGATACTGCAACTTTTTTGTAGTTCAGTGCCTGTTAATCACCCAGGATGCTAGAACTTAGTGAACAACCTTGCAGCTAGTGGTGAGTGTCCTGGTTGTTAATGTATGTGCAGTGCTGCCATACTGAGTCAATACAGGTGATATTTTATGTAAGGGCAGCATTTTGGTAGCTGTAAAATCCATAAAATGATGAGGAAAAAACAACAGAAAACTATTTCCATCCCCCGGAGAAACATATAATGTAGAGGCACATCCATTGAAGAATGTTACTAAAACTGTGTAATTTTTCTAAGTGTAATCAACTTTTTAATCTATTACAGTACTTTGAGTCTCCATTGGGATGAAAAGTTATAATGAAACTGAATCTTTTTTTTTTTTTTTTTTTTTTTTTAAACCTGCTTCTAGTGATGTATGGAACTTATCCTCCAGAGACAGTAAAACTGTTGGCAAAACAAAATAATTTTGGTTATGACCCTGGAGGTTGCAGGCATATCCATCCAGGGATTCCCTGAAGCGTGGATAAATCTCAGAACTGCTTGCCTCTCTCTTGGCTCTGAATGGGACCTGGCAGGAAGAGCTGTGCTTTGAAGCATTGTTTCGGCAGCTGGCTGTGTTCACTGTATGCAGAAACAACAGGCTGCTACAGAGAGTAAGACAGCAGTTCTGTGCTAGCAGATATTGTACCAGACTTTTCTAATTTGGATGTATTGACTCAGGCATATAGTAACCTGTGCAGAATGTTTTCTCCCTAATGGATATTACTGGTCTTAAAGGCATGGGGATGCCTTTTCATTTTTTTACATGAAACTGAAGTGGTTTCAAGTAGGAATAGCAATTTCTGTAAATTAATTTTAAGTATGGGAATCAGAGTCCATTGATTCTCTTTGTTATACAAGATACCATAACCTATTCCTTGTGGAAAGTGTAAAACTCAGCAGTGTGTGGTGATAGGATGAGGGGAAATGGCCACAGATTGAAGCATAGGAAGTTCTGTACAAATGTGCATGGGAACTTCTTCACAGTGCAGTGATGGAGCACTGGCACAGGCTGCACAGAGAGGTGGTGGATTCTCCTTCTCTGGAGATGTTCAAGACCCGCCTGGACATCTACCTGTGCAACCTGGGCTAGGGAGCTGCTTTGGCAGGGGGTTGGACTCGATGATCCCTGGCGGTCCCTTCCAACCCCTACAATTCCGTGATTCTGTGAACTTCTGTGCTGTAACATATGAATTTCAGTACTGGCTTTATTGCATGTGTCTCTGTGTTTCTTTATTTCAAAAAGGAAGACACAAGAAGTTGAAAAAAGTTACATTTATGTTTTCTGATAGATTGAATATACTGTCTGATGAACTGTCTATAAGGAATAAAGTGCAGTCTTCCTTTTCTTTTTTTAATCTCAGTCTTTAGCTTAGCTGCTGATCTGCAGTTGGCCAACATTAGGTCTTGGATTCTGTATGCTAAGCTACCTGCAAGTTCTTAACACACAGTAAACTGATCACCTTGAAGATGGCTGCGGAAGTGCCAGGAACATGAGTAATTTTACTGTTATTGAACTTGAGCAAGGTAGTGCTTTAATTTGTGGCTCCGTGGGAAGGAAGTTTGGATTTGAGGGCTACTGAATGAACTGTTACTACTTCCTGACTTCAAAGAAAATGAATTAATTACTTCATATCCCAGTATGATACAGAAATGAGATGCATGCATAGGTCATCTCTATCAATTCTTTGAAGCAGGAGTTGTGTTTTATATCATTTTTGAGCTGTGTTAAGCATATGAGAAGTGTTGGCTAACCCTCAACCTGCATGAAGTAGGCTGTATTGTGATTACATAGCACAAAGTTATTTAGTTTTCAGGAAATAAACACTTTTATACTTACGGCAGATTAGTAAGATTGTCTGTTTTGTCATGATTGTCAAGTTCTAATAATGGATAAGGATGGCAAATCTTCCCAGCAGTTTTGTAACATTTTATTTGATCAATCCACCATGATGTCCTTCAACTTGAAAACTGTATAATACATTATATTCTCACAAATTTGTACTCCAGTGTTCTTATATTTTAGTGCCAGTCCAACTCAGAAATGAATTATCAGTTTGTTGCATATGCTGGATTGATTATTGTATAGTAATTGTATGTATTTCTTAGAGTTCAGGTTTTACATCAACAGATTATTAAAATCGGGATTTTTTATTGGATCCAAAAAATAAAAAGAGATGATATCTTGTACAGTAGCTTGTAAGTTAATTATCTGATTATTTTGGGAGTCATCGGCGTGGCTAAACATGAGAATGTTTGATCAAGCCAACATCCTGTGTTTATTCCATGTACCTTGAGACCATAGCCAAAGTAAAAGAAGGCTTCTGATTCTGCTTGACCTCATAGGCAGAGCTTCTGTTCCCTGCTGAATAAAAAACTTAACTCTAATGATTGGTCATTTTCCTATATCTGTATTCTCCAAAGTAGCATTATATTTTTCACAGCTCAACATTTTCTAAGGTTATTGTAATACTGTAATAATTTTATTTATTTTAATATTGTAATAATGTCTTATTAAACTCTGAATCTGATTCTTATCTGTACTACTGCTACTCGCATTGTATATGATTTGGAATGAATTCCTTCTGTAAGTAACTGAAAGATGAAATTCCACAAATAAGCAGTTTCAAGGTAAAGGAAACTAAATATAACTACCTAGATGTTTTTGGAGTTAAGTATTTGCTTCATATAATAATATAATCATTTTGTTCACTATCAAGGATGTGCATCAGTGAAGACAAGTCTATAATGAAGATAAAGAATGGCTGTGAAGGTTTCCTGATCTTAATAAGAAATAATTAATTCAATTAACCCAAATATAGGAAGCTCTGGCAGTTTTTTAAAAGGCTTGGAAGTCTAAACAGACTTTTCTGTCCTGATGGCCGGAAGAGGTCTGCAATTTTGTTTGAAATATTGCAGATGCTTCCAGATTTTGTACAGAAGGTCTGAATATAAATTCAGTTGATAGTTTGCCATTCATCAAATATATTGTCGCATATTTAAAGAAAACCTGTTTCTTTCAACTTCCAGCCGTAAGGAGGCTGTGGAAAGAGACATCACCCCATCAGTCAAATCGCATTCATAATTTGTAACAAAATGTGTTTAGAGAGACTTTGAGAGTGCATATCAAGTTACTGAAATTATGAGGTGGCATGCCTCACCAAGTCCAGTGGACTTCTTATATGTTGAGCTGTGTATACTGATGTGCTGTAAGGGACACTATTTCTTTTTTGAATGAGAAGGAGAAAAAAAAGCTAAGAAACTAGAGACAAGAGGGGGCTGTGGTGTCTGGCACAGTATCTGGTAAAAGGATCTGGAATTAAACTGGAGAAAATGAAAGTAGGAATTCCTCACTGTACGGTAGAAGTCCCAGAAACTGATACAGAAGGATGGGATGAGTTGATGGGATGATGCAAGGTGACATGACCTGGGCAGTGCTTATGCTGGTTTGTAAAATGCTGTTTTAAATTACTGTAAAAGATAATGTTTTGACGATTCCTTATCTTCCCAGGCACACTGTTTTAAAGCTGTGTCGTCATCACAGATATAACTGTTTTTTCTCAATTTCATATCTTAATATCCACTGGTGTTATTTAAGGCCATTTCTTTTTGTGCCCTTTCACAGTGAAAATGGAGAACTGTTTATTACCGTCCTCTTTGTCCTTATTTAGAAACTTGTAGCACTTTAAGTCTTTACTTAAACATTTTGTTATATTAAACAAACTTAATTTTCCATATTTTTCTTGCAGATTATTTTTATAGACCTTTGACTGCTGTTAGTACTCTTTTCTGTGCTTCTGAATTCTCTGCAGTTAATCCATATTTCTCTAGAATTGTGCTATCCAAAATACGATGCAGTAGTTCAGCTTACTCAAAAGCACACAGTGGAAAAATTCTTCCATGCGTTGTATGTAATCTTAAGGAAGAACTTTGTTTGCCACTGGGGAGACAAATAACTTATGGTCATGCCCAGGCTTTATTATTGATAAAGAATTATTATTGCTAGTAGTACACTACTGTTCAGAATTTAAACAGGGAATGCACCTTTGTTCTAACAAGCATGGCATGATATTTGATGTTAAAGTGTAGTACACTGCAGAAAGTTTTCTTCAGTTCTTTTGTTGGTTATCACAATGTTTCACATTGTTTACCCTTTTATTTATGAAGTATGTCAACTGAGCAACTAGAGCCCAGAATTTTGTTGTTTTTTTTTTCCCCACTGTGTCCCAAAACATAAAATGTCCCTGTTCAGAAATTGTATTTCTCTTTTAAAATAACATTACGTTGTTAACTGACTTTGTTTGTAAAATCCTTTGAACCAAATTCATTGCTTTTTCCATCCCAGAGAGGAATAGTATTTCAACACCAACGAAAGATTCTCATCTCTGATGGTAGATGCACTCATATGAAAAACAGAACTTGTATGTTAACATTTACACAATAATGTACTAAAGAAGTGACTGTAGATATGAAAATATGATTTAAATGAAATGAACTCAATTTTTTTTTTTAAATATAAATGGTGTGTTTCTTAGCATTATTGCAGGACAAGATAGATCACTCTATATTATTTGATTTTCTGAGTCCTTTCAGAGCAAGTTTTGCCAATGGCAATCAGTATTCAAATATTTAGATGTTTTTTACCTGATGTATTAGAAGCATTCATATCTTTCAAGGTGGTTTCATCTTAGTTAGCTCTGGATATCTAAGAGTATTTTCTATGTTACTTTAATAGTCAACAGAGAGGAAGCAGCACCTTCAGGGGTTAATTCATCAGCCTGTATGATTGCTAAGTAAAGCTTTGTGAATCGTTTTGAAGTTATATCTCTTTCTCCTCACTGTCTGAAGAGGGAATTTAGTTCTGTAGCTTAAACCACATGCTGATTTCAGAGATGCCTAAGGTCAGATGAGGTAAATCCCTGTGTGGTTTAGAAGTTGTTTACAAAACACACACGAAGCCAGATTAGTGGTAGTATAAACCTCTCTGTTAAGATCAAGTTTATAGTCACTTACCTTTTTGAAGTTTGTTTATGGATTTATATAGAGAGAGAGTTGTATGTATATTTTTGTTTGCTGATAGCACTGACATACAAACTTACGAAGAATATACAATGTTATTTGTCCCAGTTTAAGAACAGAGTATCTTCTCTTGTATTTTGGGAATGTTCTGATCATGAGGGATCTCTGTGTGAATTTCTTCAGAAAGTTCACTCAATTAAATTAACATTATGATCTTGAGTTGCAAGTTCAGCTTGGTTAGTGAAATTCATTGCAGTGAACAAGAAACGATGGTGGATCCTAAGTAAACTGTTTTTAAGAATGCTTCTAACAATTAAAACAGCCAAATAGGCTCATTAAAAAAATATGCAGATACTCAGGCAAATTTTGCAGCCAGTGCTTGTGCATCACTGAGAACTTCTATTTCTTTACTTCATTATATGTGAGGAACTTGGACCCAAGAAAACTTCTGAGGAGGTGATAATTGTTTACTGTTGCTCATGGCAGGATGATATCTTCTTTTGCTTTGCTTACTAATAAAGAGAGATAATGAAAACTGATTCTTTTTTTAAGGGCTTATTGCATACTCTGAAATGTGTGAGGAAAAAAGATTTCAAATAGAGCCATTAAAGTAATGTTTTTAAAACTGCGTGATCTTCATTGTACTGCGAGTAAAATGAAATGGAAATCACAGGTAATGAAGCAAGTCAAAATTAACATTTAGTAGAGACTGGATTTAAAACATTAGACTTCATTTCTATTTTTGACCAATATACAGAATTCATCTTGTAATTCTTTTTCATGTGCCACCTTTTAGGGTTAGAGGGCTGCTCCTGAAGTAGTGCCTCCTATTTTATTATGTTGGCCCACAGCATCAGAAGGAGATGGTGGTGGTATGGCAGTGGAGGTTGAACCTTCCCACCAATATCCCATTACATTTGTTGCAATGTGACAGATGGCAGCAGAGGGGCAGTCTGACACAATGGCATCTGACATGGAAGTGCAGATGAAGCAAAGGTGTGTCTCTGAATTCCTCCATGCAGAAAATAGTGCGTCCACTGACATTCATTGATGCTTGCTGAGCAGTGGATGCAAGCACAGTGACTGTGGAGAAGTAGTGTTTTAGAGCAAACTCTCAGCTACATCAAAGAGTGTTACTGTTCTCTTTGTACTTCTTGTAGTTTCCATGGAAATAAATAGGAGGGCATTATTTTCAGAGCAGCCTACATAATTTGGACTGGATTTTTGCTGCTTCATAAACAAAACATAAAACAAATTATGCTCATCAAATAACTAGAAAATATTTTGGTTTCTGTTCATTAAAAGAGAAGCTGTAAGTGTAATATGCCTTAGTGCCATGGGAAATTAAGAGTACTTTTACGTGCTGATTCTCTTCAATGCTGATGTCTGATTTCTTTCTGTTTGTAAAGGTTAGATAACTGAGTAATTTCTAAACTTCATTTTCTTTTCAAGTTGAGGTATAGCATACGCTACCGCTTGTGACACCACTGAATCTGTCAAGAATTTTTTTCCCCTCTCAGTTTGGAAATTTAGTTTTGGATAAATGTATAAATAAAGCGAGTTGGAAAGTGTGTTAAAGTTGCATGTAGAACTGTTATTCTGGAACTGGATGCAGTAATTTCTCCACTGTTTAATGGCAAGCACATCACTTATGTACATCATTTGCCAAGCTATACATCTTGTTCTCTCTTTGCAGTAATATATAGAATCTACCCACGGACAGACACATTAATCCTCACCAAACTACAACTGCTACCTAATCCAAGAAGGAATATCCTTGTAATTTATTTGTAGCAATTTGTTGATGCATGAAATGCTGCCTGCATTTTTCTTTCGGCTTTGTTTGCTTACAGTTTTAAAGGGGTAGAGTGTGATGTTACAAATGCTTTGCCTCATTCCTGAGTTTTGGATTGCTTCTGGGAAATGCAAATGCTTCATCAGTTTTTCAATTTCTACTTGAGACAGGAGGCTCAATCTGGGACTCTGACATGTAGAAGAACTACGCGATATAGCTTTCTGATTAATATTTTAGGTTAATAATCTGTTCACCAGTGTAAGACATAGAAGTGTGCATCGTCATTAAATTCTATTTCAATAGGAAGTTTCAGACATAGTTTTTTTAGAAAGACCAAGGGAGCACGTCAATTAAAAAAGATTATTTTCTAGAATGTTCAGCTCTATATTCAGATCTTTGCCAGTCTTAGATTCAGACAGAGCTTGAAGCATTATCATGAGCATTTAAATTATCTTCTTTAGATACCTTCTGCCAAATGAAATTAAATATCCAATTTTTATGTACAGTGTGTGTGAAGAAGGGCCAGGGCCAGGAGTGAGATACAAAATTCGGGCACAGTTGGCAGCCAAGTATCTAAACTGTAATGCCATAAGCATTTAACTCCCAGGAATCTGAGCATCTGGTCTAAACAGGAACTTTGTATCTGCGTCTTCTCAAGATCTTAAAATTTGCCTTATGCCTTTCATTTTCTTCTTTGAAGGTCATTATTTCCACCCTGGAAGAAGTAGCTCGACTATCCCTGCTTACAGGTGGCTCCCTTCTTGGTGGGTGGCTGCGACCTCTGACAGAGCAGGTTGGAGTATGCTGGCCCTGTAGGCCTGTGGGCTACTCCAGGATAATGTTATCTTCTGCAAGCTTTAGGAATATAATCTGAAGCACTGAGGTGCCTGCAGTTTTCGTGAGCATCAGAAATGTTTAAATGTTGAACCTAAAACCAATAAGGTGCCTTATCTTCCATGTAATTAAATCTCTGTGTAAATATATATGGAAAAATAAAGCTACTTATGTAGAAATTGTTGTTAGTTTAAGAAAAAGTAGATTTTTTTTTCTTTTTGCCTGTGACTTCTTTCCGCTGGAAGCACTCGTGAATTTTTATGGTGGTTTAATATTTTACAACTGCTTACTGTATAATCTTTAATATGTAGATTATAGAACCCCAGCAGTAGCATTTTTCAAGTTTGTGGACTTTTAATGGACATCTGCCTTTACAAATGTTGTATTTGAGTCAATTCACATATCATCCCTTGTGAGAGCTGGTTATTTGTCAAATACTGAAGCTTGAAAAACTCGAACAGATTTGTGCCACATTCTCAGGTCATGCAAATTAGCCTGTTATCACTGAAATTAATGGAGCTCTACTGATTTATACAAGCTATAGACTTGGTTTATTGCTTCCAGGTATTTGTAACTATGTACAAAAAGGCTCAATTTCTGGTTCAGATTTTTATGCATTAAGTAGTGCTCTAGTGATCTATATTCCTTAATATGACTTTCGTTTTTAGTTTGCTGATTGTTATTTTTTCATCACATTTAGAGTCAGGAAGTCACAGGTAAAACATCTTAAATCCTGCAGACATACTGGTGACATCCTCAGTATATGAAGTTGGGGGGGTGGGGGTTGAGGGAGGGGGTTGTACTGCTCCTGAAAGAGATCTTTTTGACCTCTGCATTCAGGAAAACCAAACTCTACATGTAGAGCTTGACAACTAGTACTTTTTTTTTAACTAGGAACTACTCAAGAAGTGCAATTGTGGTAAATAGTATCCCAGCTTCCACTGCTGACCATGATACCTTGTGGTGTGGAATGCTCCTTTGTCCAATTTGGTTCTGCCCCATCCCAACCCCTCACAGGTAGGGCAGCAGAAGCAGAAAAATTTTTGGTTGTGTGCAAGCACTTCTCAGCGACCACTAAAACAATGGTGTGCTCTCATTACCGTTTCCACCCAAAAATCCCAAGCATAGCATCATAAAAACCTCTGCAGAAAAGCTGACAAGCCAAAACCACGATACTTTGTAATCTGACTGAAATGTGTGGTAAAATGAGGTTAAATGTTAATGAGTAATGTATAAAATATGGATAAAAACTGTCAGAGAAATTAGCTTTTTTTCTGGCAATTTTAAAATACTTCTGGAAAAGAAATTTTCTTAGAGAAGCCAATTTTTATTTTTATATATTTTTTACTTTGTAAATGTATTATAGCTAAGAACTAAACATTGCCGAATTAAATTATTTAGAGTGAATCTAATAGTTACAAGCTGAATCTTATAGAAGCATCTTTATATCCCATGAAATCAGAGATTTCAGGATCCTTGTTACCACAGACAGAACCTGGTATTACAGCCTCTGCCAGGAAACTATCATGCATACGCAAAGCAGCTGCTGCCTATTTACAGAGAAGAAAAGGGCCCCCTGAAGGCTGCAAGGTATGATTCTGGATAGGTCTGTGTGTGAAATTTGAACCAAGCAGACAGAGAACTGTTGGAGGATAATAGAGTCTCAACTGCATCCCTCTGCAGCCGTGAGTCTTTGTTGTAGTATGAGATGTGCTGCTTCCAGAACCTATAGATTATAATATATTCCTCTGTGACCCTTTGGTGGGCTTAGATCCTGTCTTCATCCAGCTGTTAGCGTCAGAAATTAGCTTCCTACTATTAATCTCTTCACACTTTTCATTTTAAAACCTGTGCTTCAACATTGCCTTCATTTTAGGGCATTTATATTGTTTGTTTCTTGGTGTGGATTTTTCCCCTGTCAAATTCAACAAATTATGTTCCATTGAATCAGATTATTGTTGATGTACTGGAGAGTGCTGGCTGTCTTTGGGCTCTTAGGCTTATCAGGATAAGCTATCTACTTAAGAAATACTAAAATGCCATACTGAAAATCTTGTGAAATCTGCAAAGGAGAAAATCAGTGTGAGTTCCACCCTGATAAATAAAATAGCATTTTTAATAGTTTACTTTTAATACTCAAGGGCAGTAATCCACGTTAAGGACTTAATGGTCTGTGAAGTCATAACAAGGACTTTGAAAACAGTAATTTCAGGTTTTTTGGTTTTCAAAATAAATGAGCATAAAGAAATGAAGCTGATTCCTCCACTTCAATCTTTATTTTGCTCACCAAGATCATGGTTTTGAATAGTATGCCACACATCAGCCTAAATATAATCGTTATGACCAAAACTAAAAACATATGGAAACTAAAATGGGAAAATGATAATAAGCATTAGCTGATGACTAAGATATCTGAAATAACTAAAGCCCCAGTTTTTAACATTTTGCATTTAGCAATAAACAGCTTAGAAGAGGAGTTTGTTCATTACTGAAATCTCAAATTTTCTGCAACATTTTTTTTGTATAATATAGATAAAGCTGCATTTTATAACCGTTTATATTTTCTGTCCAAAAATAAATCTTTGTAGCACCTGTTGCTTAAACTCCTCACACAGATAGTTCTGTTGCAATTTGACTGAATTAACATCACTTGTTATATGTGGGGAAAAAAGCAGTATTTCATGGGATATGGTTGACACGTAAGCCAGATGTCTCATTGTGGTATTCAACTCAACTAGGACTGTATTCATACCTGGGAATTTCTCATAGTTGCTATCTTTTACGTACGAACAGGTCTGCTCAGTAGGCTCTTTATTTCATTAGCTCTGTCCTTGTAAACAATCAAGGGAAAATTATTGAACTATAAGAAACACTGATTGCATAATTAGGTAAATAAAGTCATACTCAAAAATGCAAACATATTTACCAAGCAAATCTCAGTAGTTGGTAACCATACTTGTAATATCGTTGGCGTAATGAGAGTTAAGTATAGAAGCAAATAACAGACCGCATTTCAAAACAGCAATTCTCTTTCACACCAGTTTTACTATATAGGTTGTTTTTATACCTCAACACTGTTTAATCTATGCACATATGTAAATTAAACCTAATAATTGTATAGATGGTGATATAACTGCACCTGTTAACTGCTGCTTAACATCTACACTGCAGTACCTGCAAAGTTTTAGTACAATAGATATAAAATTTGCAGATACAAAAGAGGATGCTGCTTAACTTGTTAATAGGGTAAACTGCTGTGAAAACATTATTCTATTTAGTTTTAAAACATTTCAAATCTAATATTTACCTTACTGGAAAAGTAATTGCTTTTGTTACTGCAGTAGGAGGCCAGTATGCTCTCCCTTAAATTAAACTACCAGATAATTATCTGAATTTTATGTTCAGAGTATAAATAATTTTCTTGCTCTAGACAAAAGAACATGGTAATCCAGCTTCTTGAAACCCTACATGGTTTTGTTTCATTTATCTCCATAGATATTAGTACTAAAAATCCTTTATGCTGACAACAAATACTATAATGCATGCACAGCTTTGTAGCTGTGGTTTTATGAGGAATGCAGGCTTTTTAAAAGAGGAGATAAACCAATTGAAATAATGGAAAATAGATTTCGTTTTGAGCACGTGAGCCTCTTTCAGTATTAAAAAGCAGGAGGGGTATTGAGGGGCAACTCTAAGTTGTTATGAATTTAACTTGTTTACCAAGCTGCACCACCTGAAAGAAAATATAGAAAATATAGTAGATATCCATGGAGGAGAGGTGAAGGAAGGAGAAAGGATACTATCCACAGAAAAGACAATGCAGTCATTAAGTCCCTTCAGGCATGGAGGTTGAGAGAAGTAGGATGCATGAGGTTAGGTATGAGGGACAATTACACTGCACCAGAATATGCTTTGTTATGTTTTTTGGTGTTCATTGGAGTTTTCATTTCAGCTTTCAAAATGGGGTAGGTTTTGTGAATCTCCCTTACATTCAAAACTAGGAAGTATTGAAGACTTACTGAGAGAGTCAGTGGATTTCTCTGAAGTGGTGTGTTTATTCAGTTAAAGGCCATAGATTACTGAGCTGGCCATTGTCAGAGTACACAGGGAACATAAGTGATGTCTGAGGGCTTGCTGTATTTTATAGCTTTCCTCATGTTTTGAGAAGCACCTGTTTTTAAGATAGTATGAATGATACTTTGCACATTTTTTTGTGAATAGTAGTTTGTAGATTTTGGTGTTTTTTAAATCGAGTGCAGTGGCTAAGAAACTGATAGTGCTGTAGGTGTATTTAAGATTCAGATTGATGGACAAGTAGCAGTTACTGAATCACAGAAATTTGAGGAAACCCAGATTACAATTGTCTAGAATGTTATCTGTGTATTTTGTGTGAAAAATAAAATGCTGCCGTATTTAGTGTCTGGTTTGTAATTTGGCAAACAGTATTGGCAGGTAAAGCAGTTGTGGGTGAGAATGGAATAAATGTATGTTTAGGCAGGATATCTGAGTATTAGTCTTGTTCTTACTGAAGACAGATCAGGATTTGCTTTCATGAAATTAGTCAAGATAGTATTTTATAGTAGATTTTATGTGTGGTTTTTAATGGTATATGTTTGTAAGAAGTCTGTTGTGTTTCCCAAAGAACTAATTTAATAAGCTAACAGGTTTGATGGTGGTTCTGAACGCTTTCCTGGTTCTTCAGTACGAAGTATGTAATAAAAATATGTTAAGATTTCCTTCTTAATGGTTTTCAAGTGCGATGTCTCTGCGATCGAGAGTACAGACTATATACTTGGGAAGGATGGGATATGATGTCACTGCCTAATTTTAAGTGAAGCAAGATGTTGAGTCTTCTTTAAGACTGGGCAGTAGGTGGGGTCAATCAGTTGTTGCTGTATCTTATCATTACAAGATCACATATTTCTGTTAACTTCAGCAGGGGACAGTGTTAAAGTCAAGAGCAAAAAGAGCCATTACTGCAAGTTTTCTCCCTCTGAAGAAAATCGATCAAGTCCTTGGCTGTAGTCGTTAAATCAATAGACAAAAGAGGTGCTTAGGAGAAGAGAGATCAAATATGAAGATGGACTTGTGTATCTGAAAGATTAGCTGTTCAGTGTATCTGAAAGATTAGCTGTAAGATTCCAGCTGGTAGGGAATGAAACTGTGAGACGTGCAAAATAAGTATTTCCTGGGATTGCTTTTTCCTTTTCTTTTCTTTTCTGATCCATTTACACATCCTATGAACAGGAAAAACGTTTGACATATGTTTCAGACAATGCAGCGGAAAATTTAACAATCTGTGATACTTCAAATGAATAGTGTAGACAGATTGCCAAGAGCAAAACTGGGTGGTACTACAGAATGAGGATTACAAGGGTACTTGAGGAAAGCCTGGCATTATATTCCCATTTATTTGATCACTCATAAACTGAAATATATCCAGTCTGCGGAGTCTGTATGTCTAGGTATCCCCGTTAGGTCAGAGCTGCAGACCTGAGCCATAGGAGCAAGTCATCAGATGTCACTTCCCAAAGGTCTGCCTAGAAAGCATCATAGAATTGCAGCAGCCAATACTCACCATGATTTGTCTTTGTTGATGACTTTTGTTATCTAGACTCTTATTAACCCTGACCAGTATTGACTATCAGAAGCCACTCAGCCTAGACTTAACATCCAATGCTATGAAGAGTAGTCAAAAGCCTGGAGAATTCCTGGGAATGAGTTAGCAGATTTTTATTCTTGAAGTACCTTGTTAGTTGTGTTTGGTTGAGACTATGACACATGTGTTTATTCCTTTTCCAGTGAAAAGCCTTGACATTTTTCAGTAGAAACATACTTCTCCTTTCATATGCATTAACTGACAATGCTTTGAGAAGTTGGGAGAAGGTAGTTTTACAAGATCCATAATGTGTGATTCTTTAAAAGTTTTCCATTGATTTCTGCAGGAACAAGGTTTTTTTTTTTTTTTTTTTTTTTTTTTTGTATTTTTTTTTTTTCCTGTGAGGTATAGGAATACCATCGATACTCCTCTGGTCATTTGAAAAACTGAAGCATTCTCCTCTGCTTTTGTTGTTCTGTTTTTGGATAGGAGTTAAAAACAGTTTGAAATGGGATAGCAGAAATAGCAGAAAGGAAATGTTTACCTGGAAACCTTCAGTGTAGGAAGAGGTGTCTGCTAAGTAGGTTGAGTGCTGCTGAGAAATGTGTGTCTCCTGACAATTGCTTGCTACGTTATGCAAAACTCATGAGGGAGAAAATAATAGTTACAGACATGAAGAGGAGGTTTCAATGTTATGAAAACTGAGGAAAGGATTCTAATAGAAGTCATTTACTCAGGGGAACAGAGCAAAGTATACACTTATTTTGATGCCAAGGTCAGATCAGAACAAAGACTTCTGTTGTAGTTTTTACCTGCTTTTGTAATTTATACCTGAAGACAAGTCTGTGGGCACGCCTGATGAATTTGTATGTGTATTTAAATACAAGGAAATGTTACGTGTTTTTTTTTTTTTTTTCATTATTTTCCATTAAATTGGTAGCTTCCTAAGTAGTATGTAGGTGGAAATGTTCTAGGATGCAAAAAATAGATGGTGTTTGTGCTGTAATGTGTATCACTAACTCAGTTTGAAAAAAAAATATTTCGCAGTAAATCAGTGGAATGAAACATGAATACGTTGTCTTCACGGAACCAATATAAATGAATGACACCCATCACATTAACAGATTCTTGCATCTGTGTGTGCTTTGTGTCATGTCTGTGCATGCTTCTTAGTCATGCAGGCAAACTAATTCACAGTCCCAGTCTATAAGATCTCACCAATTCACCAAGTATAATGTCAATAACAGGGAAAAATAACAGAAATCAGAATTCTCTGCAAGATGATGCTGAAATCCTGGTTGTGTGTGAGCATGTTCCCTGCAAGGTGACATTGAGTCAGTGTGACCTTGGTGCAGGCAGGTGTTCCTAGTAGTCAGCAGAGCTGTAGGGGATGCTGACAGGCGGATTTGACAAGTGTGAAACATTCGCTACTGGCTGAGACTATTCCTCACTGTGTCATAGTTAAACATATCTCCCTTTCATGGTTTAGCAAATTCTCCCTTTCAATCCAAAAAGCCTAATTCCAAACTGAGTTTTTACAATCCAAAGTAAGATGATACATTAAATAACTATTTTATTTGTGGATACAAGTTGCAGTCTGAAAAAATGGAAGCGTCTAGAGGTAAAACTCCACTATGGAAATTCTTAGATAAATACTTTGATGACGCATGTTATTTAAATAAAGTTTTGAATAGTAAAGCATTTTCTAATTTCTTTTCTTGCTGTCCTTTTACAAATCTTGATACTGAAGTGCAAACCTATAAGTTGGCCTGTGTTTTGCTGAAGTTTCTTGTTTAAATTTAGGTGCTTTTTTGACTGCTTTTTTCTTAAGCTCTGGAGGGTGACACAAGAGCTCTAAGTGTCATTAACCCATTCTAT
This sequence comes from Oreortyx pictus, assembly GCA_036925125.1. Lineage (NCBI taxonomy): Eukaryota > Metazoa > Chordata > Aves > Galliformes > Odontophoridae > Oreortyx > Oreortyx pictus. The sequence continues at coordinate 159,838,199 of JAUPFR010000001.1, read as the reverse complement.
TAAAAGTAAGAATTGCAGTTGTTGAAACAAAATAATATTGGCCAATATCTACATTACTGAGAACTTGAAAAATTGATTTTGTTCCCTCTTCCAATGATCTGTCTTCATCACTCTCTAAAAATGTTCGGAAAGAAAACATCCACGTATCATTTATTGCGCTGTGGGTTTTGTCTTCTCATGGACAAAATGTCTGCTATATATTAGATATATTAAATTCCAAACCTTTCATGTACATTTTTTTCCATACAAATATTATTTAATGCATAAAATATTTCTAAAGCAAAATTCAATAAATGCTGTATTCTCTGTGGAGTGACAGTTGAAAAACTCATAAATTTAGATTACACAGTCATGTCAGTGAATTCAAATTAATGAAATGGCATCCCACACAAGCACTACAGTAATTTACATATTAATTTCCACTAATGTTTTTTTATGGCTGTAACAGACTTGTTGTAGTCATATCCGATGAAATACAACAGATTGTGGAACAACAAACAGTGAGCAGTTGGGTATGATTTATCTGTTGTTCCATTGGATCCTCATTTTCCCTGGAAAAAGCTTTGTCTACATTATTAATGTCTGACAATTTTCTTGTATTCATGCCCTGAGGCAGAATATGTCTGCTGATTTTGTGCAATGTCTGCTTTCATAACAAATGGTATTTATTTTTCATATTACAAAAATACCAATAAATAAAAAGTAAAACTTAGCTATGTAGAGTTGGACACTAATGTGGAGTGTGCGTTTTACCCAGAAATTACAAAATGTACTTATTTGAGGTTAAGGAGATGAAAAAAATCACTGGATTTCATGTGTTTTCATTCCATTTCGTTCTGCAGCACCTGCTTTGGTATTGAAATCTTCCGTTTTTATTAAATGGGTCCTGCAAACGTGGGCAGAGAACATGGCATGGCGTAACGTGCTAGCAAATTGCTTTTCCTTCAGCTCTGTTGTAGTATCCTCATCTGGAGCTCAAATCTCTTATCAAAAGAGTTTTCTTGTTTTAGCTTTCTTTGCTTCTCCCCTGGTGGTGGGGCATTATAGAACAGAATACTGAGTGTGTCTGGAGAAAAGGATGTTTTCAGAAGCTCTAGCAGTGCACTAGCTATGTATGTGTAAAGCTGCATACAAAATCTCTAGAAAATGTCAGAAACTTCGATGTTAAAAGAATCCACAACACTAGTGCATGCCTGTAACTTGTAAAGCAGCGTATTTTCCTATTGAGAGTTATTTGCATTGCATGACTAGGCAAATACTTGCTGGCATGTAGTCCTAGAAGCTGGAAAAGAACTACCCTGCTCGTCGTAGTGTAGTGAATGTTTGTGAGAGAAGCACTGCACAAAATGACCACTGTTGACAGTGGAAGTAGGGATAAGGTGAGAATGTGCTTGGCACTCATATTTGCTAGGAAGAAGCTGCAGTGTCTGTCTCTGTATATTATTTTGTATTCGAAGAATCATACTATGCTGTTTTGTTTTGTTTTGTTTTTCCTCTTGTAATTCTGGCAGTAAACTTCTCCCTTTTGGAATCTCAGAAGACTTAATTTCTCTTTTCTTTTTAGTACACATCATTTATATTCTTTGTGCTGTATCTTATTATTGACTTTGACTTTTAGAACTTTTTAAAAATATATTGAGTGATTTTTCGTATCTAGGTGGAAATTAAAATAATAAGGCAACTGTTTTGTTTTTTTTTTCAAAAATTTTAGGCAAGAGAAAGGATTAGAGAACCTTCAGTATAAATATTTAATAATGCTGTTATACTGATGCAAACAAAAGGGCTTTGAGGAAGTTGCTAAATGTAATCCACCAAGGCATATTTTGGAAAGAAAGAGGATCTTCTGTCTCCTCCAGCTCCTGCCTGCGCTGATGGTTTACACGGTTTGTGTGTTCCTGGGTACCCAGAAGGCAAGAGCTCAGTTTCACATAGTTTTTTGCAGTGCCAACCTCCATGTGTTTGAGTGGGATGCTTATGAGCCGATGGCTGCATCTTTCAGTAGCTGCCTACACTTCCAAGCATTTTTAGGCAGTAAAATACAATTTCAGGCCAAACAAAATCTCAGTTCAATGCCATGTGCATAAAGAAGTAAATTAAACAAATTTTAGGTCACTAGGTATTTCCAAGTTAGATTTTTGGTATCTTTTTTTCCCTTTCTGCATAAGTAAAATGAAAAAAAGAAAAAAAAAAAATTTTCATGTGTTTCTGTCTTCTTTCACATAGTACAAATAATATCCTGCTCTAGCTCTGTTCAGCGAACCTGCCATTTTGCAGTCACCATTGTCAAAATTATCTTTGGGGCCCACACAAACCCCACCACCCCACAGCTGTTTGGCTGCCTGTGGCCAGGGCCAGTGCTGAGACAGTGCAGCCCTGTCCCCATGAGAGGCTTTGTGGGGCCTGCTTGGGAGCCAGACCCTGCCTGTGGCCCCTGGGGGCCAAGGGACAGCTCAGTCTGCCCTGGCCTCGTGCCTCACAGGTCCTGGCTCCTGGGCACTGCCCCATAGCAGATAAATGAGACCATAAACGCAGCCTCACTCTCTTCAGCGCAGTGTCAAGGAGAACCATTCACATCACCGTGTCTTAGGAATGCCTTCATTTTCTCAGCTTTGCAAATGAAGAATGAGAGACTCAACAAATCTAGAGAAATATGACTGTATTTCAACATATTTTTACCAGGATGGAAGGCTTTCAGGATTATCTTCTGAATTCACAGGATGATTTGCTGCTAAGAGCAGTGGTAATGTGCACAGAAAGCAAGGGCTTGTGGCATTACAGCTACAGATGATTTTCTCTGAGCATGCTCTTTTTCATAGAAGGACATGCTGGCACTGTGTTGGGGGGCATGACACCTTAATGGGTCTGTAGTTGGGTAGTTAGCATTTGAATTAATGCATCCTTTGTTGAAATTTGTAGTTTATTTTAAAAAATTTACAGACAGAGCTCTTAAAATATCTTGGTAATGGTCATCATGACGAGTGAAAGGAAAATAAAATTAAAGCTTCTTACTTTGGTTTTCCTTATGTACTGCATATAGCTTGCACTTTTTACGCCTGTTATTATTCCCAAGCATTCTTTCTTTATTATCCTTACTGTATTTTTTCATGTACGCTTGGATCTGACCTTTATCCTCAGAGTACCAGAATGACTGTGCTGACAGCTGAGTCTGCTGAGCTCAGCATCCCCTCCCCAGAGCTAAGCATCCTCTCTAGTCTTTGAGTTGTCCTCTTTCCATTACTATACACAGGGAATATAACTCTTCTTGTGTAAAAAATGCACTGTATACTTAAACAGTGAGACACATCCTGTACCAAAAGCTGTATGTTCAGCTGTAGAGAATTTACTGCCTTACCTAGACTAGTTGATTTTGTATCCGCAGTTTGGAAACTTGCCCTTTATTCCCAGCCTTGTCATTCAGATAACAGCTGTGTATATGAAATTGTGTAATCACTGTGTGACTTTTTTCAGACTGCAGGCTCACAGAAGACTGCCTGAATTAAGCAGACTTCATCAAAGGTTGTGCACATAGAAGTTCCAAGTATTCTGGTAAAAAGTGAAGGGCAAGTTTGAGTGCAACAGATTAGAAAACAATGAGTAGCAGTCACAAATGCTTTCAGTCATAAGTAAACAAAGTAAGTTTTGAAGGACATAATTCTTGCTGCATTAAAAGAGGATTCAAGGGAAAAGATCTCAGTAATGAAATGGGCTATTTACAAGATTCACACCTTGGTATGCAATTGCTGTACGTTTCTGCATGCAAATATGCATTATGCAGCACTTCTTAAAGTGTTTATCATCACTCTTGCAGGAAAGACAGAATGCCTTGGGTGGTACAGATTATGCATGTTAGTAATGTTATGTATAGTGATTAATTAAGTAATTGATAAAGTAATTAATGAACAAAATTTACTAAACATTTTACAGTATTACTATGGGGCAGAGAACAGCTAGATGACCTATAACTTCAAAATATTTCTTAGGAGTGTCATTTGAATCACTGTGTGGTGATAAAACATATTTTCTTATCTTGTAAATAGTTTGATAACAAATTTCTATTCAATTATAGATTTCCTTAAAAATCAAAGTTTAAACGTATACTTTCAGGAAAAATAATCCCACAAAAGATTTCCCAGGAACCCTGTGAAAGATGCTAAAATGTTAAAGGAGAACACTTCTTTAAGGTTTTTTTATTTTATTTTATTTTTTCTCTTGAGATAATTAAAAAAATAAATAAATAGTTGTTTTAGTTACCCTCCCAGCTTCTAAAAACAGTAATTTTCATTCCCGTTGTTCATTCAGCCCTTGTTGTTGAAAGGCAAAACCAGGCAGGATACTGGACCTAAGAGAGTCTGTAATGTTGGTCTTCCCTTGGAACCTGTTGCCCCAAAATAATATATTTTATGGAATGTTTTAAATCTTTAAGCCCTAATTAATAAATCCAGTTAAGTCTATGGGAATTTGTAATGTTTTGATTATCCCAGTTCTCCTGAAGTTCTTGGTACGTCATAGGAAAATTTTCTCTTAAAAAATCCTCGTAAAAGATAAAAGAAAAAGGTTGAACCATTTAAGATGTCCCTGCAGCTGTGCAAACAATTCACAGTATATATTCATAAAAAGACTGTGTTAAATGTACAGAATTAACAGTGAACAGAGCGCATTATTTTTTATACAAATGTTTATTTTAAAATCTTGAATGCATCATTGAGATGAGTGGTTTGTACTGTAAATGTTTTCCTTGCTGTTCCGGTATGAGTATTTTCTATTTGTTACTTCTAAGTTTTACATAATGGTTTCTTCCTTGGATGAATTAACTAAGCTTTACAATGTGGAAGAATTTAAATAACACTTATATCCTCCTGATAACTTGATGAAACACTTTCATTGTCTGATTTTTCCTAGAAAAAGAGAGGATAAGGAGGCAAAAGATGATCGAAGGGAGAATGAGGTGGAAAGAAGAGAGAGAAAGAAAGGGGAAGGATAAATGAAGCAGGCTTTGAGGTGTTTCAAATTTTTTAAAATGTTACCTGTTTTTAAGCTGTACAACATTTGACTTTGTAGCGTACACAGTACGCCTTTATCTGTGTGTGTGTGTGTTCATGGTGATTTTTGGAGGTTTACCTAACAGCACATTTTATTCAGCTGAGATGTTTTTCACCCATGTGCTCTCTATCATATAATTTGTGTTTGTTTGTTTGTTTTCCTTAAGAAAAACTGAATTCAGAGTAAATTATCTCATTTCCTTCAGTCCAGCTCAGATCACCTCGCCTTATACCCATACCTAGTATAACTTTTTCTTGCAGGATCTTTCTGTGGCATGGTGCTTGTCAGACTGTTATTTGACATATAATAGACCAGAATCCTTGTGTTTGCCTTGTTAGGGCAAGTGAGCCCTAACGCAAGAAACTTAAGAGTTCCAGTGATGTCTGTGTTCACAGAAAGTTCAAAGTGTGTGAAGAGAGTTCAAATCTGAGGCAGCACATTACTTAATGTTGCTCCATGCTGATCAGGGAAGATGGAGAATTATTGGTATGGAAGCCAGCTCCTGCAGAGGCTATTGTGCAGCCTGAGGCAAAATTCTATTTGAAGCTTTGAAGCTGTATATGTTTTTTAAAGTTGGTTTTCCTTTTTAATCTTTTTTTTTTTTTTCTACATCGCTTTGTTCTTTATTTTCCATCTCTTTGTACATCAGCAACTTAGTATGAAGCAAAACAAAACTTTCAGAAGTGAAGAAAACTTATGAGAAAATACTTTTAACTTTTATTTGAACAACAGTGATCATTAGATAGCAAATGGAACTGTAAAGCGCTAAAAAAAGTTTTTGAGAAAAGGGCCTTTTAGTAAGTTGAAATAATATCCATTTAAGTATTTTTTCCTTGTGAGCAGCACAATCCATAAAACCTACAACTTTATTAATTAATTGTGTTTCTGGTGTTTCATCTTAATGAACTTCATCAAATGTGTAATACAACTGTTGGATGTGCAGTCCAGACAGCAAAAAATAATAACTTGGGACTTAGGTGAGAGTACTGCTGATGTCTCTGGAAGCTTGTAGTGAGGTGGATGGGGAAAAAAGGCTCACCAGTGTTTTTTTGTTTTTTCTTCTTTTTTTCTTTAGCTTTGTTGGTTTGAAGATAGAATATTTGAAATGTCACATTAAGTACAGGTACCCTGTCATAACAGACTTATTATATTTTATGTACAGTTGACTAGGGCAACACATGACAAAACTTCACTACTGAAACCAAGTTTGCAGACATAAATTTAATTCCTATTGTTACCCCTCTGCTGTCCTAGACAACAACAAAGCATTCCTGAAGCATTATTTGTATAAGGTATGCTGCTTTGAAGCTGCAGTATTAACTGTAGAAAACTTACAACTGAACAGTAGAACCTTGAGGTGTGGATTCCGTTCTGCTAGTTAAAATCCTTTACACCAGAGTAGGTATTTAAGAAGTAGATAAATCCCTGTAGCATAATGAATTTTAAACTAGTATTAGTGTCTTGAAAATAAGAGGTACTGTAGAGCACTGTGCAAACACGACTCAGCTGAGAGGGATGTGTATGCATCTGATGGATAGTGTGACATCTTCAGCATGGCTGTTTTCAAATTTGATTTGTATCTTTGCTTGTCTATAGATACTCAAGATTTAGGTCAGGCAAATAATCATTGATTGAAATAATTTCAAAGTAAAGTGATTCCATTAAGGTTTAATCCCAAGTAACACTGGATGATGACAGAGTTGAAGGGCTTTTCACTTTATTTACAGTGATTGTTTCTCATAAAAACTAATTTATTTTTCAAAAGGTTAAGGAAGGATGATAAATTGAATTGCACTTTCCCGTGTCATTAAGCTGTGGTTTTTAACCAAAGAACATATGGACATTTATGAGAACTGATGGTGATCTGAAAGCAGTGGTGACAATTAGTGCTTCAATAAATGCTCATCCAACTGAATCCAGTGGGAAGGGCCATTCATTAAAAAGTATTTTGTGGTACTTAAAGCTTACTCAAAAAACTTAGAAGAAAAAATCAACGAGCACAACAACAAATGTACTTTGCAAGGCTGTAGGTGTCTTAAATACATTGTTTTCCTTTCGCTGTGAGATGACATTCAGAGCTTTTGGGGCTTCTTTCCAGAAGGCAGAGGAATTAATCAAATTAGCTATGCATGTAATATGTGCCATCATGTTTGTAAATTCTATAATGTGAGCCTTCATTCTTTGAATCTAGTAGCAATAGCCAGTAAGTGAACAATCCTTGTTTGTTTGTTTGTTTGTTTTCACTGACCATCTTTAAGATGATCTCTGCTTTACTGTACTTTGCATCACAGAAACTTAGGTCTGAATGAGACTTTTTAACTTCTTTCTTGCCATTGAAAGGATCATGCTGTACTCTTGTTTAGGAGCTCATGTAACCTCCACAAGCTTGGGACTGAGTGGACTGAATTCTACAGTGGCTCCTCAAATGGCTGTGGTATTTCTAAGAATTGTTACTTCTTAAGAATCTCTTCCTTTGCATCTAAAAAGCCTTAGTCTTTAATTGGATCAAATCAATTTATATACACTGTAATTTAAGAAGGTATTTTATTATCTGTACTTAGGTCACAAATATGTAATATGATACTCAGAGTAATTTGTTATTTTTTTTTTCCTTTTGAGAATAGCTATTCTTTCTGTTAACCATACTTTCTTTAGAAGTTAATAATTATGCTTCTTCAACAAAGTGTTAATTCTGTAATTTTGATTTGTAATGGATTATTACAGGTGAAAAATATACATACGGTATGAATATTAGAAGTAGAAAATGGCTTATGCTGTTTGCCTTTCATATTCAGAGGGCTAAATTTAAGTAAATCTCATGAAGATACGTGGAGCTTCTATCTAGAATAATTTTCAGACAAAATTCTGAGAATCAGCTGTTAACAGCATTTTAAATTCTCAGTTTAATTAACAATGCACCCATTTATAATTATTGAACTTGAGATCATAATGATCTCAGTTGTGGTTGCTTTTCAAACTGTATGTTTAGAAAAGAGTGACAGTGTGTGGGTATTAGGAAGAAAAAGTAACAAAACTGGGGGAGTAAGGTCCTGGTTTATGTGTCTAAGGACATTAAAGATCCACTGACTTCAGGTATGCATAAGAAGAATACAGCCAGTCAACTATCAAGAATGCTGTAACTTAAGTTACGCCTACTTCATATCATAAGCATAAATTCGGAGACCTCTTAAAGTCCCCTCATTCTCTTTAATTCTGTCTACTAATTAGGCTTTCTCTGGAACTATGTTCTGTAGTCCCTGCAAAATTATTTGCAGAAATGAAAAGTATGTTTTAAAAATACTTTTATTATTATCGAAGTACAGATTTTGGCTTTGTCAAGTTTTTTTATGAAGCTGTAATATAATATACAGTGTTTATGATGTTCTTTCCTCGTGAACACTAAGTAATTTTCGCTTTTTGTGGGATGATATTATAAGAAGATTAGTTGAGAGAAATCAGAAGTAGCTCATTCGTTCACTCATTCTTCATGCTGGTGATTCATAATACTATTTTGTTTTGTACAGTAGAAGTGATATCAAGAGAGAGAATATTTGAAATTCTTTTCATGTGTTCTTTATCAAATCCAGTGCAGTTCTTTGCAGTTTAACATAACTTTCCTATTTGCCGCCTCTGGTGTTTAATTTTCTATGCGCATTTCCAAGCGTTGGAGCTGAGTTTGGGGATAAGGGGGTTATAACAAAAGTTTCGTTCTCTAACAATTTCATTACCCATGTATATCCATTCGGAAACTTTTTAATGACTTTTTTTTTTTTTAATTTATCTTTTTCTTCAAAGGATTGTCTTTGTTGCATAAAAAGTAGCTGAAGCAATTGTCTGCTGGAACTCCAGAATTTTTTCCAGTGAAAAGCATACCATCTGAAATTGCACCTTTGAGACCTGTTCTAGCCTTTCACTCTTGGCCAAATGGGACAAAGTAAGCTCAAAGAACATTGGTTCTCAAGGAGACAAGGAGAGACTTTTCTTTTTGGCTGTTATTTTCTTTGGCCCTTTTTTTTTTTTTTTTTCCCCTGCTAGAATTACATCTGCTATATGGAGATTCTGCCAGGAGTTCTGGTGTTAAGAATCTGCAGAACTCCAGAATGCTCTGGGCAGTGTGATTTCCAAAAACATAATTAGATTTGAGAAAAATATATCTTCAACTAGATACTAAAAGTAATTAAATACAGATTTACAAAGATGTTGACCTATAATCCATTTGCTTTCCTTTTTGACTAAATTTGGAAAATTATTCTGTTGAATCTGAAAAAACAGTTGAGAATTTGGAAAGTGGCTGTGTTTCTGACTTCTGAGAGGACACTGACTGTCCTGTGAGGTGCTTTAGAGACTGTTTTTTTTTATTTTGGAGTGGCAGCAGTGCCACATTAGCTAGTATAAAACACCATACTAAGCAGTTCATGCTTCTGTGAATTGTTCTTCCCTTAAGAAGCAGATCATAGTAAACTTTTTATGTGATAATATTTAGATTTAGAAATTTAGAAAACTATATATTCTAACCTACACAAAGTTACTGTTAAAGATGCTATGGTCATTTAAAAACTAGTCTTCTTGTCAATAGCAGAATAGGTGTTGTTCAGCAATAGGACCATAGAACTGATTTTTGCTATCATCCAATGTCTTTTGTTAAAGTTTAGAACATTAATATTGAAGTACTTGATTTTACAAATACAATAGAAACCTTTTCAGACATTATTTATTTAACGAAGTCTTCAGCTGTCAGAATTTCACCATTTTAAAGAATTTTTACATTTTGAGTGTCATCGCTTTGGAGTCAGTCTAAGAATAGATGTGCAGTTCCTCAATGAAATAAATATCTTATTTCTACATTTATTCCTTCTGCAAGATATGTATATATTTTTTGTTTGACACCCTATCTCTTCCATGAAAGAAATGTGAAGCTGGACCTCTGATTTAACTTAGAATTTCATTTTTTCTATAATTCAGAATACAAGATTTTTCCATCTTGCTGACGTTTAGAATTCAGGTTTTCATTTTCTACTGTAGACTGTGTGACTAGTAAGAGAGGAAAGAAATCAATTCCTGCACTAGTTGATCCAAACCCTCCATTTAAAAACTGGCACACAGCATAATATTTTTGATACCTTTGATTACTTAGTGCTTTAGTTGGAAGGGTATTCCAGAATCTCATTTCCTGCCGGATCAGAAACAGTTATTTTAGTCTAAATTTATCAGTGATCAATTGTTATACATGCATGAACAGAGGCTGCGTATGTTTGTGTACACTTTTTCAGCTGAAATAGTTTTTTTCCAATTATCTTCCTACTCGATAGATTTTAAAGCTCACTGGTAGCCTTCTTGGTCTTCATTTTATGTGAACCAAATAGAGCTCTTAGCATTACTATGCAAAGCTAAAAATACGGTGTACTTCTCTTTACTTGAATACTGCAGATGTCTTAAATCAGTGAACAGTTGTTATCAGCATAGAAGCATCAGTTCAGTTTCTTCGTGTTAATGCAAATCACAAATTCAGCTGACATCTTTGGAAACTATTAATAAAAGATGTCTTTGTTCACAAAGAAGAGTCTGACTTTGTTCATATTAGTTTTAAAAATAGTGAGAATTATCTGTACGCATATGTATAATCACCAGGAACGGCTACTTTTTCATTTCTTAAAAGGGAATCAATTGTGATGAAAACTACTGAAAAATTACTTTCCATTTCTTGTTTGGAGCTCAGTCATATCCAGATTTCTACTTGGAAGCTAAGTCTGTCATATGGTCTGTTGTGGTCATATCTGTCTACTTGGAAGCTAAATCAGGTTACTCTTACGGTTTGATTTTTGAGGGATCATGTGTGGAGCCAGGTATTGGACTCTGTGATCCTTACTGCTCTGTCCCAACTCGGAATATTCTGTGATTCTATGCATTTATCCATCTGTCTTGTCATATGAAGTATGACTTGCTTTGTTTTTAGGAAATTGAAGAAGATAAGGTCAGTTGGTGTGTTAATCTAGTCCCACTGCATTTGATAATAATTATTATTTTTCTTCTGTTATGTTACTATTAGTCTCCGTTTCTATTACTTATAATATGTCAATATATAATATTTGTTTTCTGAAGCTTGTTCATATGCAATTTATACTAAGATATCAGAGGCTGTTATTTTCAAATATTTTAAACATTTTTTTCATCTGTAACATATTTCACGGAGTTACTGAAATACAGAAATGGTCATGCTAATCATGTAAATATCAAAGCAAGAAATGCCCTTGTAAAAGGGGAAACACCTTAAACTGCCTTTGTGGTGGTTTGAATAAGAAGTATTTAATTTGCAGCAGCTACTGCCTAAAGTCATTGAAATTGGTAGAATAGATCAATGCAGGTATGAAAATGCCTCCAGGATTGTGGACAACCTTTTCCCTTTCTTGTTTTTATTGTCTCTGAAATATGGGTTTGTTGTTTCAAGTATTATAATGAGCAGCAAACTGGAATAGCATCCGTATGTTTACATCCTTTGTTCATGTAGATAACATGACACTTTATCTTATGTATTCCAAAACATCAAACATTTAATGCAGATTTTACTTCACTTTTTTCTCTTAGGTCAGTATTTTGGGATTATTGGAAATGAGGACTGGATGTCTTCTTGTTATTTACTTAAATTGATGCTTTTGTAATTGGTACTCAGTGATGCTGGATAGTCTTGAAACAGTGAAGCATTTTGAGATGGAAAAATAGCCTATGCTTTCACAGAGCTTTTTCTTTTTAATTTAAAGCATGATTCAGTGCCATAGCTATGGTTGTTCCTGATTACTTTCTGTGTTCTAAACTCTAAAAGTATAAAACTTTTATTTGATTTGTAATTATTTTCATTTGTGAAATGAAATGCCATCTGTTAAAGTCAGGATCCAGTATGGAATTTTTTTGGATGACCTACAGAAGTTCCCATTTTGTAATTTTATTTCTTCTTTCTGGATAATAGATTGCAATTATGCAATTTTGCTTGAGAGTATCACTTTTGAGGTGTTTAAGATAAACATGGTATCTTAGAAACACAGCTACAAGTTAAATTCCTTTTCTTATATTTAAAAATTGAGGAATACAGTTTTTTACTCTGTGTTGAATAGAAGTCCTTGCTCACTAAGTGCTACTTGACAAATAACTTTTTTACTCTTTGTCAACTACTGTAGTAATTTCTTTATTCTGGTAAATAATATCTTCTCAATGGGCAGTGATTTAACAACTGATGTCACAGTTTTCTCTCTGCAAAGAACTTTGGAAACTGGTAAAATTAAAATAGAATTCAAGCTCTGTCACCAAATAAAAATATGGAAATGGTAATGTATGCTGGATCCATTCCCTGAACTGACTGTTAGTAATGGAGGCAAGGGATTATCAAAATCTTTTCCACTGCTGCTGTTGCAAAATCCACAGTATGATACCCTGGAAAATATAGGAAAATGTGGAATAAAACATTCTATTTTCCCAGCTTCAAAACATATAGGAAGTTTATATTTGTCCAAAGCAAGATCAAGGCACCAGGGAGAATGCTGCAGAACTGGGCCAGAGTCACTCTTTGGAGTCAGTGATATTTGTGCTCTCATTATAGCTGTGAGCGAGAAAAAACACTGTATGTTTCTGGTTTGCTTTTGGATGGAAAGGTATTTTGTAAGCTATTCCCCAGCCCCGGAATTTATCATGCCCAATATATGAGGGGTTAGGAGAAGATCTTTGAGACAAAAACAGACACAGAATACTTGAAGGCTTATATTGTAAAAAATGGAAAAATGAGGGACGTGCTGATTATGGTGTCGGTTTTCAAGATATTTTAAAGTAACTAGCCATGACAGCTTGGTAGCAGCTTATCTTGCAGCAGTGCACTGTAGCATATCCACCAAAAATACTGGAAGGATGGAAACAATTTTTTCAAATAAGAAATGTGAGAATGGAGAACACCAGATGTATTTCTTAAAATACCTTGGTCATGCCCTAACAGTGAAAGTGCTTTCTTTACTTCTAAAACAGTAATATGTTCTATCTTCACCACATAATTCTACTTCAATTTTTCTCATACACCTCAGTCACTTCTATGTAATGTGAATCAACAAGTTTTTATCAGAAGGGTCTGGTCATCAGAAGTGCCTCCATTCACTAGTGAACAAATTTTGCTTTTGCTTCCTGAGGTGTTTCCACTGCTTGTTCATCTCGCTGCACGTACTTTTTGTTTTGATTCAAAATGCTGCTCAGAATAACCAGAGTGTTACTTGGATTGCATGAGTGCTGTTCTGTTTAAACTGTGGATGAAAATGTGCCCTAGAAAGGTTGTCAGAGGAGACAGGAAAGATTGTAAAGCAAATTGCCAGAAGGTGTATTTTTGAACTCCTTTGCGTTTTCTTTGTTTTGATTCTCTGTTAAATAGATAGACAACAAATAATACCCATACGATGCATTAACACTTTCAATTGTTTCATTTAGGGCACTAGAAAAAGGTTTAGATTTCCTGATTAACTGAATTCTTAAAACACTGACCATCGTTTGTCATTAGTACATCTTAATCATGTCTGAAAATAGGAGAAGAAAAATGAAAGCTTAAAAAATACAGTCAAAACAAATATGTAACTACAGAATGAAAAAAAAGTTAAAATATGTTTCACTTAAATGATTTTTCAGAGCACATTGGTTTTCAGCAGTTTTAAAGGAAAATATCTTAGGATTTTTTTTTTTTACATGAAATTTAATAATGAAGAAGTGATTTAGCTTTTGTCAGCAATATCAAATGAAGTGTATCCAAAATAAAATAAGGACAGTAGTGAAATAGGGAAGTTACTGGCTTGTAATTACCTTTAATTAAGATTAAAAATGGAATGTACTTTTAAATCTTATCATTTCATTCCTTCTTATCATAAACGTACACTATGCTAGATACCTGGCTGTCCTTCCAGTTTGTTAATTATTACACTTCTGCAACACTTCTCAGTAGTGAAAGACAATTATTTTACCAAGCTAGAATAATTCTGTTGATCTCAGAGGAGCTATTGTATTATATAATTAATGCCAGCATAATCAAAGTAAGAGTTTCTTTTGAAAGTCACAGGAACCCAGAAGGGGATATGAGTGCTTACAATACTGCAGAAACCAAATTTGTGAAGAGTTTATTCAGATTTGGCTCTTCAATTTTATGATGTTTCAGCTGAAAACCAATAATATTTTGTACAGTTAGGTACACTCTTTCCTGTAATAGGTAAGAATACTCTTGCAAATTCAAAGTGTACAAAATTAAAACATAACTGCTTAAAAATTGTAATTTTTACAGCATTAAATTATACTGAATGGTAAAGTGCCTTGGATATATTGTGTCCAAAAACTATACTGCTTCATACCGTTTTTTACTGATCTTGTTATTTTTTTCTTCTTCACCTAAGAAAATATTACATATCAGTTTGATTATTACATTTACAGTTATCCCATCTCATTCTTCATCTGTTAGCGAAGCAAACCTCTGTATTAGCTCTAGAGTGCTATCATTTTCTAGACATCCATTTTCGCGATTATCATTTATTAGTCCTAGTGTTCCCTATCTTCCCTCCTGTTCCCTTGCATGTGTGATTTGCCATCTATCCACAGAGCAGTTTATTCTGTACTTTTAGATCTTTACTATAAATTTTCTGATGCACATGAATAATTTACTAAATTATCACCTGTGGATATAAACTCTTAAGTCCTTTACACGTCTGAGTTAACACAGCTTGTTAAGCTTCCTTCTTCCACTGTGAACGCTATCTCTTACCAGTCTTGAAGTTTCTTGATGTCCATTTCAGCCTGTAAAGCCCCTAGTGTACCCATAATATTATAGAAAGATAATTGTTTCATAGTTTTATATGGTGAAGTATTGAAAGATTTTCTACCATGATTTGTAAGAAAGGAAAGAAAGAAACTGTTTCCTGACTTAAAGTTTTCATTTAATAATAGAGCTCAGGTTTAATTCTCTTTAAGGAGCTGCCAACAAACACATTCAGACCTGTGCTACTAATCTGTAAAGTTTTCCAAACCCAGGCTCTTCAGCACTGTGCTCCAAGTCTTGTTCTTGATCTTTTTTTTTTTTTTTCCCCATAAGGAAGGCGAGCTTTATAAAGATAACTTAATAGTTTTGTCAGCTAGGAAAAAAAGCCATGTTTTGGGTACATAAGCTCAGGTCTTAAATGCAAGCAGACAAACTTTATATGATCATGTTTTAAAAAAAGTAATACTACTTCCTCCAAATCCTGACCTGCATACATCCTTAGATCTTCACAGCTATAATGACACTATAATTTTTGATGTTAGTGATATTAATCTGGCACAGAGAGAAAACTAAAGCAAAGATGCCTGTTATTTTATTTATCAGATTCTGTTTTCAACTGTGAGAATTTAAAACTTTACTGAAGAGAGCTAAATAATAAAGAATATGTTAGCAATGAAGTATATTACTGATGTAATGTCCCTGGTAAGGCTGTAGTCTTTGTCCTGGGGAGAGTTAAATTTACATTTCTATAGTTCTTTAAAGCAGTGTAAGAAATACTCTATCCTTAAATTCTACAACTCTAGGAAGATTCTGTCACTTCAGGACTTCTTTTCGTCCCATTTTTAAACTTGCACACTGTACCTTAGCTTTGTAGGAACGGTATAGGATAAGTAGGAGATTTTTTTTTTTTGGTAAACAAGCTTGAGCTATAAGAAAGGGTATGATAAGGAGAAAGTCTTATCTTCACAGCAATTCCAAGCCAATCAAGCTGCTCTATTATCATCAGGCTGTAGTATATCTCATATTTACTGCTATAGTGGCCGGAAAAAAAAGTTTGAATGAAAACACTTAATCAGTTCCAAAATTAACTGTGATGGAGATGAGAAAATGTACATGAATTATGTATATAAGTTTCTTTCAGTATCTTTTCAGTTTTTCTATAGTGAAGGATAGGTAGAAGCAAGAATCTTAGGGGAGAAGTAAGATTTCTCAGTTGCGCAGTCTGACAGAAGGAAAGTAGACAGCAAGAATATACGTATGTTCAATTTTTGTATTATTAATGCAATATACTTTGTTTCTTTGCCACAGTCATATTGCTTAATGTGCTGTTATAAGATACAAAATGGAAGATGAGCAAATTCTGCAAATGTGCAGAAGATGCATCATCATTTCTGCTATTTAAATCCAGAAGGGCGAGAGGTGCTCTAGGAAGGCTGACTTAAAGTGAGTTGAGTGGCCTGACTGCAATAGAAATTCATTGGGATAGCTGTAAGGCAAGACATCTGCAGTAGTTAGTAGAAATGATTCTAACTCCTAAAATTACAGCCACTCAAAATAAATATGGTTGAATCATAGAAGCAATCATACTAGCATCAGAAATTGGTACTAATACATAAAACTAGCTAGCTAGTGTAACTGCACTACTAGCTGAATTCATCTTGTAGTTATTTCCTGATCACATATTGGCTTCTGTGAGTTAGTCTCCATTTCTGAAAAACTAAAAAAAAAAACAACCTGGTGTAATGCTCTCAGGCATACTACTAACAATGGACAATGAGAAATACTAAAAGAAATTAAAACTGGGACCACAGTACTGATAATGTTCAATTAATTTCAATAAAGTTATCTTATTTTTATTGCTAAAGGAAGCTGTAACAGAAGTGGTAGTCAACTCTTAACTCACTTATAGAAAAATTAACAACCTAAGAAAGGTAGGGACATTAGAAGGAGAATGGTAGGAAGTTACAGAAGATGTATAAGTTATTTGAAATGTTGAGCAGATTTAATTCATGTGGCAATCCCTACAACTTGTCAATTGCTTTGGAACAAATCTGAAATCATCTCTGTGTGTAGCTAGAAGAGTAGGTTTTAACTGCTTCAGCATAGTAGCTTATTTGTTAGCATAGTTGCTCAGGAGGCAAACCGTGCTTTATTTTAACTAAAGTGGCTTTGTGTAACTCACCCCAGTGCTTTAACCACTGCTCTGGGGAGAATCTTTCATCTAACCTGAGAAACTGGACCATTGGAAACCCAGTGCAAGATTCCTGCATGCAAAAAGAAGGATGAGGAGTCTGTAGCTTTGTGTGGAATAAGCAGAGGCAGCAAAACTTCTTGTTCTCCGTAGGTTTCTGGAGTTCTGTTGGTAATGTGGATTAAGAACATAGGCACACACATTGATGGCCCACCCTGTTGTGGAAGCGTGTACTTCCGGGTGCCTGGCCTTTCACTTCCTGGCTACAGTGAATAGTCTTGTGTTCCTCCAATGTTTGTCAAAGTAGAATTAACATGTACTCAGGGATGGTTTAACTTGTTCTCATAAAAACTTCCTTGTATGAAGACTCTCTAAGGTCCAGAAACAATCTGTTTTTTTTTTTTTTTTTTTCTGTTTTTTTTTTTTTCTTTCCAATTTTAATATGATATGATGTCTGTACAAAGTAGGTGTGTTTCAATAACTTCTTGATGGAAAATCTTTGATTTGATCACACTGTCTCAATGCTCCCCAACATAAATTATCTATCATCTGAAATTTCTGGAATACAGCCAAATAAAGTGTCTCTGACATGAGTGGTTGTTCCTAGTCCAAGATCTGATTATTACTTTCCCTGTAAAAGGAAACAAACCTCCCATCAATCAGACCTGCGAGCAAGACAGTGTGATATTTTCAAAAGATAACAAAATCCTTTACAGATGGTGTGTGTACTTAGTATTACAACTCTGGATTAATCTTGACATATCATCATCCTGTGCAGATACATCCTGAAATGTAAGTCTGAAAAACAGCCTAAAAATCACGGAAATGGTAGAGATGTGGGAATACTCCCTCAAAGCATAGAATGAAACTACTGAAGCAGTGCATTTTTCTGTAAGTAGAAACCTCTCAAATGGTGGGAAGATACAAGAAAGATATTTTAGAAAGACAAAAGCTTCAGATTAGTCTGGGGAAGAAAGGACGATAAACTCTTCCAGAAAATGACATTTCAGCAAAGTCAGTTACTGTCAAAGACTAAAAAAACTGTGCAGTTAAGAAAGACATTGAGAAGTACAAGGCTTTCTTCCTTTAAAAGGAAAATGCATTCTTTTAAAATAATTATTTTTATTACCCTAAATTGTCTAAACAAGTGTGCTTATCAGTTAAACAAATTGACATCAGTGTTTGAAGTACTAAGGAGACAGCAGTGTGCTTCTTTGTGCTTTTGGTTTATTTCACAGAGCACAGATCAATAACAAGGAGACCAAAATAACTGTTGAAATGAACCTGATTGAATTCTCTTATAACAGAATGTTATTGTGTGTTAAAGCACTGTGCAAAAAGTAGACAGTACATGCAAACTTAAGCTGATGTTTTAGTTACTGTTTTTTTCCCCCTTGTCTTTGAAGAATAACTAGTTATTTAATAATAATAATCTGGCATTAGACTTTTTACAGCCAGCAGTGCAGAGGGATGAGACATCAACTTTGCTGGTAGCTTTCTCTGGTAATTGGTGACATAAGACTAGTTCTTAATTCAGCAAACACAAGTTCTGTTCTAAAAACCAATATGCAGAGTTGCAGAGAAAGTGTTCTGTGTGTCCTGTCTCATCCTGTTTTTCTGTTGTCTCCTCTCCATTGGCCTAGATTATTGCCTGGTCTGCTTCTGTTTTCAGCTCCCAGGAAGACCACCCAGTGCTCTTTTCTTTGACTACCCTAAATGGCTTTGATAGAGCTATATATGCTCAGGATTTAAGTTGTCATAATGAGCTTCTGCATCATCATCTGCACAATACTGGGAATAGGGAACAATTGCAGAATGATGCTTGCGTGCTTGATAGCTCTGAAACAGATCATGATACCAATTGCCTTGCATGCTACACATTGCATTTAGTGTAGGATTCACAGAAGATATTGAAACAAGGGCTAGAAGTTCAGTTTCTGGCATAATTATTTTAATTAGGAGAACGAGACAAGCTGGTAAACATGCCCAGTGTTCCTTTGGGGGCAGATGAAATTTTCTGGCTCTATGGGAAGATTAAATATGCTCCTTATAAACAAGCTCATCATAGAAGAATGTAGGTGACCTCAACAGACTACAAACAAAAAGCAGTCTTCAAAGGTTTATCACTTTGCAAGATTTAAATAGGCTTTGTTAGCTCAGAAGGAACTATCACTTCATACAGATTTAATCTCCTGACAGATTTGAGTATTCCGGTTCAAAACAAAGGGTCATTAAAACCTCTCAATGAAATTGTTGTAAGAACTTCATAGTATCGACAGAATAATAATATATTCTTCTTGTTTTTCAGCAATACTTGAATGATTGTAATTGAAAACGTAAGGAAAAAAAATCTTTTAATGGATCTCCAGCATGGAAAATCCTAGCCTGAATAGTGGAGGTTATAAGTTATCCTTTACAATTAGGGAATAGGTCTTACTCTACAGACTGTCTACAGTAATCCTGAGGAGAAAGTGATTTAGGTATCAAACAGGGAAGAAATATTTCAGATGACCTGCTTTTTCTTGAGGCTAATCAAACAAATTAAAACAATTTACAAGCTAATTAGAGTCCCATTGCAGTAGTGGATGGTACTGTACTAGAGCTTCAGATAATTTTTCTCACTGGTTTGGAGCAGGATATTTAAAAGAGATAGTGACAAATCTAGATTAATGTCTTCTGGTAATCACTTACATGCTGCTTGCTGGGCTTGAAGAGTAAAAAAGCTATCAACCACATATGCACGTGGACATAGTTTTGGATGCAGTTCAAACAAATATTTGGATTAATGTAAAATCCTTTATAGATATTAGGAGTGAAATACATTCATTGACAGGTGCTACACTGAATCGATTTTGTGCTACCATTCTGGGTACTACCAAGGGATATTTAGAGCATCTTTAGCCAAGAGTGCTTCATAGCAGTCTAAATCCCTTTTTTCTTTTCTTGTCTTTTTCCCCCTTCTCTAAATGTTGTTAACAAAGAAAAACAGCATTTGCAGTGTAAACTCTCTGAACAAAGATAGACTTTCTGTTGTACAGGACTTTACACCATGACCCTTTCGGGACCTGCTAGTGTTCTTTCTAATTATCCTTCTATTTGTGCAATTTGACATATTGAAAAAAGCTATCACATATAAATCAAATATATTGTAGTAATTTCTCTTAAAATATAAGATTGTAAATTGTGTGTGATACTAACTGGCATTTGACCTTTATTATATATATCACTTTCTGAAATGATTTGGAGTGAGTACTATTTCGAAATGAAATATTTTGAGTCATCATCCCCTGAATTACATTTGAGTTTGCTGGCCAAATGGCTAAGGATAGATGATGTTGAAGTAGTTTTTGTATGGCCTTGCCTGTTGACCTATTTGAGACCCACAATGAGCTTAGGCCCATTTTTGAAATATGTTATGCAGCATTCAGTTCAAGAACATGGATTAGAGAGCTCTTTTCAGGACAGTAGGGTGCCTTAAAACCTGAAGCAAATGTGTCATCCTTTTTGGCATAGCTGTGTCGCTGTGCTATGAAATCTAAGCCTTTGTGTTTTGTTTTCAATTTGTAAATTGTTGATTTAATTGTTGAGTATAGGCCAGTACTGTTAGTTGAGAAAGAGAAATAGATGATCATAAACTCAGTGCTTATGTATGCTTATTTTATTTATTTATTTTTTGCTGGTACTGGTGCAATTTAAACAGAATCAGAAAAATACAAGTGTGATATTTTAAAACGTCACTACTTTTTACCCTTTCTCATCTGATAAACATTAGAGTGATTTATATCTTAATACCGTCTCTGTTCGTAATGGCAAATGTTCAGATTGCTGTCAAAATATATTGGAAGTGTTGGATATGAAACTCTTTCCTTATTCCTAGGTTTAACTCCCTTGTTACTTTTCTAAAACAATATAGAATGTGAGATGAAAGGCACTTTTTGTTGCTTACCAAGCAACAATCAGAGTTCAGTGAAAGAGTTATCTCTTTACACGAGATCTCAAGAAAACCAATAACGTGCCAATTAGAATGGTCTTTTCACTTCAAGGAATTTTCTTCATTTACTGTGTTTTATCTATCTTCCTTTGTGATGTAATCCTGTAATATATCATGTCACAAGCCAGAAGTGAACTAAAGGTTTCTTTTTTTTTTCTGTTGTAGTATGTCTTTACTAGTGTCTTGATTAGTACTTTTGTAAATGATATTGTGTTTTCCAAAGCTACGTAATTTTCCTTACTCTGCAAAATTAAAATAAGCTTAGGTGGTAGGAGTCTGAAGTGTTTGCTTGCTTCTGTGTAGTCATCATCATCTTTGGGTTTTCTTGACGAGCTGAATAGTTCACTATTGATTGAATAATCTGGTCCACTGTGTGTGCAAGTTTAAGATCTGGTTGGAAAAAAAAAAGTGTTGTGATGTGTTTGAGAGCCATATTCCACTTTATAAAGTTCTTTTGGTCTTTTTGTCTCCATCAAATTATTTTTAATGTGAAAGAATAATGCCTTATCTCATGATTGAAATAGTGGATTAACATTTAAAGAAAACTCATTCTGTTCACATTATCTGCATTTTCTTAATACTTTAATTTAGGATATTAATCCAGTTTCTGATTATTAGATCAGCTTTAGTAGCTAGATATTCTAAATACTGATTTTGAATATTTTGTTTTCTAATGGAACTTAATGGAATGAGTTAGTCCTTATCCCTTGCATATTCTTTTTGTGTGTGCTTGCTATATTGCTTGAAACTAACTATAGTATTGTGGAGGTGCTACTTACTTACCTGCTTTTTCTGAAGCTGTTTTTTTTTTTTTTTTCATGCCTTTGATTTTCAAGAGCTAGTTTTCTCAAGTGGATACCCAGAAAATGGGGACATTTTTCCAGCAAGTCTTTATGAAACACCAAGTAAAGGTGCTAAGACTGATTTTCTTTTATTTTCTCTTCTTTTTGAGACCAATTGTGAGAGAGGTGATTTTTCTTTGTGTGTGTGAGAGCAGGTGAATTTCCTACCATTACATGCTTCCAGAATTTACAAGCTGGACAAACTGTTTATAGGAAACATCAGATAAATTATTGTTCAGAAGAATAATAGAATCTGAACATGTCTAAAAATTTAAGCATTATTTCTAATCATGATTTTACCTATAGCTTTAGCCCCTTTGTATGGACACATTCTATTTTAGGAATCTATTTTCATGACAGATATGCTTGACTTTTTGTTGGTTTGTAATTTAAAAAGTCAGGATTTTAAGAAGTTTTGAGAATCCATCAGA
Organism: Oreortyx pictus; assembly: GCA_036925125.1. Lineage (NCBI taxonomy): Eukaryota > Metazoa > Chordata > Aves > Galliformes > Odontophoridae > Oreortyx > Oreortyx pictus. Next base: position 159,815,944 of record JAUPFR010000001.1, on the reverse strand, counting down.
ATCAATATGAAATATGACACATAATAATAAACACTGAGAGGTGATTTTTCTGCTGAATGTAGACAATTTCCGTTGTGCCAATTTGTATACTTTCTGAATGTGACTTTGGTACTATTTTGTCCTGCTTTCCAATATGCACCTGTTTGTGTTCATCCATCTGGTTAAGTGTGAGGTGCTGAAATCTATGCTTCTGCCAAATATAGCCAGTGTTTAACACGTGCTTATGTTCATATATAGATGTCTGCTTAGTCATATTTCTCTACCATATGTCTTGATTTTCAGTTTAAAAAGACTTTTTTTTTTTTTATAATGGACTAATAATTTTATTACATGAAGAATGAATCATCTTTCACTGAGCTTTTTGGTTCTTGCTTATCTTTCAGTATGTGTATATTCAATAAATCAGCTATTTCTCTCTGTTTATTGGTCTATAATCACAATTTTTCTAGCCACAGAGGCATGTATAATTAGTGACTAAAGTGAGTAAAGCATTTAAGACATAAATAAAATTATCTTTCATAATATTTACTGAGTGGTCTGTGCATTGGAGAAAAGAAATTCTATGAAGAGTAACTTAGGGGCTATAGGATGGCAAGAAGGCTCTTGCTTCTAAGGGGCTGGGAGGACACGAGCCCTGTTTGTCTTCACTTTGTCTCTTAACTTCTACTCAAATCCATTTGTCCATCATTTAAATACATAGAATCTACCTGCCTCCTTATGTTTATTTTTACTCAAGCCATTATATAATAGTAGTTTAATATGCCTCCACAAAATTGTAGTTTATTCTGCTGGCTTGCTGTAATGAATGATGGGAAGGAAAAGGAAGCAGAGAGACCAAGACTGACTCTCCCTGTGCAGAGAGACTTGGTCAGAATAATCACTGAGCTAATGGAGCAATGTGATTATCTTGTCCACTTTGTTGAGCAGGTATTTTCAAAAGAAGAAAGACTCAATTACAAGCTTAAAGGTGACTGACTCTAGATGGATGCAGAACTGCACCATTTCTAATGATCAAGTGCTTCTTTCTGTCTCCAATTATGAATATGTTTTTGCTGTAAAACTGTCTGTGTTTGGCATGCTTCTGAGTAGATTTGTTCATGAGATTAATGTGAACAGATGGCAAGGTGAGCATCACAGCAGTTCCTAAAATATGGACCATGGCTTGAAGGTCTGTCTTGTTCCGGCAAAGGACAGTACTGGTGCGGTGTAACTGTGCTACAAAGCTCAGTGGTATGCAGATTTCTTTATAAAAAGAAAAATGTTCTTTGCAGCTGTTTGAAGTTGAATGGCTGCAGTGGAAATTAGTTTAATTTACATAATGATTTCATAGTCTAAAATATTAGCTGTTCTATAAATGACTGAAAAGTCTGTTTGTTAATACACAGCATTTGTGCAGTTATTACAAATGTTTGACATAATCTTTGGGCAGAAGTACAGACTGAGGAAATTGAGTATGAAAATAAATCACTTTTTGGATATATCTATGCCATTTCTGTTATTCTAACAAAAACATTGAATTGCCATTTTCATTTTGTATAATCGATGATTGCAAAACAAAAACTCTTTATATGCATTTGAATTGCATTTGAAGTTGAGATTAGAATGTGCTGTCTTATTTTTTTTTTTCTGATAGCTTTCAGTGAGAATTAGTCTTTCTTTAAACTACTGTAGAATTTGAGGACTAGAATTAATGGTTGAAGATAATTTCTCCTGGAAAGAGCCAGGAGGACCAAAAAGATGTTTTAGGGAAGATGCTCCAAGCTCTTTGACAAAAGGCTGGATCTGTTTTCCTTGAGAAAAGAAGACTGAGAGGGGATCTTATTAATGATTATAAATATATTAAGTGTGGCTAGGGAAAGGGATATGGCCAACCTTTTTTCAGTGGTCTGGAGACAGGACAAGGGGAATGACCACAGACTGGAGATTAGGAAGTTCTACACCAGTATGCAAAAAAATGTCTTAACAGTGCAGGTGACGGAGCACTGGAACAGACTGTACAGTGAGGTTGTGGAATCTCCTTCTGAGGAGATATTCAAGACCTACTTGGACGCCTACCTGTGAAAACTAGGGAGCTGCTTTTGCAGGGGGGTTGAACTTGATAATCTTTGGAGGTTCCTTCCAATTCCTACAATTCTGTCATAGATAGGCAGATAGGTAGGTAGGCAGATAGATAGATAGGCAGATAGGCAGATAGATAGATAGATAGATAGATAGATAGATAGATAGATAGATAGATAGATAGATAGATAGATAGATAGATAGATGTAGGTAGGTAGGTAGGTAGGTAAGTTGAAGGGCATCAGAGGCAACCAGAAATACAGACGTGTCCAAATTAGTGAAAACTGGATGGATAACAGAATGAATGCATTAATGGATAAATGTGATATGCTTTTGGAAGAGCAAGCTTAGGTGTTGTGAGAGGAAATCTTGCCTTTCAGGTGTATGATACTGCTCTGAGAGAAAGCAGTTAGGTGGATCATGTTAGTTAATATATTTGACTAGGATTTCTAAGAGGTGCGTGTTCTGGTTCTGCAAATATGAAGGAAAGTTTTTTGGTGATGCTCCTAGCAGGTATTTGCCATCAAACTAATTGCAGTTCAGGAACTTCCAGAGCTACACGTGCTTCCTGTCTGGAATCCTCTGTAGGTTTCTTTCCATTGCTCTGTCCGTTTCCTGTTGAAAAAAAACCAAAACAAAAACCAAATATGATTTGTATATGCAAATCTGCATTAAAAGGCAGATTATTCTTTTTAAAGTCTTAATAAAATTACTTTCCCATAAATATATTTGAAAACCACTACCAAGAACTAGAATTTCAGCCTGACAAGAGGCTTTCGAATGTATCTTCCAGATAAAAGTCTGTATCCATCCTTGTTCTGCCATTTTAGTGCTATTCAAGCTGTGTGAAGGAAGAGTGACTCCTGAGGACTTCTTCAGGTTTAGATTACTGACAAACTGAACTGACTGGGAGGTCTTCAATGAAGTGGAAGACATTTACCTGTGGTAAATGAATAACAAAGATCTCTTGGAAGCTAAGTAAAGATGTTTCTTTTCATGGTCATATGGAACTTCCTGTGTTCCAATTTGTGCTTGTTGCCTCTTGACCTGTTTCTGAGCATCACAAAAAAAGTTTGTGCCCAATTTGAGATTATTTACATCTCATGGTAAAGAGCTTCTTGGCTACCATTTACTGTGAACTTGTTTTCTGTCAAGTATGTAACTCAGAACTTCACAAGACTATAAATTGTATTTCTTCAAAATGAAGTTTAATAGTGGGCAAGTAGTTTATTCACTAGGATTGCATCTTTCAGAAAATTGATATGATGTGTGAATCTTGATTTGTGTAACGGTTTATACCTAAAGCCGTAAGTGGTTCTGAAAAAAAAAACAAAAAACAAAATGATTTGAAAATGAAACATTCAGACTTTATATCAAAACAATTTAGCTAAATTTACTTTAAATTAGTGTAAAAAGAAGTCCAAATTAAACTCATCAGCCAGTATCCACTTTTCTGCACTCCCCAAATTACTTTGCCCTGCTAGATGCCAGACATAAGCGTTCATGCTAATTTCTTCATTATGCTATTTACTATCTGAAGAAAAGAAATAACTTGTAGAAACCGTATTTCTAATTGTGAATAGTGTGAGCTTGACATTGCTGTAGATTTTTAGCTGTTTATATGGATGGGAAACAAAAAGATTTATTCTGAAGTCTTCTATCTTGCCAGACAGTTTCAAATTAGACCAGAATTTCTTAGTCTCTGAAGGCTGTGTTCCTGGAATATTCAATATGTCAAACATATAAAGTTAGCAATAGAAATCTAAAATATTTTGCTCTGTCATATTTGTTTCTGGGAGTTAAGGGATGTATTGTGTCAATGTCATTAATGACTAATTAGGCTGTCCTGTAGGTGAGCAGAATGCAATTATAGTTCCGTTCTGACAAGGACTTTTAGCACTACATATGTTAGTTTTTAAGAAACGGCAGTTTAAGTTTCTCATTAGACATTCGGCACCGTAGCCTAGGAACATTCATGACTTTTTTCCAGCTTGTTGAATTTCCCACAGCATTTGAAGAAACTGAATTGTGAAGGGGTGTAAGAAAACTGGACTAGAGAATAGAACATCATGTGTTAACTCAGGGAAATCTAAACTGATCAAAGAAGATTTTACCAAAAGTGCTTAAGTAATCAGTCATCACTGCAGGTCACAAACTATTGTTGACTTCAGAAGGCATCAGTAAATGTAACATAAAACACTGCATAATTGTTAGATAATCTTGAAAGCTTTTTCAGTGTTAAATGAGAAAAGAGATTCTTCTTCAACAACAGAAGTTTACCTATTTTGCTTGCTGAAATGAATGCATTTCTTATATAAAATGCGTTTTGTTGCTTTCTGAAAGCACTGTTATCTCAGCAATGCAGGGGTAGGAGGACCGAAAGTTTACTTTCTGGAAGATACTTAGTAGGACATTTTTCCTTTGGAAAACAAACAAACATACACTGTGAATTTTTGAAACATCTCTGAGAAAAATTACAGGCAACACTCATTAGCTTCTCAAGCATGGCTCACAGCATGGGGAGTACCACATACAGACTTTTTTCCATGAATGCAAATGGACAAGGGAGAAGTTACAACTTCCAGTGTCAGTTTTGATACTTATAATTTACCAAGCACTTGGCAAATGTATGCAGTAAGGCTTATTTCAAATTAACTATGGCAGAGCAACTAGGTTGGTTGCTCCGAAAATAATGCCTCCTGTTTATTTCCATGGAAACTACTACAGAAATGAAGAGTGCAGAACATTGTTCGATTGAGCAAATACAGCTACAAAACACTGTATTTCAACATATTCACCACCATTAGTTACGCATTTTTGCCAGTGATGAGCAAGTGCCTGCATGCCATTCTTGTGAAAAACTTAATGGTTGTCTGAAATGTGTTTTGTCTTACATGCCATTGTCACCACTGCTGAAATGCACCACCCACCACCGCGCTGTGCTGATATTCGCTATTTGGTCTCCAGAAATGTTCCATAAGTGTCAATGAGTGTCAGTCTGACATTTTTTTCTGTATAGAGGAATTCAGTGATGCACCGTTGCTCTGTAAGCACTTCCATGTCAGATGCTGTTTTGTTAGATTACCTCTCTGCTGCCATCGGTCACACAGCAACAACATGTAATGTAGTATTGGCGGGAACATTCAACTTCCACAGCCATACTGCCAACATCTGCCTCAGATGTTGTGAGCCAACATCATAAAATAGGAGACATTACTTTCAGAGCAGCCCTCGTATATGGTCAGCAGTATTTTCTGAACATGCATAGTGATTTTTGTTACCAGCAGTTCCCTCAGAAAGATTTTTTTGATTCTTCTGAGAATTATTAAGATGCTTAAAAGCAAGCACATTTGCTCTAGTGTAATCAGGTTGAAACAAACTGAAAGAATGCCTGATCTATTTCACTTCAAGTTTAGAATATTAGTACAAATGAATACTGATTTTAACCCTTGATTTTGTTTTCTTTGCTTACAGACAGGGAGATGACAAAGCTACAAATGGTAGTGTGAAAGGACTTAAAGGCCTTTACGTACTGGGGAGAAAGTAATATCTTTAATGTCGGTGAAGCATTCATACCTTGAACAGTTACAGCTGTGCAGTCTCTGTTGGGAGTCATGCAAGAAAAAAAATAAGCAAAGCTATTCTATTCTGTTTTTGTTCTTGTCTCTTAGCAGTATTTATTTACTTTAAAACTGGTCTTTGAATCCAGTGTTACCAAAGAGGTGTTCATAAAACATGTGCTGCAGTGTATACCGTCATCTCTAGTTTCTGGGATTGAGCTATACTGATGAGTTATTTCTGTTTGTTCAGTGCAAAATAACAGCTATTTTAATTTGAAATGGTTGTTAGTCACAGTCTGACAGTTCTCAGAGGGGTGGTAGATAACCTCTTATGTCCTGCAAAGGGATTAGAAAACGCTGCCTTGGGAATTAAATAATTATTTTAGTGTAAATGAGTCCAAATGCAGTGTATCCAAAAATGAGAAAAGATTAGAGATTTGGAAAAAGACGTGAAGATAATGCTTTTGGATCTAAACTCTATTCATCACCAAGTGTTTTAACTCGTGAAGTCAATGTTCTCAACATTTTTCAAAGGAAAATTTTGTGAATGACTTTTCTTAGAAAGGGCACCTATTTAAGAGAGGGGGGGACCTCCTTTAAACCATAAGGAAACTAGACTGATGGCACTTAGCATCAAGAAGTTTTTAAACTGTGGAGATACAAAAAAAACAAACAGGTACAGAACAGAAAGTAGTTCGGTGTGACATTGCTACAGCTGAAGATATTTCAATTCTCTGTCATAAGAGCAGTACAGTTCACAGGATGGAACTAGTTGAAATGAAAATAAAACCAGTTTTCTTTTATAGAGGATAGAGGATGTCAAAAAATGCATGAAACCACCAAGTAGACCAACTTTAAAAAAAAAACAGCAACCTTAAAACAGAGGAAATTAGGTTGAGGAAAATGCTAGCCCTGTAGATCTGTATCATTTTTGGTAGAAGTCAAATCTGTATGGTTCTCTAATAGTCTGAGCCAAAACATACGGAAAGGATGAATCAAACCATGCCACTATTGGAATAGAAGCGTGTTACTGCACTGACCAGCTCCTGGAACACTGCCTATAAACTGAGTTCTGTTGTTACAGGGGCTTAAAGACGGGCTCCTGGAAAGACTGGAAGCCCAGGGTTGATCTGGCCAAATGGAGGTGTCTTGATCTAATTCTTTAGACTTCTTTTACATTCAGTGGGTAGGAATGGGCACTCTCATCTCATTTTGAAATAGAAATATAAAATAATTCACACAAATCAGGTCCTAAAAGTGACCGTTTTCTCTCTATTCACTATAAAGAAAGGTGAACTACAGACACCATTGAAGTAGAGAACATGAATCCTGCCTGAAGTGACAATGAAAGTAGGCCACACAGACTTCAAAGTTTCTGAACTGTCGGGAGATATGACAAGGAAACAGTAGTCATGCAGATTCACTGGAAACAGAAGGGAGTTTCTTTTCCTTTACTTGTCTTTTTATTTTTCATTTTTAGTTTATGAAGAGCCCTTTTAGCAATTGAAGGATTTTTAAGAATTTAGAGTGTTTTAGATGTAGTGCGTTCTCTTTTTTAGAGTAAAACTATGTAATTCTGTCTACAAATGAAGGGTAAACCAGCTATATTCTGTCTTCAGATTTTTAAATGAGTTTATCTGTTGAGTTTGTGTGGATGTGATGCATTTTATCACCGAAACAATCCATTCATCTGCATACTTCTCAAAGCATTTTTAAAGCATTATTTAGGAAAATGGAGGGAAGAGTGGTTTAGTTAGCAGGAAAATAATCTTTAAAAGAGTCAGTATACGTGCATTTTGTTCTCACTGTACTCATTCAGCATTTTATGGAAATGCATAAACCGATATAAACATAGACACGCTAAGTTTTTAATTCATGATGAAGTAGATCAGTGGGGTGAAAAATAGACATAAAACTTTTGAAAATTGCCTTTTAGAATAACTTTGGAATTGCTTCAGTAAAATCCCCAAAGAACAGGCTTTTGTTGGGCAAAAGAATGCGAGTGTATTAAAATTCAATATTTCTGTGTAATTTGAAATCTGTGCTGCCTGAATTACTGTGTATCAAATTAGTTTGCTACAAACAATAGCAAAATGGGTGACTGTGCAAGTAAAAGCGCTGGGTTATTTGAATTCACATTATCATATTTAGCGAGATGCTGTGAAAGCGGCAATGTGTAATTTATACATGATCTAAATCAGTCTGCTTTGTAGAATGATATGCCTCTTTCATTAATATTTACTTAAAAATAATTTAGTAGCTATTACAGCAAAGAAATTCCTTTCACTTTGTTCACTGAAAAAACACCACATCTCAGTGGGTGTTTGTTTGAGGTGTTAGATCATGCTCATGTAATCACGAGCAGAGGTTTTAAACCTTTATTTCGTCTCTCAAAACTTTTCTAAGGGCTTTAGATTTAATAGGTTGATGTCTCCATTATCTTCACTTCGGCATCTATTACCTGAAAAACAAACAAACAAAAAACAACAACCACTAAGAGCATAGAATTTAGCACTAATGAAATACTCGTTAAAAACATAGGCAGAAATGTAGATAGACGTGTGAAGTCAGTCAGTATATCACTCAGTTCAGCTGGGTTACGGAATACTGCCCTATGGACTTGCCGACCAAAAAGAATTACTTTAAAATTAAAGAAAAAGAATGTCATGGTTTATGACCTTCTCCAAAAGACTTTCACCGTCACTGTTCTGTCTCCTATATAAAGGTGAAGCTCTTTTTTTGTCACGGTCCAACCTTTCCTTTCTTTTCCCATCTGAACAGATTCAGTACTACATTTTACACATTTAAACGTATTTGTTATTCATGGCACGTTTTTCTAGTGTACTCTGCTGCTTTTTGCACTTTATTTAGTTCCTTTTATTGAATTGTTAAGTTTTGTGACTGGCAGTTTATGTTTTCTTAGGCCTTTTTGAATGCAGATCTCCACTAGATCCATTCAAATGGTTTGCGGGGATTTACATTTTTTATCCCATGTTCTCATGCTTGATGACTTTCACAGTCTGTGAACTCTCAGATCTTTCATTATTTTGATAATTTTGATATTCTGAGCAGAAGAAAATATTTTGAATCAAAACATTTCTCTTTGTATTTGGACTCAAAATCTTAAAACATAGCTTGAAATTCTTATTAATGACAGTGTTTTAAGATTATGTGCAGACTAGTTCCTGAATGAACAAAAAGTGAAATACTGCACTGATTTTTCCATATAAAGCCAGACATTTTCTGTATGTTCAAAGTGTGTTTTACCATTTAAAGGTGATATTGTTTTTACCCTTTGGAGATTTGAACATCAAAATTTTTGGAGGAATAATTGCATGCTAGTCTTACAGTAGTTTGTTGACTTCAAGGACTCTTGATCAGCATGTAAGGCAATTTCTCAGTCTAAACTGGTTTTGTATTTGATTTTTATTCTAGAAGTTCAGTGGCTATTTGCAAATGAGTTCCATGAAAATGCAAAGCACCATATATCTCATTAGCTTTTTTTTTTTTTTAAATATATATATATATTAAACCACTGTCATCTTTCCTGTGCCTGTGCATTCTTTTTTTTTTTTTTTTTTTCCTCCAATATGTTTTCTTTTTCATCATTACATACTTATTTTACCCTTTGGAATAAGCTCTGTGTTTATCTACTAACAGGCGATCTTAATGCCTTGTAGGAGAATTAAAAGGAAAAATTTGACTCACCGATTTGTTGAAAGGTTGAAGCTCAGTGTCATTGTTAGAATTTGTTTCATTAATTACTATTTAAGTACCGAGCGCTGATGATTAAGTGGATCTAGAGAGAAAGCTTAATGAAGTAGATTACGCATTTTTTTCCTTCCAAGCTGTAAAGGAAGTGACTAACTTTTGCTTTTAGGCGTTGTTGCAGCATCTTCTCACGCTTCGGGATGTGCTTGCCAGAGATATTTCCTGCATTTGTCTAAGAGCTGAAAAACATGCTCCTAATCAGAGGTTTCCTTAATGCAATATGGGTTCTGTCTGCTACATCGCCTTTTCATTCTAGAGAACTTTATCTCCTTCTGGCGTAAGCAGAGCAGCAGTAGTATTATGTGTTGTTCTGGGCCAGGAGTGCTGGAAGGAATATATTGGAGGTAATTGCTGAGTTTCTCAGAGGAGCCATAATCTGAGCCATGGAGATATTTTCTTGCTAAGATCACTCCGCACTCTTCTAATTCCTTGACACCTAGCTCCTCAGGTCTCCCTGTGGAAGGTTTTGTAACAGTGTGAGCTGCCGTCTTGACCGTAATTAAATCATTTTATAATGCTGTAAATACTTTCATCCATTCCTGCACTCAAGAGGACCTGTGTAGGGAAGAATTTTAAAGAAGAGTTAGTTTTAAGAAATATAGATGCATTGAATAATTTTAAGCTTTTGTATATTGGTATGTAATTTGAGCATACTAGTACAAAAATATTGAAATTATATTATTTTTACTTTCCTTTGAATGGAACATGTATCTTGTGATTTGAGGAATCCACAGCCAATTTATAAAACACCAAATGAGATGAAAAATCTTCAGTGATACGGAACTAGCCAATTTCTAGATGAGCACAATAGGTGATTTATGTGGTTGCTAAAAAATGTCAATATGTTACCCTTGTCAGTTATCTAATCAGTAAGTTATTGTGTATTCTGACAGTCCTCCATGAAGATAGATTTGTTTTACTTTGCATACAACAGTAAGTTGTTTCTGTAGTGGTTGCTTCAGAGAATTTTGTCATCTGTGAAAAACTCTTTCATGTAGTCTTTGCTATATTTTCTCCTTTTTCCATCTACATAGAAGAGACAATTAGTAACATTAGTTAAAAAAGAATATAGATCAAGAAGAAAATCAAATAATTGAAAGTTGTGGTTTCAAAAAAGAATATTTCATACCTTTAGCTAAATGTTATAAGCTTTCTTAATGCTGTAGCCTGAAAATACATTAAAACCCCTAATCACAAAGTTCACCAATGTACTTACTCAACACTATCCTGCTTAATATTCTCTTACAACACATTTCAACACACATTTGGTTCTAAGGTAATGAATATAAATACAAACTAATGAGAAAAGAACTCAGTGATCCTTATGGGTCCTTTCCAAGTGGGAATATTCCACGATTCTATGATCAAGAAAAAAAAAAAACACAAAACACTTCTTCTTAAGTATTTTGGGTTAAAAATACTTGTTACTGATTTGAGATGGCAATCTTACTAAGAAAGATAGCTTTATAGTTTAACATCAGTAAAAATAGATGAGAGATATAAATCTGGCAAGCAAGTACATTCAGTCATGTATCTGTAAATGATTCCAGATCTGTTTATTACTGTTCTTTGAATATCAAGAAATACTAATAAAATCTCTCCTGGGGAGCTAAGGATTTATATATATAACAATAGCTTTTATATACATATATATAGAGAGAGAGAGAGAGAGAGAAATGTAAAAGCTCTTGTTTATTAAGTTAGGATATCTGAAATATACTGCAAATTTTTATTAAATTGAAATTTTAACTGTGAATTTCATTTACAATTTTCCATCAAGTTATGTCAGCTGTAGAAATATATTCGCTACCAAAAAACCAGAACATTGAGATTAGGTCCAGAGTCTTGTATTGTAGTCTCTTGGGACATCTTTGACACCAAAAAAAATGCAAGTGAAAAGGACAAGGATTTAAGTGTGTTTTTAATGCAGCCAAAGAGTAAAGAGACCTTGTCAGGAATAAAAGTCAAGTGGAGTGAAAGGCTGTTTTATTAGATAAACATGGATGAAAAGCAGAACAGAAGGACTCCAGGGGAAGAAAATAATGGGAAGAAGCGTATATTTCTTAGGAGGATACATTCAGAGTTCTGACAGAAGGGCATTTGGGAAGCCCTTTTACTTCTCCAATGTAGATCTTGAGTAAAAGGGGAAGGTAGCGGCAGAGAGCAAAATTGTCTTTGTTTGGAATAGTCATTATTTCAAAATGTTAATTTGATTGGTGTTTGGGGAAGGAAATAAGATATAGCCTCATAACAACTGAAGAAAAATGTATTAAATCAGTCATTCTATAAAATATTTTTACAGTTAAGCCTAAGGGAGGTCATTGAGAGGACCTTGGTGTTGTATTAAAATCAGTATGTGTAATAGAAAAATTCAGAACAATATACATAAAGTTTCTAAATTGGAAAAAGTAACATCAAAACAGTATGTAACTTTGTTATTCTTTCTTTCAAAATAATTCTCCAATGTCCTTGATTTCTGTGTATGTGACTGTAAGCATGCAATACTATACATTACTTTATATTTCAACATCCAATATTCTCACTATTAAATTCACTTTCTGTTATTGGTATAGGTATGACCCTATTTGTTTTCCTTCATTAACAGATTTTGGGCTTCTAATGGAGATCTATAGCCAACACCATTCATGGAAAAGGCATACGTACACTAGGAATGCACAGAGTTTCCTCAGACACCATTTTCTTGTTGCAATCCACCACAATAATTATTCAAACCAATAAACTGTATGGACCATGAACTATATATGGACTAGCACTGCAATTAGGATAGTATAGAAATCTCTAGTCTTACCTGTACTTACAACTGAATTCTAATGAATATGTTTTGGGATTATTTGTCATTGGATATGTGAAGATGGAGTTACTTTTAGTTACTCCATTTCAAAGATACTTGCTAGTGTGAACTTGAATTATGATGACATTGTAGTTTAACACTGTGACATCAATAGCATTATGATTAGAGAAATGCAAAGCAGCAGTGTATACACTTACCAGCTTAGTCAACTGAATGTCCTTAGCAGTATATGCTGGACAAAGATGTCAAATTTACAGCTTCAAAAATAAATTATCAGCTAATTTTATTTTAAGAATCCATTAAGGTGCGATGTATTTTGGCAGAAATTACCCAGGCTGCATCTTTTTTTTTTTTTTTTTTTCTACTCTGTAACTCATGAATCATGAGGTATGAATGAGAAATTGCCATAGTTTAACCAATAAAACCAAAACTGAAATAACTGTCAGCAGAGCAGTACTGCAAAGAGTTGACAATGGCAGTTGAACCACACACAAAACTGAAAGTGGGTAAACCCTTTCTTGTTATAAATGTGGAATAGATAAATCATATACTAACCAATAAATGGAGTATATAAATTATTGCTTTCTATTTTGTTTAAGTATATTGTTTTCTACTTTGATCCTAAAATAGCTGTCAGGAAGCCTTCACTGATCTCATGCTTTCAAAGCATTACTGCTGGCCAGACTTATGCTGTCTAATAAAGCATATGGGCAGGTTAGGGATGGAAGCATGTTTATTTGTCTTGTAGTTTCCCAAGCAAATTGGTCTTATAAACAACCTAATTGTGTATGTTAAAAGAAAAAAAAATAAAAAAATCATCCTTAATTTAGAGGCGATGTAAGATGAAATAAAGTACTGAGAGGCAGAAGTAAGAAGAAAAGGAGAGCGTGTGAGGACATGCAAGAAAAGCTGTTTGTAGCAGATCTTCAAAGAACTGCCATTTCTGATAGGAGTCTCTTAAGCATCTACATAATCAGCATTCACCAAGAGAAAGAGAAGTTCTGATCTCTTTGAAATTCAGGCACTAATGCTTAGAAGTTAAAAATTCAAGTGCATAATATTTTCTTGATGAAGTTGAAAGATATGTGCTTAGTTAGAGTAAAGGCGGGGAGACAGAAGGACAAAAGCATCTATTCAGGAAAAGCAATTTCCTTGCATTACTGGTAGTAAAATGCTAAATCATGTGTTTCATAAAGGGTCTTATTTTCTGCACATTATTGAGGCTATATTTCTGTTTGGTTTTTTTTTAATAGTAAAAAATATTTTCTTAGCCAGGTGTTACATACTACTAAATGCTGTTCTTGTTTATTGGAGATCATGACATTTTCAGTTACAGAAGTAGAGTGACAACTAATCCCACTTAAAACAGCTCTTCACTTTCTATCATTGAGCTAGATAGCACATACATGAACATAGTCTCAAAATGCCTTTACTTTCTTTTTCTGAGGCCAAAGAACATAGCCTCTGAGAATTCTGTTTTCATCACACATTTTCTCAAGTTTGAATTTTTCTTAGAAGTTTGGTAAAGTAAGTTAACATTAATATCCAGGTAAAAGCATTCTTTTTAAATGCTGAGATATCAGAAGGAATCTTTGATTGTGGAAGCCTCCACTCTGCTCAGAACAATGTTTGCTTCAAAAGAAATTAATAGTTCCCCAACTTCAGCTCACTTCTAGCAAGCTCCATAGAGCTTTACACAGAACACATAAAGGATATGTATAGAATCATCCAGTCTCCTGGTCAGGACAGCATACAGCCCTGAAACACGTCTTTCCTTAGCATTTACAGAATATCCAAAATATTCCAATTTTATCACTTCTTGTTAATGCTCCTTTAATAGCAATTGTCATTTACCAGAGCAATGCTTATCAAAAATTGGTAATGTTTTTATTTTATTGTTAGATTTTACTTAATTAGGTTTCATTTCTTCTGTGTTCATGTAATTTATATTCTGTTATTTAATTACATGACAACTTTCTTGTTTTTTTCCTTGACCAAAAGTCCTCCAGGGTGTCTCATATTATTAAATAGACATATATATTTAAACCAAAGTCAACTGTGCACATCATTGGCAAATACATTGCTCAGTTTAAACTGTCCTGTCACATCTATTGATATTTTCCCTACAGCTAGCATATATCGTGTATCAGTCTGTGATGTGTCTAGGAAATCCCATTTCACACATCACTTCTCACAGTATTTTATAATCACACAGTCAAAGGATTTTGCATAATTGGCGAAACAAGAAAGTATTAAGTCAAACCATCTTTCATAGTGTTACTTAAATTTATAGTTGGGTTCTTTGCTTCCTCACCTTTTCTGACATCAGTTACTCCGTTATTGCTTACTTTTGCACTGCCTTAAACTTCGTGATGTCAGTGATACCAATTTAATTTATAAAGCAGATAGGGTGATAAATTTAACAATATTAAAAATATGGATACAGATATACATTTCTCATCTTGAGGTCAATCTTGAGAGTCCTCCCTCTGCTTTGGATTCATTTAACTCTGGGAGTTATTTTAGTACAGCTTTCAACTTTCATTGCTGTAACGTTAGCACAAGAGACTCCCTGCTCTTTTTCCAAGGTTCATTTATTACTGTGCGTTTTTGAAAGTTGGAAGTTCTTATAAGAAACACCGTACACCTCTCCTATTATATAGCACATATTAGAAGTTTTTTTTATGCTTAATTTTTCTGTTCAGGATTTTGACGAACAGAGCACGTAATTATTAGGCATTTTGTATGTATATATATTTTTTTTGTAAATTGTTCTGTTCTGTCGCTAATTTATCCAGTTTCAAATGCAGATCTCTAAACTGTCTAGTCTTCTGTTTGAATGTTTTCTATAACAGTTGCCTCTTTCGCTTGGAAATTTGAATTGAATTATTTTTATGGTTATATATATGTGTATATTTATATATATAACCATATATGCATTATAAAAATATAATGGTGGTTTTTTGTTGTTTTTTTTGTAAGAAGTATTTTTGAATGCTATTTTTTTGTGCAGCTCATATACATTGCTTCTCTTCCATTTGTGTTAGTTTTCAAGACATTGGATTTGAGAATTCATTTTAGGCAAATGCAGAATCATAGCTTTGCCTTGAACTGGTTAGCAATGGCTATTTTTTCTACCCCTCTTCTTTAGACCACATTAGTTACCATTTCTAAAACAAAATCAGATTTTCCTAAGCCTGGTTTCAACATTGCAGTTGTGTCACTTAACCAATGCTGTGCAGTCTGTCCTTGAACATTTTGATGCACCACTTCATGTGGATCATTTTCAGTAACTGGAGAAATGCTCTTGCGAGCTTTGGCATGGAGAAGTGTAAAGTCATGGAGTAGATGGTAAAGATGTGAAGTGCAAATTAACTGCAAATGGCAATTGCTGACTAAAATTCATTTTCAATTATTACATTTCAGTGAATATATTTAATTTTCAGTAAAATCTCTCAGAGTGATAAAGTATTGATTAATATTTTCTTCTGAGCAGATGTAGTGGGATTTCAGTGTTTTTACAGCAAATCCATTGTAAAAAGTGAGCTTTTTTTCAGAATGCCTTCAAATAGCATATGTAATACTATTTAAATCGCATTAATTAGAAAACCACCTTCCCACAGAGATGCTGTATGCTCAGGGCTGAGGCGGTCCCCAGCTGTCCCTCAGCCACCCTGCTCCCAGCTGGGATAGGGGAATGAGCCCTGTCTCTGGGGAGCCCATGGGGAGTGGCCACCCCACTCAGCAACCTGCCTTTTCCTTTTTAAAAGTTAACACTAGAGTGTATTTTCCTTGTACCTAAAACAATATTCATTCTAATTTTCTTAGCTTGATGAAATGTGCAATTTAACTGTGTAAACTAAATGGGGAAACAGTAAAATACTGATATGTGGTATGATTTTTAAGCCAGTGAGTACATATTAATAATCTTCAATCAGAAACGCTTGTTCTACTAAGGTAACTTTTAGCTGTGATTCAGAGCCTTTCTGTTTCAGCACTTCAGATAGTTCTCTTCTTCCAAGCAAGTGCTGTATCAATCATTTCTGTAAGTGATCCTGTAGATTGGTGTGTAAATGAAGTGTTGTATCTGCTCTCTCCCTTGTTTTGTTTTATATCCTGAACCAATCCTGTGAGAGGCAGATTCATTTGTTGTTTAGTTGAAATGGAATGACTGCAATTCCACAAACAAATTGGGCCTCAGTTAGGTGCACTCTGTCATAAATAATCTCTGAGGAGATTGGATTTCTTTCCTTGCTGATGTACTTCAGCTGTGCATTAAGCTCATAGCTTTTTAAAGACACTGAGATATTGTGCAGCTGAATGATCACTGAACAGCAGGCACCTGCCCTTGTTCTCTTGTATTGTAGCAGTGTCTATTTCCCTAAAGCATATTTAGCAAGGTTTATGGTAAGAGAAACTACCAGTCCATTTTCTAGCACTTTTTTCAGTCTGTGTCCCAATTTTTTCTTATTCACCTCCATGATACACCACTCTTTCAGCACATATTTCCTCATGATCTGGAGAGAAAAGCCATTTCATAGATTGGTTAAGGGCATTTTCCATGGTCAGGTGATCCCATACTCATATTTCACATTCAGCAGTGGGCCGCTTCGAAATGTACCAGCATGTCTTTATCAGCTGCAGGAAGTGCCTTTTGATTTTCATTTATAATTTTTTACAGTTATTTATTTGGCTTTGTTGCAGATGTTTGCTCTCCAGTGCACTGCACCCTTTTCCCTTCCTTTCTCAGAAGCAAAATGAAACTCCCTCGCTCTGTGGCTGAGATGTGTCTGTGGTGCTGGCGAAGTGATAGTGTAATCTCTGCCTTTTCCCAAGCTTCCTTCTGCAGATTGTGTAATGAATGAGTTCAGCAACATCTGCAAAAGTATGATAGTTCTGATCTACTGTTTGTGTACGCAGCCAGTCCCACTGAACAGTCTGAATTATGTTTTGCTTAGATGGGATTATGTAACTACCACACTGATATAAATTGAATAATTCCCACAATGTAGCAATCTTTAAATCTTGATGTATAAATAGGAGATTGTGCACGTTTGATAAATGGCGTGTTCACAGTTTGAGTGCCTTTGCACTTGATCTATTTGTCATCTGCCAGAAAAGCAATATATAGAAGGTTAGTGAGGAATAGCATAATGTCTAAGTCTTATGTAAAATACTAAAATCGCAGGATAGCAGTATCACTTATTGATGAATGAGCTGATTTTTAATATGTATGGGGCTCATTTAGAAAACTAATGATAAACAGTTTCTCTTTGTCTCAAGTTCACCACTAAATCTGATCAGGTAAGTGATGCAAATGTTGTAGAGATGCAAATGTGAACTTTTAATTCACAATACCAAATCTCTTCACTGCAGAGTAGGATTTTAAAAAATATAACCAAGAAGACCATTAATATTAGTGTAATTGATAGACCAAGGATGAGTACCAGATGTAAAAGGCAGTGTGGCTGTTAGTACCATGAAACTTTTCCCACATTACCCAGTTGTCACAGACATCACATTTTTTATGCAAATATTTTATATTTCAGCAGCTCAGGATATATGAAGTTCATGTAACAAATCTGAATACGTGAACATGGGTACAAGAGTTAACAAATACTGTTATCACTACAAACTGTGTTTGTAGTGTTCTGTAAATGAGCTAAAACCTCAGTATGTTTCTTTTTTTCTGCTGTACTTCACTTCCTAAATCTCAGGTTATATTTCTGATATAAACCACTTCTGTGTTAGGTTGCACATGGCTATGAGTAAGTAGAGTTGGATGTAAGTAGATATGCTTGTCAGAATGAATCCACTGGCTGTGCATAGGTAGATATTAACAAAAGAACAGCTTGGAGGCAAAAAGGAACAAGCCTTTGGTGGAGAAGCTTAACAGGAGGGGTTTGAATAATACGTAGCCAATCTGTGGTTGATTAGAGATAGGGGGTGGCCAGTGGGGATAACAAAATAGGTTAAACAGTGTGTTAGGAAATTTTAGTGTAGCAATAAATTCATGTTTTGAAATAGTACCAAAGAAGGAGTAACCAAAGTCACGTGGCTTAACAACTGTGTTGCACAAAAATTGACACTGAGACTGAAAAGATGGGTGAGAGAACAAATCAAGGCCAGCACACGACTCTATTAATAGATGAGAAATGGTGAGCTGGTGAATGGCAGTGCTTGCTGAAACTCCTATGGAAATGAAATGATAGATACCTGAGAGATGTTTTTGATAACTGACGATGGGATAAGCAAGAAGAAGGAAAAAGTCAAAAATATTGCTCGTGGTCCTCAAAGATTAGGAGACTAGTAGCGATAAAGATAGAAAAATGTGCAGAAAGGGCTTGAAAGTGAGGATGAGAGAATCATCTGTTTAAGGTGACAGGGGCATGCCTAGGAAGAGGTATTAGCCATGCACAGGAGATAAGTTGGTGTGACAGGTAGGATTTGAGTCATCAGATGGCTCTATAAGCTGTCTGAGTGGAAGAAAGTGTTCACAGCCACTGCAAAGTGAGAAGATCAGGGGTCGAGGCCCAGGCTCTGCTTTATCATCATCATATCAGAGGAAAAAAAAGAATTGTAACAGAATACCAACAACTTTTTCTATATTTATGGCTCCCTTATTAAACATTGTGCCTTCTAGTTTGAAGCATGGGAGGAAACTAGTGGGAATATTTTTTATCCAACTGTGTTCACATAGTTATATTTCTTCTCTGATAGTGCAAGAAAGGTGGTAAATAAAGTTTATTTCTTCCTAATTGAAGGAAAATGCCTACTAAAACTGTTCTTATTGCATCTTTGAAATGATTGATAGCTCTAAGAAGTATGATTGAATTATTTCTCCTCAAAAAGAGGACTTAAAATAATGATGGGTTCCAGTTAGGGTGCATTAGTGTAATTGGCAAGCAGTTGTCCTTTTTGCTCACAGTGTGGTGTTACGCTTGAATAGAAAATAGAGCATCCAGGGCAGAGATTTTTAGAGGAATTGTGTAGTGGATTTTTCATAGGGTAATAAAATGTACCACAGTGCAAATTATTAATAAGGCAGATACGTTACATAAATAAGAATTTCTCTTGTAGTTAAAAAGAGTACAGCGTAGTTTAAGAAAAACAACAACACAGTAAACTTTCTTAAAGGACTTGCTGTATTATCCTTGTGGTATAAAATGTTTTTTTCATATTTCAATTATACATTAGAGATATTATTTTGATTTTATTAGTGTTAGTACTTCATGAGATTGCTACTTTTAGTTATGTCTAATCATTCTATGTATTAAGTAGAAATAAAAAAATTGTACTGAATGTGATATGCTCCTATTTTCCTCTCGAAATTCATGGTTCTTCCATTACTCACCAAAGGCAATGACAATTACTTAGCTTGTGCTAGAAACTGTGGATACTAAATATACAGAATTTATCAGACTCATTTTCTTAGGTTCATAATTTTTGACTGCATGTGGATATATAGGCAATGCTTCTGTGTGGTTGGAATGCTCTGGAGGAGTACGGCTTGAGGCCAGTAAGTTCTGAGTGTTGGTTTTCCTTTCCCTCATAATGTCACAATTAAGCTCAGGAGACAATGAGTATTTTGCTTCAGTTTCTTCATCTGTACAATATAGATAGTGACAGCTGGTTAAGGGTGTTTTAATTTTAATAGGCATTTGATTCAGCTGATGTGAAAAGCTTGCCATCTTTTCTCAATTAGGTTAATGTTATTATATTTTATTCAAATTTCATAAGGTTAGGAAAAAAAAAAAAAAAAAGCACAGTAGCTTGCTCTTTTCTCCTGCTGTGATATGGGATTCTCTTGTGGTTATCATTTGTCTCTCTTGAAAAGTACCATGAAACAGCTAAATAGTTCATTACAGAAAGGAATGAAGAACTGGAATCACTTCTTTCAGCTTTACCTCTTTAATGAGTGAGGAAAGGAGACTGCTATATGAATAAAAACATAAAATGTTATTTAATGTATTCTCAGCAAAGCTCCTAAAATTCTTTTATTGGTGCTCATCATGCCTTTACTGTGAGAATATGATATTTTTCCCTCAACTTACCTGAATGTCTTGGAAGAATTTGCTGCGCTAAGCCTCTCCTGAGCAGAGCAAGTAGCTTAAACAATTATGCTTTATTTGTTCTAACAACATTTATTCTTCCATAATAGAAAAAGATTATTCTCCTTGCTTTTTTTTTTTTTTTTTTTAACTCTGTCATGTGAAACTAATATAATGTAAATATTGTCCTGTGAGGAAACAGGGCTTTGTGATCTAATGTCTTTATCTTTGTGTTCTCTGTGTGTTTCTTTTGAGCATTAGGTTACTGGTTGATTTGTTGGTTTTTTTTTTTTCATCTTTTATTTTATTTGCTTTTAAACACTGTGCATCTGTGAGAGTGTAGATATATTGAAATATTCTACAAATATAAACTTGCAAATGCAAAGGTAAGATGTAGAGAGCAAATATCAAGCAAAACGAATACATGCAAAATTTAATTATGAAGATTTTTGAATGATTTCTTTAGAAATGGAACACAACTTGTATTCTGGTTGACCACCCAACTTTCTGCTGCTATATAATTTTTTTTGCCATTTGGTACTAGGTAGATTTAAAAATCTTTTCAAAATCCCCACCATTTTAATATTTTTTATTTTTTTCCCAGGCTCTTAAGGGAGTTGAAATAAACCGTAACTTGATAGATGAAAGCTTCATATTGTGTAGATATATTTTATTATAGAGATTCAGGATTCTAATACATTTATAAGAAAATGAAGGGTGGAGACAAGGTGGAGACCTGTGATCCTTTTAAGTAATAATGTTATTTTAATGGAGGGATTTTTCTTCTCAGTGCAGCTGACTTAAGAAATATGGCAATAGTAGCAATAATTTTGTTGGTATCTCACTGAATATGTGGTAGTGAATGGCCTTATGTTGACATTAATGGCATTCAGATATTTATTTACTGCCATAAATGCATTCTTGTTTTGTAATGTAGTTCATTACATTATATTTTAGGCACGTTTATGTTGTATAAGGAATGCTCTTTATGGAATGATCTGCCTCCATTACCATAGTACAAACTGAAGCTTAGATTTCTGAAATTGTGTAATAGCCACAGTGAGGCCACACTTATGGAAACCTCATCATGCATCTCATTTCCTAGATATGGTTAAAAAACGGTCTTGGGTAACTCTTGCTGAGAAATTGATGTTATGAAGACTTCTAGATGTTGTAGTTACCAACATTCTTAATGCACTCAGTGTTGCTTATTGGCTAAACGGGACTGCAGTGCTGATAATGCTTTTGCTGTTAGGCATCCTTGGGGTATAACACAAACCTGTCACCACAATCATGACGTATTTTATGAGGTGTGTCAAGTGAGAATTTCTGCAAGTAGGTATTTCCATAGGAATATAACTTGTTAGTAAGTCTTCTGAATTTAAAACCTCTAAAAGCCTTTTATACCTCTTTCTAATTTGGCCACCTAACCTGCTTACACTATTCAGTTTCACTAAGAGCCTGTTGCTTCATTTCCTTGGACAGTGTGAAACTTTCTGCAGGGTCATAATTGTTAGAATTCTATGTGCACAGTAGGAATTGAGCAATTAGGCATCTCAAAAGCATGTTGGCTGTTGTTTACTTCCATCAAATCCATGGCACTGTATACATATCCAGAGTGATCATCTGGATCCCATAACTTCATTTAAAGATTATATTAATAATTCATTTCTATTATGAACCTTTCAATTCAGCTTTCTTTCACATCTAGCTCCTTGTCTTGCAGAACCTGAGCTACTGTGCTTAGTTCCACTCTATGAGGGGGAATACTTTAATTTATTTCTTTTCATCTAGAGCTGCTAGAGTTGATCACATGGGGTATATTGTTTCTAACATAAACTTTTATACCATGTGAATGTCATGCATACACGATTGAATTCCAGTGATGTTATTAAATCCATTATTACTTGGAAAACAACAGAAGAAAATATATTTTTTGTTCATGTCTGTACTCCCATGGATTTCTGAATTTATTCTCATTATTTTTCTTTCCTTTTTGTATCTTAATGTGAAGTTAGAGTACACGTTTCATGACAGAAGAGAAAATTCTTTCTTGTCTGTGTAATCATCAGTTTAAATTTTGAAGTACAAGTTTGAATTCCTTTCTGGGATCTACATGTAGGTTGAGTCTTCTCTACTGAGTGGGTGTTATTAGTATTTTTAACAGCCTCAACAGTTGCTATAGGTTTCAATTCCATATAGCAGTGATTGCTTGTTAGACTACTTTAGTTACTATGAAACAAGATGAAAAATTGTCTGGGATACTTAGAAAAATTACAAGGAAATAGGCAGGCATAATGTTTCTTTGCCTGCAGTATTTCTGTTTTTGATAGGATTATCAGTCTGATTTTTAATGTCTAAATTATGCTACTGAGACACATGTAGTAATTCAGTACAAGGCAACATCTGACTGTAAGCATTCTTTAGCATTTCAAGTTTCTAAAAAGTAGTTTTTGTTGAGTATCGCTTTGTGAAATTTATGTCTTCCATCTTGCCGTGCTGCTTGACGCTCTGTATGGTGGTACTGCTGCAAGTTTTCCCACTTCTACTGTCTTCAAGTCAGTACAGAATGGCCATTGCATTCATCTAATTCTTCATATTCTCCCTCCACACCCATTTAAGGGTCAGATACATTTGTCTTGGTAATAACTGTGATTGTACTACTTCACGACAGAAGCAGCTGTGCTCTAATGGCTATGTGGCAATCCTGTGATACCTATGCAAGTGAAACATGTTAAGTAGCTGGTGTGATTATTCCCCTACTAACTTGAAATACTCAGTTTCCAAAGGTCAAATGTCTAATATGTGGCTACATACAGTCAAAGGAGTTGGGTTCTTACTGGTGGGCTGAAACAGCTGGTAACGTGCTATTGTTTTCAAGATAAAATACATCACTTCATGCTTCTTTAAGTATTGTGTGAATCCACTAGTCCTTCATGGGTATTTTCTTCAGCAGTTAACTCTAGGAGAAATGTAGTCTGTGTATCTGAAGAGACAAGTGAGATGTATGTCCTGATTTTCAAGATTCTGCTGGAAATCAATTGCTGCAGATTTTTATCTGTCAGCTTGCCCTTGGCTCTCTCAAGGAGGTCCCAAATGATCCATTAGGACAATCCATCATGAGAGAGTTAGTGGTGGATTTCACTGTTAACCTGTGGTGTGCTGGTGACACAAACAGCCCACAGTTTTTAGATAATCTCAGAGAGGTTATATGGACGTCTGCTTCATGAAATATAAAGCTTCTAGGTGCACATACAGCTTGGAAAAAAAAAAAAGCTATAAATTATTTGAGCCCACTTGGACTAATAGGAATGTGGATAATTGGATGATTCAGAAGTACAATGGCAGGTTTACATGAAATTTTTAACATTGACAACGATTAGAGGAAAAACAACTTTTTAGTTTAAAGTTTTAGACTATGCTGTGGCCTCAAATCTTGCTTGAATTTGATCAGACAGTACTTATCCGGTCTAATTCTTAACGTGCATAAATGCAAACAAGTGAGGATTCCCATTGTGTGGGTCGCAGTTACGGGAGACCACTTGATCACTGGAGCGCCCAATGTAAGCACTGTGGGCCTGGGCGTAGTTGGTAGCTAAGAGGCAGGTGCGAGGCTCTGGTGGAGGCTCAGGATGGAATGACTCCACAAGGCTTTTCACATCTGCGGTATCCACAGTGACATGTCTGCACCTCTGAGATGGCTGTGAGCAAGGGCAGCTTGTGGGGGGAAAAGATATGGCACACCACTTGGGACCCCAACGTTTTTGTTTTTGTTTTTTTTTCTTTTTTTTGCATTAATAAAAATGCAATTCATGCAATGGCACCTCCTTGGTTCCTTTAGATTTACAGCATTTTTTCCAAGCAGTTCTTCAATCCATGGAAACCTATGAGTGGTCCGGCACTGGAATGGCCTGCCAAGGGAGGTGGTTGAGGCACCGTCCCTAGCGCTGTTCAAGAAGCGTTTAGATGAGGTGCTAAGGGATTTGATTTAGTAGCTTGGTGGGTAGGGATGGTGGTGGGAGGATGGTTGGACTAGATGATCTTGTAGGTCCTTTCTAACCTAATGAATCTATGAATCTATGAGTCTATGAAATTATGGTGTTTATGTTTGAACTTCTTCACTTACCTGTGTGTGGCTGTTAGCAAGAAAATAATCTTTTTCACAACACGTGGACATTATAAAGTTAGTATATATTTTTTAATAAATCAGAAATGATATTTTTTGTATTTCTATATCTTTTAAATACATATTTAAATACCATTTAAAAGTAAGAATTAAAGATATTTCTTAGTGTTCAGTATACATTTGGTCTAGAAAACTAAAGGAAAATAAGGACAGCTCATCTGAATTACTTTTGAAATCCTGTCAGGAGCCATGTTATTGTATCCATACCTTTGTTGATAGACAACTCTTCTCTCTCGTGTTTCTCAGCATTTAGGAAATACATACGATATGGACTTACCAGCCTTGCAGAGATATCTTTTTGCCTATCTACATTCCGTATTATGAGGAATACTTTTATTTTCATTATTATTTTTGGAAGTTATGTGGTTTGGATATAAAAGGATGCGCACGTATGCTTTTTGCTTTCTTCTGGGTCATTAAGGCACGATAGTATTGGATTTAGATAATAATTTTATTTTTAATAAATATCATAAAATGAAATTGGATGGGGTAGGAATTACTTTTGTCTCCCCTCTTTTTTTTCCTATCAGTGTTTTCTATAACTTGGTCTCTTGAACAAAGAACAGTTTGTTATTGATTTTACTTTGTTATTCTGTTTGAAAATCCAGGCAAAGAAAATGTCAACAGCATGTTCCTGCTGTATCCAAACAATGTTTCTTTGGATGTTGTCAAATCAAGTGAAGACTTGTCTGTTAATAGAATAGATGCAGATCAGTTTTTTCTGGTGCTGTGGTGAATTTGTGAGGAAATGCTTTCATCAGTCCAGTGCTTCAAAACTCTGTGCATCTTTGTGCATTTTTCAACTCTAAACTAATATAGTAATTACCTAATTATCATACAAGATTAACTTTTAATAAGTATTTTTGAAATTTTCACTTGCTTAAGTTGCCTTTCAATGCAATTTTTGTACACCTGTATATAGATATAAAGAATAGGTATAAGTAATAAAGGAAGAGATTGGTCTCTATTAAGTAATATATATATATTTCTAAAGAAATAAAACAGAACATTAAGTGTATCTGGAATCCTCATGTATTTTCACATTTTTTATTTAAATGGTTGGTTATCAGATGTTTAAATCAAGCATTTTGGAGTTGAATGACTTCTTCTCTGAATAATTTTTGTTTGATGGGCCTGACTGTATTTGAGATGTTCCTTAAATACATTGAAGTATTTACTTTTCTTTATGTATGTGAGTTGCTCTGAAAGTAATGCCTTCTCTTTATTTCCATGGAAGCTACAACAGATACAAAGAGCACAATAACACTATTCAATAGAGCAAATTCTCAGCTACAAAATACTATTTCTCAACAGTCTCCACCATTAGCTGTGCATTTTCACCAGCAATGAACAAGAGCCTGTATGCCGCTCTCATAAAAATCTGAATAAATTTGCATTAGCTAGATTAAACAATCAACTCTATTATAAGCTTTTATTTCAGAAAGAATGATTCTACCTGTTTTATTATTATTATTTCTAGAGTTTTTACATGGAAATTAATACATTTATGATAATTTTTCTGTCTTCAGTGTTAAAGTTCAAGAGGATATCAGATTGGAAATGAATATACATTGATTTTTGCTTGTGGTCTTCCTAGCCTGCTTGTGGTGTCATTTTCAGAACCTGTCTTCTCAACCAGACTCTTTCTCTGGAATGGACTTTTAATAGAGCAGAGTAGTAAGAAAAGCAGCTGCCAAGCTTTGATTGCCAACATCTTGGAGTTGGGAGGTGTTTCTAATAACTTCTATCATTAAAAATAAAAAACAAACAACAAAACCTCTTAAGACAAAAGAGTTGTACGTACAGAAAATGAAAATAGGGCAGTTTTAGTATACAAGCATACAAGAACGTGTATTTCAGAAGTATGAATTAATTCTGTCAAAATTCTAGGAGCGGGGAAGGAATGTGGGTCCGCATCTTGTTTAGAAGTAAAGAAATAAGAAACAAATGAATACCTTGTGAGCAAATTTGAAGTCTGTTTTAATGTGGATGATGTGAGAACAAGAAAATACAGGAACTTTATGTGTTAAAGACTAGTTTGGAAGCTTTTTTTGTACACTAAAGCTTATTATTGTTATTTAGATAATATTTTAATCAAAACAGCGATAGTGGGTCTAATGATTGACCTTAAAAACAGAATAATGAAGTGTTTCTGCTGTTATCTCCATTGCATGGGTTTATAAATGTATGAAATAAGTGCAAAGATACCACTGCATATTTACTGCATCTATCTAATTACTATTTAAGATAGAGTAATTATCATGCTATTTCAAATTATAGGTTAATACAGACATTGTGTGTAGTCCTTAAAATACTAATATTATACTAAAATAGGTGAATGGATAATTTTGAGTTATTAATTTGTAACACACTAACTGTGTATCGCTGCATTATGTCCCTAAGATGTTAAGCCTACCTTAAGAGAAATGAAACTAGGTAAAACTTGTAAAACTTACCCTGTTGGGGATGGTATATAGCAAAATGAATGTCTAAACAAATGAATGGGTTACTTCTAGTTTTCTTCTGTCTACTGAAAGTAGCAGCAGTAATAAAAATGTACTAGCACATGCTTTGCTATTGGCTGGCATTCCCTATGTCTACAAAGTCCACAGCTGGCTTGCTGCTAATGCATGCTTCTGCTTTCTCACTGCTGTTGATAAGCCCTCTAGCTAGGTTGTGCTTGCCCATCATACTGCAGTCCAGTGTTCCTTTTGAAAAGAAGAGACGCTAATAATTCTAAAATTGCTGAGAGGCCTTGTCAAAAGTAGCTTTGATGAAAGACTAGTTCATTAAATAAAAGGCAGATGCTTATGAAAATCTGAAATGCCACTCATTAACAGTGGTATTGCTTGGCGTTTAGAATTGTCATTATTCCAGGCTGTGGAGAGGAAACAGCTGAAACTGACAGAAATCAAACAGAAGAATGAAGCTAATATATTTTTTAATATTTAATTAAAGTGGGCAGGTTTTTTTCCTTTAAGCCTTCGAAATTCATGAAAAAAGCAACAACAACAACAACAACAACAAAACACAGATTTTTAAAATTACGGCATTCAGCATTTTTATATTTTCTGTTAATACGTGTTCATTGTAACACTAATTTTTATTTGCTCATAGACTATATAAACTGAGGCACAGCTCCCAGTAGTAAGGTAAGGAATGCTTAAAGCATTTATGCATAAAACTGCCTCAAAGGATAATTAGATGATTATAATGTTACTTATATAGAGATAGCCAATTAAAAAATAAATCCATTGCTTCCAAACTTAATTATTTGAGTAATGATAACATATTAGCAGACTCTAAAATTCAATGAGAGCCAGCTGTGTTTAAAACAAAACAAAACAGCATGAAATTCAGAGTTTTGACGTGAAGACCAGTTGACTGTAATGGCCTCAAGTTGCACCAGAGGAGATTCAGGCTGGACGTTAGGAAATACTGCTTTGCTGAAAGAGTGGTCAGGCGCTGGAATGGGCTGCCCAGGGAAGTGGTGGAGTCCCTGACCCTGGAGGTGTTCAAGGAACACTTAGACGTTGTGTTGAGGGACATGGTTTAGTGAGAGCTATTGGTGATAGGTGGATAGTTGGACTGGATGATCTTGGAGGTCTTTTCCAACCTCAGTGATTCTATGAAGTTTTACTATATAGATTTTAAATGTGAGATTTTATAACTATCTAATGAATACTTTGTAAATGAACCTCTGCTTCATTTTGTGGAATATGTGTATGCCAGCCTATTTTCTTGATGCGTTGTGTGGAGGTTGCACATTCTACTGCCTTTATAGATGGCAGGCATCAGCACATCAGCTGATTGCCAGCTCCCATTGCGCCTTGTATAGTTTTGAACCTCACTCTAATTTATGTCTCTAAGTAGCCAGTCTCCTGCCACCTCAGTATTTCCAGAAACAGTGGAATACATGCAGATTTTGAAATGTGTCATTTCCCCTTTAGTTGTATTAAAATGAAACACGTTTTTATTTTTTCTTTAGCTTTCTTAAGGCTTAACCTTAAGCTATTTGTAAATATTTCTTCAGATTATTCTGAAAACTTCACTGACATGGTGCTTTTCAGTTACATGGGGAAGAGCAAGGGAAAAAAGAAAAAACAAACATTTTTACGGTTTTTACACCAGAAGACTATACATGGCAGATTTGACGGCTTTGCCTTCTAGAAATTAATGAGTAGAATTTCAGGTTGCCAGTGTTCTCCTGTCAATTGTTTACTAGGATGTATCTGATAATGCCAGAATTTCACCAATCATTAAAGATTCTTCACTATTTTAGGAACAGGGTGTGAAAATATATTGTTCTTGTCCAATTTTCTCTGTAACAAGCAAAATGAGAGAACATCAAAACATACTTTTACAGCACCAGATCACATATTTCCTGTCTATTCCAAAATGCTAGAAAAAAAAATAAATGGAGCTTCAGGATCTGTCTGTTTAAATTTCTTCACTGTTAAAACCACAGTGAAAGAAAAAAGAACAGTCTTCTTCTTCTTAATATTATTATTATAGCTTTTCTTTTTCTTTCTTTGATACTGTCATCACCCTCTTGGTTCACTTCATGGAAAAATGCTGAAAAATGATCTATGAAATTGATGGTAAAAATCCCACTGCTACCAGTAAGAGAATAATGTTTGCCATGAGTCTGGACTTCTATTAATATATCACACTCACTTTACTAAATAATGCAACCTCTCTATTGAGAAATGATGACAAATGAAGACATATGAAAGAGGCTGTAGAATGATGTGACTGATTGCAGGGTACTACATTTGCTTTTTCACTGTAAATCTGGACTTAACTATCTGGAAATGCACAAAGACCGACCTGAATGCTGAGCCTAAGAAACTTCAGCATTAATTTTGGACTTAACCAAAGAGTAATTCAAACGACAAATGTCATAGTCTTGAAAAAGGAATAATTTGGAA
This sequence comes from Oreortyx pictus, assembly GCA_036925125.1. Classification (NCBI taxonomy): domain Eukaryota; kingdom Metazoa; phylum Chordata; class Aves; order Galliformes; family Odontophoridae; genus Oreortyx; species Oreortyx pictus. Next base: position 159,786,575 of record JAUPFR010000001.1, on the reverse strand, counting down.
GATTTACATATAAGAAAAGTAATAGTACAATGTTTGAATTCATTGTACGTGAATGTTCATGCAGATAAGACTTCTGACAAATGTTTCTGAAGATAAGTATTTCAGAGTAACTTAGATTTACTGTTCAGACTAAAACATTTTGTAGATATAATACTAAGAAGACCGTCTCTTTCCCAGAAAGAACACTGATAATATGAGAGCTGAAGTACTGCAGAATATTTTAACAGTAATGAAATTTTTCTTAAGAAATATAAATAGAACTGCAGATTTATTGCTATAAAAATATGTGTATGTTTTCATGAATTGAATAGCTCTATGCCATTCTGTGATTCAGAGATAAGCAAACTCAATAGTATAATTTGAACAATCAGGTATGGTTTGTGTGTTTAAAGCAGATTTAGTCTCAGGCATGATTTTATTATGTTGGAAATATATTCTGATGTTTTTTCTTTTCTTTTTTTTTTCTGGGGAAGAAAGAATATGAAGAGAAGAAAAGCACCAAAATTGATGCATAAACACCTGTATTACCTAACTCAGCATGACCACTAATAACTAGTTTATACAGCTTATATTTTCAAAAATAGTGCTGTATGTATCAGAGTAGAAAAAATTAAATCTTTTTTTTCTTTCCCTATGATTTTCAAAATCTTACATTGTATATATATATCTGAAAAGAACTTCTTGCTTTTATAAAAACCTCAGTATCTGCCTTTTTATTTATAATGTTAGAAGCATAAAATTGAAACCTGCAAGTTGTGAAGGATAAAAAGTCATGTTTAAATAGAGATGCTAAATTACTCCTTCTAAGAGCCAATAAAACTGAAGAGCATTCATTAGAAAAGTAATAAAAACTTATGAGTCCCATTTTATTAAAACTACTATCCAGTTTCCTGATGGGACTGGATTACTTAGAGGATAAACCAGTGACATTTTATGCCTTGCAGTGAGGTTTACATCGAAGGTGAGGTCTCCTGTAATTAGGCTGGTGGTTTTAATGTGAATCCTAATGGGTGGGTTTTTACGTTGTAAGATTGCAACTCCCAATTTAACATGAGCACCTTCTTTTCATAATATCATTCTGCCTTTTTTTATATTACTATTCAGCCTCTGTTTATACTGGCACAGAATTATTTTTTTCTCTTGGTTAATCAATGAGAACGCAGTAGATTTTTGGAGGTAGTGCATTAGCACTTTGTTTACTGAGCCTTGGGGTCACATGTAATGCAATTTATATTTGATATCCATTTTCCTTAGTAATCTTGTTCATAACGTCTCTCAAAAATTACCACAAATACTAGTTCATACTTAACATTATTTCTTTAAGGGATTTTAATTTTAATAAAAATCACAGTTTCCAAATATACTTTTACTGAAATCCTTTTTATACCTATACAACAGATTTTAAAAAGGTGAAGATGGTCGCAAATGTGAACACATTTTGTTTGTATCAGGTCTACAGCAGTAATTTTTGTCTGTGTTTAGTGAAGATTAGTATATCATCTCAGTGACTGTAAAGTAGAGCAGTGGTGTTTCTTAATACAAATAGCTGAACTAATCCAATGAATATTTTTAGCCCTCTGAGTATCCATGTACCTTGCCTGAGCTGTAACAAAGTTTTGATCACAGACAATGAAAGAAATAAAACAGAGCACTTTGATGGGGAGAAGACTGGTTTGGATGGAGAAGGTAATGAAAAAGAATCAACCACTGTGTGCAAACAGTCCCCATATGGTAGTAAAGAAAGTGGAATGAACAAACTTTTTTGTTGCCCAACAGAGAGAAAAGCACAGAATATTAGGGACAAAAATAGTAAATTAAGTGAGAGATGGATATTCATATAGGAAATAAGCAAAAGATTCTAACAGTAAAACCGTGTTTCCTCTGTGATGATTTTTGTACCGTTATATGCATCAGCCAACACTAGAAGTTCATGCACATTATAGGAGCCCTACTGCTTAAATTCTCAGGTGTCTTCTCTTTAAGGCATTCAAGTAATGTCATTGCAAACTGCTCATTTTAAAATATTGTGGTATCTGTAAAATAATAAAGGATTAATTTTTCAAGTGAATGGAACTGCATCACCAGTTCTCGTGCATCAGGACATTATTCTTTTAGTATTTATACCTAAGAGTGTTAAACACATGTTCTTCTAAAGACTCGTATTTTCTGAAACAAAAATCCAAGTAATAGTGTGTCACAAATGTGCAGCAATTAGTCAGAAATTGAAAACTTGGACTATTAATTAACCTGTATTTAATTGCTTTGCTGTTCATTATGAAATGTGATTTCTACTTTATTCAAACAGTCACTCAACTCTATGTTGCATTTTTTGTGCCATAATCTACAGTGTCCTCACTAAAGATTTGTGTCACAGAAGTCTAATGATTTTTTATTTGTTTATTGGGCCTTCTTTTCTTCTCACCTGTTTGTATGTTCTTAATCATTCTCAGCAAACTAGTCAGCACTTATTTTTTTGTCTGACACCCATGGCAATGTACAACAAAACTGTATGCAAAATAGACAAAGCTTGTGAGTACAAAGGGCTTTGCAGGTGACAAGTATCCCCATCTTATTCACAGATAATTTTATTTCTCTTTTTTTTATTGCCAGAAGAATTTGAAATTATTTACTTTTGCATTTCTAGCTGGTGTATTTTTGGAGTTCATGTTCTGTAAGAACGTTTATTCTTTCCCATTTGAATGAAAACAAGTTACAAAATGTTAAAAATGTCTTCCCACTGGAAAATCTTTTTGTCTAATAATTACTTTTAGTGTAGAAAATAGTTATTTGGAAGTTGATCCTGAGATATATTTTATCTCATTATCATAATCTGATATGTGAGTATAGTGTTTCACAGTGATGAAGATTTCTTACTGGTAGCTTTTGAGCTGTGTGAATGTGAGGAAGGACTCTTCCTTTAGTTGGAATTTTAGTTTTTGTTCTAAATGTTGTCAAAAAAGTAGCACAAAAGCCTTGCAACTGAAAAAAAAAGTCTAACAGGAGGAGTTTGTCTTGGAAGTACTTTTCCATCCACTGAAATTTGCAGACTTTTTTTTTTCCCCCCAAATAGTACATAAATTTATCTCTGAAGCTGTCTTATTGTTTTGAATGCTTACTCTCCTCATTATGCCATTACTGCATATTATTTAAGTTTCCCTCTGATCTCCTTTCACAACACTGATTTCTTCTACTTTTCCCACTGTAGGCAGAGGTTCACCTTTGTCTGTGCCTCCAAGATGAGGAGGCCAGGTTTCTTGCATCTCCCTTCAACTCCCACTAGATGTCTCAGATTCCTTCCCATTTTTCCCACATTATCCATCCCACTGTAGCACACTCCATTCTCTCTTTGGTTGTTTCCTGCAGCAGTAATTCCATGCCTTCCCCAGTTTGCCCATTGCTTTCTGTAGTTTCCATCCAACACACTGTAGGGATGGTGGTGGGAGGATGGTTGGACTAGATGATCTTGTACGTCCTTTCCAACCTAATAAATCTATGAATCTATGAATCTGTAATATCCACCAATGCGTTGTGAATTCCTACGCAGGGCTGTGAAAGGAGAAGAAACACACAATGGCTAAATCTGGATACACCACAGACCAATGGAAGGCAGAAAAATTATGTTTGCTCCGTAACCTTTTTTCATGAGGGTCATTAATTTAAGTATCTCCTTTCCCGAGCTGCTGAATTTCATTAAATTTGTAAAAACTTAACACTGTGAAACGTAATGCATCGACACTTAACATTCCTCTCCTAAATCAGGTGCAGATTATTCAACAATTTAACAGAAAATTTTCAGTGGAAATACGCTATGCGATTGTATTGGTTGTGATTTACTTTTTTACTTGAAGGAAAATCTGAAACGTAAAGAAAAGACCTGGTTCAAGATTCTCTGGACTGAATATTGCTAAAATCTAGAAGATATATCTAGGACAGTTTGAACATACACTTGTTCTGTTCTTATTCTTTTGCTAAACCTCAATTTTTGGCATGTTGTTAGACAGGATTCTGGTTTATGTGGGCTATTGTTACTATGAGATAGGTGCCAGAGCTTTTTGTAACAGAGCATAGAAGAGACTGATATTTAAAGTAGAATGATGCAGATGTTTGCTAACTTACTCTATTACAACTATGTCTTGAATAATCAGAATTAGAGAACTGTTAAGGAAAAAGCATAATGAAAGACAAAATGGGGTTATTATGTAGACTGTACATAAACTAGTACCAAAACTTAAAACAAATGAATGAGTGGACTCTGAGGCTGACCCCAGAATTAAGAGTTCTGGTCATTGGAACTGAGATCCTTCAAAACCAAACTGTTATTTCAGTCTGTCAGAAACTTATTAATAACAGCATGTGTGTCTAAGCAGCTGTCTCTAGCTTCAGAGTGCTTTGAGTATGTGTGAACACTGCATTGCAAAAGGTAAATTATTCTCACTTTAGCTACTTATTTATATCATAAATAGAAATTATGGAAAAAGCAGATTATGTTGTCTGTTTAAGTTGCAGGATTTTTTTTTCTTTCTCAATATTTTCTAGAACTTCTTTTCATCGGTGTACTTCCAAGTCCTTCCACATATTGGCAAATTCTATCTGCTTGTTCAGTCTCTTTCTTTTTTTTTGACAGTGCTCTCTCTCCGTTGGGATTCACATGCATGTGTATTCTTAGATTTTCTTTGTGCCTAAAAATAGTAATACTGCTTGTTCTTAACCTATTTTCCCACATTATACTCTTGCAGATTCATATTCACTTTGAAGATTCCTTGAATACCTAAACTCTTCCTCTAGAGCTAGAAAGCTGACCTGAACACACACTTTGTTCTAGTTATTCAGAGAATACCAGATTAAGCTCATTCTGTCTATTTTTATCATTTTGATAGGCTGTGTATTTGTGAGTGGTATTGTAGACCACTCTTGCCCCTATGTTTAACCTTCTGTTGACAGTTATGTTGGTTCTTCTCCATCTCAATGATATGTTGTCTAAGAAGAGTGATCATACTCATATAACTGACCACAATGACAAATGCTATCTCATTTGAATATCAATTAGTATATAATTTCTCATGATGCATGACTGTTGCTTTAAGTCAGATATAGACATAATCCTACTGGTCAAATTCTGCACAAAAAAAATATGGTTACAGACTGAAGATAAACTGGAATTCTTTCATTCTTTAATATAAACTGAAATTCATTCTCCCTGTCATGTGCAGCTCGCACAAATGTTACATTATAGGTAAATAAAATGAGACTAATTCACAAATAGAAGATGCATCTCTAAATTTTATAGATTTATAAAATTGCCTTTTTAAATCTTACAGTTTTTTACATAAAACACTTCTCTGAAAATTGTATAAATCTATACATTATAAATCTACACAATTTATAAAAATATAAATTGGTAATGTTAATGAAGCAAATGTTGATAGCAGAATCTGTTATGATTCCCTATGAAGGTCAGGACTTTCAAGATAATCTCATCTGAATTTGTCTTTATGGGGAATTTCTGAAAAAGACCATACTTTTTTAAACTCAGGTAAACAGTTTATTCCAGATAATTATTTTAAAATAGAAAGAAAATAACTAAGCAGCAACACCTTCAGGAAAACACACATCTATGTTAGACAAAACATAACAAAGCAGATTCTTCTCATTACTCTTCCCCTGTACAATGAAACATTACTTGCACAGTCTTCATTCTACACACACTTGATTTCAGTCACCACTTGGTTTTCTGGAATGAAGGAAACTAGAATTCTCTAATCCCTAGTTTTCTTTGTCTTCTCAGAAACCACTAAATGTGGTTTCTTAGAACATAAGTTATATAGTTCCATTGTCAGCATTCTTATGTGTTAAACAAGCATATAATTTAGCAAAAAGTTAGAGATTCTTGTTTGACAAATCTGCAGTAAATGAGCTCAAATAAATTCAGTTGGTAATTACAGAATAAAGCATTACCAGCGTGATCCTCACTGAAAGCCAATATTTAAAATGGTCCATCAAATAAAAAGTAGTAGTTCATGTGTATAACTTGACATGTTGAGGTTTATAACAGTTTATATCTGTGCAAAATTTGGCTTGAGAAAAACAACTTTTGATGTCTAATTTTTTGAAACAGTGGTAGAGAAGCTGAAGAGCACTAGCACATTTGTTGTCATGATATGTGGAACTTTATTTACTGAATCTGTTACCTGAATGTCCCATTTATTTGCACCATACCACAACAGTCAATGACAAAATAACTAAAATGGAAAACATCCTGATTACGGCATTTCATGGATTTCACATATTTATTCTAATCAGTGTCTCTTATTTTTCTCTGGGGTAAGAAGGTTTTAGGAAATAACTAGTTTTCATGACAGAATAAAGACACGAACTATTTAAAAACAGGACAAACTCTAATAGTCTGCTTAATCAGATCTGGAAGAGGAAGCATGTGTTTCTTCACCTGGTGAACTGGGCTTCCAAGAGAGAAGATTCCAGTGACTGCCTGAGCCACAGGCTGTACTTGCATTCTTTTGTTTAATAACCCTAATCTAATTTAATATCCACCTTCCATTAATTCTGGTGAGCCCTTTTGTAACTCTTCTAAGTTTTACTCTTTAAAACACCCTATGGCTATGAGTTGCTTTTTGTAATAACAGCTATAGAACTGATGATGACAGTAATTCAGAGTTGTTTTGAAATGGGAGTTTGTGGCAGACATCTACATTTAAATATGTTGAGATGTTTTGCCTTGACTTTACTGTGGTCTGGATCAGGATGTTTTGAACTTTCCTTATTTATTTGTTTAGTCAAATGTCTAAGCAGCAGAGTAGAAAAGCAATAAGAAACACTCAGAAAATAGCTATGCTCTTCTAGTGAGTGCTAGCGCAATTTTGTTTGTCCCTAATTTCCTGTCTGGCAGGCACTGGCAGTATTTCACTTTTTCATTAGAAATGTGGAGACTGAAAGAAGAGTAACCAAAAAAAAAAAAAAAAGAAAGTGAGCGAGATGTTGTAGTAGATGATGTAGATCACAATAGTAATTGACACAGTGGTTTAGTGTGCCACTGAGATAGTGTATAAAGCCTTCTGCCTTATGAAAACTGCAGTTCAGCTTGTGTTTTTTTGGGGCGTGGGAACATGAACAGTGATGGAATTTACTTTATTTCTAAATTATCTGGTAGAATCCAGATGAGAGAAAATAATCTAGTCCAACCATCTACCTACTACCTATATTTCCCCACTAAACAATATCCCTTAGTACAACAACTAAACTTTTCTTGAAAATCTCCAGGGATGGTGATTCACACACCTCCCTGTACAGCATGTTCCAGCACCTGACCACTCTTTTGGAGATTTTTCCTATTATCCAACCTGATAATAATAATAACCTGCTCCCCTGGTGCAATCTATCACTAGTTACGTGGGAGAAGAGACTGACCCTCACTTTGCTGCAGCCTCCTTTCAGGCAGTTGTAGACAGTAATAAGGTCTCCCCTGAGCCTCCTCTTCTCCTGACTAAATAATCCCAGTTCCCTCAGCTGCTTCTCGATGTGCTCCAGATCCCCCACCAGCTTCATTACCCATCTCTGGACAGACTCCAGGGCCCCAGTGTCTTTCTTGTAGAGGGGGGCTCAAAAGTGTACACAGTACTTGAGATGCAGTTCAAATCATATAGAAATACATCAGTAATTGGAACAAAAAAATCACTTAGAACTCAGACCAGAGTTTATGATCTCTCTCAGACATGCTATTGTTTCATATTTTTGTCTCTATCCATTGCAAGTAATATCATAAGCAGTGCATTTTTGGTAGAATGAACTGACTTGAAAATTTGCAAAGTAGAAGGGACTGACAGTGCCCACACATGGTGTGCCCAGAAGCTGACAGTTAGGAAGTGGAATAACTTCTAACAAAAGCCTGAGGTCCTTCACAAGCTGGTGCAGCTGTCTTTGGCTGAAATCCAGCATCTGACTTTGGAGACTTGCTTGTGTGAGGTACTGGTTCGTGATAATCTCCTCATGTTGGCAACATCCACAGCATCCATGTAGAAAATTTGATTTCTCTCCTTTTCATTTCACTAAGCATTATAGAAGGTAAACCGCAACTTGGAGATGAACTGTGTAACATTTTCTTCGTGCCATAACGCTGTCAATATAGAGTTTGGTCAGATAGCCATTTGTTGCAAGAACTTTATCTTGAATCAAGTCAGTGCTAGCTAATTGGAATTCTAAAATGTATGTTTTCTTCCATCAGAAAAACTTAGGGACGGTTCTGTGTGCTTCGAAATTCACATTCTCTATATGCTTTTGAACTCTGTGCTTATTATTGAAGCATTTATGTAGTATACTTACATACCTGTTGTCAAGCCCACATTTTTGCTAATGATTTCTGTATCAGTAAATGAGGACATTATTTACATGATGCTTCCTATTTTGCCTCCAGTTACTAAAATCAAGAAATACAAATTCGAAAAGGTGAGTTATAGGTGATTGCTTTTATGTATTAATGGTGCCTACGGAGGGTCTCATTAACACTCACAGCATGGAAAATTCCTACAGCTACCCTACAGAGCTCTGGAAAACATGACTGCTGAGCAGGCTTTATTGTTTATGCTTCATTTTTCTAATTTATTCTCTAAAAGGGTATTTTTGGAGCTTCCATAGGACAAATAATATGCCATATGGAAAAAAAAAAAAAAAGAAAAAAAACTGGACAAAAGCAGCAGGAATACTTATTTATTTCATTTATTAATCGCACATTTTTTTTTGTTTTAATTATTTTATGAGTGGGAGTTTCACTTTAGCTGTATTCTTGTAAATGTTTGATTTCCAGGCTGGTGTTTGGTACTTTATTAGAGCAGCAATCAGTGCTAAAATGTCTTGTTGCAATATTTACACTTTCAAAACTAAATTATATATGTATGTTGAATTTATATATTTTATAGCAATTATTTTTTCACCTGTAGTATGAATTATGTATGTCCTTATGCAGGTACTCCAAATCAAATGTTGATATTTCAGGGAGATTATATAAATTGAAAGCATTTAAATTTAATTCAAATTATTCATTTTTTAAAACAAAGGAAAATATCTTTTTCACTCATAAAAGGAGTTCATTTCTTCTCCTACCTGCAAGAAATAACCTTCAAATGTTCGGTTTCAATATGTATACACTCAAGGGCGAGAAGACCAATTTCTTCATTATGTAACATAATTATTTGGATTGCTAACTACGGAATTGTGTCTGACCTTTTCTGTTGTGCAACTGCATCTGTACGTATTTAGTTGAAAGAGCAAAATGGCCTCGTGCTAGAACCGATGCCACTGAAATTGTAGCTGTCAGCTAAGCCTGTCATGCCACTATGTGAGCCAAAACTGGCTGCTGAGAACCTGTGCAGTGTAACATACGCTTATTTCAGAAATATATTTTGGACTCTTAGAGCAGGATGTGTTTTTTATTGGCGAATAGAGGGAAAGAAGGAAGGAGCAAGACTGCTATGGTAGTATTTCTTCTCAAAAAAGCTGGTAATTCCTGTGTTGACTCCCCTTAGCTTTCATCGATGATCTTGAACAAGATGGTTGAGTTTGATTCCCTGCACTTTTTGGGCAGGGAGTCATGTTTATTTGGTTGTTTTGTGTGTGTGTGTATTTGTGAAATATACCAATTTTCTAACTATTTATTTTCACTGTACATATCTACTAAAGCAACATAAGGTTGCATATTCAAACTTCAGTATTTGTACTGTTTTAACTTATAATATTGCAAATACATTGTTAATGGATGGTTACAGGTCCGTCATTCATTTAATGTGTGCATTTCTCTAATAATTATTTAACTTTTAATAATTATTTAACTTTTAAATATGTTTCTACATGACTTCTAACAAAGGAGTTCCTCAATTTTAATGTGAGGGTTTGCAAGTACGAAGTTGCTGATAACATGAAGGTGTATATGAGTTTTGATTCTGGGCATTCCCTTTGCACAACTCTTGATGTTCCACTTTGTATGGTTTTAATATTTTAATGGACAGGGCATATCAGAGAATATCTGTGAGAAAATTTGACATTTTATACACATGGTACAGTAAAGATGGAGCTGTGTTCTTGTCATAGTCTGGGAAATTAGAACAACTGTCTACATCTGTTCAAAAAAAGTTCAAAAATAAAGGTTTTCCTTGCTCCAGTCACAAAACGATTCAGACAGGATTCCCAAGTCCTCTACCTACCTTTCTTCTTATTAATTTACAGCTGTCTGCAGTCTGGATGGGTCATTATGCTTGTCCTATTTTGGCATACAGAGATTAAAGATAAGGTTCCTAAGTCTCAAGAAGAAGGAATAGAGAAATATCTGACATTCACAAATGATCCCTACCATTTATAAGGACTTTCCAGAAACATTTTAAAGATTTAGTGCTTTAAGAAAGAGCCATTTCAGTGCTTTTCACTTAGGGAAGCCTTTTTTTTTTAAGAATCAGAACTCTGTACAAAGATAAAAAGTGAAATTCTGAAAAGTGAAAACTAATACTGAAACTAATGCCTTCTAAAATATATCTGACCTTTTTTAAATTATTTTTTTTTTCCTTTTTACCTTCTCTTTTTTTCCCCTGCAAGTTTTCGTTTTTAGCCTACATTGTAATCCATGGACAACTCCTATAGATTATCACTTGATATCCCACAGCTTTCGATGTAAAACTATTAAGTTCATAAAACTCAAGGAAATAAGCAGTAAATGAAGGTGGGGAGCTGCCACCTAAAATACATTTGTTTAATATATTTCTAATTGATCTTGTCATTATTTTTTTCCTTTATTAGTCTGAGGCAATTAAGGACCCTATTACTTTGATTCTTGTGGAATTATGACTTTTTGTAATCTGGTACTACTCTGAAGATATTTCTAATATTTTTAACAAATGCTGAGAACGGTATACATCAAAATGTTTTATTTCACTCAGTTCAAAGAAATGTTTACTGGTGTGAATTTAATGGAGTTTTTATAGGTCTGTAATTAAATAGTGATAGGAAGTATCACTGAGTAGGATGTTAGCCAAGTGTAGATAATGTGTGTTTTAAAAATGCAACAGTTTTCCTGACTTCATTAGTTTAGGTGTGTCACATCTTAGCGCTACTCAGCAGTGCTGGAAAAATTGAATTTTGCCCCCTCAAGAGCAGAGATAAAATGCTTTATTTTACTTTTATCTAATGAATTTAAAACTGTGATGAAGCAGAACAGTTGCTTTACTCTCTCCTCCTTCCTGTGCTCCTTGCCATGATTGCCTCTTAAGTGAACTCCCAGCCCCAGCACTGCCCCAGTTTGCCCACTTGTAGTCCAGCCTCTGCAAATGTCAGGTGAAATGCTACTTTCCTGTTGAGCCACGTGGGATCAGATAGTGGTTAGTAGGAGAAGTATGAGGTACTTCACCTGTGAGCTCATTGCCGTCTCACTTCTGTGGTCTCTGGAAGTATGAGCTGAGAGCACCTACCAAAGCAGGTACCCCATTAACAGCCTGCTAACTTGATGAGCGCTGTGTGATCCTCAGGGAGCAGGATGCTTTGGATCTGCTTTCCTTCTGCCATGTTTTGTTGCTTGTTTTAGTGATGGCTAAACATAACAAATGTGAAAATATAGCAGATTAAGCATCCATTTCAGATACTGAGGTGGCTGTTTCAGGAACAAAATTCACTCAGTCAAAAAATACAAACACTATTATAGAGCTACCTTGATAGTATGCATTGTAAACAGGCACGTGCTTAGATGTTGCTGCGTGACTGTCTGTCTTTTTGTACTAGTAATATTGGGAGCCAAAACTGTTGATGAGCAAATTGTTGTTTGGTGTTCAAGCAATACTGATGCATCCAGATGCTTTTTCCAGTATGCGATCTTTATATCAGCTTGCTGTTTTTTTTCTTTTTTTTCTTTTCCTTTCTTTTTTTCTCAATCTTTTCAATTTTTTCATTGAATCATGTTCTTTTTCCTTATATTTTATATATTTAAGTTCAAAGGCATGGAAGAGACCAGTTCTTTGCAGACAAAAATAAGAAAATAACTCTTTTAAAGTACTGCTTTTTAAAAGACGGATCATCCTTGGTAGCATGTTATCTGTTTTGCTTTGTTTTTTGAGACTAATACTAAAGGCAAAGACGTCCTGCAAGGAAAGTATGAAAATTATTTCATTATCTCATTAGATCTGTAATGTTCCTAGTTATCCAAACATCCTCTTTGTATTTTGGGTGTTTTTTACCAGCGTACTGCAGCATGCATTACTCCCTGCTATTTCTGCTTTAACTCACATCTGCTTTACATCTCAGGGCAAGAAGAGACTTCACGGTCTTTTCACAGACCACCATGACTATGCATAGATCTTTAAAGCGTTTTACTTTCTTCAGCAATCTTTATGTAGCAAATCTGGATGATAAGTCAAATGGCAGATGTAAACCAGATCAAAGTTCTACAAGTAATGATTTAATTAAAAAATAAATATTAATGACATGATAAAAAGAAATCATCAGTTGTCCGTTCTAAAAAAGTATTTAAGGGAATTTTTATGCTTTGCATTATTGGACTGTTTGTCTTTAGTATCTCTCTAACATATGGAGATTAAACAACAATTCAGTGTGAGTGTTTACACAGATGATTATTTGGTTTGTTAGAGTCAGTCCATAAAAGCAGTAATAACAACCATAAATTAGAATCTCTTGTTCCTTTCTGCTAACTGAGAATACTGTATACCTCAGCTGTTCTGCAGTCTCAAGAATGCTTCAGGAAAAGCATGAAGTGAGCTTGAAAACTATGTGATCAAGTGCCCCCAAATTTGGCATAAGTTGATTCTTTATTTTTCAGGATACATTGAATAATGCAGGAAATAAAATAAAAAAAGAAAACAACAGCAACAAAAACCAAAATTGGAATGAAGATGAATGGATGTTTTTAATTAAAGCTCAGGTTCTTTCTGCTTTAAAAACTAGATTATACATCAAAGAATGAATATGTTATCTTTCCAGATAGACTTCTTTGTATTATTAATGCTGTAAATGGAAAGGAGGTAATGGGCAATTGTCTGGCTATTGTATTAGCTGATCTGTAAAGTGCCTGTGTTTCCTAGGTTTTCTTTCTCGTGGCTAGTTTTTCTTAGTATTATATATTAAACTAACAATCTTGATCAATGGCAGAAAGGTCTGTTGAGCTTTACCTCCTTATCTGCTGTGTAAGAACTACTCAGGATGGTCTGGATCACATGTAACTAGCCCTGAATTTACTCTAGTCTAACACACGTTCATGTATATAATGTGTTTCTGTCTGGGTGAATTGGTGAATCATTACTAAGTGATCTGTTTCCCAAAATTAGGTTTGACTATGTGGAACAAATGAGTAGAAGGAAGGCTGCTATCTAGAAATCTAGAAACTCTTAATTCATTTAAAAATATTCTTACATATTTTTAGCAGTTTACTTATGTGCTACATTTTGTGAATTTTTGTTTTCATGAGTGGTGGAGGGGTTTTTTTGTTTGTTTTGTTTTTAACGTATGGTGAGTAAAGAGAAAGCAAAGATCTGTACCCAAAATATTTCATCTACCCATCCATCCATACAGCTAGATGGATAGCAAAATATGAATTAACAAATGAAAAAGTCTTAAATTCAGTAAAGAATGCTAAATGACTACAAAATCCTTTTGCTGGATCTCAAGGAAATAGCCCGAACCCCCTAGCTGATCAGAATCTGTGAAGCCTAACATAAATGTACTACAAAAATTTCTGTGCTATGCTCACAGACTAAAAGCACTTTTAATGGTATAAAAATTATACCATTAATTATATCCTATGGTGTTCAGGTCTTGAGCACAGAAAACAAGGAAAACCTGTCAGTATATAATGGCTATATATTCTCCATCTGCTTCCAGCTGTTCTCCTTTTATAGAAAGACTATGTGCTTTTGGATATTCTCAGTTGAGGTAGAGTTTTTGTAAGCTTTTATCTATGCTTTTTTCTCACTTACAGTGACACTCTTTAATTTTATGTAGGCTAAAATCTGCATGAGAATGGTTTTCAATTTCAGAAATACTCGATCCAAGCCAACAGTGCTCACAGTGATGGTAGGAACTCTTGTAAAATATCTCTTCAGGCCAAAACCAGTCTTTAGGAAAGGTGATATCTTTATTCTGTACGTCTCCCTGCCTTTTCTCTGTTTAAAGGAAATAAAGATTATCCAACTAATGTAAGCTGTGAGAGGAAATGGCTCTGTTTTAAAATTAAAAAATAAAAATAAATATGGCATCCTATTGTCAGAAATTGTAATACTGTTCATTGTGACACTCAGTGGACTTCCGATCAACAAATTCAGTTACAAATATTCTGAAAACAGAGCTTGAAATCCCATCATTGTCCTTTGAGCCCATGGCAGGAGTTTTTTTACCTGCGGGCTGCTTGCTCATGTGAAAGCAAGCCCATTTTACATTTAAAAGCACTTCAGTTTTTGCTTGGATAAAGTTCCTCCTGCAGTTGGCAAAGTCAGAATGACCTCAAGGCTTTACAAACAAATATGTTTGTTATGTTTTCATTATACTAAATATGGCAATTTGTAAGCATAAAAGTTGTCTTATAAAACACTGAATATCCCCAAAATGGAGAATAAAAACGCCAACAGTCACAGATGTAACAATAACTTTTATCTGGTAACCAACTTTATCATTTCATATTGCACTCAGAATTTATTTTTATCTCATTTATTTTGAGATTTGAAACTTATAAAGCACAGTTATACAAGTCCAAATGGTGCTTCTTTCTGTCCTGTTGTCAAAGATGAGATTGTCTTTTTGAGGCAGCTGAGATTCTTTAGGCTCATATGGCCTACCAAAAATAATTTCTAAATATATCGCTATCTTAAAAAATGTATTACAAGTAATGGTTAGAGTACATTATGCAGTGTCTGCACTAACATGGCTATGCTACCCAAGCAACTGAGCTCACTCATTTGAAACAACTTTAGGCATCCCTGTGATGTACTGACAGCAGAAAATAACTTGCAAAACATTCACTATATGGGTTTTGTCTGCACACGTTAAGTGTGTACCAAAAGATGTAGTTTGAGTGTCTGAAACTTTCATTATTAAACTCCTTACTTATTAGTATGACTTTCAATGAGGATATGCATCACGGATTTCTCTGGATGTTGAAGTTCTGACAGCATGAACTGTCTTAGTACATCTGCTAACTTCATGAATTCGTGTTTATGAGGTGCTTTTTTGATGCAGTAACAGTGGAGACAAGAATGTTAAACCAGTAGTTCTGTGAATTTAAAAAAATATATCAAGGAAACTTGGAGCATTTAATGTTATTTAGGCAGTTAAAAATGCGAACTAGAAAATAGTTGTTGGCCATGTTTAACAAGGCATTTCAGTGCTGAAGTGTGTGAATAAGAAAACACTGTCTGTTTTACTTTTAGATGGACACCTGCGTTTCGCTATTTGCTTATGAACTTCCTAAGCTACCAGTGTTGGAAGATCTACCCCGCGTACTGTACAGGCCTACAGAGGAGAGCCTTCAGCATTCATATAAAATTGTGAATGGTCACAAATATGTTCCTGTATCTGTTGCTGGGAGCAGCAAGAGCGGGGGAACTTCATGAGGTTGATGAGCCAAGGGAACTGCGTCCTCACCAAGGGGTGCAAACATGGAGGCAGATCTGCTGTGCACTGACAGCACCACAAACAGCACATGATGAGCTGGGCCCAGGGGCCACCTCGGGAGTCCTGTCAGCAGTTAAGGGCCATCGGACCAGAGACAGAGCTGTAGACAAGGCTACAGTATGGGTCTGAAGTCCCTTCCTTTGACAAGGGTGGGATCATCTACTTGTAGCATTGCTGTAGGAACTCATGGTTCCAGACCAGCAAAATGGGGCTCCTGTGCCATGATGGGCCAAGAGTCCAGTGGAGGCAGGTACAGACATGAAGGCCCGTGGGTGTTATCAGGGCTGAGTTATTGTCTGCAAAAAAAACAAGACCAGCAGTTCACTGCACACAGTTTGGTGGCTGTGTATGTTTTCTGTACATTGAGAAACTGATGCCGTGTACCTTTTTCCTCGCAGAATGTAAATAATATTTTTCTAAAAAGATTATAATTAAAGTAGCATCTATTAATGGCTCTGAGGTTTTTATTAGTATAGGGTTGACTGGTACCTGGTACCTTAGGGTTGTCTTTTGAATGCAACTTTTAATGACAAGTTTTTAAGAGCAGCTGAAAAACATGTTGTAAATATAAACAGATGTTTTAAGCACGGGGGATTTTGAGAAAAGGTATTCTTTAATGAGCCCTTCTGGCATCTTTGTTTATATACATAGAATAGATGGATTTAAGAATTTGCTTGAGTAGAATCTAATCCTCAGCTCCAGAGATAGGTCGTGAGTTACTTCTTCTAATCTCTATTCAAAAAGAAGTCCAAATAACACAAGGGAGTTGCTATGTTTAAAACTGGAAGTGTGAATTACTGTTTCATCTGTTCAGGCCCAAACATATATGCCAGAGATCTTAAATAATGCTGATGGCTTTGTCTGAGGATGTTTTTCCTCCAAAATTGACAGGATTTGTAGACAGTTTCTAGACCCTCTTTCAAAATGATAGGAATGTTATAAAAATACATTTCTCTACTTGAAATTTTTTTTACACTTCTGGAGTATTGTGTTAAGACTGAAAATCATACAAGGACCAACAAATTAGAGGTTGCAGAGGATTATCTAGAGCTTAATTGGGAGAAAGTTGCCTCTGCTTTCTCTGCAATTGGTAGTGGTGAAAAATCCCTGGCATTACTGTCACTGCTTAAATCTCTGCACCTATGAAAGAGGTGATCTTTCCGTTTGTGCATTTCCAATTCTAATATCCAAAAACGTTTTTCTTGTATCTGAAAACATATATATTGGAGATTATCTATGCACTTTTATGCTCATACAGTTATAATCTTACTGATAATGAACGAACAGGGACATAGAAAAATTTGGTATCACAACTGCTTTTCTTTTTTACAGTCTTTTTTGTTAGGTCACAGTTCCACTAGCATACAATTTAACACACATTTTTCCTACTAAATATATAAACTTACAAGAATATATATATATATATATATATTTTCTTCCCTTTATTTCTTCAGCTCAGAATTGCTCCAATGTCAAACAGCAGCTAAAAAAAAAACCTTAAGATACAAGTGCCTGAGCCGTACTTTTTCCTTACAGATCTGCCTTGATTTTTCTACTTTGTACTCTGCTTTCTTTCACTGCTGCTTTTCTAGTTTCTAAGAACTGTGACACTGACGTCTCCCAGTTTCTGAGACCATATTTATTTATTTTTGAGCATACTGATTGGAGCAGTGATTCTTTCACACAGTAACACAGTGTGATCACAACAGCAGGATTCTGCAGTTTGCTGAGCTTATATAGTGTTATGTGTTTAAATTAATACAAAGATTGCTCTGCAGAGTTTATATACTCAATTTGAGGATAATGATACATTGAAGCATAGAAATGTTACTTCAGCCTAGGAGATAGCACGTTCCCAGATCAGATAATGTGGTAGCTGGCTAATTTTCTGTGAATAGGTCTGCTTTGATTTACTGTCATTGAAATAGAGAAAAGAAAGAAAGTACAACAGGTACTGCTCTCTCAGGAGTATGTACTATGTTATGTTGCATGTACCTTTCAAGATAACAAGGTAGGAGTTAATTGCATGGTAATCATTTATGTTTAACCTCAGTATGACTATATTAGTTCTAAACACTTGATAGATAGTATTGGAACATTTGATAATTGAAGCACTGCTCTTGTGGTATATAGAAAAATACTTCTTGATGCCTTTGATTTAGAGATACCTTTTCATGAGAACTTAGTGTAGCATGAACACTTCTCAAACTTTGCAGAAAAATGAAACAACAGCAATCTTAACAGATGCAGTTAGCAAAACTAGGTTCTTCTTTAATGATGTGAAGGTTTACAGTTTAGTGACCTACAAAACTGGCTCCCATCCAGGCCTCCTGTTTTACAGTTTCAGCTGGACTCTTTGCCTAGCAACATCGTTAATGGACCCGTAGGGAATTTAGACTTACAGCCTCAGTGTAGAATGCTGAAGAGGAAGTCCAACAATGGTTCAGGTAGACAAAAAATGGAGAGAAGAAAGCATCTTTTGTGACAGAAGTGTGAAAAGTCTGAAACTCCACACACACACACAAAAACAGATCCTTGCTAGTTTTCCTTTCACTTGCCTTAAATATATATACAAAAAAACCCTTCAAAGTTCCCACTGAAGGTAAGGGAGTAAACTTCTGTTGATTTTATTATCATAAATTGTAACTGTATTTTTACTGTCACCCCTCCCAGTACAAGTTTTCATTTAATGAAATTATATTGGATGAAAAGAGCATTTGAAAGTAAAATGTATTGTGAAGAGACAAAAAAAAATGCCTAACAGAAATAAGCAAGGGAATTTCTTCTGATAATGGATGTCCTTAATCCTGTTTGTCAGTCTTTCAAGCAAACTGCTATTTAATAAAGGTTTTGTATGAGCTTACCCAGTAAATTAAATAGTCCCTGCAAGGGACTTCAACTTTTTTGTGGTGTCTTAAGTCATTTCTTAGATGTAAATCAAAACACAAATCAATTTGTTATATGTGAGGAGGTAGTACTTTTGAACGGTTGAAATCTATATTTAAGTTAGGGTTAGTTTTTTTCCTAAGTCTCTCTTACAGATACAAATCTCAATTTGTTTTCTTTAACAGGTATGCTGTTTTTTTTTTCAGATTTATTCAGTAAGAGGTTTTTCTGAGTTGCAAGTCACAATTAATAGCAGGCATTGTTTAGAAATCATTTAAATTACTTATTTCTACATTACATTGTATCAGTCAAGTAAGCCAAAATTGCAACCCCCTTTTTATTGTGTCATTTTGACCCTGCATTACAACATTGCAAAAGCAGGTCTACCATATTGTAATTTTTTTACGTGTTGTTTATGCTCTATTTCAATGCTGTGTTGTTTTAGGGGCTACATTTGTGTGAGTTGCATGAGGTTAGACTGGATTAGGTTAGTTCCTCTATGTCATTCTGAAAATGTAGTAATACTGTTGTAGGATAGTCACCCATTTCCATGCAGAAATAGCTTAAGACAATGAGCAGTGTTATTTTATGTGTAATGCTGCAAAAACACATCCATTCTACTCGAAAGTTCTTGATTCTGCAAATGGACTGCTTTCATTTGTCATTTAATAGGCAGCAAAATGTCTGTACCCCATGTATACCTTGCAGTTATGCAGGGTGTATATATCCATTGATATTTACCTTTCTTGGGTCCTAGATTTCCTTCTAGGGATGCCCAGACAAATAACTGGGAAACTTCAGCAGATTATTCAAAGTAGATAACAGATTCTTGAGGGTGTTTGCTTTTCACCATTAGTAACTGAGAATCGACTATACTTAAGAAGGTCTAGTCTCTTAAGGGATTAGAACCAAATGTATTCCCCACATCTCAATCCTGGGGTTTACAAACATGCATGCTATGCTTTAGGTTTGGCTATCTTTATTTCATCACCTAAGTATTTCCAACTTTGTTCCTGTTTGCTTGCCCTCACTCATTAAGTAAAAATAGAGCACATGAATGTGTTGGCTGTAGTGTTTTAATTGCTATTGTGATCTGAGATATGTTACCAAATTCAGTAACGAAATATATCCCTACTGGAGGTAAATCTACTTGGCAGTCTATTTGGCTGAAGTGTCTTTCTTGAGAATTTATATGAAGGGTAGCTTTCAGTGACACACTGTGAAATCTGTAACGAAAATAGCCACATTGCTATTTAGTGTTTACTTTTTGATAATGCAAATGAATAAATAAATAAATAACCAACTGTAATTATAAAGGTAGACTGTGTCCTATACTATTTTTGTAATCTTTTTTCTTTTGGTAGGAAGACCAGAGAAAAATCTTACGCTTCATAGTCCAAGATAGCCTGAAAAATTTAAAAATGATACTAAAAGATGATTCAAAGAAGGCATGATACAAGAAATTTTTTTTTTTTTTTTGGCAGCATTTATCTAGGAGAGGCTCTGAGCAACCTTATCAAACTGTGAATTTGACAGTGATTTAGGCAGGATGATCTCCTCAGGACCCTACCACTGAACCATTGAACCCTGCCATTCTATGATGCATTGCCAGGAAATATAGATAAAAGGAATAAAAAAATAAATCTTTTTTTTTTTTATTATTATTTCTTCCTACACAACATTTGTTTTAATGTTGTAAGTAAAATGTTTATAGTGTGCTTAATTTAATGTTATAAAAGCCTATAACAAAAGTGTGCAATTCAAGAAAAGTTTGCAGGAAATGAAGCTAGCACAAGTAAGACTTAATAGCTCCTAGGAAGGAATTTTCTCATGTTTTGCTGTAATCAAAATGTGACAGCTGTAAACTGAGGTCACCTTTTGTTTCTGTAATTGCTTAGACATCTTATTAATAGCATATGTTATGGAAGCAAGTAGCTTTTTTTCTCACAAGAATTTCACACATGATTTATTTCTTTCATCAGATGCTTCTTCTCATTGAGCTGTTCCATACAGTAAAATAGATGTATGCATCATTTGCAGTTCTAAAATTTATTTCTCGAATCACGACACTGGTATATGACATAGTGTGTCTTATTATGTAGTATAAATTGCTGTGACCGAATAGAACTATAATGATGTGTTTAGCATATGAACAGGGTAGTAATTTGATGTTACTTACTGTTGTAGTGTCTGTTATAGCTCCTAGATTCTTAGTCTAAATCTTTTCTTCTTCCCTACTAAAAATTCCTTCCTTATTAGAATAATCAGTTATTTGAATAACTATTTTTGTAGCTAGAGCAGAAAATAAAAGATTTTGCCTTTTGGTAGATGCAAATAGCAGGCCAGCATGAATTATAAGACTGTACATTTAAAATAATAAAATATTACGTAATTTTGAATATTATGAGATTATTACAAATAGTGAAAATGGAATAATGAAATTTTAATTTTCCAGAAGGGACAGATCTAAATTATGACTTCTTTTTTTAAGAAAAACAACAGAGCATTTCCCACTGTAAAACTTTCTCAGAACTAAGTGACACTTGTACTATTCCTCAGTAATTTTTTCAGACTCCCTTAAAATTGCCATATTGCTGTTGATTTTGTACAGATGTTACTCACACACTGGGGGAGTAGTATACAGGATGAAACACAAGAGGTCAGGTTAATGAAAGTAGCGTCCTTTTTAGTATGACAGCATACTAAACTAAAATCTTATAAAATTTGGGCTGTTTAGTAATGGTGCTATTGCAGAGAAGACAGATTTCATGTGTAACATTGAACAATTTGAATGTTGTAATACAATGGAAGGCTGAGGAAATTCAGAAAAGAAAGGTGAATAAGTTGTCTAATGGAATACAAAATTCATGACTAAGAGATGAAGAAAAGTAATAAGCAGGTTTACCCTAAGAATTCCTAACTAAATTCATTAAATGTACTATGATCGTCATGGAGAATAATGAATACAGGGAGAGACTTTATAGAGAAGAAATGATTTAAAATTCGCAACTGTTTTGTTGTTGTTGTTGTTCAGTTGATGAATATTCTTCTCTCAGGAGAAGAATAAGAAATAATGATTAGTAAAATGAGAGCACTGAATTGTGGTTACTACTGTATCTGCAAGCACATGAGTAAAGATATCTTTATGAAATTGAAAAGCCACAGAATTATGAACGCATTAGAGTTTAATTTTTTCTTCCTTTTCACAGTATTCATACTTCATTTCTGGAACAGAAGGCATCTCTATGCTGAGGAGGAGAATTACTTAGCCATAAAATAACGTCTCATTGCTTGTTGCTTCCTTTCCAGGACAGTTGGACTTAGAGGTCTTCTCCAACCTTAGTGAGACTCTGATTCTATGAAATCATTTTAAGTGCTGAGATCCTGGCAACATAAAGTAAGAAGCCTTTAGCAGATGCATCTGTGCAGTTCCCTGGTCAAATTGAAGCTGCAAGCTGATGGGACTGGAGGGAATGTCCTCAAGTTGGGCCAGGGGAGGTTCAGGTTGGATATTAGGAAAACTTTCTTCTCCAGAATAGTGGTCAGGTGCCAGAACGAACTGCCCTGGGAAGAGGTGGTTAGTCACTGTTTGTGAAGGTGTTCAAGAAATATTCAGATGTAGTGAGGGACATGGTTTAGTGGGGAAATATTGGTGATAGGTGGACAGTTGGACTGGATGATCTTGGAGGTCATTTCCAAGCTCAGTGATTCTATGATTCTATTATCTGACTCCATAAGCAATTCATATGCACAGAGAGAAGTACTAAAAATATATTTGATATGGCATGAATGTTGATCATCAGAAGCAAGAGTAAATTCAATGATATTAGTGTGTAAATGGAGGGGGGGTGTTTTGTCAGTGCTTCTGCTGTGTAAAGCATGCATGTGTAATACATGCATGTAATACATACTTCTGCTGTGTAATACAGTGGTATAAAATCTTTAGAAAAAGTTTGATTACAGAGTGATTTAAAATAAAAGGCATTCGATTTTAGCAGGAAGTCATTACACAATAAATTTCTATGTTTTTTAAAAAATAGTACTGGTTTTGTAATAAAAATAGTGTCTGTAGTGTTTCAACAATGAAGTATTCATTTTCTGAATATAAATAAAACACATGCGAAATGTGCATAGTGATGATTGAGAACATTCATAGAAACAAACTAATATTCTCATTTTTCCGTGGCATCTTTGTAATAATAGATACTATTCTTTTTTGCAATACTGTTCTCCTAAGCCTCTGTTGAGTTATGCTGCAATTGCTGGTCATTAGATTTGAACAACAAAGAACATTTGGAATTTAGGGAGATTTATGAAATTCTGCTGGACTTGAACCTTCCTCTCTCCAGGGTAAGATCTCCCTCTGGTTTAAGTTTATTTTGATTCCTAGTCCGAAACAGTTTCATGAAATTTCTTCTTTTGTGTATTTCATTTTTTCAGTGTGACTGTTGTTTTAATTTCTCTGTGTTGTTTAGCTTGCATATTGATAGCTAAACTCTATTCATACCTCTTTGTAGTTACTTCTTCCTGAAATAATTTCTGAAAGCTAATTAACTTTCTGTAACATTCTTTTCAGTGCTATTGAGAGTAAGACTTGTGTGGAGCACTCCATTTTAGATTAGAAATTAAAGCAGTTAATTTTACAATTATTGCTGTTAGCCACATTACTAACATTTTTAAACTCTCTAATCTGTAAAAAAATATACCCATCCTCTAGTGTAATTACAGTGTATTAATTTCCAGTATTGATTTTTTTTTTTCTTGCTTGATTTTTTTCCTTTGCTTATGCAAAATATTTTTGTCACGGTATGATATTGGCTTCATGGCAGCTCAACTGACTAAATGTAAGAGTCACTTATGATTCAATTTTAATATTGAATTTAGCATTACATGTCAAATAAGGAATTCCATGTTACCTGGAATGTTTTCCCAAGTTGCATGTAGTTCATAAGAAGCTTTTATCTAAATTAAATCTTTTTCTGGGGAAGGGTGAAATGCAGTATTTCCTAACTTTCAGGAGTAAGAAAGTTGTTCAGTAAGGTTTTCCCTTGGCAAATGTATGTTTGTGCATTTGCATGCAATTTCATGGTGTTAAAGGTTGTGTATGCCCTCATTAAAGTCCTGGTTTCCAAATTTCCTATCAAAAGTGGAGTTGTGCTATTGTTGTAAAATACTCTTGCTTATGTGGTAAAACATTGCAGTACTGTAAGATAGTAAATTATTTGTGAGGCTTTGAGACCAGGGCTGGACAAACAGTTTTAGAATGTTTTGAACACTGAATATTGTGGTGGTTGATTTCTGCTCTGAAGGTGATAGGACAAAAACCACAGCACTCTGAATCTGAGTTTATAGGCACTTGCATTCGTAAGTACGTGCTCCATTTTATGCTTGAATCTAGTCCTAAAGTTAATAATTCTAAGACTAGAAAATTGTGAACATGTCAATTAACGAAGTAATGATAACCTAAATACTGATTTTTGTTGTTCTTGTTGCTTTTAAGGTGAGAATTAACCTTGTGATTTCTGCCATATGTAATACTTGCTGATTGTTGTAATTAATAGCAATAACAATATATGCTAGTGGACATGCATTTATAATTTTTTTAATGTAATACGTAGTCTAGAGATTATGGATGACTCATGCTATGAAATTCATGGGAACTTTCTTTTAAAATAAAAGAGAAAGCAAGGGTGTATATGCTAACCAGTGGCTTGTAAAAAATGTTTGGGAGTCTTGTTCACTAACATCTCGAGACAATTAGAAAATGAGGTTTCCAGTGCACAAAATTTGAATAAGCTGTAGAAAATATGAATCATTTTCTCCTTTCAACTATAACGTAGGTTGTGTCATTTGCAAGGGAAACATATTCATGTACTCTACAGGGCAGTCATTCATGCTGAGTGGATATGAGCAGTCATTCTGAGCACAATTGATTTTGCAGTATCCTAGGCTGGGTTGGAGACTTGTGAATTCATTGCACTATATGCTATTAAAATTTATACTTCACAATAACCTGGGAGT
Source organism: Oreortyx pictus (assembly GCA_036925125.1). Lineage (NCBI taxonomy): Eukaryota > Metazoa > Chordata > Aves > Galliformes > Odontophoridae > Oreortyx > Oreortyx pictus. Next base: position 159,762,005 of record JAUPFR010000001.1, on the reverse strand, counting down.
TTTAGTCGGAAAATATTTTAAAAGTGAAGGTTGATTATCTCAACTGCAGAAGAGGATGCTTTACCAGTATTTACAAATCAATTGAAGTCATAAGTCTTAATAAAGGTGAAATAAGAAGGAAAAAATATTGGAAATTACTAAATATGTTGCTGCACAAATTTTTCGGAAGCATGAAAATCCTTTAAGAACTTTGATATTTCCTACACATGCAAAGGGCTTTTTTATAGGTAAAATTTTTGAGATAATAACAGTCTCAAACTTTCAGAGTATTACAAATAAATAAAAAATAAATACAGAGCTATGGTGGCTTGTTTGGCATTGAATTGAATGTGAAAATTGAAACAGGGCAAGGTTATAAGATAATGTTAAAGCTAAATGTATGATTAGTATCTAATTACATTAAATAAGGTGCATTTGCTAGTCTGACTAGCCTGTATCAGGAAGATGTTGAAGCTCCAAAGGGAGTGCAGATTTCCCTTTCACTTACACATGTGATACTTTAGAATGAAATTCCAGCTGGATTCTAGGCAGCTTGCTAAGCAGGTAGAGAATTTTGAACAAGCATGAACTTGAGTATTTAATGTTCTTCCTCTATTATAATCAGCATGACAAAAGAAAGGGATCGTTGTTTCTGCAGCATGACTGACTTGTTGGTGGAAAGAGCAAGGATTAGTGCAGACCTCTATGACCGAAGAATGTAACAGGTATTTTAAATACAACTTGAGCCCTTGCATCTAGTGTTTTCCATTGATTAAGGGTTTGTGAGGGAAGCTAATAGAAAATATTGGGGACAGAGTAGACTTCCCCAAACTGTGTTAACGTTTGGCAAGTGGTTGTATAAGAATGCTAAGATCACAAGCATCGGTCACAACACTGGAGAAAGATTTAGGCAACAAACTATCATTAATTCAGCTTTTTGTGCAGTAAGGATACCAGACTCAAATTGATTTAATTAGTTATTGATTGGAAAGAAATAGTACAGTAATATCAGAAGGTAAAATGAAAGCAGTCACTGCTTGCTGAATGTTCTCTTTCCAAAGGCAGTATGACTTATGAAGGTATAGCTCTCTTAATATGTTCCCCAGAACTCAAGAAGATTTTGACAGTGGTTGATGCTGCCAGTTTGAACAATTAGCTGTATGGATCCCAGAGACAGAAACAAAGGTTGTTGTCTTCAGTAGCAAGCAGATCTTTTGCCTGTGGACAAAAAGCAAATGGTTTCAATGGTACAGCATGCTTGAAGTTTGGGAGAAAACTAGGCAAACTTTGTCAGAATACGTCAGAGCCAATAATGCTAGCCCTGATTAATTCCTATACCCTGTGGGGATGATGTTGCAGTGAAAGCTTGTCTTGTAAAGGGGAAAGCAAATGTGAAAATAGCACAGAAATGTTTATAATGAAGTGTTTTGAAATCAAAAGCAATTTTTTCTAACTATGTAGAAAAGCACATGCGCATACATATATGTACATATATATATGTAATTATTATGAGGTTAATCCATCCAGTCTTCTGATTTTGTTGCTTGTGGAGAGGCTGAACTCACATTCCCTATGGCCACTGTGCAGTATATGCAAGTGGTCAGCCAACAGACCAGCACAGACAGAAAACGGTGTCTTTGCCAGCAGCAGTGGAAGCATACTGAACATGAACAGCATGAATAGTCCGATCCTTTTTTCCCTTGTCCAGCTGATAAGAGGTTTGCTAACGCACACATCCAAAGCTACACACAGCACATTCTGGCGCTTGAATGGCTAGTTTCAGACGTTCATTTAGTCTGCCCTAGAGCTGTGCTGTAGGCCCCAGTATCCTACAGTTACTGGCACCCAGCCCTGTGAGTCCCCCAGCCCTGCAGTCCCTCTTGAGCAATTGGCACTGACAGTCTTGTCCCAGTGAGGTTGCACTTCTGCTTGATATTGTCTAGCAAATCGTGCACGCATGCACGCAGACTGGAAAGTTTACTTACACAGGGAATAGTTAGGACTAAAGTTTAATGAGACAGGACAGACTGCAGTGATCAGGTAGAACTCTCAGCCAGACAGGCATGCTGACCAGCCGCAGGCTTACAGTTGAATAGAATCTTCCCTTTTCTGCTTTTTCCCCGTGTTTTCTTTACTAATTTCTACCAAATCCATGTGGATTCTTTCCTCCTATTTTTCATATTACTACTTAAAACTTGCCGTACAATTACACAATCCCCAAATTCTTTTTTCTCTATCTCCCAGATCAAATTTCTACTTCGAGCAGTGATCTCCTTTAGTTTGCAAAGTGTTTGGGGAGAGTTTCTTTCCTTGACTCACTCTGGCAGGTTTCATACCAGGGACTAACCAGGGTTTCATCATTCTTTAATGGTGTCAGGAGTGCTCATTTACTGTGCTCTGTTTTCACTGGTTACTTTATTAGGGTTCCTCCACTGATTACTATTCTTCTTATCCCAAGCAAAGCAGGTCTTTGTGTTTAGTTTCCTTAGAGTGACTATATCAGCTAATCTAGCATAACATAGTGCCTATTTTAGGATGTTGGAAACATTATATTTCTGACATAAAATTCACCAAAAAGTTTTGAAAGTTGACTCTTCACTTTAAAACAAAAAATGGTTGTGAATCCTCTGTATATACGAAAAAAATAACGGCTCTCAAATTGCATATGGCAGTAAAAATTCACACATCTCTTTAACATGTTGGTAAACACTATTGGAATTCATTGGCACATCATGGGGGATGTTTTGAATGCTAAATACTTCTGTGAGTTCAAATAACTGATCAGATGAATTCATGAGGAAAGAGTGCATGGGAAGCTCTTAAACATGAAGATGTATGAAAGTCCCCTGGGTGAGGAAGTTCCTGATTTCCAGGAATGTAAACAGGGTCTAGTATGCAGCAGAATCACCCTGATCCTCTGCTCTGTGTTAGGCATCTTCTGTTGAACCTTTTCAAAGACACAGTATCAAGCTAAGCATACTTGTGATTTAAAAGTATCTTTCATCGTACTCCTGAGTATATACCTGAATGCTAATTGATTGCATTATAATCGGAATGCATATGTAGCTTACATTAGTGTTCCTCATTCCCACTAGCCAGTGATACTACCTCGTGCCAAAGCAATGCTTCTTACCAGTTTTTTCCTTTGTTATTGAATGTCTTGATTTCTGCTGCATTTTCCATGCATATTTCCAATAATTTTCCTCAGAGGACAGGTGGACTCCGTTTTTTTTTTTTTTTTTTTTTTTTTATGTTGTTCATTTGTTTCTTCTTTTTATTCTTTCTTATTTCTTTTTTTATTGCTTTTTTAACCTTGCTAATTTTGCTGAACTGAATGTTAATACGGAATGTACAGAGTACATTCCCCAAATAAGTGAAATGTTGTAAAACAGCAGCACAAAAGGAAGGATTTCCAGATCATCAAAGTTTCATACTTATTTTTAGAAGAAAGAAGGTAATTTGAATCTTTTTTTTATGTTGATGGATTTATTTTAAATTTTTTATATTCCAGAAAAAAAAGGAGGCTTGTTATAGCTAGTTCCTTGCATCTGGGTTGGAAGAAAAAAAGAAAGAAAAAGCAGGAAACATTTATATATTTAGTTTCAGTTACTCTACATTTATGTAAAATTGTGGTGTTTGGACATTTAAAAGGAACGTCATAGTGGAAATTAGATAGACACATATATGTAAGAAGTTCCTAAGAATTTTGAAAAAAAGTAGACTAAATATCTTTAAAATAATGTAAGATCACAAACTGAATCAAGATGGAAATACTTTACTGCATTATGAACACAGTTTTAGAATTTAGGGACTCAAAAGGCCTAAAACCCTACCCAAGTTAGAGCTCCTCTGCAAGACTGCGGTTTTTCTGGAGCCTTTTGTATCATTTCAAAAGGAATAAGAGGATTTTCCTCATCAAAACTTTGGAGTCACTTCAGTTAAAGCATTCCTGCTTTTCTGAGCAGTTTGCATCTCATATACTATTTTTTGGGAATGTAGTTCCTTAGCAGAATTACTCAGGTTGGATGAAAGTTCAGCTAGTTCAGCCTCCTGCTCAGAACAGGGTCAACCATGAACCAGATCTCATTGCTTATTGCTTTTCCCAGTTGGGTGGTGAAAAATCTGCAAAGCCAGAAATTTCATAACTTCTCTAGGCTTATTCCCAAGATTATTTTCCTTATAATTAATTACTTATATCTAGTTGAGACTTCCCTCTCCTCCGTCTTTCAGTTCATGGTTGTTCCTCATTATCCTGCTTTGCGCCTCAGTAATATGCCTGACTCTGTCTTAGATACAGGAAAGATGGTACTTCTTCCTTTCTTTTTTTTTTGTCTTCCAAACAAACCTTTCTCCCCTCAGCCTCTCCTCTCATGGCAAGTGCTTCAGCCCCCAGCAGCTTGGTAGTGTTCCAGTTGATCAGTGACTTTCTGGTATGAGAGGAGCAAAAAATTAAATGCAGTATTGTAGACATGAGCTAACAAGTGATGAGTAAGGAGGAGAAACCATTTTTTTCAGGCTACAAGCTACATTCACATTAATACAATCCAATACACTGTTAATATACTATGTCACTACCAAGGTTATTTAGCCAACTGTCATTAAGACCCCCAGGTCTTTTTCAGCAGAGTTACTCCACAGTAAGACATTATCAGCCTTTTACTTATTCAGCAGTAGTTCATCCTAGGTGAGATTATGCATGTCTCCTTGCTTTCATGAGATCTTGTTTGCCTAGTTCTCAAGCCTTTCTAGTTCCCTCTAAGTGGCAGCCCTGTCTACAGATGTACCAACTGCGTCCTCCACTTCAGTGTTGTCACACTTGATAATGATTTTACCTCCTCCTCCAAGTCATTGATAGAGATGCAAAGCAGGATAAATCCTAGAATAGAGCCCTTAGGAACACTGCTTATATCTGTTCTCTACAGATCATTAACCACTACCCTTTGAGTGTTGTATATTATTGCTCAAACTATCATGGATAGTACTGGCTATTTTAGCACCGTTCTATATGAATGTGGGATTCTTCCAAGCTAACCAGTAGTGGAGGAAGTGAAACTAAGCTAATATTCCTTTCTGTCAGACTGATTATGTTCAAGTTCACTTGGACTCAAGGTAGTGAAAGCCTTGAAGTTGCTCTGCATTACACTTTATGGACTTACTAATTCAGATCTTTCCGAAGAGCATCTGTGGGGCATCTTTAAGTGCTCTGCTTTTACATACAGATGCCCTTGTTAGATTATTCAGTCTGCCTCATTTTCAAGTTTTTACTTATTTTTCAGTCAGTGAGAACTTCCATTCTTGAAGGGAAACAGTTTATTTTTCATTGATGTTTTTCATGCTGTATCCTGTCAGCCTCTCGCTTCAGTGAGTATTTTCACATACAACTTAAATACATCAGAGTAATTTGTATATTAAATCATCATCTTCCATATTTCCTATTCTTAACTTTAGGGGTTTTGTTTTCTGTGTTCACCCCTATTCTCTACCTACACTCCTACCATTTCTGTTTCTTAAAGCTTTTTGTCTGGTTGACAGTGATTGGCTTTTTTTTAATTTTTTTTTTTTTAATTTTTAGTGGAGTACATTTTCTTTGGGTAGAACTTAGAAGAAACTTGAATACATTCCTGTATCTTTTGTTATTTCCTTTAACAGGATTTTTGAGTTAATCCTTTAGAATTAATTATTTTTAAGGTATTCTGAGGCTTTGTAAACGTAGCAGTAAGAATTGCTCTGGCTGTGGTAATGTTTAGGAAATCACAATCCTTAATTAGTTATTAGTGGCATTATAATTGATACTGTTAAGTAGTTCCTGGACTTTGAGCTCTGTCCTTAATTAGAGGCAGTAATGTCTCCTTCCTACTGAGATTTCTTATTTTGCCTAATAATACAGGATTATCAGCTTTCAATTGTCTCGTGGATGAAACCTCTCAAATGACCATACCTGTTACAGCTGCCTTCCTCACTTGAGCCAGACTTTCCAAACATGCTTTTCTTCAATGTTTAAGCCTTTAATTCTCTTCACTTACTAATAAATACTTTTGTATTTCTTGTTTTTCTGTTAGTACTGTAACTTTTTCTTGACACTTGATTTATTATTGCTCATAAGATACAGAAATAATTTATCTCCTAAACATGATTGTCTCCTACAGATTTCAGAAGCTTCTTGCAGCTTTTTTGTTTGCTAAATATTGTGACCAAATCATGTACTCCTGTTGCCTTGTCCATCTTTCCCATTCTTGTTAATTCTTGTCTTACTTTGTTCCAGACATGTGGGTGTGTAAATTTCATCATGTCTTCAGCGTCACTTGTTTTCTTTAGCTGTTCCTTTGTCTCTATATCATTAGTCTTTCTCATGCTTTTTTAATTCTGTCACTTCCAAATTTGTCCAGAATATGCTTTCAACTACTGATTCATCTCTTGCTACCATTAGTTCTGTTGATACCAAGATGGGCTCTTAGACCTGTGTCTCATTTCCTCTTCGACATTCTTTCCTATACCTTTCCCCTGCCCTGTTTTTCTCCATCATCATTAAAACTACATGTAGAAGCTCCTCCATTCATTGTTATCATGTTTATTTATTTGTTGATGCTCAACTTGATCCTTTATCAGTTTCGTTCTTTTTGGCCTCACTCTTCCATCTTCTTTCTGATTTGTTCTAAAATACTTCTATCATTCTCTGCTACCATTTTTTTTTTTTTTACTGTTGACTTACTTATCATTGAATATCGACAGCTTCTGATTTTTCATCACCTTTGTGGTTTCTAGTTGATTTGTTAGCAATGTATGATGAGGTTTGTAGTCTACATTTATTTAACTTTTTCCTTTGTTCCTTACACTTTCTTTTCTCTGAATATTTATGAGGTAGTTTCCACACTCTTAATTATTAAAAGATGACAGGAAACTCATTTCATTATATATGGCATTTTTTAATATAAGGATTTTATCAAGGAGAATTTATATTCTTATGTATATCCAGTGCAGTGGAATATTAGTTTTGGAAAGGGAATAATAGAGTTTAGTGCCAGAAAGTTAAACAAAAGGGGAGGTGCTGATAGTGGGAGAACGATGTTGCATGACATATGAACATAGGAAACTTTCACGTTTAAGATAATTGAAGCAAAAGTACATTTTAAGATGAAGGAGACAAAAGGAGGAGGAAGAAAAGCTAAAGCCTAAGAAATTTTGTAGGAAGGTAATTGATTGTTAGAAAAGAATAGCAGAAGCAGGCTCGTGCAAAGTTTTAAGTGAGGAAGAATTTGAATCTGTATTTTTGGTGATATCTTGCAATAAATTCATTACAGCATAGTTTAGAATATATTGTAGAGCATACAAATTTTGTTTGTATCTGAACACAAAGAACGTTCCTTTGCTGCTACATACAATTCTAGACTGCCCAATATTTCTTTAGTGGATTTTTAATTATTTATTTTTGAAACAGATGTTCTCTGCAAAGTTTCCTATTTAAAGTATTTTAAATAAATAATATCCTTCTTTTCCCATTTTGTTGTAATTAAAAATCTATGTAATGTTTTCAACTAAATGAATGATGTACATTGCTTTTATACTGTCTTCAGTAGAGCTTTGCTTTAGCATAATGCGTTTATTTGTTTGTGCTCAGAACTGGTTATATGCTTTCAGAAGCTTGGATGAATGATAAGGTTATTTTCTTTCTGCTTTATCTTTCTAATAAAGCAGACAGCATACAAGCTAGAAATAACTTAAAATTATTCTGGCACAAGTGGGCATACTACATTTTAATCAGCTTTTTGAAGAGCAAGAGAGAGATTGAGCTTTAGTTAACATAATGTTAAAGGTGAAGAATAGTTTACTGTTGAAGAAGGTTGGGGGAACAGGGCTGCAAAAATTTTAGTGTTGCTCATGATATGTTAAAATTTGACCAAACTCTCCACTCTTCTTTGTCAAGCTCTGAATGGTGTTTGTTGTAAGGATTGTTGGTCATATATCTAGTTTATTGAAAGAAGTAATTTTCCTCAGGCTACACTTGAAATCCACAGAAGAATTAAGCTTTAATGTTTTCTTTTTTTTTTCATGTAATTGTGCAAGAATTGCTGGACATGAGCCAGCAGTGCACGCTTGCAGCTCTGAAGGCCAACTATATCCTGGACTGCACAAAAAAAGGGGTGGCCAGCAGGGAGAGGGAGGTGATCTCTCTCTACTCAGCTCTTGTGAGGCCCCATCTGCAGTACTGTGTCCAAACCTTGGGCCCCCAGCACAAGGAAGACACAGAGTGCTTGAAACGGGTCCAGAGAAGGGCCACTAAAATGATCAGAGGGCTTGGGCACCTCTCCTATGAGGAAAGATTAAGGGAACTGGGCTTGTTTATCTTGGAGAAGAGAAGGCTCCAGGGAAACCTCATTGTGGCCTTCCAGTACTTCAAGGGATCGTATAAACAGGAGGGGGAAGGGCTGTTTACATGGGTTGATAGTGACAGGACAAGGGGGAATGGTTTTAAACTAAAATGGGAGATTTAGATTAGATGTTAGGGGGAAGTTTTTCACTCAGAGGGTGTTGATGCACTGGAACAGGTTGCCCAGAGAGGTTGTGGATGCCCCATCCCTGGAGGCATTTAAGGCAAGGCTGGATGTGGCTCTGGGCAGCCTGCTCTAGTGGTTGGAGATGTTGCCCGTGGCAGAGAGGTGGAAACAAAATGATCTTTGAGGTCCTTTTCAACCGAGGTCATTCTATGGTTCTAAGAATCATAACAAATAACATAGGGAAAGGCACATTTTGTGGGAGACTCGGAAAAATATGGGGCATTAATGAAATAATAATTAAAAAAGAAGACCTCATGCCCAGGCTAATGTGATTTTTTTATAGGAGCAAACAGTAAGTTAAATCTAAATGAATGGAAAAATTGAGAAAGGTGTGAGAAAAAGACTGAAGTTCCTGGAATAATTGAAAGAGAAGTAATTTGGAAGTGATAATGTGAATATGTGTGTATTGTGATGGTGGAGAGTGCTATTTGAAGTTCAAATTAAGAGTTTGAAAGTTGTTGTTGCATTGGTTGTGGGAAATCTGAGTGTAAATCTACTTGCCATATAGAGATAAAAATTGGGTTTCACTGTTAAAAAGGAATCAACCAGTATAGTTGATAACAATAATTTAGAAATTAGAATTGTGTCATGTATGGACATTTTGAAGAAGTAATTAGTGTCTAGGCATGAGCAATAGGCTTCCCTCACCCTTAATTTAGGAATGAGCTATGAAAGTCTCTCTTGTATTTATAGCTGCCTTCAGCATTTATGTTTTCTCTTAAGCTTTAGAGAGGACTCACAGTGAGTCTTGTATGAGAGTAGTGCATAGAACCCAATAATCTGCATATCTTGATATCTTTAATGGGTAATTCTTGGAAGGAAATACAGGATTCTTTACTATGGCTCTAGGAAAGCATTTCAGTATCAGTGTATTTTTAACAGATCCATATACTTTCATTTATTTCTCTTTTTCAGTAGAGAATTCCTGCTACAGGAAATAGTGTTAGATGATCGTGGTGTTATGGACTGTATACTTTGAGTGAGTGGAAGAGAATTAGCAAATTCAACCTGTGGGGTGAAATTCCACATTTCCAAATTCCCATATACAATGAAGTGGTACATTTTGTAGAAATATGAGTATAAATGGTCTTGGATCAAGAAACTACAATTATTCTAGTAAATATTTTGTTATTTTGGCCATTTATTCCAACCCTAACCCTGAATACATACAGCACATAGCTTTGTGATTCCCAAGAACATTATGGCTGTTTGGAGCACAGCACGAAATTTTAATCAAACACGAATGAGGAACAATAGCTACATAAGGGTAAGGCAGATGGAGTAGTTTTCCACTCTTCTAAACTGTAACGTTAAAAAGAACATCCGCTATTTTAGGATCAGGAATGGTCCATCTGCCCAAATTGCCTGCCCTTTCAGCTTTATCTTATTCCCACATTACTATCATTATTTTCATCTCAGTATCATCACAGTTTTATGCTTTATGCAAGATACTTCATGCCATTAGCTGATTTGTTTTACATCAGGTTTTTCTTTAAGAATTCCAAGTCTTTCCTTATGTTTTGATATTCAAATACTTTTCTTCCAAATATGATGTTTGCTTGATAATTTCCTTATTAAATCAGACAGCATCTGTCTTAACTTGCAGTGTTGGAAATGATGTTTCAGATTAAAACGATAGTAGCAGGAACTAAGCAAAGGACTAACAGGGACCTTGGTAGGTACAGGAGCCTGCAAGGTGAAGAAAAGAACTTTGGGCAAAAAGGATATAATTGAAGCTGAGGGAAAAAAAAAAAAAAAAAGAAAAAGAAAAAACCTAAACCAAAACCAAAACAAAACCTGAAACAAAACAAAACAAACCTGAGCAAATGAAATATAAACAACTTTTTTCTTTTTCTAGCAGCAAGAGGATTTTTATTTGTAGCTTTCATCTTCCTCTGAAAGGAAGAATGACTTCACAGAAGATTTGATTGCTTTGAAGGCAATTGGTTTACAGAGTACTATTTCAATATCTTTGTGGGTTGAGAATTAGAAAGAATTAAACATTTTTTCCAAAGGAAATTTTTGAAATCGGAAATGGTTGGATCAGTGAATACCAAGTGTTCTACAACAGTGTCAACATTTCAAATATGCATTTAATTTAATTATTTGTTATTAATTCATGTTATGTAAATACCTGCACAATGACAGTCATTTGGCAAATGAAAATGGAAGGTTTTCTTCCTTAATGTGTAAAGAAATTATATAAAACCATTTTAATGTTTGAAGATCACCAGATTCTTATTTTTTTTTTTCCAAGAGAATTCACCTCCTTCAGAATTTTTATTTAGTAGGTCAGTTCTCAGTTTTAAAGGACAGATCTCACAAGATGGGATATGGCCATATACTTGAATATTCCAACCATTTATATGTCACCATGTTTTAGTAATAACTGAAGTTGAATTACCTGTATAAATGAGTAATTGCAATTATTTTGTTCAAAACCCAACTTCTAAAACTGCTAAACTGACAATGTAGGTCATTTGTTTCTTTTCATTTTCACAATCTTTGAGATACTGGTTGGATTTTAATCTCAGTATCTTCATTTTTTATTCACAGAATATTTCTCCTGTTTTCATAATCCTTCTTATTTTGTGTGTATTGTTGTAGCATTGTATTCTCACCAGTATCTCTTTAGTCTTTTCCCAAGAAGACTGATTCAGGCTGTTTTTCACTGGAGACTATTCAAATTACACATTTTGTAGGTTCATTCAACTGATCTACAAGAACAATTTGTTGGTAAGGTCAATGCATATTCCAAAAAAGCTGGATATTTCTCCTGCTTAGAGGTTTATTTCATCATCTTTCCACTGCTGATCATGGAACCCCAAAGTGTTCTAAAAAAAATCAATTGTTTTTTTTTTTTTCTGTCATTCCCCCCTTCACTTTCATCAAGATGCCTTGTGGTAAGCTGTGTTAAGATGAAGTAACATGATCTTCAGTAGACCAGTACTTTTTAAACCAATATATGTTGCTAGTTACCTAGTTTATAACCTCTAGAAAAACAGTGTGTGGTAGCTGACCTTTTTCCAAGCAAGTTTTCTCATATTTAGCATGAGGTGAATTGTTAATCTCAGTTTGTCTGTAGTGGTTTATGCTCAAAGGCTGTTCTCTTTGTTTTGTTTAAAAATGTCTCTTGCGGTTTTCATACTGATTGCACACTTTCTGCTGTGTGAAGTTTCTTGTCAAGAATCTGATTTTATTCTATTCAGTGCATATTTTTCTCCTCTGTTCTTCTGGAATCCTTTAGTAAATGTGAACTTACTTTCTACATTACAAAGGCAATTTTTCTGAAACATCTCTGGCTTCTGAAATGCTACTTTTTAATTCTTAATCCTTGTGTCTTTTCTATGACTAACCTGCACAAGATTGAGGAAAGAATCTCCATTTATTTTTTAAGCTATCTTGAGGTCAGTGGTTATGGTTACACAAATAGAATGCATTTTATTAGTGAATTTTGGAAATCAATTTTTTATTCAGATGGAAATTGGTATTTTTAATCTGTTTTTTAGTTACTATTTAAAGTTACAATTTCACATCATTGTAGCTAGAACAGAAACATAAATGTACATATGTATTTATCATTTTGTCTATGTTAACTGATGGAGTATTGGAATTGATATTTGTAAATGTTCTACCAAGAAGTAAATGCTTAATCTTTCCATGAATAAAGCATTGCTGCTTTCAGTCTAGTAACTGGCAAAAAGAGGTAAGGCAACTGAATCCAAACGCTGAATGAATGTCTTATGCTTTGAGTACTGCTCAGCCAGACATTCCAAACACTGATCTTGCCCTCTCCTTTCTTCTGTTTCAGAGTTTTGCTGTCAAATGCCAGGATAAAATTAATCTATTTGCCACTATTTTATGGTGTAAAAATTCTCAAATTATTTGAGCTACTGAAAATTCTGTTATCTTGTAACCTGTTGTAGAGACACTTTTGACCCTGTTCTTTTGGACAATTTCCTAATATTTCTTAAAGTAGCACTTTTAAACAGCAGCTGTGAGGATGCACTTGCACAGATAAAGAATATTACTCAATTTAATAGTGATTGCTGGAGATGTTTTAGTTACTCCACAGTTTAGTATGAAAATTCTATACACTAATGCTATTCATCTAGAAACAAAAACTTTTAATGAGATTATTTAAATATCTCAGTAGATATAGGTAGGTATAATCAGGGCTTATTTAGGGGACAGAGGTGGGGAGAAGAATTTTCATGCTTGTGTTCATGTTTCATGAAACTGCCTGGAGCTGTTTTTGCCTGAAAGTTTCTTGTTTCTAAGCTGTATTAATTGTAAGTTCAGCATGTAGCTTGATTCAGAAGGTAGGAACACAAGACATGCCCACATGTTCTTGTTAACATTTACAGTATCTGCACGGTGATGGCTGCAGTGATGGGTACATTTTTTTTTGATAAATTGCAGCACTTCATATGCTCTGTCTATGGTGCTGATATCAGCCATTCTCTTTCAGCATCTTTGTCTGATACATTTCATTGTTCCTCTGTACATGACAGTGATTCATCATGTTGTTGGTTTTCTTTTTTATTTATTTATTTTTTTTCATTGAAGCATATAAAACCTATTAATATCCTATTTTTGGTAGTTTAGAATAAGCACCAGGTTGATTCTTTCTGCCTTTAAGAACTTTGAAAATAACCTTTGCATAATTTTATTATCCTAAAACTTAATTAGAAAAAGAGACATATTTTAAAAGGAGTGTGTGATTAAATAGATGTAGGGAAAATGAAATTATTTTTCTATGGTATGAATGCTTACATGCCAATAGTATTTTGAAAGTATTAAAAAAACAACTATAAATACACAGAAAAAAAAGAGAATTTCTATGTACAAAAGGTAGTTCTACTTCTATCTAAAAAAATGCTGTCAGTGATACTACAGAAATTTTTACTTCAGCCAAGTCTATGAAAATAAAATATATGTTATTCTAGAGTTTTAAATATGTGAAATCTGTAAATCATTTAAAAATAATGTTTGCCATTCTGATTTTTACTTTTTAATACAAGCTACCTATGCATTCAGTTAATATTTAATTCCCTACTTAAATATTCAGTGATAGCAAATTCTCTTCATTCTTCTTGTTTGTCCTCATAACCATCAAATGAAATAACATAAAATTTTGTTATCATTTTCTTTATGGGGAATCTCCATATTTTCAGCCACCTTAACGATCAGATGTCTATTCTCTAGTGGACTTGGTAGTAGTCATCCTGTAAGAGTGTTTTTTGGCTTGTAATCAAACTTCTGATCAACAGGATTTTGAGCACATTCACTGCTTATGTGCCCAGTCCTACTCTCATGAGAATTTTAACTTTGATATGAGTAGAGTCAGGTATTCATTGTTCTCATTTCATTTCATTTATTTCATTTCTACTAATAATGTTTCTGTCAGTCATTTATTGCTTGTTAGACTGTGAGAGCTGGGGAGTTTATAAACTAGTCAGTTATTGTTAATGCTGAAGAGAAGTGTGCAGGACTACAAAGAAATTCTTAATATCATCTAAGCTGTTCAAACTAGATAAGTTCAGTGTATCACAGCCTTAAGTTTAGACATTACTAATAACTGAATTTCCCTTTTGTCTATAGACAAAATTTTGGATTTATATTTTCTGAATCAAAAAATGCATTCATTTTTCGGTCTTCTGGGAAAACACTAAAGTAGTTCAAAACGTGCTTTTATCAGTAGATAATAATCTATTTCCCTGTCAGTTTTATGTCTCTTTTCTGCCCTTAAGAGAATCACAGATTTGTAGAGGTTGGAAGAGACCTCTAGAGATCATAAGTCCAACCCCTCTGCAAAGCAGGCTCCCTACAGCAGGTTGCGTAGGTAGGCGTCCAGGTTGGTCTTGAATATCTCCAGAGAAGGAGAATCAACAACTTCCCGGGGCAGCCTGTGCCAGTGCTCCATCACCCTTACTGCAAAGAGATTATTTTGCATATTGATGCAGAACTTCCTGTGCTCAAGTTTATGGCCATTTTCCCTTGTCCTGTCCCCACAGACTGCTGAAAGGAGGTTGGCTGTGTCCCTTTGACTCCCACACTTAAAGTATTTATAATCATTAATAAGATGACCTCTCAGTCTTCTTTTCTTATAGCTGAACAGACCCAAGTCACTCAGCCTTTCCTGACAGGGAAGATGCTCTATGCTCTTTATCATCTTTGTGGCCCTCCATTGCACTCCTTTCAGGAGGTCCCTTATCTCCTTCTCCCACATTAAGCAATAGGTAAAATGCAGTTATTATTACTAACCAGTAAGTATGTACTTTGTGAAAGTGTTTATTATGCAGGTCATTGCAGTTGTACAGCCTAAAACCAGAAAACAAACAAACAAACAAAAAAAAAAAAACATGTGCTCTGATTGGCATTTCAACAGGAGAATATGTAAGGAAATATTTTATCAGATATTATGAGTTTGTTTATTTTCAGACAAGAGCGCCCAGAATACTTCTCTAGAAACAAACAAGCCAAAAACGGTTTTGATTTTAATCAAAAATGTATTTTCCTCATAAAAAAATTTCACATACTCACTGTGTCTACTCTACAGAATTTGTCCATTTCATTACACCATATGTCAATCCTAGTTTATCTTTCACTGCAAAACTCGTGGCTATTTTGTGTAATACAGCACAGGAGGAGGTATTGCTCAGTTCCACTACTTTTAAGTAATAGTAAAAAAAAAAAGATACAGAAAATGTTCTTGGCTACTTTCACTGTATTCCAGACTTAAAAGTCTCATGAAAGTTCTAGAAAATGAAGTTAATTGTATTTGGTTGGTAGAATACCCTTAGTTAAAATTCTTCTCTTATGCTGAGGCAGTACATATTCCTATTTGTCAGCAACAAAGTCCAGGCATCTTATTTCTAAAAGATACACTTTTTCTTGTTTCTTTTTAATTTAGCACAAATACAATCCTGTGCTTCTTATTTCAGAAATCAAGTGATATCTATGACATATTGGTTGGTACGCCTATTAGAGTTGATTTAACTTCCATTGCTGTGCTTTTTTCTTTGCCCATGTCCCAAAGACCGATTAGAGGAGGATAAAGCTCATTGAGTGAGAGGGATTGTTTCTTCAGGTAATTCTTTAGATAGCTGTGTCGAACATCGTAGTTCATGTCTCTTGAGATGCAGTTGTAGAGATACACCACAGAGATGATTCCCAGAAGAGCACCAAGGCAGGCAAGAAATCCTATTATGTTCTTTTCATAGCCTTTCACTGCCATATCTAGTCCTTTAGTGGTTACGTTGACACACTGTTTCTTATTCTGTGGGTAAATAGTGGGAATATCTATACAAATTTTGTATTCAGTTGATGGATTTAGATGTGTAAGGTTATATACCTTTATATCAGATGGTACTCGAGCGCTGTGTGCAGCTTGAGAGTTTTCAGCTTTCAGAAAAGCAGTCCATCTAACACTAGATTTCAGAAGTTTAGAACTTGCTTTCCATGAAACCAAAACAGAATTAGATCTTATATCTTTGATCTTAATATTTAAAGGTCCATTGCTGTCCTGAGGGAGAGAGCCATCCACTTTAATCACGACCGACTTCAGATCTGCCCCTACTAAGTTCGTTGCTATGCATGTATATAAACCACTTTCTTTCTGTGTTACATCACTTATTTCTAACGTTCCTTCAGAATGAATATAGTATTTATCAGAAACAGTATTAGGCAAAAGTTTATGTCCAGATGGTGTTATCCAGTAGATTTCAGGTTCTGGTTCTGCTGTTGCTCTGCAGTGTAAGGAAACATGGCTTCCAGTTTTTAAATCCAAAGTAGATGGGAAACTTTCAGGAGCTATCAGAGGGAGACAGATTTCCATCATTTCCCGGAAGTGTATCTGTCTCACATTCTGGCCTTGGAATTCAGGAGGGTCTACACAAAACAAAGACTCTGGCTCCATGAAACGAATATTTGTTTTGTTCATGTTAATCCAGCGGATGACACAATCACACCTAATGGGATTGCTGTGTATGCTAACTTCCTTCAGGTTAGGCAGTGATTCTATTGTACTGCGGTAAAGGGCACTCAGTGCGTTGCTGTTAAGCATGAGTGATTCCAGCTTGGGAAGTCTGTAGAAAGCATTTGGATGAATGTATGATAATCTCGGATTGTTGGTAGCTTCTATTTTTCTTAAATCTGGTAAATTATCAACAGCAAGACTATCTATGGAGATCAATTCAGGCATATTATTAATTCCTAACTCTTTCAGGTGGAGCATGTTGCTAAAATCTCCCCTTCGTATTCTGTTAATGGGATTCTTATTTAGATCTAGAAATTTAAGATTTGTAACCTTTTGAAGAGCAATATGGGGCACTTTAACAAATCTATTGTCATAAAAGGAAATGCTTTCTAAATTTTCAAGGCCAGCCAAAGCATTATCTGGTATTTCAGTGATATTTATGCTGGCTAAAACTAGGCTGCGCAGATTGATAAGAGGCTTAAAATTCATATCTTCGATTCTGATTATTGGATTTTCTCCAATCATGAGAATCTCCAGATTAGGAATAGCTTCAAACCACTTACTGTTGATCATTTGCAGGCCATTTGAATTGAGATGAAGTCTGAGAAGATTATTGAGGCCTATGAAAGCTCCCGGAGCAATCATAGAAAGCATGTTATGATTAATGTAAAGCTCTTGTAAATTGTGGAGTCCAGAGAGACATTCTTCAGGGAGTTCAGTAAGTTTGTTTTCTTCAAGGTACACAGAAAGCAATTGTGGTATCTTTGTAAGATTAATACTGGCCACCGAGGATAAATTGTTCTGAGATAAGTCTAGACCAGTTAAATTCACTGGGAAGTCTACTGAGTGTTCAATTTTTCCAATATTGTTAGTCTGTAGAAGTAAAACCTGTGTGTCGGCAGGCAGTCTGGCTGGAAAATTAAAAAGGCCTAAATCATTACAGTCCACTGTTGGAACCTCCATATACACAGACCGGGGAGTGAACCAAGGTCTGATCTCACATATACACAACTCCGGGCAGTCTGCTTTTTTTTCTACAGCCTGTACCACTGCAGTGATAACTAGGCTAAGTAGAAAATTAATTTTGAGTTGCATGTCCTTCATTTTAGCTGAAATGTTCAAAAAAGTAACAGACCCTTCAGTTTTCCACGGTTACGGTTTTGGAATTCAGTATGACCTGGTCAATTGATAAAACATAGACTTGCATTTGTCAAATGCAGATTTCGAAGGACTTTCTTCCTGAGGATAAGTGATAAATTTACAACCAACTTGTCCAGTAGCAAGAGACATTTTGTGGAAATGAAGGTCACTCTGTCCTTGATGACATAAAATTGATAAGCTTTGTGAAGATGAAGCATGTATAGATGGTCATAGGAGATTAAGCAATTCATTTATTTAGTAGTATTAACTTCAAATCCCATGATTGATTAGTGTTTGCAGGAATGACAGGATGACCTAAAATATAAGAAGAGGAAATAATTAGTATAAGAAACTATAAAGTTATAAATTAATTTAGCTATCTTTTGCTCTCTAATGTTAATTATTGCAAGTAAGAAAAGAAAATGACTGTGGTGCCTAGAGTATTGTAGTGGTATCCGAATAGCATAAATGAAGTTAATATAATAATATATCTTTAGACTTGTAGCTTGTCATATATTCAGTGAAGCATTGCTCTGAAGAAAGATGAAGATCCACAAAGTATAAAGCAAAATATATCAGTGAGATTTTTCAACACATTTTATGTTCCTTTAAACTATTTTCTTTTTTTCTTACAGTTATCAGTAGAAGCAAGCTGAGTTCTGTTTGCTTTGAAAATGTAAGCACTGGGCAAAATCCTACAGAACATGAATATTTGACTTTTGAACATGATATTTAAAAACATAAATAATGTAACTCATAAGTAATCAAAGGAAAATGAAATGGTTGGATTAATACTCATTCCTAATGGCGATATACTTCGGCAAGTCTCTGAGATATTTAAACAGAAATATACAAAATCAATAATCCACTAGTTTTATTATTTTTTGATACTTTTTGTAGCTGCTGTTCAGGAATAAAACTTCCCCTACCTACCTCTTTCTTTAAAGTATTATCTAGAAAGAAGAGTGCATCTCGTAATAAATAGGTTGTCATCTTGACGTACCTAGTCTGAACATTGCCTTGCATATTTTGGCTTCAATAATTTCTATTACAAGGGATGGAAAAAACGAGAAAAGTGTCTTTAGAGAGGTAAGAAAAAAGTCTGTGCTAGAAATTGCTTCTTCTATCCATAGCTCTGCAAGAATCTGAAATTTTCAGTGAAATTGCGGATCTTCTTCACATCCCAAATGATAACAAAGACAGGAATCCTAATGTCCCAAAGAATCAAATGAGTCTTTTCTTCAGATTTTTGTTATCAACGTTTTTTGTTTTTGTTTTTTTTTAATGTCCTACCGGTGTACTTTGTATTCCAAATGATATAATTCAAAACCTTCCATGTTTTATATTTGTAGCAGTATTCATTAGCTGCTGCATTTACTTCAGAAAATAGCCTATACACTAACTTTAACCGTACTTTATCTGAGAAGACTCCCATATTATACACATCTATGCCCTTTTCCCCTTTTCCCTTTGCCTCTTGCATTAAAATTCACAGTGACATTGTTTACAAACTGTAAGATGAGAATCAATGCTTCATTGACATTGATAAATAACTTCTGAGGTGTTGTTGGTATCGATAGAGAGAATTACAAAAGTCAAGTGTCAAGGATTTGGATTTCAGATTTCCTTTGCAGGCCCAGGAGGACTGGATTTATTGATCAAATAGACAATCTATATCAGCTCAGAGGAAAGGTGTTGGACCATACTCGTACCATCATAAGTGGCATAAGAATTGAGCCAATTTGAAGAACATTTGGCAAGTGTTTACGGCTTCTATGTTATATACATTTAAGGACATTTAATATTTTACTTTAACAAGCAAATATATTAAAAAAGTGAACAGACAATGTGTGAGGTAAACATACAGAAAACAGTCTGCTGTTTTGAGGATTAATAATATGTTTTTATGGAAATGGCCCAGTTTATACTGAAATGTGAAGACAGGCTGACAGAAATAGTAAAAATATAATCTGTTCCTTTGTTCTGGGAAATGAGATGAATGTGGGCTTGCAGAAAAAGAAAGATATGTATTGGAAAGCTAACGTCTAGCCTATAACTTGCTCTCAATTTATCCACCATAAGGTAAGTAATGAACCTATTACCTATCTAATTTATCTAGAGTACCGTCCCATTTACTGAGGATCTCTAGGTAGAAATCATTGTAGGCCAAATGCATAGATGTGATTTGGAGGAGGAGAGGGAGTGTTTTTTGAGTCCTGTTCTTCATGTACTTTCTTAGGCATATGTCCCATTGACTTCTGGAATTTTCTTCCAAATCGTATTTTACGAATAAATGTGTAAGTGTGATGAATACAAATTGTAAGCTTCCAATGATTGAAACATCATTAGAAATATTACCTGCCTAATAAAATCACTGAAGTTCAACAAACTGCTCTGTGGATATCTACGCTCCGTATTTAGATTCCATATCATGCACGTGACTAGGAAAGTGTTCTGGGAAGGAGCAATGATATAATTGACCTGCTTTTCTGCTGCACTCTGGATGTTTGTTGTTGGTCACAGTGAATGATAGGATTTGGACTGAGATGGATTTACCAACAAAAAAAGATAAATAGTGAAACACAGGAAAACTTGTGTACAATTATTTGGGCAGTAAAGCAATGTTTTTGTCTTTTTGTTTCTATTAATAATATCGTGTGAAGATTTGATACTGAATGTTGATAAAGAAGTTAAGAAAATGTGGATTTCTGAATTTAATTTTTCTGGTCCCATTTGAAGAGATCAAAGCTCAGAATGACGTTAAAGAGTATGGAACTATGACTCTGCTTTTATCAACTGATGTATGTTTGTGTTTCTGTGTACATATAGTTAGTTTCTAACCTTGAGATGTATACAAACCATTTTGAACTGAGAAGTGAGCTTGCAGCCTCCTGTAATAACATCAACCTCATGTAAACTGCTATCTAGCACTCAAGACTATAAATTGTAATTGAAGTTCAGTTTCCTTGAAGAATGCAGTCTCACAGAGATAATCAGAGAGTAAGCATTTAACTTTTTGATACTCTGAACTTTGGGAATGCTTTGATTCCCTTTCTTCATTAGTATACTGATAACAGTAAATAAAGACTAAATAGAAATACTGTTACTAACAGGGATTTTCAGAACTTTTATTAATGCCTTCCAGTACTTTAAAGCTAAGCTCTTTGTACCATCTGGAGCTTTACGTAAAAGTTTTACATTTCAAATATCCAATTTTAAAGCTACTAATATGAACAAAAAGAGCCTGAACTAAAAAGAACAAAAAGAACTGTCCTGCTCCTTTGAGTAGTATTTAAGATACTTGAAATTTAAATACATAAAGGTTTCTGTGCAAAAGTATTTTTTTTCTTCAAAACAACAAAAAATTGTTAATTAAAAATACTATTTTATTATAGCTCTTCTGTTTGCAGCTTTTGATGCCCATTCAGTATGTTTGATGTGATGCAAAGGATTCATAAAACTTGTGCAAATTACGATGCACAACAAAAAAGCCAGTAGAGATGAGGCTCAGCAGCAAACCATCACCAGTAAGCTGTGGATAAGAGTTTTCACACAAGCAGCAGGAGGAGCTGTGCGTTACGGTTTTGGAGTCTTCAATATACAAGTCTTTACTTAATTGCATTGAAAAGTTATTATGTGCACTCTGATTATACATGTTTTCTCTCATTTGGATAAAGTGTTATGATTTGTTTACTAATGCCTGCAATTAAAAAGTCTAAATGGTGTCTGCATCTAATATGCCAGTATTACTTATCAGTAATAAAAATAGTTCATTATTTATATTACTGTTTTCCTGGACTAGAACTTATGTCATAAGGCGTTTAAGACTTTGTGGAGAGATTCCTTAAATTCTACTGGAAGACCATCTGTGTTACATTCAGTCCATGGTTATGGTCTTATCAAATATTGTGTGCCTCTTACATTTAATTTATTTATATGTCTTAATTAGGTGTGTTTCGTTCACTGGTATTGACAGCTGGAACCGTGGTTTACAAGAGTGTATCACCATTATTTGAGCTGGAAAAGACATTCAGTGAATGAATAAACTGAGCAACGTTTCTCATCACTGGAGCAACAGACAGCTAAAAACCAAGTCAGAGTGGGCAGAAAGGAAAAGAAACACGTCAGATTTTGGCAATCTTTCTTTTCCACTTCAGCAGTTAGAGAGACAGTGATAAAAACTAAAAATGCAGCAGCTACACTGCAATGTGCCCTGCTGGCAATAAGGCAAACAGTTCACTTCACGAGGACCAATTTAGAGGTGGCAAGCATTTTGAAAACACAGCTGTTCATACAAAGCTACCTTTCAAAAACATCAACTGAAAGAGCCACTTCTCGGTTCTTGTCATTATAACCACTTTGAGCAGTTCTGTGGACAGAAATCCTGGTGACAGAAATGTCACCAACTAAAAACTGGGGATGAGACATTTCATTCCTCACTTGAGTGTGGCTACAGCATTTTTTATTTATTTACTTGTTTTAAGAAGTCGTGGAGTTATGCGGACTTCATTTGAAATTTTAGTATTTTTCTGACACTTTTTATCAGTTGCTTCTTTCTTTGTTGGATACTCAAAATGAAAAGATGTTTTCTTGACTGAAGATGCACAACCATAATTATTTGAAATAGTTCAAGTATCTGTGCAGAAATCTTTTTTTTTTTTTCCCCTCTTTAAGAATGTAACTAGGATGCCTTTGTTGAGGTATATGTGGAAAGTTTGTGACTGAGGAGGAAGTTCAAATTTAGGTTAAATCTCAAAGAGATGATACAGTAGGCTTTTATAAGAGAATCTGTTCTGAAATAAAATATTTCTAAAAGCTCCACTGAAGATATGGTTGTTGGTAATTATATATGCTTTGTGAAAATAGAAGGAATTTCTGCTTCCATACGTAGTTTTTTCTTCCATTCCACTCTAAAGCAAAGAGTTTCATACAGAAGCTCTTTACAAATTAAGGAATATAAATTAACAGTTAACTGTAATATGCTCTTAGTATTTTACTGTTATTTATGGCTAAAACACTAATCCAATTTAAAACATGAGTGAGTGTTTTTGGAAACTGATATGTTTCTGAGGTGTTCAACTTGGACAGCTGACATTTTCAGATGATAATGGTATTTTTAGAATCTTTGGTTGAAAAAAATCAAAGTTGAATATCTAAAATTTCTGGTCTTATATGAAAGAAATGACTCAGGATTGTTGTTGGAATGTTGATTTATTTAGAACATCTTCAGTGTTCTATAGTGGTCGATTTTTAGAACATCAGGCTTGCCCTGTATAGCAGCAAATGCAAGATGTAAAGGAGAGGGCAACGCTGCATGTATTTAACTCTGGGTGCAGTTTACAGTGTGAGTAATTATTTCAGTGTATGTGTTTGTGTTTACTTTGTGAGCTTGTTACACTTCCATTTCATTATTTTTTTTTTCTCCTTTTCTTTTGAATAAATTTCCCTGACAGAAAGCAGAAAGCTTTAGATGTTAAATTTTAATGTAAATGTAAAACAGGACAAATTCTCACATAGACCATTAGGAGAGAAGAATGGCAAGATTTTAGACATCACTGATTTCTTTGTATCCATAGACATTATGTTCTTTGAGGTTATTTAACATAAAAATAAAAATAACTTCAGGAAAACAGGATGATCAGCTAGATCCAAATGAGATTTAGCCGTTCTCTTTCACTAAATGTGTCTGATCCACATTTCTCTGCAGTTGTTTATTCCACATGAAAGCACTTTAACAGTTATATGGTGATAATTCCTCTGATACAATTCTGAAAGAACTTACTGTATTTGTATTTCTCATATCAATAGAAAAAAATGCAGAAATGTTTCAACATAACAATGCATAAAGCTTTGAAGATGCATCATTGGAAATAGGTATGTTGAAAACAACAAAGGTGGAATCGAAAAGAATATTAATATATGGTATGAGATTTTTTATTTTGGAATAAGTTTTCAAAAGACTTGAATGAATACTTGGTAAAGCCTTTTACAAATTTGAGGATGGAAAAAATACAGTACTGATTTCCTAACCTATTTTGAAGTGGATTAGCATGATTGACACACAATGGCAGATGACTGTTGGACCACCTGCATGTGAAGCAAGGCATTTATCGATCATAATCACAGTGCTGAGCAGAAATAGTATATAACTTTGTTACTGTTACAAATTTGGCAGCCTTTGTGACAGCAGCATTGTGCATTGGAGCCGTACTGGTGGATGAGCACCACTCAGTCTTGTGTGCCAACTCACTGCTGAATAAAACTGTGACCTTTATTCCATGAAGCTTTCAGTTTAAATACAGGAAAAATGACAAGAGATGATTGAGACAGGACAAGAAGAGAGATGTCACCATGACAATCTCAGAATATCCCAGGTTTTATTCCCTTTATTTAAGCAGCACAATAACTTACTATCACGATCCTGAGTTGGTTTTCTAGGCTTTTCTATTAGATTATCAGTCTGTAGTTCTGTTTCATGTGCTTTTGACTTTTCTAATTGCACAGTCCGTAGCTATGGAGTCAATCTGACCACTTCACAAATGGCATGGCAAAAGAGGATTAGAAGTTTGTGGAATCACATTTTGTAAAGGAAATGATAATTTTATTAATTTAATTTACTGCCCTCTTCCCCCCCCTCCTTTTTTTTTAAATACTACACCAAAACATGAAATACCTACAAACCTACAAATTTGTCCATTCTTTCTGATTTAGCAGAGACATTAGAAGATTATATTTACGACACAATGAATTACAATTGAAGTTATACATTTCTTGTTCTAACCTACTGCTTATGTTATAATTTCTCCTCTAGCAATTCAAATAATTTTAAATTAAATTCTATGTGTGGCAGTTCGACTATGGCTAATAATTTTATATACTTAGATTAATTGTAAAATAAACTTCAAAGGAATCATTTTTCTTATTTGACTTCTTCAGAAATCAAATATTGAATGTACAATTCTGACCTTCTTAACTAAAATTTAAGTCTTTGCTAGAATTACGTATTTTCTTCTAAACTAATGACTGCGTATCCAATATGTAGTTGTCAGAGAAAAAAAAAAAAAAGAGATTATCCATGAAAAATAACTTTTCAAAGTATTTTGATCCTTGGTATCCTCTTTCCTAAACTCAGTAATGTTTCTCTGAGTAAGTGGGTTATTTCTTGTTGCCATTACCAAGCAATTATGTCCAAAATGTATTGCTGTAAGTTGAGACAGCAATGCATTAGTTTAATTTAGATTCTTCCGCACACGTTCAACTTCTTTTTGACAGTTGTCATGTTAGTAGTGGCAAGCACATATTGGCAGTTACCTAGGCACATAGTTGGCAAAGGAACAATCACGTTCTGGATGTGGGTGAATGTACCCTGTTACCAGATGCTCCAAGCAGATGGCCAGAACTAAAGATGAGTGAGACCAGTTTTGGCTTGATTTTCTACAAAGCTACCAAACCAGTGCTGGGAGTCTGTAATGCATTTGACTAGTAAAGAATCTGAGCCAACGTCAAGCAGAGCGTTTGGCAAAGCCTGCATTTTATATTTTTATTTTGTGGCTCTCGTAATGTAAAAGTTAAATAAGCCTAAAACATAGAAACAGGTGTGCTCTTGTAGTAGTATTACAGTCCGAGAAAGACAGAGGCTGTAGTTAACATATAATATATTCCTTGTGAATTTAGTATGTGTTGTGTTTGGGTTCAGGTTGGTTTGTTTGTTTATTTTTTATTTATCATGGGAGAAAAGGGTTACTGTAATAAAATTAGCATAGTAGTAAACAAGATAATTTTAGGAACTGCAATTGCTGTTGAGTAGTTTTGCAATAACAAACATTTAGGCTTGAAAGACCTAAATTAATTTAAACCATCAGTCTTAAATGGCAGATTCTTAACGTGTAATGTTTTCACATGTTTGTTGTTGGTATATTTATAATTTGGGTGGTATATAGTCATTCTGAAGTAAATGCCCTTAGATCTAAAAATGTACCAAACCAAGCCAACCAATGAAAAACCCACAGTGGACAGTGGAAATGAACTAAAATTACCTAAAATTTTTAAAGTGGCTAATAAATACAAGTCTATCAGGAAAATTCTGAAACAATCCCGACAGTATTAGATGAATACTTAGAATTTAATGCATGGTTTAAGATCCATGAAAGGGGAAAAATTATTGCTTGTTATGACACTTAGTGGAAATTCCTCATTACACATATGTAAATATGTATTTGAGGTGCCAGAAATGAATTAGGTAATCCAGGTAGTACTTTCTGTGTCATGGATTCTCCTACCCAATCTAGGTTAAATTACTTTTACATTATAATTGTGAATATATGAGGTGATTACTTCTATCCCAACCCACTCAGGGAATACAACTGATATATATATATATATATATATATATATATATATATATTTTTTTTTTTTTTTTTTTTTTTTTAAATACTTGAGGCAGTTTTAAGAAATGTACGCATGAAAAAACAGTTTCAGGATGCAGAAGCAGACAAGGTGTAAAACAGAATATTCTTGTAATGATTAGGATATAAATGTTTTGTTTTCTGCTGTGCTGAATATCCGTTTGAGTGATTTACGCAAACTCATAAGTTGCCTCAGAGAGGTACTGACATTTCTGATATCAGAAAGTGTTTTGATTTGTGTTTAGTTTTAATTAAAGCTTTTGCTCAGCTGAGTATCTCACTGATATTGTTTGTAAAGGTTTTTACATGATTTACAAAACTAGTTTTATTTTCAGACTTTAAATTATTGGGTTTTTTTTGCTTTTATGACCTATTCATCAGTTCTAATCCACAGTATAAGATTATCACAGTTCATTTCTTATTTCCCTAGATGTGAATGCATTAAAACGCAGAAGTTATTTTCTTTTTATTATTTTTTTTTTTAATAATAACATAAAAAGGATAGATAGAAGACAAAAATATAGCAGCACTTACAGTTAAGTATAGTATGCCTTCCTGTAGCACCACAGCTCAATAATCACATACTTCCAGAAACGCTACCTGAACATTCTTTCAGATGTTTTTCTTTTCCTTTCACATTGTCAGGGTTATGTCTGAACTGATAAACTTATTTAAACTGTTGTACCTCTCTGCCATGTATAAATTAAGAGCCACCATCCCCATGTGTACAATCCGTTTAATTATTCCTATTATCTTTAAGGTGTTCTTTTTGTTTTCTTGTATTTTCTTTAAAATGAGAAATTTACTCAGCCCCTGAATGTTAGCTGATTTGGCTCACTAGCATGTGGTTAATTTACCCTATGAAACATACCAAGTATTGTCAAATTTTGATTTTCTGTTTCCTTTTTTGACCTTCTGCATTTGGATGCCAAATCTGACAGCAGTGTTAAAATTAATGTTCTGATCTCCCATAGAATTTTCAGCAGTATTTACTGTTCAAGTATCACAATCAACGAGACAGTGGTTGCTGTACTCATAGCTTGTTCTAGTTTTTTTTCTGAGATGAGCATAATTTCTGTCATATTTTGTCATGTTTCCTAGTTATGATCCAATGACTTAGATGTATCTGTTTTCCATGTATATATAAAGACACCTGGGTACACTAACTCACATATTTCCATAAGAATGTTCAAGATGTGTGGATGTATTTGTGCAGAGAATACATCTTGCTATGGGACAATAGCTCTTGAAACTGAATAAAAGATAAGGTGGAATCAAGGCACTGAACACTGATATTACCTGAAAAGCTCATACTAAAGGTGACTCTGGAATGACTCTGGAATGACAGAATGAACAGTTTTGTTCACTGCTAGTGTTGAAGAGGGACAGATGTACCATTTCAAACTGTCCTTTTTGCTTGTCCTTCCAAAGATGGGTTAGGCATGATTTGGTAAAAATGGTCATGTTAAGTAGGTGGAACTTACTATTCTTTCATTGTGACATTTTTTGTTTTTGAATTTGGATTCAGCCTGGTTCTCTTTTCCAACCTGAAAACAACTGAATGTGTAAAGAATAGAGATTTCAATAGTATGAAATTTCAGTAGCATGAAATGACACATTGTTTCAGGGTCTAGTAGTAATTTCTGCTATGGAAGTCATGAGAGGAATATCAGTAGAAAAGAGAAAGACATGACATACTTATTTACTTATAGAATGAACATTTGCACTAGAATGCCTGGGAAACAGCAAATACAACTTAGCATATTTTGAAAGACATTAGCTTAATTTATCAGCTGCAGATAAGAATGCTTGTGGAATGCTGTACACAGTTCTTGTCACTCAGCTTCAGTAAAATAAATTGGAATTGGGTGTTTTTGCAAAAAATGAGTGAAAAGAGATTCCTTTCTGCATCTATAAGAAGTCAGAAAGTGTGAGAAGAAGTATCTAAGTTAACATTCAGTGTAGTTACTACAACAACCAGATGTTTAGATGACTGGACTAAAATTAATGTAGACTTTGAAAATTATCATTATCTATTGGAGTGAAAACATGGAATAGTGTTTAATTGGGACATCACTTGTGTTTTAAGAGCAAGCTCTGAGAATTTCTATTGCCTCTTGCAGCAAGTGACCTTTCAAGTGCGTGTTTCTAAAAAGCCCTTTATGACTTACGTGAGTGGAAACATCATCTGTGAACAGTGAGCTAGTCCAACAAATAGTAGAAAACATAATGTTCATACCCACAGTATTTTCTAACTGCTATTTAGAAAGAATGTTGCTTCCTCAGTAAAGCAATTTCAGATGCGTTGAAAACAGAGGAGAAATAACTGTTGGATACTTGGAAAAATGTCATGTAAAGTCAGGTGGATCAAGAGTAGTAATATATATTGAAAAACCTGGAGTTGTTTCCGGCTATATACACAACATCAACTAGGGTAGGCCTTAAAAAGATACAATGGCTTTACGCTAAAAGGAGGGAGGTTTACATTAGATGTCAGAAGGAAATTTTTTACTCAGAAGGTGATGAAGCACTGGAACAGGTTGTCCAGAGAAGCTGTGGATGCCCCATTCCTTGAGGCATTCATGACCAGGTTGGACGGGATCCTGGGCAGCCTGATCCAGTGGGTGGCAACCCTGCCCACATCTGGGGGGATTGGAAGTAGCTGTTTTTAAGGTCCCTTCTCACTCAAGCCATTCTACAATTCCATTATTTGGTTGCAAAGATATTATTCCATTTCTCGTAAATGTTCTGAGGAATTGCTGCTTTTCTTCATTGAATTAATAAATTGTCCTCTCCAGTGAACTAGGGGCTTATATGGAAAAACATAACAGACAAACATAAAGAAAGAACACATTGTGTGATATGTAAATGCTTATGAAGTGTTTGAAGAAAATAAGGGCATTTCTGGATACATCCCACTAGGAAGAAACATAATAGAAGAGAGTAGAAAGGTGGAAGGATGCCGTTCTGTGAGGGATTTGGGTAATTCTGTTGCCTCCTGAAAAAACTGCTCTTGGGGTTTTAAAATCTTCCATAAGAAGTAAAAGAAGAGATGCTGGCGACAAAGTGATTCTCTGTAATGAATTGTCTGGGTTTTTTTGTTTATTTGTGTGCAGTAGTATAGAATAATAGGTAATGGCAGATATTTGCAACTTTACCTGTTTGAAGTACCTGATACAGTAAAAAAGCCAGTACCAATAAACGTATGTAAGGGATTAATTTGGTTAACCACAGTTTA
Source organism: Oreortyx pictus (assembly GCA_036925125.1). Taxonomy (NCBI): domain Eukaryota; kingdom Metazoa; phylum Chordata; class Aves; order Galliformes; family Odontophoridae; genus Oreortyx; species Oreortyx pictus. The sequence goes on along the minus strand of JAUPFR010000001.1, from coordinate 159,732,710 downwards.
AACTGGCAAACAGGAATCATTTGGCTTTGGTGTGCAGCTTTTTCTGCCAGTTCTTATAAATACAAACTGAATATGCTGTTTAAGTTCTCTTGTAGGATAATTATCCTTCCTTCAGGCAACAGTTGTCATCCTGTTTAGTATTACAGTGATGGAAGTTATAAACCACCTGTCTTTCTCCTTGCAAATGACTCTGTGGTCCTCTGTTAATGAGCATGGAAATGTCACCTTAAATTGCTTTAATGTTCTCAATACTAAGAAAACAAAGCACAGAAATAATTTGAAGTTCAAAATCTGTGTCTGTTGTTAAGTTTGTGTTAGTCTGCCTTTTTCCTGGTTTCAGCTGGGACAGAGTTTACTTTTTCTTCATAATGTTTGGTATGATGCTATGTTTTGTCTTTAGGGGAAAAACAGTGTTGATAACACACCAATGTTTTATCTGTTGCTGAGTGGTGCTGCACAGAGGCAAGGGCATTTCAGCTTTTCACCTTCTAGTGCTGCTTTGCCAGAGAGGGAGGCTGAAGTAGCGCATGAAACTGGGAGGGGACAGAACCAGGGCAGCTGGCCCTAAGTGGCCAAAAGGATATTCCATACCATATTATGTCATGGGAAAAAAACAACTTCCTAACAGTAGGATGGGCAGCTGCTGCTCAGGGGCTACCTGGGCATCAGTCACTGTGTGGTAAGCAATTGTGTTGTGTATCACTTATTTTATACATAGAGATTATATCATTATCATTGCTATTATTTTCCTTTTCCATCTCAGTAAATAGATTTTTTATCTCAACCCATGAATTCGACCTTGTGGGTTTCTTTTTTTCTTCCCACTTCTATCCCCCATCTCACTGGGAGGATTGAGGAAATAACTGTGTGGTATTTAGCTCCCTGCTGAGTTAAACCACAACAGCTTTGAGCTCTCCTTACTGTAGTATCCCATTTTATGTGAATAGTTTTGAAATAAGACCAGATTTGACTTTTATAATTTAGAATACAAATTGCAGAGCAGTGTGAGATTCTGACTTGATTTTTAGAATGTGACTTGGGCTCAATTTCCACTACTGATTATGGAGAATGATCAACTGGTTAAAGGTTCAGATTATTCTGGAATTAAATGATTTGGTAAAGAAACACGTCTGAATGGCTGAATGCTTGAAAAGTCCTGAAAGGATTTCTGGGGTAGTGACAAAATATTATTTTTGTCTCCTGTCATGCATGAGACAGAAGAGATAATGTGAGCTAAAAAAGGAATCCAGGGGACATAAGTAGCATTTGAAAATTATAGAAGTAATAATTAGAGAGTTATAGCAGATATGAAGTAAAATAGGTTTGTTTGGCACTCCTTCAGGAGCAGGCTTTTAGGGCTGATCAAGACCTGCATTACAAGCAGTGAGGGAAATACTCTGAAGGCCATAAAAATGTTTGGCTTGAAAATTAGGTTTTAGCTTCATTATGTATCCCGGGATGCTGATAAACATTAGAATTAATTGGTAATTGATAAGTTACAAATAAACTTGCTTTATAGTTGCTCATTTTCTAAAAATAATTAGTCTTCAAGGGTCACTATTTAAAACATTTTTATGTCCACTTTGGCTGATAAAGGTCTGTCTTGGAACAAAATACTGAAGAATTATTGAGATGAGTTCTCATTACAGTCAGGATGTCTAAATTCCTTTTAATATCCTTGTGGTTTATAGAGCCATATGGATATGGAAAACTGGTTTTCATTAGCCTAAACTTTTAATGGAAGATGGAGAGTCTACTGCAGGTGAGGACATGTAATATTTAGTTACAAAAATCTGACATTACCTTGGAAAAAAAGTGGAGGGCTGCAGTTTCTTATTGATGAGATAAAGCAAGGCTTGGTATTTGAGTACTGTCATGGAGGGACCCATGCCAGACACGAAAGGTTTCACGACAGGATCAGCAGGTGGTGTTATTAGTGTCTTGGTCTGTTACTGAAACATTTTTTGTCAAGGGAATTTGTACTTTAAAATGTCTTTTTTTTTTTCTTGAGAGTTAACAAATCTTTTGAATGAATCTCCAGCAGGATTATGCATACCTTTCCTTATCATCATTATAATAAATAAGACAGTATCAGTTATATTTTGGATGACGGCAACTCTCACTGTTTGCATGTCAAAATATTAACAATAAATTAAACTCAGTTAATTCATAATCATACTTGTTTTATGAGAATAATACTATTATAATGCTATGTACTTGCCATACTGGTAACCTAGGAAATACTGAGTTGGAGGAGTTTTGATAAAGTTTTATTTCTTCCTCTTTCTGTTATTCCCTTCTCTGAACTTTTTTTACTGAACATAAGAGTCCTGTAACCAACAGACTCTTTTTCAAGAATGGGAAGGTTTATTTTGATTTATTTTGCATTGCTCTGTAGAAAAAAAAAAATATGTATCATATGTAAATATGATGCTTGAAATCAAATGGAAAGAAATCTATACATTCTAATGGAAAATACCTCTCAGCTTAATTTGCTTGATTGTGAAATGCCATATTTTTCAAGCTAGTTTTAAGGTTTGACATGATTAGCCTTCATTAGTTTGGTAATTAGTTTAAGCAGATTGTTTTGGAACAGGCTCATTCCTATTTCACTCCTACTATATCAATAATGTTTTTTATTATAAAAGTTCCCTCTTGAAGAATTTTTTACCAGATTTAATTGCTTACTCTTTTAAAAATAATGAAGCATGAAACTAAGAATTTCTTTCACTGAGAATAATCCTTAATTACAGTGGCCACACCTACTAGTTTGATATTTTACTGTTTGTACACGTTAGGCTTCCATTCTGCATGATATAGAAAGAATTTTGCAGGGTTAGATGAATTTAACTGATGTGTAAGAGAAAAATGCTGGTAATTATCAGGCAACGTCGTTCATGGTAATAATTATTATAATACAGTCTCTACTAAATATCCTTTGTTATGTTCAATATTATTGTCATCAGATTTTCTGTCTGATGTGACAATACTAATGGGGGCATAGGCAATTTCTGCAATGCCACAACAACTTCATAAAACAGACATCAGCGTGGTTAAAAATAAAGTTGCATAGATCAGAAAATGTGAAAGGAGGAGCCAGACTGAGTATTCTTGCAGTCACCGTGTGTTAGAATCCAGGTAAATGTAGTCTCGTTTCATTTTGAATCTGGAAAATATTCAGAGCACTTATTGATCAGAAATCAGATTAAGGTAACTTCAGTTTATAACATCCACAGCTTCCAGCCTCACACATCCTGATCTGGGGAATCGGGTAGCATTGATAGTCTTCCTACGAGTCAGCTTCAGAGTTTTAAAGAAAATGTTTGGTAGGAAGAGTTAACAAACACTTCATCAGGACTACAACTTTATTTTGTTATTTTACTTTTGTTTTAATTTGTTCATCATTGTTGCTTTGCTTTTCAAAATTGCTTTGAAATGATAAAGAATTCATTAACTTCCCTCTTGACAACTGGAATTCTGAGCTCAAAAGCACAATTTAAACTGGTAGCATTGTAACAATCTAAAATTCTGTTTCGTTATGAAAACTACAGGTGCAAACAGTCATAACTAAGCTTTTTCCAGCTAGAAACACACAGGAGAGAATAAGATGAGGGGAAAAGAGTATTAGCATTTTGTTTTGTTTTTTTTCCAGTTTTGTCTTTTTCTTGCTCCGCATCTTCAGAAGTTAACTGAGTGGAAAGTAAAACTGAATCCATTTTAACTTAATTCTACTTCTGCTCTGCTCGATGAATAGCAGCACTTCTGAGAAAAAAAGAAATTTCTTTGATGTGTCCTTTGAGGGCTCTTCTTTGCTCAGGCTAAGGCTATCTATAAAATGTCTGTTCGGAGACCTGTGTGGCAATCTTTTTTATGCCCAAAAGATACGAATGAAAACAGCAATTACCATGTCATCAATGTGGTACCAGAACTCAGCTTTCATCACGCATAATTTTAAAAATCTCAATTTCTAGTCTAAGTTCCGAGCTCTGTTGGTTTATCAATGTTTCCTACTTTCTTCAATGCGCTGTCGTGTATGGTAGATTTCACTTACCAGTTCTGATTTGTGAAACTTAACTGTAAATGTTAATTGTTATTTGACCACTCCATTCAAAAGTTGTATGAAAAAAGGTTAGGTCTTCTAAACAAGGTCTCCATAGTACTTTTGGTTTATTTATTTACTTCCTTTTTGTTTTGCAGATAAGGAATTTGAATAAACGCAGTAATTCAAATTTGTTGTTTGATGTTCTGAGTTTACAGCTTAATCTGTGTAACACTTTTGGTTGGAGCTCATCTGTAAATGAACGACTCACTTTTCAGAAATTATTTCTTATGTACTGCACGATATCCAAACCAGAATTTCATTTGCGCCTGAACAATTTCAATCGTAGGCCCCAAATTAATTTTGAACAGTTTTCTGTTTGAACACAGTTTTATAACAAATTTGAAGAGAAAAGAAAAAAAAAAACTGTTTTGAGAAATGATTCTGGAAGTCACCTTAGCAAGTGTTTCTGACAATTTTTTCTCTCAGTTTTAACTTCCTACGTTATATGTTTTAGAAATACTTCCTGGGTTTTAACATGCAAGGAACTTGTACAGAGTGGTCCACTGCACACAGTTTTGTGGTTTGTTTTTCTGCTGAGAGATGCTTTTTACACCACTCAGAAATGTCTATTTCCCAAGGGCTCAATTGTTTCTGGTTAAGCACAGATTATAGAATAATATGGTGATGAGCTGCATTTTCTAAGATAACCATATGGACCTAGAATGCCTCTGGAGATTAAACTTGTGCAGAGTTACACAAAACTTTTCTAAGATAACCACATTGACCTAGAATGCCTCTGAAGGTTAGTCTTGCACCATGTCTCAAACAACAACTCTTCTTTTCAGTGATTCTTCAAGGCTGTAGAAATGGTGGATCAAATTCCCTATCAAAGACAGGAACTTAAATAAGAGATTCTCAAATCTCAGTTATGATTATACAAGAAGTAAAAATTACAAGGCCCTCTTTTATGTATAAGCAATAAGACTTTGACTGACAGAGATCTAATCACAATCAGATTAAGTTAGTGGAGGTTTGCTGCTATCATTAAAAATAAAAATGAAACTTTATTAAACCAAAACGTATCATAATGCAGTTTAAGACACCAGATCATCAAGTTTCATTGATAAGAACAGAAAACTATTGCACAGATAAATCTTCTGGATCAGTCATTATATGCACCAAATTATTGCTCACTCATTTCAAAATAACGTGTCTATGGCTTTGACATTTAATCAGAGCAAGAATGGCATTTATTGAATCTCATATTCAGTAAGTCTCCAATCAAAATTAATTTTTGCTAAGCCAGTAAAATAGAAAATGCTGGTTAATTTTATACAGATTTTTCTTCTGTTACTTTCTGTACCTGTGCTTTTATCTAAAGACATGTTTGGGAACTTTAACCATTAAGTGTTTGTTTTGTATTTAGTTTTCACAGAATCATAGAATGACCTGGGTTAAAAAGGACCTCAGAGATCATCGAGGTTCAGCCACACTGCTGTGGGCAGGGTCAACAACCATTAGTTTTGTTCCTTTCTTTTTTTTCTCTCTCTTGAATCTGTCTCTTTTCCCTCTCACTCTCTGTCTTTCCTCTCTCCCTCTCTCTCTCTGCCTCCCTTTATGTAAGAACTGAAGTAGGTAACATATGCAGAGGTAGAGCTGACTTGAATGCTCATGTACAGAGTGCACAACGTGCCACCTTGTGCTGTTGTGAATGGCTTTACTTACATCTAACAAGTGTGTCTAAATATAGTAAAATTTTTATAAATTCTCATTAATTGATGGAGGATTTGATACACTCGAATAACTACTCTGCATCTTGGTAGGAATTAAAGATTATCTTGTAGTTTGACTCTAATTTTACTTGTATAATAGAGATGTATATTATGGTTTATTGGTATTTACATCCTCAGTAATTGTTTTGAGTCTCAATAAAAAAAGAACTAAGCTGAATACATGCATAACATATTAGAAATGCCATTAAGCAAATGATTCTGAATTAATGTTTTGCTTCTTTATGCTATGCAAAACACAAATTTTCCCCAATTAATTTACAATTGATTGCTCTGTATTGTGCCCCAAGGGAACAGAAAAAAAAAAAAAAAGTGGTTCTGTGTTCCCTACTATTCTGTTTCAGTAGTTTGGTTAAACTAAGCATCAAAGGAATAAATTATTTATGCATTTACTAAAGGTAAATGATTTTAATTGTAAAAATCTACTCTTCTCCACATGCGCGTTCTATACTAGGATACCACTGCACTTGAATTTATTGTGTTTATTTTTATATATAGGTAATAGATTTTAAAATACCTGTGCTTCCAAAGAGAAACATATAGTTTTAACATTTAGACTGCCCTGTATAGGGAGATAAATGTGGTCAATATTAAATGAATGTGTTGATCTTTGTCCAATTCACCAACATCTCATAAGCTTTCATTAGTGTCTGAGGTACTTGTAGCTTGCATTTTTGCCAAAGGCTAAATAGAGATTTAGCTCCTATTAGTTTAACTTCTTAGTCTAAGAGATTCCTATGCTACCTGACCATTTCAAAACTTCTGACCTGTTCCTGACTTCTAGAAGCACTGTTGTTTCTCTTGTCAATCTGCTACCAAAATTCACAGTTTTAGCCAAATGCCGTTATTTCTATATACTTTTTTTTTCTCAAAATTCCAGTCTGTGAAAACTGCAGAGAAGATGTATCTAGTTTTTATTTTCTTTTGTTCCTTAGTTTCTGAGGTACACGGTAATACAGAAGAAATCAGCAGGGACAAGTAAAATAGGCAGAGAAGCATTTACTGGATAGAACTTGTGAAAATAGCCATCAGGAAGAATATTCAAATCTACAAATACTTATGTAAATCTGAAGTCTTTTTAATTTTTGATTATTCAATTTCAGGTACAAATTTAGAAATATTATCTGAACTAGAACAGTTGTGTATTTTGGATGACGAGATGGGATTTAACCAATATTTTTTTCCCATATTTTATCTCATTCAGAAAAAAATGAACTGGGAGATAGAAGAAAAAAAAAAAAAAAAAAAAAAAGCATGACCTAGAGTCTTTTATCAGCTCCTGTACTGACTCGGGAAAAGGCTTGTGTCTAGGACCTGGACTGTTGACCTCTAGTTGTCTCTTTCTAACCCTCAAACTGAAGAAGGACAGAATTCTTTTTAAGGTGTGCTTGTTTATGGCCACCTTCAGTTGTTTCCCTTTTAAGCATGCTAGTAGTTTTGTACTGTTACTCTATGGTATCTCCTTGTAAATTATGAAGACTGCCTTGAAAGTAATGCATCCTACTTTATTACACTGGCCCACAATTTCAGAGGTGGATGTTGTTGATACGGCCGTAGAGGTTGAACTTTCCCACCAATATTCTGTTATATTTTGATGCCATGTGACAGATGGCAGCAGAGGGGCAGTCTAACAAAATGGTATCTGACTTGGAAGTATCAGATTTAATTCCTCTGTGAGGAAAAAATTGCACCCATTGACTTTAATGAACACTTACTGAATGTTTATGGAGATCAAACAGTGGTTGAGAGACCAGTGAAGCAGTGGGTTGTGCATTTCAGCAATGTTGATGGCTATAGGAAAGGATGGCCTTATGCAGTTGTCACATCATGAAATGAAGAGTCTCAGTCAGCTCATCCAAGCAAATCTGTGGATTATGACTATCAAATTCTAAATGGAACTGGATATTGGCTTTGATATGTTGGAAATGATGGTGGCAGCATAGGAATAGTTTGTGCCTGGTGGGTGCTGCGAATACTCAGAAAGAAACAGGAAGAAAACCATATGCATGTTTGTCAGGACCTACTGAACCAATACACAGCTGAAGGTGACAGTTTCCTGGGTCACGTCATTACCAGTGACAAGATGTGGTGTAACCACTTCGAGCAGGAGTCAAAATGATAGTCCATGGAGTGAAGCCACGACTTCCCCACTGAAGAAAAAGTTCATGATGCAGCCCTTGGCTTTTCAGTGATGTACACTGTCTTTCATGACAGGAAAGAGGTGATCCTTCTGGATTTCCTGGAACTTGGACTAACCATCAATTATGACTGCAACACTGACTAAGCCAAAGGCTCAAACTTCCAGAGTCAGGCCAGAGAAGAAGACAAACTTTCTCTTGCAGTATGGTAATGCCCGGCCCTATACCATTTTGAAGACTATGGAGAACATCACAAGTCTTCACTGGACTGTCCTACCACACCCACCATATAGTCCAGATTTTAGACTAGATGTAAGGAAAAACGTTTTTACAGTGGAACAAGCTATATTTATAACTAGAACTAATTGCCCAGAAGTGTGGTGGCTGCCTTGGCTGTGGAGACATTCAAGATCAGGCTGGATCAGGCCATGAGCAACCAGATCCAGCTGTAGATATCCCAGTTCATTGCAGGGGAGTTGATTAGATGACCTTGAAGGGTCCCTTCCAACTCAAACATTTCTGTGATTTGGCACCTTCTGACTTCCATCTGCTTGGGCCAATGAAAGATGGACTTTATGCACCTATTTTCCCAGGTCAAAGCAGCTGTGAAAAACACTGTAATCTCCACTTGGTCAGATTTTTACAAGTGTAGCATGAAGGCTCTTGTTTATCTGTGTCTAAAATGCATAGCTAATGGTGGTGACTAAATTGAGAAACAGTGTTTTGCTCTACTGAATAGTGTTACTGTGCTCTTTGTATCTGTTGTGATTTCCATTGAAAAAAAAAATAGGATGTATTACTTATAGGGTGACCTATGTATTTAGCACCTAATCAGTGTTCATTTAATTTAGGCAGGGAAGAGCAGATAATTAAAAATTATCTTTGAGGTATCTTTACCTTTGACAGGTGGTGGCAACTGGAGCTCTACCTTCTGAATATGCTTTGGAGATGATATCTCCTACATCATTAAAGTTTTGAAAGTTTTATTCATTTTGTATATGGAATAAAAACATACTGGAAGTGTAAAAAATGATAATGTAGGAAATAACTGTCAAATTCGGCAGAATATAAATTCTTCCTCATACAACAATCTTTGTTTCTAATTTACACATAAAGCAGTAAAGAAAATGAGACTGCAGAAAAAGATAAATACAAAATTTATAACTTTTCTTTCTTTAATATGCTTTCTTGAAAGTTTTGAAAAATGCATGTATATGTTGTAACACTTAGTTCCCAACTGTCTGTGGTGTTACAACAATCCTGATTAAAGTGAGTGGTATTTTTGTTTTTTAGGCTTCTCTGTAACTCAGAAGTAAACTGAGGAACATGTGGTAGTTGCTAGGGTAACCATTTCTTGCATTTTGCAAAAAAGAAAAACATCCAGGAATAAAACACATGTAAATTGCCAATGTGGAAAGCAGTATCATATCTAGTTTCATATTCTCAATTTGCTTTTTATGGCTTTTTTCCATGGTATTTACATTGCAACGAATTAAATCTGCTTCAGCTTTTACCTTGAATCTTTCTGTACTCCTGTTTTTAGCCTGGGTCAGGAAGTAATTTAAGCATTCAGCTTAAACTCTTTTTATTTTTTGCCCTGACAACCAACTTAGTGTCAATAAGATATAGCTGGGACTGGTATGAGTACCAGTTCTGTTCTCTCTGAGTATGATTATGAGATCATGTAAGCAGAAATGAAATCTATTTTAAAAGTTGTTTCATGCACTTAAATTCGACTTCTTGTAATTGATCAAATTTCATTAAACATCTGTCTTGAATATGAGTATCAGAGAAGAGACAAAAGACGTTTAGAAAGCTGAGATTTTGCTGCTCACAAAGGAGTCCAATTTAGGGTCTGAAACTAAGTTCTTGTAAAGGGAAACTTTTGGGGGGATTTTTTGGAAAATCGCTGGTAATTAATCCTATAAGTGTTTTTCATGAGAAAAATCTTGTTGTTGTAAGAGGAAGTAATTGTATCATTGACATGTAGGTTCAAACTACATTAACATTCTTTACCCCCAGGGAGTGGCAACAGGCAGTCTTTGTCAGGTAAATGTAAAGATCGTGGCTAAGAAATAGTTAATGATACTGTGTTGGTATTATTTTAGTGAAACGCCTGGTGCTTCTTTAACTCCTCTGTACTTTGTACTTCTGAATTTAGAGGAATACGCTTGTATTCAAATATTAGAGTATAAGCTTGATATAATACCCATGACTCATCTAAACAATATCATTTAATATTTGCAAAAATACTTGTCTTTAGCATGTTATCAAATAATGGCTTTTACTCATGGTAAAGAACTGAAATGCAAATTATCTGCACAAAATGGATTCTATTATAAGAAAAATACTTTAAAGGCTTCCCAGCCCTCCCTGTAAACCTAGTGCAAAATAAATTTCATTACAAAGATTTTATGCGTGTTTAGACCTTAGAACTAAAACATTTTCTTATGTAGTGAACAACAGAACAGTAATATCTGAAATCTGGTGTTGCAGCTCTTTTTATTTTGCCCTGTTTTACACTGCAAGACTTAAGTGAAGTTACATGTAGTATTATAGCATGGTTCCAGTTTAAAATGCTTTGCGCATTGCTGTGTTTTTTCAAAGTTTGGGACTAAAAGTGCTGTTATTTAATTATCTGTGTAAACGTACTTCAAGTTTTCAGCAACTCTAATTGACCGGTTCATGTTTCTTAAATTATTCTGGTAGAAGTAATTACTGGATGGATCTTGATATTAGAGGTAACTCCGAGAAAATCAGCACAAATAATAGCTGTTAAAAGGCAAGATTCCTCATCTAAATCACTTCTCATGTGGTTTGTTGAATGTTTCTATCATACAAATAGAGAAACAGATTAAATATATTCACTACATAAAATACCAGACTAGGAAGAGAAAGCTGACGTTTAGAGCTTAACATGAAGCAGTCATCGTGTTAATTCTCATTCACAGTTGCTAATGTTGTATTTTCATGGCTGTGTATAAATCTGTAGTGTATTGAGCATCAGATTTGTGGAATACACTGTACACCTGGCTGAACAGAATTACACAGATTATAGATTGAAATGGTAAAGCTCCAGGGAATTGTGCTTTTCCCCTACTTGAAAATAGCTGTTTTCTATATCAGAGTAAACAGTATTTCATTTTAAAAAGTTAAAAAAAAATAGGAAATCCTTTAAACACTTTTTAGTATTTGTTGAGATTTGGTCAAGTTACCCTTGTCTTGGTGAGTAACAATGAAAGGAATACTACTAGCAATTTTATTTTCTTAATAGTTGTGAGCAGTATGTCAGACTGTCTACCTCCTCAGATTCTTCAGCTTCATACCACAGAATTAGAGACCAAACTCAAAGCATTGTAGAGATTATCAACATTCCTTTCACCTCTGTTAACATCTTTATTGCTCTCATCCAATGAGGTCCTAGTGAGACACCTAAGCAGACTCTGATGAAGACAGCTGTAGATTGTTGACTTGTGTTGTATGACACCCTTGTTGACAAAGTAGCAAGCCCCTCTACCAAAAGGATGATAGGATACTTCAGGTTAGAGGAGATCTCAGCAAATCTCTTGTCCAACCTCCTGCTCAGAGTAAGGTCAGCTACTAGATCAGACCTATGAAAGGCAAAACTGAGCTTTGGAGTTTCTTACCAGTTGCTGTAAAGGATTTTATAATGTTGTCCTGAGACTTTCCCATTTTGCATCTATAAGAGTTGGTTTTGACCTGTGTAGATTTGATACTGTACATTAAGCACCAATAAAAAATATTTTTAATCAATGCTAATGCAAGTTTATTTTTAACGGAAATTGGACATTTTCCTCAATCTTTAGTATTGGTTACTCATTCTCTCTCCAATTGAAATACCTGTTTCAATTAATGATAGGGAAGAAGACTGAAAAAATTTACTGAGACTTTTTGAAAATTTCACTAATTGCTAAGGGAGAGGTTAAATAGCAGTACTGAGAAACTATACCGCAGCTTTGATGAGCTTATGGTTGAATAGTTGTAGTTTGCCTACAATTTCTACAAAACTAATACAATTTTCCTGACAGATTTGAATCAGATATGTCTGATGTGTTTTTGTATAAGCCTTGTATCAGTGTCTCTGTTTTTGTTTTGTTTTGTTTTGTTTTCGTAGTGTTTTCTGGTTCTTTGTACTCTTGCTAGGACTGAGATAATGACATACCAACACAAACCCAAAACTCAGCCAGCAAAGTCAAAAGAGCCAGGACTATGCACAGCTACCTCAAAGAAGTGAGCTTCCAGTCCTGTGCTGAAATTGAGACTGGCTGATGAGCAAGTGGTGTTAGCTGGGGAAGTGAGGGTGTGCAGACACTCAGGACCCTGGCATCTGAACACAGTTGATAAATCCCTCTTCAGTGAGAGTGTCATCTGCAACTTTCTCTTGATGTAATGATGCCAACAGCTTAACCAATAGCTTATGTCCATAATACAAAGTCATACCCTTCAGGGAACAGTTCTTTGCGGAGAGATGATATGCAAAACATTTAAAACAAAGTAAATACTACTAAGACTTAGTCCACATCCTCTTAAAGTAAACTGAAAGATTTTTCATGGTCTTAGTGAACTTTAGAAACTGACAAAACAGCAATGAAAAGTAAAACTTGAAAAAAATAAAGTTTAAGAGATTTCCAACACTTAAAAAAGAAAAAGCTCCTGATTTTCTGTTCTAAAATGAGATGCCTATGTTGGCATAACTCCAGTGATGGAACTTGACTTCAACTGAGAGGATAACCAGGGGCCTGAAATGCACTTAAGAACTGGGGAAATGTATGAGAAATTTAACATTTCAGCAATTAAATCTTTGAAATTGCATATAACTTTATTTTTAATCTGCTTATAATTTACTGTTTAGTGAATGCTTGTGAAGTGTTCATATGTATGACAGATTCCTGAATTTAAATGCCTTAAAAAGGCCTCACGATCTGGTTTGCAGTTGCAGCACAGGCAACAGACAAATTAAAAAAAAATAAAATAACAAACTATCTTTATTAGAGGAAGTTCTTTCATGTAAGTACCTAAGTATAATTTGAAAAACCTTCCTCTGACTTCCATTTTCAAAACCCTTAAGGCAAATACACAAGAAAGATCATTCTGTTCTATTTGAGTCGGTATTTTTCCCGTGAAATCATACATTTTTGATGTCGCACCATAGAACAAATACAGTTCTTTCAGAGCAGCTTGTAAATCTAACTGTTGAACAGGATTAGTAATAAGTATAGAAATTAGAAATGATACAAAATCACAAAACAGTTACGTATTTGAGTTTCCATGAAAAAAATGGAGCAACAAAAAATCTGACACTATCTTAATTATTACTGGAAATGTTCTTTAATGTAAAGATTAAGATTTGTCTGTTTCTTTACTGTACTTGAAAAAAAGAAAAAGTCTCCATAATATCATAGACACCTAGAGTAGTAGCTGCTGTTGATGACAGGCACATATATACATCTTCGATGTCCGTACTGCTTGGAAAAACTTCGTACTTTCCTCATGTATTTGTGAAGTAGCAATGGAGTTCCCTTAGTAAATGAATTATGGCTGTTCTAATAACTACCTAATATCATTCCACTTGCTCCCAGATAATAAACTGAGTGTGTAAACACTGATGTTCTTTATGGAAAAAAACTACAATCCCCATGAAATATGAAACAGGGTGAACTATCTGTTTCCATTTTGGAACATCAGTTTGCACTCTATGAGCTACATTTCAAGGTAAGCTGCTTTTTAAATACTGAAAAAGCTTGCGTCTCCTTATCAAAACTGATTATAGGACATTTGTTGTTTCTGAATATTACAGTGTCCCCACTCAGGCAGAGGAAAATATACAATAGTTGCAAAATATTTGGTGTAATTCTGTTTAATTAAACTCAGTTTGGCCTGAAGTTGAGAAATGGGCTTGTTTCCAGGTTCTCATCATGGTTCTTGTAAAACTACTTAGCCAATTTTTCTAGGGGATATGGACTGTGAGTCCAAGGTTTTTTTCTCTTTTCTTGTTCATCTGATAACCTGTTTTAAAGAAAGTCACGGGCATCCATCTAGATGCTTTAGAAAAAGAGTCTGGACCATAACATGCAGTATAAAGGTTTTTCTAAATAACAATTGAAGGTCTCAAGGATCTTATCCTTTGTGTCAGTAATGGAAGTGAAGCAACATGATGAGATTTATGTTTCTAGACAGAAATATGATGCAAACAATAAGAAGCAAAGAGAGTGACATCTTTTGCATCTGTTAACCACAGTGGGAATTCTTCCATTTACTACAAATGGACGTGCAATTACGCTCAAAGTTATCCATACTGAGGACCACCTTTGAAAGGTTTCTGGTCTGTTCTTTCTAATATGGACATTTTAATGGTAATAGTTTTATTTGCATGGTTTTAGCAGATAGTTCTCTTATAACTACTTTTACACTGAACTCTGTTAAAACAGTGTTAATGGGAAAGTAGAAACAAACACAACAAAAAAATCAAGAAGGAATAAAGGATGACAGTTGCAGGTGAGGAACATGGTTGTTTTGATTTATCCTGGTTTTACTGAAGTATGTGCAGCCATGTACAGTATCACCAACTGTAGAGATAGATTAGAGGGCGATTTATTCTTTAGGATCTGTAGATAATGGAGTAAAATAACAGACAACCTGGGATTTTTTAACCAAATTTTCTTTGGTTTATTTCTTAAAGTTGTTTTACTGTGCTCTAAATGCATTGAAGTGTCTATACCAGTGTGAACACAAATAGTTTAGCTCTTCTGATGGCTGCTAAGATAAAGCAGTAGTGAGGATGTGGTCCAATTATAGTAGAACTCGTTCTGAATGTTGGATTCTTGAAATACTGAAGAAAGTTCATTTTACTAAGATTAGTCTAAGCAGTAATAGCTAAGGGGTTTGCTCCTTATCAGCGTGGGTTTTGGGTTTTTATGGTGTTTGTCCAAACATGCACATTATTTCTGAGGCTGTGGAAGTCAAACGTAAAAGTCTAGTGCTGTGCAGTCCCCCATATTAGTGGGTTGTACTTTGTGCCCACGACAAGCAGAATTCAGCAGTTGATGAAGAGCACAGTACTTTTCCTTATGTGTTTTTGCAGCTTAAAGTCTAAACTAGAATAATACCGGACATCCCTTTTGTCTCTTATTGCACAATAAAAATTGAATGACTGAAAATATGTGTTTGTCTGACATAATATTGATGACTAAGTAATCGGTAGCAAAGCAACATTCAGAAGGGTATGTTACCTGAATTATACGTGCTGGGCAAAATCGCAATTCAGACAACCATTTCTAGCTTTACAGATCATTATATTTGCAATTACCTCATTTTGTCTTCTCTCAACTCGTAATGATACCTCTGCAAACTGGCATAATAGGCATTAATCTTTCCCTTTCTCTTGTGAGCTGTATTATTTTGTTTCTGTATTTGTGCTTACCAGTAAGTAACCGGTCAAACGAATTCAAATGGAGTGAATACTGAAATTATTGGATTCCAGGGCTGTCATGAAACAGCTACTGTACAGTGTCAGCTGTATTTTTTCAAAGTTAATGTGGCAAGTCCTGTATACAAATAAATATATGTGAAAAAAGGTGTAGTACACTGGATAGTGTCTAGGATGAACTTGCAATGTTATGGGGTAACAAGAGGGTAACCAAAATTGCTGTGCTTTGTTATAAACTGGTATTAAAATGGAGTTATGCAGATAACATCCCTCAAGCTACAATTGTAATGAAACACCACTTGACTATCACTTTACTTTTCATACTGAAAGATTTGTTTCCTGTTTGTTTAGAGTTAAGTAAGGATAAGCCTGTTGCACTGTTCCTGAAACATTTTTGCAATGGGAAGGAGGAATAATTTTGGAAGGACTGGTTACTTTCTGCATGGGACGTATGAGAAATGGCAGTTTCACGTAGTGCAGTGGGTTTGGAGGAGTTGTACAAGGAGGAGAAATGTTCTGGAGATTCAGCTCCATGTGAGCCTTGGTTGGAGGAGGCTTTCCTGCCTCTCTGCTCCTGTGGCAAGCAACATGTGGCCAGCAGGGGTGGGAAATTCAACCGCTGATGCTGTACTTATTGGACACATGGGGAATTAGCTCTCTGTTAAATGTAATCTGCAAAACTTGCTGATGCTTGATGTGAACTCTAGAGAAAGTCGCTTTCCAGAGTGGAGAAAAAGTTCAGGGGCCTGCAAGAACTTGGCAACAGGAATGAGCTTGGTGTAGGGAAAAGAATGAATATCTCTAGTCCTTTGATTTACAGCTACCATGACACTGGCTAAAATGTTTGAGAAAAGTCTCTGTTTACACGTAAAAATTATCCCTGTCAAGACAAACAATTTTATTAGAACTTTAGGTACAGAAAATCACATAAATATGATATGAATAGCAACATGAACGTATCTGTTTTCAGCAGAGATGTGTTATATGGCAGAAGACATTTGTGTTTATCCTTATTCAGGGAACAAGTTAAACATTTGCAACTATTTAAGTGCCTCCCAATTGAGAGATATATTTCCCTTGCAGTCTTGAATATGAATGACTTTGTGTTTTATCACCAGGATTACGAAGTCAACCAATATGATTGCCAACTAGGTTTTCCTCAAACCTCTCAGCACCACTCTAGCCCTGGTAATTTTTGATGCCTGTGTTGCCATCACCTTGCCACTGTAAAGGCTACTGGAAGACTCCTCTTCCCCAGGATGATGGCTATGCTGTGGTGATTTAAAAAATGTATCAGTGCACAGCTCTGCTCCTCATTGTGTGTTTTATTATGTATTTTTTAATCTGGATTATTATACTGTAACATTCAACAGGAAGTTTCTGAAATTGTCTGATCCCTAGGCAGAAAATTGCATAAATACTTTTTTGTAATACTAACAACTGAATATCCAGGGAAATTTTGGCACAGCTAAACTCAAGACAGATATTTTTACCTTTCTTCCACCAAAAGTTTGAGATTTTTTAGAGTATTTCTTGGCAGAGTCTTATCTGTATGACAGGCATCCTCTAGTGAAAGACTCTTAGGGTTATTCTGATAATCAGTAGGTACTTTGAAAACAACAGAATCCCTATAGCATTTAATTCAGCTTTTCAGTATTTAAGTACAGATGCTTATGCAGAAAAGGGAACTGTTAAATGATTTCTTTTGCACCAGTGTTGTCAAAAACATTTCCCAGTTTCACTGGGACTGTGGGAGTTGAAAGCAGAAAAGAGGAAAAAAAATAATTCTGTTCTAATTCAGAGGTCAGCAGAATTAAGATACCATTAAATTTGGGGCAGATATTTTAATGAAATCCATAAATACAGCAGATGAATAGAAATAATGGGAGCACAGAGATCTTATTTCCTTTGAATTACTGCTTGTGGCCGAGTAGTTACTGCGAGCATGCTGGCTGAAAGAGAATGAGTTATATTGAGAGAAATCTTTGGTAAAGAAGAAATATTTCCAAATGAAGGATAATTATTTCAAGCATGCAATGTATAAATATATATTTATGAAATTAAGCATTCCTTTCTTTTTAATGTCTGCGCAACTGTGCTGTGCAGCAAATCAGTTAGCAGGCTTGGGAATGCTAGCGGTGAGTGCCCATCTGTAGCTTATTCTTTTAAGCAGTTGGTCACTTAAAGCTAAGAAACTAAAATAGAAGTAAATGAGCATAACTTCTTTATGAAATAATATCTCCTTTACTAATATAACTAGAGCATGTCTTTAAATGTTCAGAGAAGAAAACATCCACATGTTGACTTCCTTGACTCATTTACTGTTCATTTTTGTTATGGTTGGTTTATAGTATAGCACCATCTTCCATATATAAAGAGGAAATCCTGTCAGAGGAGGGCAACTGGATCAAGCAAAATTGTGAAAGCAGTTTGTATTTTGCACTTGAGAAAGTGCTGTTTCTCACCAGGTAGCACACTCAGCTACTCTAATAGAACCCAAGGTGGAATAATTTTATTGACATCCATACTGGATATTCCTTTGGTGCAGATGAATACAGATCAATTTGCTGTGATAGCGAAACTTATCAGTTCAGGTCAGCTGAGGATATGAGTTTATTGTGGTGATGTTGGTGACATAATGTATAGATTTGTTGTGGTGACATTGATGACATCATTTATAGATTTTGTGTATTACACTGAGGTTCATACTGTTTGTTTAAGTAAAGTTTTTAGCATCAAGATATTACAAAATGTTCTTTATGAACAATGATGTTTCACAACAGTGGCATTTCACAGTTCGTGGGCTAGTCAGCTGAGTAAGAAAAAAGCAAGGTAATTTGGTTTTCCAGGTACCTTACTGTTGTAATGAGAAGTATTGATTTTCTAGTAATACTAATGTGTTTAATGACCTTTTTAATGACATCTGTCACTACTGTTTCTTCTTAAATTCTACAGGCATTTTCCCTTCAAAAAAAAGGAATGGATTTTAATTGCTCATTATATTGGTAGGATGAGAATTAGTATTCTTTCTAAAGAAATGCTCGGACTTAAAGATATGGGAATTTAAAAAGAAAAAAAAAAAGAAACTTATGCTTTAAAAGTTACACATTTTTAGACAAATATACTTTGGAAAACAGTTGCTTGAGCAGTATGTGTCACTCGTTTGCCACTGTCAGATTTGGCTAGTTGTTATTATGTAGAATTTAAAGGGGAAGGGCTTGCTGAGATACCTTCTGGCAGCATCTCTCTCAAGACTTTTGTCTCTTTGGCTTCATCTCTTAATGGTTCAAAGTGAAGGAGGGATATATGAATTAACAAAAACACGGATGTAACCATAACTTACGGAATGCTCATTCCTACAGTTTAAATAATGCTTAATTGTTTCTCAATGGTGATATTCCTTTCATAAGTAAGATAGAGCTCGTCTTAAAAAATCTCTTTGTTTTCTGCTTCTTACTTTCTTCTACTGTCCCTCAAACCCAGTTCTTGAACACCGTCCATTTAAAGGTAAGGATTGGGAGGTGAGAGTCCCTGGAAGTGGCTGCAGCACTGCTACGTGGCTTGCTCTCACTTACAAACACTTCATTCCGTACTGTGGTCTCGAGGGACAAGTGATCACAAGTGATTCGCAGGGCACGAGGATTTCCATAGGCAGCTTTTCTTCGTCGGTTACTAAAGACTACACATGATATTGGTGACCTACGTGACAGATAGGTAGGTGCCTGCCTGAGCAGGTGCTAGCGGAGCTGCCCGCTCCTTGCCCACCTGCGGGCACGGCCTGCTGCCGCGCTCAGGCCCACCGCCCGGCAAGGCGGCATGGCGCGGTTGCCATGGCAGCGTCAGCCAGTCCCAGTCTGACACCACCACGTTACTGCAGGAGCTCGGAGGGAGGATTCACCAAAACATTCACCCAACACACGCGCTGCTCGGGGTCGCGTGTGCTGTGCGTGGCATCTACAGCATGTTTTCTCTGTCCACACGCACTTGGAAGAACCAAATTTTTTTCTGTATCTATATGGTATTTTAAAGTAGCGCGTTAAGAGTACGTGTGGCAAAAAGCAGTGTGCATTAGTGTAAAGTTACCTGCCGTTCCTTAATTTTTTCCATAAAAATGAGTGAGAATAAAGTCAGAGAAGCACGCAGCAAAATAAACAACAGAAAAAGTTTCATCTGAGTACTCTTTTGCATATAGCACAGAGAGAGCAGGATCAGGCTCTCCTCCTTTTTGCATACCCCCTTCTGCAAAGATGCAAACCAGTAGCTCGAAATTCTGCTTTTAGCAACCAACATGCACATGCGATGTGGGTGGAAAGGGGATATTGAATTAATTGAACCGGGGGTTGTGGTTCACGTCATGAAATAAACCAGCCTGCTTTAACAGATTTCATACAGCAGCTGAAACAGGGAAAGCAAGCTTGCCAATAGCAGGAGCTAATGCTTCAATACCTTTCATTCTCTACTCTGAAAAGGAAACCTCTTCTTAAGCTCATTCATTTTCCAGAGGGAAAATCGAATGCTGTGGCATATTGTCAGAGCTGCTTTATTGTCACCATTTACAAAGGTCACCTGAATTAATTGACTTCTTACTCTACATATTGTTAAGCTACCCATTTCCTGACATTTTTGGGAAGGTGGCAGGCTAACAGCCATTGGCTGTTTCACTGTGTTTGTTTCTGAAAACATAGTAACGGAAATTACAAGTAAATAATCGCATTGCTGCAACAGAACAGGTTCTTTATTATGTTCTGCAAGGTGTACAGGTTGGGTGGTGGTAGAGGGGGGTGAGGTTGAGGAAATAACATGTATACTGAGCTGTTTTTAATGCAGGCATACCATTCTAAACGGCAGATTAAAACGTTCAGGAAGATTTCAGTTTTTTTGTTTGTTTGTTTGTTTTGTTTTTTGTTTTGTTTTTTTTCCACTTTGAAGCATGCAGCAGATAGCTAACCTGTCTCTTTCATGGTGTAAACTAAAATCTCTCTGGCTTTCACTGATGCACGAATCACAGATCCATGCTGATGGACTTCACTGAATGTGTTTTCATCTGAAGGGAGACTAGGATACTGTTATACTGCATAAAAGAAATGACATACACATACATAAATACAAACACATTGGGCAGCAATATTGCTAGCATGGAATGTTGTGTTGATTAAATTGTTAATAATTGCTATCTTTTTTCTCCCCCATGCCCATTCAGTGCCCCCTCAGCCTCCCTGTGTTGGGTTCTTCTCTTTCTGAGCAGCAGTGCTGGGCAAAAACTCAAACAAGACATGTGAACACAAAGACAGAGAAACCAAAGATAAACAGTTTTGTGCCTTCCCATACTAAAGCAGGCACAGCTTTTACAGTGATGGATTTGAACAGTCTCCTTATATGAAAGTACACTTTGGAGGCACCCTGCTGTGATCCTGTTAATTACCAAAGAAGATGAGAACTCTTCTGCTTAATGCGATCCTTTTTACCTAGCGCGTCCGTTCCAGCTGCATCAGTAATCAGACATGCACACTGTCCCTTCTGACTGAAAAGGGGATGTTTTTAAAGCTAAGTCATTTGCCACAATCCTTAAGATGTAGCCTGGCAGAAATTCAATAACTGTTTGTGATATGCTCACTCAGCCTTGCCGCTCAGTGGGCTTTAGGTCCTGACATAAACAGCATTTCCCTTAATCCTAGCCCTGGTGAGAAGAAAGGAGGCTGTCCTGTGTCTTGTTTTATTGGTTTCAAAACACAGAGCAACTGTGTAATTTGATTTTGCAACTGAAACATCAGGGGGAACGTTTTCCCTTTATGATTTTGTAGCCTTTGATGTTCTTTCAAGCTAACAAATGCACGATTCTGATACTCTCACAAGCATATTTAGATTATCTTCAGCAAAAAAGCAAATTGCATTTGCATTTCTGTTCAGAAAGTAAAATGTAAAAATACACTAAAAAAACTTTACAAAAAGAAAAAAAGAGTTCACACGTTAAGATACAAGGACAAGATAGAAAATAAAGAGGAACTTACCTTACAATAAGAGTAGTTTCAGAGCTGGGGGACTTCTTGCATCTCAGTAATTTCGATCCTCAGTTCAGGCAACCACATACTTGTATTAAAGCCAGAGTCTGAATACGTGTGTGTATGTGTGGGTGTGTGTCTAATGGTGTATAATACAGAGATGCATCTATCGATATCCTACAGCATGAAAGACTCTCTGTGCTGCCAGCTGAGATCCCTTACGTTTGCCAGGGCTATGTTGCTGCCTGCTTGGCTGAGGCTCGCAATCCAGCGGGGGGAGCAGGAGCGAGGGATCGCTGCTCGCTAGCTCTTATTTCTCCTTGTTTCCATGGTGGTTAGCGGTGCCTCGTCCACCCTCTGGGCTGTCACTCTGACATGGTGCTGCCTGCTCAGCGGTCATTAATAACTGAGCCCCTTCCACTCCCCAGAGAGGAGCAAGCGCTCCGGCGTGCCCAGCTGCAGCGTAGTGCGCGGCTGCGCCAGTCTGGTTGGCCGTGGGAAGCTGTCTGTTACGTGACACTGATGCTTCGGGGATGGCAGAACGAAACAAGCCTCTGCACACTCCCAGACACCTCTTCCTATTTGTGGGAGTTACAGGACAAGGCTTGTGTTTTCACAGAACAGCTCGGGAGGTTTAAATTCCTTATTTTTATTTTTTTTTTTTAGGGCTATGAAAGGATGTTCTCTGCGTTGGGAACAACTGATTAGAGATCACTGAAGTTCTGCAGAGGTTACTGCAGTTCAGGGGATGCTGTCTGTGGAATCATTCAGGAAAATTGCCATCATTTTGCTGCTTTTTTTTTTTTTTTTAGCGTAAGGAAGTGAAGGATTTTTCATACTCCTTTTCCGTATCTTATTATGTGTATATGTATAATTTGTTTTTGCATGTTTAGCAACAGAAAGTAAGGGCAATAACACGACTTTCAGACAAACCAAGGGAAGTCAACAATGAATTGAGGAAGGGGTTGGTGAAATGTAATCAGTTTCTTTCAGTGTCTCTCTACCTGACTTCTTTGGCCATCCAAGTATGTAAACAAAGGACTGTTGAGATTTTTCCTTTCCTGCCTTCTTTCTTCCTTTGCTTTTCCTTTCTCCCTTCATTGTGCCATGTTCTTTGGTGAAGAAATTTATTTATCTTTCATTTCCTTTCTGTGTCAGAAAAGGGCACTCAAGTTATGGAAGTTTCAAACACTGTGAAATAATTCAGAAATCTTTTATCAATTTAAGGGAAAATCCACACTGACATTTATTATCTTTTCAACGTATAAAAAACAGTAAATGAGACAGATGCTGTTAGGAGAGGGTTTTTTATCATGCATATTGTTTTTTATTAAGGAAATTACCTGGTAATAGAAGACTGACAGCAGCAAAATGCAGAGTTGGTTGTCAACAGGTCAAAACTAAGAAAATGTTGGCTGTCTTGCATGAATTCAGCATTCCAGCCCTGATTGACACAGGCCACCCTCTAGTGGAGCACAGGGAAATTTGGTTCTCATTGCACGCTTCTGCTGTGTTTTTTTCCATACTCTCTAATAACAGTATGAAATATTTCTGAGTATTTAGCAAACAATGTTAAGTTAATGTACTTTTTTTGCAACAGCAATAGCACCAACAGCACCAGATTTCTGTTATGAAATGTTTACTCTTTTATGAAAACTCTATTTCATTTTGATTCACTTTGAGATCATGGACTGCATTATTTTTCATTTTGTTCTGTAAGAACATTATTTTATACTTCACAAAATCACTTAAAATGAAAACTGATTTAAGGCTATGATAACGTCTTAAATATATTTTAGTTTTTAATAATTGGTTGGGGAAAATTTTGTTAAATCTAACTCGCTGGTACTTACATTATTGTGGCTGTAATAAAGCAGCAGGTTTTTTTTCCTTCTTCCTCTAGTTTTTAAATACTGCAACTGTAATAAGTAAGTAAAGAACTTTTATTATTTAAAACCATGTGCAATCCAGTTTTCATACACGCAGCTGAGTAGAACAGTGTCATACATGATGTGCTGGTACTTAAATGATGGGTAGAAAATATATACAGTACTCTGTGGTAGGTGGAAGGCCTGTGGCCCTTCTTTTTTCTCCCATTCTTTTATTATGGACATTTTCTCCCGCCTAATGTGAACTAGAGAAGTGTAATAAAACCACTTGGGGCCAATGCATCTTCAGCTACCTTTCATTTCGTCTTGCCTTGTGCTTGGGACAGGGAACACCTCAGGCCAGAAGGATTTAACATCTCCTTTCTATAGGATCAGAATCAGAGAAATCTTGTCTTCTTTGCACCAGGAGGTGGTTCATAGCACAGTACTTTATGTTCATCACTACAAGCTGCAGATGCAAATAATTGTAAGCTTCCAGAAGTAAGCCTCTGAGTATTCCATACTATTCATCTTAAAAGCCTGTTCTGCTGGGACAGGGCTCAGGGTGTTTTAAGAATGCACAGCCAAAAGCCAGAAATACAAAGTTGCTTGCCATGCTAGATCCCATAGGAAAAATCCTGCTTGATTCCAGCCATGTAGGTAATCACACCTGGTCCTGACAAAAGAT
The DNA here is from genome assembly GCA_036925125.1 of Oreortyx pictus. Lineage (NCBI taxonomy): Eukaryota > Metazoa > Chordata > Aves > Galliformes > Odontophoridae > Oreortyx > Oreortyx pictus. The sequence continues at coordinate 159,708,738 of JAUPFR010000001.1, read as the reverse complement.
GTAATCCAGTGCTCCAGTTTGGAGGCATAAGGTGGGTGGGGGGATGAGAAGGAGGGAAGGTAAAAGAAAAGCTAAGCGAATTTCAAAAAGTCTGGGCAGAATTAAAAATAGGAAGAGGCTATGTTAAAGCTAACTAAGTGCCACTACTTGTCTGATCTCGTCCCATGGAAAAATTAAGATCTGGAGTAAAGGGACTGACACTGTTCTACATAAAGCCCTCTTGTGTTTTGCCCCCAGCTTCACATAGTTACCATCATTCATTCAAAATCTGGCTTTCTAGTTAGCATGAGAATCATGCAAAATCATATTCAGTGATTTGACATGTGAAATTAAGATTATATAAGTGCTTCATTTTGGTTGATTGGTATGGACTGTGTAATTAGAAGGCTAAATAATTAAATCAGTTGAAGTATACTTGCATAAAGAAAGTGAGTTCTTATGATAGAGTATATATGCAATTAAAATACCTCCTTGATAGGCATACATTTACATATTAGTTAAAATGTTATTATACCATAATAAAGTTCTGTCTCATAAAAAAGTGAAATAATTGAATTTTTTAATTTAGCTAATGCAAGGGAACAAATCTTTTTTTTTTTCAAACTATCTGCTGGAGAAAAATGCCTTTTGTAACAATACAATCGGAACGATTAAGATTCATTAAGTTATTTTCCTGCTGATTTCACTACGATGCTTGGTGGTTTTAAAATAGCAGTGTAATCTATTTCACCAGAATTGTATATATAGCTTATTAGGTTACAGGATAAGAAAAAGAAAATCTCAGACTGATAGAGATATGATGAAAGTAATGTATGCTAGCTCCAGGTATCTATTTTGTATGCATTTTATTTGATTACTGGGTCCACATGAAAATAAGTAATTATTTATCTGGACAATTAGTGTGATGCCTAAAAGCCTTAGTTATTAAAATACAATGGTTCTATGCTGGCATTTTTCTTAAAACTGAAAAGTGATTTCAGAACTTGCTTTTTTTTCATAAGGGTGAAGGACAGAGCATCCTTAGTCCTGTAGGCTTATTGTGGTTCAGGGTATTAAAAGACCAGTTCTAGTATTTTTAGGCTCAGATAATACAGCTGTAGTTAAAATGCTGCAAGTGTAGTTTAAAAGCGAATAAATATTGCGCAATTAAATGAAAAAAAACCCCACAAACACAAGTATTTGATTTAAATTCTAAGATGAAACACTTTATATTAAAATTAGCAATTACAAAATTCTTTTTTATGTGCTTATCCACACTAATTATGTCCACATGTAATGCAGCAGACACATTTTAAGTAGCTTTATCAATTATGAATACTTTTGCCCCTTCTGTGCTTTCTGAGGCACTACAGTGACAAGCAAGAGGGTCAAGCGGTGGCTCTTTGCCCTCTTCCTTCCTGTAGCCTGTAGACAAAAAGAGGAAGGAGCTAACGTTTAACATATGAATTCTCACCAGTTCTGCCAAACATTCTCTTCTCCTATCTGCCATGTGAGGTGCGGGGGGATGTTCCATTCTGAATGAATCCTGGAATTGTTCAGGTTCAAGAAAATCTATCTTGTGTCTTCGTCAATGAACTTATTAATTGACTTATTAATTATAAGCAGTTGTCATGCATGATTTGCCTGAAAGAGAGACAGAAAGGCCATCGCTTCGTGTAACCCTGTTCTATTGGCATTTTCAGTGCTGTTTATGCAAGGGCATTAACCTGACGCTGTCACATTCCTTTTTAGCTATTATGGCAACTAACTATTGACATTTTCCTAAGGGCTATGCTTCCATGCAGACAAGAAGTAGCATATATTAATGCGTCTCCCTCTTCAATTAAACCATTTATTTGTTGCAAAAGCAATATTTCTAACTGTGGTTCTTTGGTGTTTTTGTTTGTTTGTTTGTTTGTTTGTTTTGTTTTTAGATGGAAGGCTTATTGCCAGCAATTAGTCCAAGCTTCTAAATACAGCTGTATTTAATATTGGAAAGTGTTCCACTCACCTTACTTAACCCAGTACCAACTTTGTTTTATTAGATCTCAGATTTAGTGTTGATAGGATAGAGATAAAGCAGATGGAATTAAATCTAGGCCATGAACCTGTAAATAGTTTTCACATAAGGATAAGTTCACAAAGCACGAGATACTACATTGAAAGCTATGTACGTAGTAGATGCTATACAACTTGGCAAAATCTGGAACTGCATAGTAAAAGGAGCTGTGTAGCACGGGCAAGTTCAATCATGGGAGGTGGATGAGTGAAGGTGGTGGTGATGAGCTGATGCTTATCTTGGTGATTTAGGAAATTTTGCATTTTCTAGCAAATTTGCCTATTCGTGTAGCAATTATGTTCTATGAAACAGAATATAGAAGCTCCCAAGCAAGAAGTACAGTATGATTCCTTGTTACAGGTCACTCCTACAGTCAGCATCCTGAAGAACCACAGAGGCCTAAAAATCCTTAAACTGTTTCATACTGGCACCTATCGGGTCCAATTCAGAGTAATTTAAGAGTTCTTCTAATTTTCATCTCTGGATCTATTTTCATAGTCAAGAATCTCTGGTATAGCAGCATCCAGTGAAGGCTGGAAATGAGTCACACATAGCAACTGCCACCTCGCTATGCTGTGTGGGAATCTTCATGAAGATGGGGTAGTGAAAAGCAGCTAGAGAGTTCTTATGTGCAGCTGGATTAGGCTGATGAATTATGGGACCTGTAAAGAGGTTTTCAGCCTCATTGTATGCATTCAGTTTTGGAACTCATTTCATCTCTGTATGTTTATGTCACATCTCAGTTTTTGCAAGTCACAGTAGTTGGATATAGTTTATTTGCGTCTTCACAATGGTAGCTCTTCAAGACTGAGATTCCCTTCTTGAATTCATGAGGATCTACCTGTTGTTCGTGAGACCTCATGCATGCATAAGGTATACCTTGTAGTACTGTGACTGAGTTTATCTGTGGCTGTGGCTGGCAAAGGAAATGGTGGTAGTAATGATTTAAACATAGTGCCTAGAACTTTCCTTCTGCTTGCAGCCTGTGGTAGTTCTTAAAGCTGGTGAAAAGTTGTCAAGTTTGTGTCTTAATTGAGAAGAATTTCTTCATTTTTTCCTCATATCTGTTTTCCTTTCTATGGAGAATTAACTGAATTTCTATATTAAACAGACTGACCCTTTTTCTGTTAACACTGTGTGGTGTTACACAGGTAGCATGTGATCAGGGAACTTCAATCCTGTTTTGTTGTAGTTTATCGTGGTTTAGTATTAAAAATGGAAGAACAATATTAATTATAGACTATTTTCTTTTCATTTACATAAATCTTACAGATTATTTAAAAATCTTTCTGAGCATATTAAGCTAAATATTAGTACTGGAATGCCACTTGCAGTTAGTTGTTTTTTCTCTGAGACTGAGACAAATATCATAGTACTTTTCCCATACCATCAGTACCATTCTCGAGCTGTGGTCACAGATAATTATTATTAAGTAATTTTGGTGGTGATGAGGAATGGCGCAGATATGGGCAGTGTGTGCTTAGAATATGGTAACACTAAATTATTGAAATGAATTGCGTGCCAAAGTGAAGTTCTTAGTAGTTTACTTAGAAAATTTCATTTCTTACGATTTGTAGATCTAGAAAATCAATTAAAAGGCTACTAAAAAATGCAGCATCTATACTGATTAGAAAACCAAACTGTTTAATTAGGAGTGCAGTAAATATTTTCATTCTCTTCTGTGATTTAACTGCCAAAAACGGTGGGTGCACATGAAGTGTACTTCGTGGTATATTTCAAAAGTTATCTTTGCACTAGTAAGTTGAGTGTAGAAAAGATCATGTACATAATGACTTACTGGAGGAGGAGCTGTTTCAGAGGCTTTCACATAGTTCCCATTACTAAGGAAACCACTTATTTTGTCTGTGCATGTTTTGAATAGATCTCTCATTTGGAGTCTGGTGCTCAAACACTGGGAATTGCATGATAGCTCTGAGAAAGAAGCAAAGGATACAAAAGAGTCTTAGAAACACCACTACTTTAAGGAATACAATCTAAGAGAATTATATTGCATGCTGCTAAAATTGTATTAATCTTTTAATATATCAGAGGGAAATATCTATGCATGGTTTTTTTTTTCATTCCTGTTAAAAAAACAGAAACTATTAACAAATAAAATAAGGATAATAGATGTTGTTTTGTCCTGTATTTTACATGCCTATATTGTAAGGACACTGAAAAATCCAGTGTACTATTTTGGTAGTATCAAGTACAAATTGTCATTTTCATTTGCTGAAATGATACTTTGTGTTAATTTGAAGTAGGAAGAAGTGTCTGTCCAATGAGAAAGACTAGCACAGTGCTGTGCGGATGGCCATGGACTCAACAGTTGACCAAACTCTTGCTTAGAAAGTAAGCCTGTGTTGGCAAATTTTCTCTTAGATTTAAGACATGAGGACAACCATAAAAACAAATGTACATTGTACTGGAGTCAGCATATTTTCCCCATATGAATAGCACCTGTAGTTTAGAACTAAGTACGTACATTAAAAATCGAATGCAAACTTATCGAATGCATCACTTATTATAAATTGCGTATTCTCACATTGCATGCTCTGAAGTAAAAGGTTGCTTTAGTACCACCAAAAGAATCTGGTTTGAGGTGATATGTATTTAAAAAGCTTAAGTACTTTGATCATGTGGAACTGATTCCAAGCTATTTGTTACAGATGAAAATTGCTCACAGATAAGCTGCAAGTTTCAGAGAGATGTAGTAATCTAACAGATAGTCAGGGAGCTACAGGGAAAGTGTGGTATGTGGTCAGTAAATGTTCTTATTCAGCATTTCCTCTGTCTGCATTAGTTTATAAGTTAGTTTTTTGTTTGTTTGTTTGTTTTTTACAAGTTAAATAGACCAAAACAAGACAAAGACAGAAATTCCTCTTTTAACGGTCTGTAAGTCCCATAACTCTGGAGAGCCATGTGACCAAAACAAGACTATTACACAAAACTAACTTCCTGTGAAAGTAGAAATAGAATCTACCCCTCACGAGCATTAATGCCAATTTAAATTATTTTGAAATGAAGAGCTTTAAGTTGTCAACACTTTTGGTTGTGTGTGATGAGTGATTATTCTTAATATACATTGCAAAGTTCAGGTATCATTGGAGGAGATGAGATTTCTTTAAAAGCTTGTATGCTTTGAAAGGATTTGTGTGTTTTTCTGCAAGTCTCATACAGATTTAAATCTTTGACTATTTTATGAGGGAGAGAATGACAGTTGTGGCAAAGCTGAAATGACCTCGTCTTGAGTTAGGTGAATACTTTTTTGGTGAAAGAAAATAAATGTCTTGAAATTACAGAGATGTCATAATATATTTGTCTTAGCTAATAAATATCAACTTTTAACATTCCCAAATATTTACGTTGTTTCGGTGTTTTACTGATTATGCTTGCTTTCTACTGTCCTATTACATGGATTTACAACGTGTTTACTGTTAAACTAAAAATACTACTTATCCTTAAATTTATCTTTGTAGCAAGAAATTATGTCTTCAATGTTTGGTAATACTGACAATTACTTTTATGGTCTAACTAGTGTGTTTCCAAAAAAGTGAATACAGGATCCAACTTCCCCCTTTACTGCAAAAGAAATAAAATCAATATTGTTTTATAAAATACCTAGTGTAGGAATTCTCAGGGGAAGCTAACATCTGTTTTGTTAACAAGAGTCAGTTTCCCTGGTGAGAACCAGGTAAATGTCTTTGAAACAGAAAGATACTTGAGAGTTAATAATTGAGTATGTAATCCTTACCTGAAAAAAGAGGAATTTACAATCTTTAGTAACTCATCTTAAACATTTGGATAAAAATATCAAATAAAATAAATAATATAAAAAAAATATTTCCGTTCCGAGTAACTTTTATGATGACATCACTGTGTGGAGAAGGCAAATGACATATAGTATAAGAGAAGGAGGGTGTTCTCATGCAGAGCCGCTCAGGGGAATATAGGGATATCATTCAGAAAGGCTGTTTGAACTTTAATAATAGAAATGGGATTACACACCAGGTAGTCTACTATGAAAGGTCATTTGGAGCCAATAACATGCAATTCTGCTGTAAGTTGTGGGCTTATTACTTAGAAATAACTGAGGAAGAAAAACCTCTCTCTTTATTACTGGTTGATCAAGAAGTATGAGCTGACAGGATTGCACAACTGTGAAAAAGGCTAATATGATCCTAGCATGCAGTGGTAGAGTTATTCCAGTAAGGGCTTGGTAGCATTTTGGACATCTCATTTAGAGTGATTTTTTCAGTTGTGGTTTTTTGCTTGAAAAAAAAGGTGAACTCAAGCTGGAAGACATGCAATTAAATACTGTTCAGATGATGGCTAAGTCCACATTACGGAGGGATTTATAAAATCTTGTATTGTATAGAGCAAAAGAGTTAGAGAGAAAATAAGATTCCTGCTGATAAATATATCCTGCTGGTACACAATGAGATGTAAAGCTAGCAGAAGAGCAAATGTGTAAATGACTGTGATTAAACGTAAGTGCGAAAATTAGAAAAGTTTTCTGTTTTTACTTTTCAAGATTGAATCGTGACATCTTGGGAGAGGTTTCCAGTGGAAATAGCTTGGATTGAAAAATAAAAAAGCAATGAAGAACAAGTCAAAACAACCGCAACCCAGATGAAACCAACCAACCTGGGGGAAAGAATCACCCCAAACAAATGAAAGAACAAAATCCTCAGCCTTTATAATACTTGGTTGTATTTGTAAAAGGGGTGTGTTTGCAAATAGCTGGTTTCATGCTTATAGAGGAAGGGGCTGGACTTACCATTTTAGAAGATTTTTGCAGTGCTTTAAGAACACTACTCACCAGGTTTCTGTATAAATCCAGTCCCGCATCTGTGTTCTAAGCTCTGTTCTTGATAATCTTTAGTGCTGAGAAACAGTATTTTCTGTCTCCCCATCTGGTGGGTGGGAACACTTTTTTTCCTTTGTAAAACAGATTCTCTACATTTAAGCCAGCAAGCATCATGATAGAAGTTGAGTGGCAATGCAAAAAAATACATATACATATGCATATACATATACATATACAGTAGAAGAAAGAAGGAAAGTGATATCTCACATTATAGGCTTTGATTTCCAGTCCGCTGTTTCTGGAAACAGTAAACCCTTTGATAATATTATCCAAAACAAATTGTTATCCAAAGATTTATATGTTATGCTGATTTTTGTTCCCATCTGCTACTTTGTTCATCAGATACCTCACTCTGTTGTTCAAATAACGTTTGTTTTGTTTTGTTTTTTTGTTTTGTTTTGTTTTTGCTACTGTGGAAGATAACCAGGCTTTCCAGGTTGAACTATGGGAAAATCACAGAAAGCCTTGTATGCACAAAAAAATCATATCTAAGTCCATTACCTTAAAGGCAAAATCCAAATGCTGCAAAATGGGCTATTTTTTTTTTTTTTTTGTGCAATCATTTCGAACTTTAATTTTGCTGACATTTAGTTTTTCTATGAGTAGCTGTAAGAAATAGTCATAATAAATCTGATTTTTAGAAAGATCTATAATTTTTCATTGGGCCTTAGGTTGAATTTCTCTTTAGCTAATAAGCCACCCATACATTCAGCCATCTTCTGAAGTGGCTTTAATAGGGAAGTAAATTAACTCATTTCAGATTTTCCTACCGAGATACATTCATCAAGGTAACAAACTTGGTGATAGAAGAACGTAAGTGTCTCATTACTGCTAATTTGAATGTTGTGCCAAATGGGCTTTCAGGAACCAGAACACAGGTAGTTTTGGCCTTAGTTATAGCATTAGTTATAATGTTCCAACTGGAGACCCAACAAGTTAAAATGCCTGGGTCGAAGAGGCAGAAATCAAACTGCTGATGAAGTGTCACATTTTTTTCTAAATATACTCTCAAGCCACATATTTTTATCATGGCTACTCTTATTTCAAATGGAGACTACTGAAAGTAACATAAAGGAGACTTAATATTACCATTAACGAATGTGCCTCAAGAGTGTCCTAAATGTTAGATAATTTGGGATGTCAGGTAGGAGCACAAACTTTTGTCCTGGAAAGAAGATTTGAGTAATTCCATTAATTTCACTACACTCTCCTGAGAGTGTGAGTGCAGCTACTTTTGGAGACAAGCCAAAATCTTCACTGCCGCTTACACTGTACTTCGAAGACTTTAATTGAATATTCCTAACTTGGCTAATCATAAATTACATTTGGCTTTGAATTTGGCTTTCCGATGATTCATATTCCCGATGCCCAGTTTTTCCTTTCTCTTTGTGGTTTTGCAAAGAACGTACAGTTGTTTTCTCCTGCCTTGTTCCCAGTTTTGAAACAAAATAGTCTACCTTACTTCTGTCCAGATAGAATATCCTGAGTTGGAAGGGTCTCACAAGGATCATAGAGTCCAACTCAAAAATCAAACCCTATGTCTGAGAGCATTGTCCTAATGCTCCTTGAACTCCAGCATCTTGGGGCTATGATCCACTGCACTGAGGAGCCTGATCCAGTGCACAGCTACATTCTCGGTGAAGAAACTGTTCCTAATATCCAACGTGACCCACCCCTGATTCAGCTCCATGCTGTTTTCTCAGGTCCTGTCGCTGTCACCAGAGAGGTAGATGTCAGTGCTGCCCCTCCATTCCCCTCATGAGGAAGCTGTCTCTCCCACTGACAGTTCAGGTCTCTGTCATTGCTAGTTTCTGTCCTGGGATGAAGATTTCAGTCCTCTGCTTCCATCTTAAATTTAGTGAAGTCTTCATCGGCCACTTTTGGGGATGTCAGAGGAAGGGCTAAAGTGGAAAGACAGAAAGAGATATAGCAAGGCACATGCTTCACAGGTAAATGCTTTGAAAGGTTGTAAGGCAAGTAAATTGAAAAGTAAATATTCTGCCTTAGATGAGCTTGCGATAGAGGCTTCTGCATGGCATGTGACAGTGTGACCTCTTTTCTTTACCCATTCTCAGCACAGCTGTACTACTTCAAGGGTCCTAGGGCACCAAATACCCAGTGTCTCTATGCAAATTTTTATACTACTCTGTGCCTTGAATAAATTTTTTCCCTATAAAGTTGGAACGTCTACATTCAGAATTTACGAAAGCCCATTTAAATATTTATTTATAAATGAGCCTGACATTTTCTATATATTTATGGTCAATCTTTATTTCTGTGTTTAAAAAAAGTGCTCTACAGATTGCTTTTTTTTTTCATGGGAGGCTAAAATTTTATGATCTTGGCTCAGGATAGGTATGATATGAATTATTATCCTTATTCTATACAGTTTTTATAGTTCTTCTGAGTCAACCTAAATGACAAATGCTTTTCAATGCAAATGTAAATGGCAACAAATTAAGCCTGTTTATTTTTTTTTTCATAATACACAAATCACTAAACAGTTAAGATATGCTAATCAGCTGGCTTAAACTCAGAGGAAGTGGAAGAGTCCAGAAAGGTTTGGAATTTTAAGACAGGTTTCCTGACTTGCAAAGTATCTTCTGTGTAGGTCAGTAACTCACAATTACTAACCGTACGTGTATTAGTTGAAGCATAAATGTGTCACAACCTTTACATAGCATGAAAAATCAACCCTTTCAGAAGAGCTCCAGTATTAGAAAGCTCTTATAACACATGGTAAATCATTTTGTTCTGAGAACAATACTTCTGTTATTTTACCTGTGTCTAAATCCTGTGAATATTAAAATCTTCATACCCTTTATAACGCATTTAAAGAGAGTAACTGCTTTTAAACAATTAAAGGCTGTAGGTTTTTATTTTTGAAAGCATTCTGTAGGCTGTATAAATGCATACCTTTAATGCTGTGGGAGTCATTCATTGGGATAATACTCTGTCTCTCTAAAGAGCGTCTTGAAACAGTTAGTAACAGCAACATGGGGCTTGTTTGTTAGCTAATTTTGTTAGCAATAATTTGTTGATAACATCTCAAGGAAGCATGGCATCATTCTCACTTTCACTGACAAATCATTCCACAATGTACTTGTTGGGGATGAGGTAGATGATATAATAACATCATTCATATTATGAGGTTCAGAATTAAAGTTTTATACAGAGAAACTTCTGATTTTCTTGAAGCCATGAAAAATGTGAAAAGATAGCTTTCATGGTAGCAATCCCTGCATATACCATGGTCACTTTTCCAAGCCCTAATGTAAACTTTCTTTTTATATGCTTTAAAAGCAATTAACCAGTAAACTAATTTAAATATTAGCAAGCAGTGTGTATAAATGAAAATATGGATAAAATGTCAGTTCAGTTGAAAAATATTGTATGAATTACTGATTTCTCTGTGATCAGAATTTCGCATCTTGGTTTAAGCCACATTAGGACAAAATAAGTCCAGTAAGAAGAAAAGATAAAAGAGGTTATTTTTTTGAAATATTCAGCTCTAACAGTTAATTAATGATTAACTTACTGTGTGCATTTCTGGATGGAATTTGGTGTAACACTGTCTTTGCACTCCCCATCCTGTTTCTTTCTGTGTTTGGGTGTGTGTATGCATACACATTTCTAATGAATTTGGTTTTAAAAAATACAAGTGTATCTGCAGGTGGTATGATTCCATTTTCCATCAAATGTTACCCCGTGTTAGACAAAAGACATTAGATGAACTTTTTGCATTATTCTACTTTCAAATCTTTTTATTATCTACTCTTTTGTTCCTTATGGCTACAATATTCTAGTTTTTACTGTTCCCTACTTCCACGGTGTACTTGGCTTGGAAACTTGAGTCAGTTACTAAACTCAGTCATTCTTGTAATTGTGTGTGTATAAGTATATGTATATATATATACACACATATATATGTAAATACATTTTATATAATATAATATTCTTATGTATATAAATAAAGCATAAATGTATACATTAGTATATGTATTATATGTCTTCATTCTCTAAAAGATAGGTCTGTAAGCTGGTTCCAAGTAGTGGCAAACGCATACAGCACAGTAGAAAACCATGTGAATGTGCAAACATGTCCAACAGGGTTTTGAAAACACTTAATTAGCCTAATTCTCATTAGCATGGAAAGAAGACCATACTGACCTAGCAGTTCAGCTCTGAGTTTCAATCCTGGCTGTCTATATTATACAAGGTGCTCACAAATTAAGGTCCAATATTAAATGAGATTCTTTTTGTAGGAATCTAAAGTGAAAAAAAATACGGCTATTTCATTTTTCTGTTCTTTTATCGGGCTATGAAAAGACCCATTGGCCTAATGAGCAAATGAAAGAAAATTATATTGTTTTGCGTGGTGGGTGATTATTTCTCTTGATTCTGAATCTTTTTGTTTGATAAACTGGCTCGTTAAATACTTGATTTACATTTAGTATTCTAGTCCATCTGTGGTGCTGCTTACACTGTTGGATAATAATTATGTTTTCAGATTTGTTTTTAAATATATTGTATAACCAACGGCAGCATGCCATGAGTAGAGCAGTAATACCTTTGCACAAAGCTGTATAGCTTATGTATGAGGCTTATGATCATTAACATCAAGCTGCTTATGTATTTAAAATCCATGTTATAGTTCATTTCCTTGTGTACTACTTTATAGATTTTGTAGAGCCTTTGCCATATTCATCATATATCTATAAGCACTTAGATATTAGCTTCTTTTTTTCTTCTTTCTTACAAAATACAAAATTTTGGGCAGATAAGTTTGAGCTGTCTTTCTTTTCTAACCTTACTTTTATGCCAGAACATAAGATGCTGAATTAAGTCTGCTTGTGAGGCTGCTCTACAGGTGTAAAACATATATTGATAAAAGATTATTTGGAGTAACGTTGCTTGCCAGTGTAGCCACTTAAGCCTTTCTGTAATTTTTAGTGCAGTGAAGAAATATCTGCTTTCCGTATAGTGTTAACATTTTTGAAACTGGCCTCTTGTGTCTTACTGCAATTCATTTACTTATGTGAATTTTAAGGCTATATTATCCTACACCTGCCTCCCAAGTTTTCTGTTTTTGCCTGTGGGTGGATTAGATGAGCAGCCTTATTTTGTATTCTTTGATTTTGTCATGTGTTTGAAACATAGCCACGTATTTTAATATTCATTATACATTTTTTGTCCAAATGATTGAATACATACCTAAACTTCTGTAGGAAGTGTTATTTGCCAGTAATATTTGGAAGATTTTTTACAGTGAACACTGGTTTGTTTTATAGTCATTCATATCTTCCTCACTCTCTTTGTTGTTCTGTCTGTTATGTTCAAATGTGTACATGAGGAGTGAGGCATTTACTGAGTCTGATGAATGTCCTTAATGAAGTTTAAAGAGAGAGGCACAAGGGCTACAAGGCTATGTATTCAGGCAGGAACATTGCACACCAGTGCAAATTATACAAAAACTTTAAGCTGAATCAGTCTTTCAGTCTTTTATAATGATATCATGGTCACTGCTTATCAGATACTTAATACATGATATTATTGTATTTCTAATCTTAGAAGTGTCATTAGGTTTACGTGCCAACATGTGACCTATAGCATTATTTTCAGCACTATATTTTGATGCCTTAAAAACTGGCCTTGTAGAAGAACTTAATTTACATTTAAATAATAGGTTGTGATAAAGTATGCAAAGGGATAAGTGCATTCTAACGTCTGAATTATTTAGAAAAATGTACAAAAGCTGGTAAAAAAGGTCAGATGGAGAAAGGCAAAATTAAGCACTGTATTTTCTATCTGACGCTGAAGTTTATTCCAGAATTCTTATTGTCAAGTTTAACAATTTTCTTTTAAAAAGAAACTGAAGATGAAGCTGCAGTATGAGATGAGAATGCTAAACAAGTTATATATATATGTAAAGGAAAATTTGATTTCTAAGCCAGGGACACATGAAGTGTAGATAAATGATTTGGAATTTACCGAATTGAATACTCAAATAGTGTCATTATATTAGAAAACAGTCTTGTGCTTATTTTCATGTAGCAATGGACAAAAGAATAAGATAGCAAATCTTTTATTCTCCCTGATCCTATTTGGAGTTCACAAGTAAGATGAAGGATGGATAGCAATGCTGGGAGTAAGTAGAGCTGGTAATCAGGCAGGGAATTTAAAAAAATGAAAAGTGTGCTGAGGCACATGAAAAATCTCCCTGGATAACTATTGCATGAGAAATGTAGTACACCTTTGGTACACAAATGTGGGATGTTGCAGTTAAAACAGAAAGAAATGTATATCTTTACATGAGGATTTTGGGTGGTTTGGGAGGAGATAAATTTCTTAAGTGTTTATCCTGGAATCTATTTTCACATGTCCACAAAACCCACATGCACTAAAAAAAATGCATCAGATGGGCTGAGAAGATGATTTCACCATTTCCAGAAGTTCTGTTCTGTACATTCATCCTTGCTGCTGTTTTATCTTTGTCTTCTGCTCCTGTATTAGTTATTTGGCATGTGTTCTCTGTTCTTATCATTGCTTCCAAGCAAAAGAAAAATTATATGCAGGCTAGGAATATGTTTAGGTACTTCTGATATGTATTTTGAAAACAAACAAACAGATGAAAAACCTACCTTGTGTGCTTACCAATTTTGAAGGATTGCTGTTGAAGTGGATTTTGGAAGATGTGAAAATTTTGGCTTTCAGGAAAACACTGCTTATTTTTCAAGAACTTTTCTGTATGGCCAAAAAGTTAATTGGGTCAGAACCTCTTCTCTTTTCCAAACTCATGTAATAACTGTGGGAAATTTTCTCAGTTGCTACGTTGGAGTGTAGCATAGAGCCCTTCTCACAAGTCTGTTCACTCCACTGCCTCTTGTCCTCATTAAAGTTTCATGATTTTTAAAGGCAAAGTTAGTCTTTATTCAAATAAGGAATTAAGTCATAAATATTTGGAGAAGACACCTCATTTAATGATCTATTTCTGTGTCAGCAAGTATGCCCACACTACAATGCTATGAGATTGTGAATGCCTATTTCAATACTGCATGGTGGTGTTGCAGAATGTATATTTTTTTCTCTTGCGCTTCTTCTGAAGGAAAAGAATATCTTTTCTTAAACTTTTCTAATGAACCCATTAGCCATTTGACACTACCAGAAGTTCACATTGTGGAATGTGGCTGAGTTAATTACTTAAGTCCAACTTCTAAGTTCCCTTCAAGCAGTTAATTTGACATCTACAGTAATGTTTTTAAAACTGACTAGCATACCACTTGGTTTTCAAATACAGTTTCAAATACAAGTAACTAATTATTAATATTACAAATTCTTCATTTCTATTGAAAGTCTGCAGATAAAGTCTTTCTGAAGGAAGAAAGAAGTAGAAAGATAAGCGGCATTCTTTTATGGAGGAAAAAAAAAATAAAACAGTAGTGAAGCTTTTGAGAATAAAGATACTTTTACTATTTTTTCTCATTATTTTAACAAAAATATGTTGAAAATAAAACCAAACCTTTCATTTGTAGTACCTAAGTATTATCTGTTTTTTTTAGATGTACCAGTGATGCAGGTGGAAAAAAACAGTGTTAAAACATACAGAGATGTTAAAGGTTGCTAGAACGTATGTTTTTGATGTATGGCCTGTTATAATGAAGGAACAGTTAGCTGATAGTGTTCAAGTTGAATGAGGAGCAAATTATTAAATGTCTGTTTTTCAGGGAGAGTGGACACAATAGAAACCATTGTCAAGAGTAGCACTTGTCTGCTTGGGATTGCCTCAGCAAAAATGAAGGCTGTGGTTTCAAAACTGGGCTTCCACAGCACCAGAGGACTTCCTGGTCTACTTCATGCCTCTTCGTTCCTTTTCTACTCCTTGCTGAGTGTTCCCGTCACTTAACTTCCAGGCATGCAATCTATTGTATTTTGGGTATTCTGTTTTGCTGTAGGGTGAGTGCAAGCAGTTCCACGTGACTGAGTAGTACCCAGAGAAGGAGTGCATGGCTAGAAGAAGGGAAAAAGAACAGCAATAGCACAGAAAGGAACGGGGGAAGAAGATCTATTCTTTTGTTGGCAACAAGCTCTTCTTGTACCTTGGGTGACCTAGTACCATGCCATGAAATGTCCTTTGCAAATTAACCTGCTGCAGTTCTCCCAGCCTTACCCCAAATCCAACTGCTTGTTCCTGTTGCCCTCAAAGATTCTTCTAGCCCCCTGGCCCTTTGCTCAGCACTGTCAGACTGCTGGTATTTGGTAGAGGCAACAAGCAAATAGTGGTTTTCCTAACATCCTGAAAGAGTGCAGTGAGTGATGGTGCCAACAGATGCTGTAGCCAGGAAAAGATAAAGGCTAATGGCTAGGAAAAGACCTTGGCAATCAGCTGTTAGACAGACTGAGGCTAGTGAAGAACTGCAGGGTAATGTCTCTGAAGTGTCTGCAGATTACACTGCTGTTGAAAAAAGTACATCCTTCATTTCTGGGCTTGCTTTTACCCTGATGCTGACTGTTGGCACAAGCACTTGTATGATAAACTGGATAGAGAAGCCGACTTGGCTGAAAAAATAGCATTTTCTCCCCCTTTTGAATTAGTGTAATTCAGATTAGTGCTACTGCTGAAAGACATTTTTATTGAGTTATGGCTTAACTTGGAGGCAGTAGGAAATATTTCTCTGAGTACAAAAACAAAGGCCATGAAGCTGGCTGATAGAAGAAGACAAGAAAGTCAGATCAGGCAAGTCAGAGAAGCAAGGGTGAATGAAAAAAAAGAAGTGTAGTACAAAGTCTAATTAGGGACTGATAAGATTTTCCTGTTATAAGCTGGGAGTTATAATTGAAAGTGTCAGAGGAAGAGAGAGATCTGGCTTTATTAGTCTAAGGCTGACTAAAGCCACAAATGTGACATGGCAATGAAAAAGGCAAGTGTAAAGATATATCAGGATGTCTCACCATGTTTTTCAGAGAGAAAGGAAAATATTAAAGTCAATGAACATGATACTAGCAGAATCTAATCTGGAATTCTGTTTGTAGCTTTGGTCACTTATGATCGAAACATGAGTTCTGAAAGGAAGAGGTGCAAGATGGGTAAGGGAAATAAAGTCTATTTTATGCAGGTGTTATTAAAGAAATCTGATTTTCTGGGCTTACAGAATAAAGAATTTCTGCTGTATTTCTTTCTTTTCAAAGAGAAAAGCACTGCAAGAGCAAGAGCATCTATTTAAGCTGTAGGGCAATGTTAGCAGAAGAACAAATGTGTATATGTTGGCAGTCATGACTTATATTGTAGAAATGAGAGACAACAACTATCTGGGAGTGAGATTCTGGATTAGTCAGTAAATGTGCAGGGGTTGTTCCTTGTGTTAGTACTAGGATTCAACCTGACCACTGGTCACATGGAATGTATAAATTAAGTAATTGTAAAAGCTGAGAACTAGATCTAGAATTCAAAAGACATTCTTTCTAAATTGAAAACTTTTTACTCTGCACCAGAAATGCTGGAGGGTAGAGGCAAATTGGGAGCAATTAGGCACTTGCTTCTTACATT
Organism: Oreortyx pictus; assembly: GCA_036925125.1. NCBI lineage: Eukaryota > Metazoa > Chordata > Aves > Galliformes > Odontophoridae > Oreortyx > Oreortyx pictus. The sequence continues at coordinate 159,692,286 of JAUPFR010000001.1, read as the reverse complement.
AGAGAAAAACAATTGGTTACATTTATTTTAATTATGATACTTAGTGAGACTGAGGTTTATTTTCTAAGACCTGAAAGACAATGATTTTTAAGTGAAATTTATACATTGCAGTAATTTATCTCCTTAAGTCTTTAAAGGCTTAGGATTTCAAAGAACAAAAAATTGAGGTCATGAGGGCATATGAGGGCATATATAGTGAAGAATACTTAAGGGCTACAAACAAATGAAAAGATTAAACTTGTTCAGTAGCTGATGGCATGTGTAAAGCTGGTAAGATAGGTCACAAAATGATATCTCTATTTACAATTTACAGTTAGCAGCTTTTCAGAAAAATATTAATGAGAAGTATAAGTTCCCTTTGATATCTTCAGCTTTTATGAATTAACTTCACCTCTATAAACAAAATGGAGTATTTCATGTGATTTATTACAGAATATTTTGGCGTTGGTGCTAACAGTGTTGGCAGTTTTTCAAGTAGAGGGAAGATGAGAAGGGGACCACTAATTTTAGACTAATGTTATCTTGTGCAGCTTGCAAAACCTCTGGACTGATCCTCAGGTTTGCTTTTACATTTCCAGTTAAAATTTTAGTTTTGATTGCTCTTCCCGAAACATTTCATTTGGGGTACAAATAGTGAGTATTTCTTTCCTGTGAATTGTATTCACTTGAACACACTGTGTTTCTGTTGTAGGTGAAAACAATATGAAAAATAAAAAAAAGAAGAATAAAAAGATTTAAAAGGTTTTAAGTTTCAGTAATTAAAAATTCCTTTACATGTTAACTTTGTAGATTTTATAGCAGTATGTTCTCCGAATGGTATGTCATTGATATAATAAAAGTAAGAGCAAATAAAATAGAACAATAAACTGGAAGATAGTCCCTGGATTTTCTGAAGATGCTTCAGTGTAGGTTCTCAGTTTAGAAATGTTTATGATTTTCTGCATAGTGATGTTAATATTGGAATATGAAGAACTTCTCTTCCTTCTTGAAGCTGGTATGTGTACCGTTGCTTTCAGAGAAGTCATAGTAAAAGGAATCTATATATGAAATACATGGGTTGTTCCAAAAGTAATGCCTCCAATTTATTTCCAAAGAAACTACAGCAAATACTAAGAACATAATAACAGTATTTAATAGACCAAATTTTCAGCTACAAAACTATTTTTCAGTGTATTCACCACCATAAGCTATGCATTTTTGCTGGATGTGAACAAGAGCCTGCATGCAGTGCTTATAAAAATCTGCACGAGTGCAGGTGACCCATTGTTTCACAGCTGCTATGATGGTGTCATTGCTAGGAAAAATTTGCTCACACAGTCCAACTTCCACTGTGCTCACATTCACTCTTTGGTCTCCATAAATATTCAGCAAGTATTGATGAATGTCAGTGGATGCAGTTTTCTCCACATGGAGGAATTCAATGGCACACCTTTGCTTTGTGCTTCAGTGCAATAAAATAGGAACCATTACTTTCAGAGCTACCCTCATACATAAACTCCCCTATAAAATTCCTTAAAAAGTAGAGCTTTTCAACCTAAGAATTCTGGATATTGAGATGTCTTTACTAGACTAACTATGTTTCAGACTTTTCAAAATGTGTATTCTTTAGGGTTTTATATGGAGTAGAAATATGTTTCCCACATTCATTTTTATAAATTTACACTCATTCCAATATATTGCATCTCCCTCATTGCTGCCTTGAAGAGAACAGTCTGTAAGTGCCTTCATTGTTAACTTCAGGTGTAACAGTCAATACATATGCAAATTGTTGAATTCCTATACTTTCTAAGTACACTCTGTTCGTTTTTCTCTTAAAATGATAGAGAAGTTGAAAGCATCAGTTCTCTAAGCAGTCTGTATTTGTACGTTTTTGTGAATAAAAAGGAGTAATGCATGTTTTTCTCTGTCCCTTAACACCACAAAGCACTTACACTCAGCTCAAGAAGGTATTCCAGCCAAGGGAGCCCTTTAATCCATAGTTAAATGCTTTCCTGAAGCATGGCCAGGTGGAATAGATTGCCAACATTTCATGTCATGAGCAGTAGTCTACTCTTAGTTACGTACATCTACCTTCACTACAATTGACAGCTTGCTTAATATAATTACTGCTACAAATCTAATGTACAGTTAGGAGCTTTTTACAAAGTATCTCCTTTAACTTTTAAGTTGTGTAGAGCATTCATGCTTTCTTCATTTGGGGCCCAAGGCCCATTTTGGACCTCTGGTACATAGCGATAGTCATTCAGCTAGTAATTTAAAGCATCTATAAATTGCATAGGCTTGGTGTGTGGTAGCATAGTTGGTGTGTAGCATTGAAAATCTCTGAGCTAATTATAAACTTCAGTACCAGCCAATGTTGTGCCTCCAGAGCTGCTCCAGATGTGCTCCTTCCAAAGTGAGGTCTGACACATGGTTCCAGAGTTGCAGTGATAGATAATACTGAATGTAACGTTTGTATATCATATAGTAAATCATTTGTACGCATTTTAAACATCTTTTTAAGGACCAAATATAACTCTGTGGACAGAGACTTAAGGCCTTGTCTTATGAAAAATTTGATCCCAGTATTTGCTTTAGTGCTCATCCTTTCTTTTGTAAATATTATCAGTACTGAGCCTGACACTACTGACTGCTAAAGAAATTTAGGTTCATCAGATTAAAATCTAAATCTATACAATTTCTTATATAACTTGAAAAAATAATATTGTGTTGGAATAGATGAAAAAGGGCCCTCACATGGCATGTCTTTCTACCTTTTGACTGTTTTACAGTGGTCAAGCATGCTGGATAGAGTGTAAATGGCCTTCAGTTCTATCTGCAGTGTTCTCATTAACATGAAAAGAATAAAGATATATTCATTTCGAGGTTATCTAATAGATATGATTAGGATGTGTGCATTTGTTCTCATGATTGTAGGCTTTCTGTGTGATTTCTTTCCTTGTTCTTTAGCTTTCACAATCTGATTCATTGCAGATATAAGCTTCTTGACTAAGATATGCCAGCAGTCATAACAATACCAATAAAATTATTGATTTTTATCTTTGTTGGTCAGACACAGAATGCAAAACCAATCCATATGCTTGAAAGTAAAAAAGTGAGACTCATGCAGGAGCCACTGGCTGCCTTCAGAGCAGCTATTGCTCTTCCTCATTCCTGCTCTCAGACACTGGTATAGTTTCGCATGGTGTTGCCACTGCAGTCCTTGGCCTTTCTTGGGAGAATTTTTCCTATCATATGATCTTTTAATTTTACTCACTCTGATTGTTCTGTTACTACTGCTTTTCAGATTAAGGACTTTTCATTATCTGTCCCCTGTAAAGCACAAGGAAAGCCCTTTTGGCCTTCACACTGACCCATTTTCTTCATAAATTCATAATGGTACTTTGCATTCCTCTGAAGTATTCTGTTGGTACTGATCACTCCTATCAGGAAGAGGAAAACCCCAATGATTTGATTCATTCTTGAACACTGCACTGTATTAAATAAGCCTGTTATGTGTTTGTGAGAAAGCAATATGGTAGAAATAAAAGCTGAAACTCTCGGCTTGTTCCTTAATAGCTGCCTATTTTATTGGAAGTGAAGTTTGATTTAACTTCAGGACTGTTGGCCTATATATCTTTACCCAGCAGTGTAAGAAAGGAATCTCAAATGAATACTAAATTTTTTTTGTAGGATGTCTGTACAGCGTACACATGTAAAATTTTATAGTGATGTTTTCATTAGTTGTCTTTCTTTTCAAAGTAAAACTACAGGAAATTGCTTGTGACTGGGGTGACATCATGAATTAGAAAGGACATGAATTCAATCTCTCATAGAGGCAGCTGTGTCTGGTATTTTAATATGGTTTTGGGGAAGTACAAAGGAAGGCTAATTAATGTGTTTCTGTAAATTCTACAGATTACAGTGTTTAACCACAGTCAGTTCTGCAGTTCTGCTCTACCAGGGAAGGAAATGGTGGTTGTCCTGTCTGTGTCTGTGTAGTGATTTAGGGTCTATGCAAACAAATTATTTAAAAACTGTGAATGCTCTGGTTGCTAAAGACAAAAGCAGTTAAACCACAGACTGATGAAAATAAGTCTGTGACAAAATAATTTTATACTAAATGTAGAAAGAAAGATTTCAGATCATATGGGGATAAGTAATTAAACCGTGAAATTCAGTACAACGTCACTATGACTGCAAAATATAAAGTTTTTTTCTGTAATTGAGAAAAACTGTTAAGGTTGTCAACACTGGTGCATACGAATGTAGCACTGAAAAGCATACTGTGCTTTATGGAAGTGGTGAAAAGCCCTGTCTCCTTGTTTTAAGGTCTTGTCCTTTTCTTGTTTGATTTTGAATTCTAGCAGTGACAGTAACAGAGGCATAGGCACTGGGAATAAGACTTCAGTGACAATCTGTATTATTACTACCATATTCAGCAGACTTCTAGTTTTGCTCAGATGTCCTTATGCACGCAGTGAGATACCTAAGCTATTGCTTATGTCTTAATCAGTTTGGACCTTTCAATTTTTAATGTATAACATAGAAATAATCTGTTCTACTCCTTGGTTTCTAGGATGTCTATCGCTTTAAGGATTCCTAATTATATTATTTCTAGTTTAACTTTTGTTAAAGTCAGTGCTAAGTGAATTGTCATAAACAATGAGGAAAGAAAATATGAACCGTAAACATTAAGGTTCATTTGTCACTAAGATTCAAATGGGAATAAAATGATCCAGAAACTCTGTACCAGCTAAACTAAGTTCTCAAAAAAAAAAAAAAAAAAAAAAAAGATTTGTAAATGTGGTAATAGAAATGATATTAGGGATTTCTTCACAAAGAATATTTATACCATAAAAGTAATGACATACGAGACAGTTTTAACGTTGGGATGGGGAATCACCAGCTTAGAAGTATTTTACACTAATAAAGATATCCTACCCTTTGTACTTTGTTAAACATATTTGTGTTGACTTTATTTCACTAAAAAAATAGGAGTTTTGCTGCTGGGTTTTGCATGTGCTACTAACGTGACAGTTGCAGTGTGTTATTTTATCTGAGCAGAGGGATTGATGTCACTGGGACAGCCTTGAGACCTGAGCGTTTTGACTGCCAGTTGAAATTAGGCCAAAGAAGGAAAAGAACAAATAAAAAAACCTGCAACGAGAAGAATTTTTTTCTTGTGGAGTGTTACATTTTTATGAAGTGAAAAATCAATATGTAGAGGAACGTTAATTTTATTACATGTTAAAATTTTAACTGAGTGAGAGAGCTTGACTTGATGTAGCCCAAGCTGGAATGAAGGCAGTTGGGCTGAGTGTGCTGTAGTCCTCAGAGCTGTTCCTTTCCCAGGTGTACCGTATTTAGGCTTTCTCTTAGTGAAAATTACCACTTCACTGATTCATGCAGATACTAAAGATCTATAGATGACATTTCATTTTGCTTTAAAATTGAAATGCTTTTAGATCACTTTACATCAGAAGCTCTAAAGATTTGAAGTTTTGGATAATAAATGTGACTATATTAAGTGGAATGTAAGACTTCTAAGCCTCCACAGATTTTGATAATGTAATTATTTACTTCCTTTGTTTTCTGAAATCCAGAACTATTTTACCTACCATAATATCAGTCATATAATGAAATAATATATGGTAATTTTCATATTTTCATAAATCCTGTGTTTTGTGTCTTTTAAACAATATGTTGTTTGGCTCTGGCTTTGTATCAGGTAATTTTCAAATTATCTGCCATCAGGCTAATGCTATGCAAGGTTTCACAGGTAATCGCTGTTGTGCATTTTCTTCCAGTAGGTGAAACAACAGGTGTTCAGATTCTCCAGAAATGTATCTGACAGTAACTCTTAGCAGACTTGGACTTTTAAGCAAAACTGTGAAATTTTAATGCTGAGGCCGACAAAAAATATTAAGATAATAGAATATTTTTTTAACAGAGGAAGAAAGAAGAATATCGTAATGTGGTCTAATGTAACCACAAACTGCAAATGCTTCTTGGAGAGGAAAAAATCTTTAAAATTATTAGACGTCTCTAAGAATTTCACTGCCTATTTTGTATGAACTGATAGTCTGGTTTAGGTATGGGAAATATGGATCTTGATTTCTGTGATTGTATGTCTAGTGTTTTTGTACCTGTTCTTTAGATTAGCAGATGTACTTGCTGATACATATGAGGCTAAGTTCTCAGCTTTTTAATGATTTAGTATTAATAGCTGAAGTTGTTATCAGTTCATTAAACGATCCATTGAAAACAGTGCTACCTGACCTCATGAGCTTGCTTTTAAAGCAGCTACCTCTTGTAAATGTAGAATCAACTTTATCTAAATTATATCTGACAGTTTTCTGCTTAACCCACTCTTAATAGCTTTCAGTGACTGAGTGGTGTAAGCTAGACTCTATTTCCTGAATTTACTTTATGTAATAGCACAGGAGTCAGTACCAACAGTCTACATTCATTAAGTTGCAGAATCATCTTTTGTTTCTTTTTTTTTTTTTTAATGGCTGCTATTAACATTTAAAAGGGAGATTAAACTCTTTCTATAATGGAAATATATATATATAAAGTTATCTTTTCTGGTAAAATGAGCTATGATTCTGGAGTATTATATAATGAAGGTATTTTATAATTTATTAAATGTTGTTGATGCTGGGTTATTATGTAGACTTATTACATACAAATTTTTACTGTTACATGGTAAAAATTAAGACATTTTATATCAGATTGTAGATGCATTCCCTTCCAGGCATACGTAAATTGGTATCCCAAAATGTACTGACAGTGACTCAATGGGTTGTTTAGGATAGTTAAAAAAAAAGTGAGGATAACAAAAGTTTAGGTTTAAGAGGGAAACATTAAATACCTGTTTCTATTTTATGTACATATATTTGCATACATGTGCATCTATATCTGTGTATGTATTTATGTTCAAATTATATATACGCTGAAATTATAAATATTTTAAAATTTGTATTTGGGATACATGCAAAAACATGTTTGCAGCAGGCATCCCTTTTTCAGAAGACTGACTTGTAATTTACAGTTGTTGTAGTATTTCTCTTTGTTCCATTTACCCTGACAAATCAGTTCAACCCTTGCCTTTTGTTTTTCTTTTTAGATCTTAAGTATCCAACTGTGCTATTGGGTAATTTATAGGTGAGAAGGGAAAATAAAGCCTGAAGTCAGAATTTCAACAAAAGTATAGTCTAATTGTATTTGCCACGTAATTTGCTTCTGTGATTTGATCAAATAATTCTATCTCTGTAGCAAATGTCTTCATGATGCATTTTAGAATGGCTGATTAGTGGATAACTGCCTTGGAAAATGGAATAAAAATCACATTCAGAAATTTTAGATGTCTTTCATTCCTAATGGAATTCTAGGACTATCTGAGATATATTCAGCTTCCAAACATGACAGGTCTAAGCTGGTCAACAGTGATAATTCTGTGTCTGCTGCAGCTTCATCTAGAATGAACACTTAGTAGAAGTTAGGATATTACTGGCAAGGGGTCGTCCTTATCTGAGCAATAATACCTGTTCAGATCTTCACAAAGGTACTGTTAAACCTGAGTCACTAAGTTTAACAACACATTAAAAAAAATAGCAATGATTATTTTATTTTGTATTTTTAAGTTTCAGCCTGATAAAGTTCCTCTTAAGCATAAGTGTTTAAATATACATCCAACACCTTGAATGTTAAGAATTTTAGATGCAGATTCTGAATTTATTTGTGTAGCAGTAATTTGATACTAGGATACATGGTGCTCATGCTAGTGCTGCCTTGAGATTTCACTACAGATTTGAAGAGGGATTAGGGAAAACTTATCTTTGAAATGCTATTTTTTCCCCTACAGCCAAGTAAAATGACTTTGAGGGGAACATACATCAAAACATTAAAAGAATGTCATATTGCTAATAAGTAGGAATTTTATGAGATAATACATCAGGCGCATCCAACCCACAGCCCACCCTGCCCATCCTGCAGCCACCCCCTGCCCTATGCTATCATGGTGGCAGCTCTTCCCCTCCAGGTGTCCTGGCCTGGCTGCAGGCATGCACCCATCACTCAGCAACAACCATACATCTGTGTGCTATTAACCCTATTGGGGCTGAAACTAGGACACGGGGAAGGCATGGTGCAATGCCACACTCTCTCAGCTGAATTGAAACCCACTTGTGTTGCTTCTGCTTCTTGGTGAGTAAAATGTGGTGACGGGCGGTAATAGTATTTCGACCTACCTAATGTCATCTCAAACGAGAATAGAATGCAAAAAAAAAGGAAAATGGAGGATGAAGAAAGAGTGCTCAACAAAAAATGAACAGAGGAGTACTTTTTTGTTGAGACAAATAATATGACATTATGCTTAATTTTAAGGGAATCGTGTCAGTTTTCAAAGATTACTATTTGGAAAGACAGCGCATGTAAAAACATGCTGACTAATTGGATGCATATTGAGGAATGTTTTATAAAGACAAAATAGTCAAAACACTAGAACGGTATTCTAACCCAGTGAAATAGTTAATCATCACACAGTGAACTGAAAAGATAATAGAGGCTTTAGGGTAGCATTAAAACATAATTGTTTTTTTTCAAGTAAAGACATGTAATAATCATTACAAACACATGGAAAAAATAAGTAATATAAAACAGGAATTCTTATTGCAAAGTGTGATAAAATATTTAAAGAGTAGCAAAATAATCTTGAAATGTAGGTAATAATCAAGTATGGAATGCAACTAGAGTTGTTTATAACACAGATATTTCCTTTGTCTGCTTATACATAGTTCTTTATGGCTTAAAGAAGGAGTGGTGACAATGTATAAATACATGAGACTTTAAATACTATTAGTAATATGTGCTCAAGTCAATTAGGAAGTGTCATTATTATTTAAGCTTGTTTACTGATATTGCTAGTCTTGTGATTGAAATGCAGTAACTGGTCTACATAATACAGTGTTAGATCTTCACTGAAATTTTCAGAATACCTTTTCTCTCCCCTTTGAAAAACCTGAAGTAACATAATCTGTGATGTTAATTTTTGTGTTTAGACTGCTTTACTTCTTTCATCTGGATGGTAACTGAATGCTGTTGTCCAAAGATGTTCCTTCTCAACAGCAAAACAAATTTATGCCTTGTATATTTAGTAGTAAGTATTAATGGTAACAGCAGAGCATATTTTCTCTCATTCCTACAACTTGATATTCTTCCGGTAGACAAATCTATCTCTTAGTCAGTGGTGGATTGGCATCGAGGGTGAGGTGTGAGTGAGTCTGTGACTAAAGATGAGGTTACTTGGAATCAGAGTTGTCAGTTCAGCCAACCTGTGTGGCTCGAAGTTGCAGTGGGCAAGTTGGAACTGACAGATCCCAAATTTGCATTTCATTTAATGTTTATGTATTTTCCTGAAGGTATTTTTGGTAGCATGTAAATAAAAGTGTCAAGATGTTTCTTGCTAAGTAAATTCAGAACTGTTGTTAAGCTTCTGGCATACAGCTTAGTGTCTCAGCACATATTCATGCAATAATAGATAATCTTTTTTGAGAGGTGTTCCACATACTTGGCTAAGACCTTAGAATAAGAGCAGAGTATGTTTTACGCACTGAGATTTTTAGCAAAGTTTGTAAGTGTATAACCTGCCAAAATATCTGAGATCTGTTTAGGACAGACTAGCAGGGTATAGCTGGAGAGGATTGGAGCCTTGCTAATCGATAGTAAGCCATTGCTGTACCCACTGATTTCTGTTGTTATCATCAACCATCTGTGAGGTTTTTCTATTCCCAAAAGCCCTTTGTATGGTCTGCAGGTGAGAACTAAGGAATATTAGGATAGCACTAATCCTGTGTTGTTTTCCTTGAATGTGAATAAGTTATCACCTGCCTATGGAGTATCATCTTCCCAATAAAAGTCATTGAAAGGCCTGGTTGCAATAAAAAAATTAGCCAGAATGAGATTATCATCAATACACAATACAGATTTCCTCTAAAATGAAAGATTGTTTAGTTGAACAGAATGTTAAATTACAGTTTAATTTACAGGTTGTGTGTTATATTACAGTTTTTCCCATCTCTTTAAAACATTTAGCACTGCAAAATTATAGCATTTTAGAAAAATAAAATTTGTATAATGCACTATTTTAGAAGAATTATACTATTTGAGCTAGATCTGCACTGATGTCTATTAAAACCGACAATTCAGCTACTTCAAAGAATTGCTCAGAATAACTCTAGATGATTTGTCATTTTAAAGGTATCTATCTAAAGAAAACATTAAAAAGAAAAATAGAGCTTGTTTAATTAGACTTGATAGGTCTGTAACTGAGGGGAAGAGGATTTGAACCAGTCTGTAAGGAGGAGAAAACATAGACACTGCTGACTGTTTGTCATTTAAGGTCTGGAAGTTTGTGATATGGTCTTTCTTTGTTAGTATAAGCAGGTTTTTGCATTTGGTGTTTTAAAAAAAGCTTTTACCAGTTTTTGTAGTAGAAATCATAAAAGTACCTTTTGCCCTTGAAACCTTTAGACTTTACAGTCTTTTAGTTTAATTGAATTTCCTTGGCAAAAAGGGAACTCTAAAAATTATACCAAGGCAATAGCATCTTCTGTTAAAGGAATATGCCTTCAGAAACTAGATCAGCACAATATCTTTGATTTCTTCAGAATCTTTTCACTTTATAAATACTAAAATGGTTGTGCTTACTGAAACCACCTTTGAAGTTGTGTCAAAATAAGGTGCGTGCTAATTTGAAGCTTGCCTGTTTTTTTTGGAAGCACTGCTGTTCTTCAGGTATCAAGCTGTCTTTCTATTGGCAGTTGATCCTGTGACATGTTTTAAGATTTATAGCAATTTTTACTATAGTAGAAATGCTTATAATTTTTCAATTTCTTCCTTTAATTGCAAAAAATATTTGATTCTGAAAAAGGCTTTCAGAGGTAAGGAAAAGTAATAGGCTTATAGAAGTCAAGTTCTTTTTTTGTTGAGAGCTTTGAACCCCTGAAACTACTAAATCACAGCCCTTTAACAATTTAATATGATAATCAGTGCAAAATTTAGCAGTGGCAGAAGATTTAACAATAGTAAAGTCTTCATATAAATAGACTGAAGTTATGAAAAAGCACTTGAAGAATCATAATAATTCCTGCATACACAAAACCAAAAATACTTCTGTAGTTTCTAAACGCATTTAAGAGAGGACATCAGAATTTATTTATGCTCTAAATGTTATTTCACAGTTCAATCAGTTATCTTGCTGTGTAATAAAAGACCCTGAAATTAAAATGACCCCTCTTTGCAGAGTGTAACTGTAGGATTCTTTTACTATGAGGTTGGCTTGATTTGATCTTACTCCTACTGAAACAGAAAATGATACCCAACTAATGCGTCTGAAGTGGTTTTTTATACCATCCAAGCTCTCTTGTGAAATTAATGGTTTCTGCTTTTGGCCTCAATTACATTTTGTGATTATCCAATTTCATATGCTTTTCTTCTTCTTTCTTCTGTGATTTTTCAGTCCCCTTCTGGTGATATTCTAAATCAGTCTGAAGCACATGCATCTGATACAGCACATGTTTACAAAACAAAACAGATCCACACAAAATTGAAAATATCACTAATGGGATCAATATTCTGTGCTGGTTGTAGAAGTTAAGGACATCCTAGTCTTTTAAAGCAACCAACTTGGTCAAGGAAATCAACTTACAGCTGAGCAGCATAATGTCTGCTAAATGTTAATTAAATTTTTCCATGTTATAAAAAAAAATCATTTTCAGTCTGGCTGACCTTAGACAACAGTGTTATTAGCTGAAAGCTAAATATCTGCTTCCTACTTGTAAGTACTCATTAATTATAAGTCCCTTAAATTTAGTCTACATGAGTACCTATTCTGCTGTAAAGCATTGTATCACCTAAGTAAAATTTAAAATTCAGTTCTCCTTTCTAATTGCAAAACTCACTTTTTGTACTTTTTATTTGAAGATGATACAAATACTCTGTTGTTATAAGTAATGCAGACTGTTTATATACATAGAAAATAAATAGTTTTCTTTTTATAAAGATACAAAATGCATGAAAAAAGTTTAAATCATTTTCTCTGAGTTAAAATATATTGTTTGTCATAATAAAAAATGACAGTTTTTACAGCCTATTTCATTCACTAGTTCACAACTCCTGACATGGTAGATGTCTGATTATGAGATACTTTATTGTTAAATAAAAACACTTTAAGAATTTCCTGCAAGTCTTTAATTTTGAATTCTTCCAAAAATCAATCCGAAATGTTTTAACAGCTACATAAATTATTATCAGGGATGCTTTGAATCACTGTAATACTACTGCATGTGCAATCTCCCATTTAACTTTGAGATTATGGTGGAAATTCTTTTGTGTAGTGTTCATGTTTGTAGGTCCTTCTTAAGCTTCCTCTTGCCTTTCTGGAGTTACAGTCCTCAAACCTTAATGTTCTTTTGGATTCCAAAATCAAATCTAAATGCTTATATTTAGTTGTATGTATTTATCTCTAAAATATTTTCATATTGTATCTTCTGCTAGGGACATTTCTTTCATTTAAGTACCCTTCTGAGAAAAAGGAAGTGGAGATTTATACCTCTGTCTAGAATGGTCTAGAATATTCAACGGATCCCATGACCCTTTAGCTTGATTTCATTTTGTCTTGGCTGTCAGCTGTGCTATCATGACTGATTTGGTCAACTGTAGTAAAAATCAGTGTATAACAAGGAGGAGAAATGATGGTGTGAAGTGAGTAGTGAACCTTAATTGTTTGTTTCATAAGGAATTCTTTTGGGATTACTTAATGTTTTTGAGAGACTGTGGGGATTTTTTTTTTTTTTTCACTACAGCATTTGCTGGATTCTGGTAACATAATTAAAATTGTCAGAGGTCTTTAAAAATCTCTTATATATGTTAGGTTCATCTGATTTGGTTTATTTGACAGTTTTTTGATAGCAGAGAGATTTCTTGTGGAAGATGTTCCTCACTAACGTTTTAGAATGGCTGAGCTCTTATTATTCTAGAATTGGATGCTGACCTGTTTGTAATTAAGATTGTTTATAGCCTACTACTTAAAGCAAAAATGAATTTTTCCAAATACTCAACTCTCAGCTGCAATTCTCACTCAGTTATCACTTGAAAATTTACCAGTGGCCTGTATTCCCTCATCTTCCTTTCATAGGAGGTTGAACAAGAGTGGCAAGGCAGTCATGAGTTTAGCCTACATCTTAAGGTAAACTTGACTGATAGTAAGAGTTGAGCTCTCTTTTTTCATTGTTAGAAACTGAGTTGGTCGTTTACTCACAATTGACTGTTCCAGTGACAACTGGAGGAAATGGATATTAAATACATTGGTTCTTTCTCAATACTCTCTATGTCAATAGCCTTTCCTCTCTTTGAATGGTATGTCAATATTTTCTTTGGCTTTCCTCCCTGCTAGTGTGTTTACAGGTTTGTTTTTGTTGTAGTCTTGATGTTTCTTATTTATATTCCATTATGTGTGTTGGCCTTTTCTATCTTGTTACTGTATGTTGTTTTGTACTTGCCCTACTTTATTCTTGTTTAAGATCAATGAAAGCTCTGATTTTGTGGAATTCCAGCCTTTTATTCTATTAGAAAAAATTACTCCTTCACTCGATCTTCTTTACTTTCTTTTTTTGTCCTTCTTTCCACTACTTCCAAATTGAAGTTTTCCTTTTGAAATTGTTTTATTTTGCTGTTTCCCTCTTTCAAAGGAATGTGAATTCTTTAAGTTCATCAGGAGTGTCACACAAATTGCCCTTAGCTCACTTCCACATTTTTAACTATCTTCTTCCAGGGAGTTAATATCCAGTCGAGAGGAGCTCAGTTCCAGTTACTTTTTCTAAACTATCTTCAACGATAGCTACAATATTACAGATATTTTGTATAATTTCGAGAGAATTTAGTATCTTCTTAAAAAGCCACTAGTGATTTTCAGGAACTTGCTGATCATTATGTTATTTCTTCTATTGGATTCACAAGATTTTCCCTGTTAGCCAACACTGGCCTTTCCAGAACAACGTATGCCTTGTGTGGTTTGGATAGCTGTTGGTAGAACATCCACTGAATTTTGACAGTGCTTATGTTCATTTCCTTTATTTATTTATTTATTTATTTTCTTATCATGAATTGTTTGAAGTATACTGCTGTATACTGAGAACAAGCCCATATATTTTCCTACCAAGGGTTATCCTGATTAGGAATTTACTGTCTTTGTTAACAGCCTGAGTAGCAGTGGTGCTCACTACAGCTGTCAGGTTTGTGTTGGAGTGAATCCTACTTTTTGAAATTCTGTCCAATATATAGAAACCGACAGAAATTATCCTTCAGTAATTCTGACAGTTGTAAAAAATTATTTTCATTGGCTGTATACCACATATTTTATAGAGAGGTTTCAGTAGCAGATAAGCACTTGTTTCTAGTGCCTCTCAGGAGTGTACTTCAGTATTGAAATCAGCAGACAGCTCTTGTGAAGGCTGTTGGTATTGAACTGTACTGTAGCATCAGTGAGAATGATCTGCTTCACCCTTCTAATTTGAATAGGAAATTAGTACGTCTCTAATTGCATCCATTGATTAACAGGGATATCACAGTAATGTCATCTATAGTGATCTTTTTATTCTGTATTCTAGTAACGTGATTGAACTCTTAGGTCATATGAGAATGGCAGTATACTTCATTCCTTTTGGCTTTGCTGCCAAGATTAGTATTTCCGTGGGTGTTACTTCTCCTTATCTGTCCACTGGGAACTGGGAAAAAGTATGTCAAGTGCTCATTTCACTTGGGCCACTAGGCAGCCATCAGATGTCCTGGGTGAATCTACATTCCTCTTTTCAATAGCAATTTCATACGTTCTGAAACATTTATAGTTTGTCCCTGTCCCATTAGCTTGTGGTTGGTTTTCCAGCACGATAAAATCCATTTGGCTTTGCTGTGAGTTACAGACAATTGTACAAGAAATGATAGGGGTGAGATTTATTACCAGCATTCTTCATGTGCATTTATCTAACGGCTCTGATGTCTGCATGTACAAGCAGTGGATCATTGCATAAAGCAGGAATGATCTGATCCTTGTTCCATGCTGTGACCTAGAAGCTGAAGAGAGCAGTATGCCATTATCTGTCCCTGGAGCTATGTAGTCCTGCTAAAGAATTTACTTTGACATTTGTCCTGTCTCTGTAGATTAAGCAGTTTCCTGTTTGCTGCAGTCTCACCATGACAAAGTAATGCACTTTGTTTTTTCTTCTTTGCCTTCAACCTTTACTGGTATCTAGTAATGTAATAATTTATTTACAGTGTTTATCTTCATGTGCTTTGTGTGTCTCATAATATAAACACAATTGAAAATACCGTTCAAATGATTGATGTTACAGTACAAATAGGAAAATAACGTTTTTTTGTCTCTAAAAGGAATGAAGTAGCTGATTTAATACCGTGCAAATTTTTAGTGTGATCACACTGTGCTACTATTTAGAACCATGTTATTAAAAAAAAAAAAAGTTTAAAACATGATAAACAGAAAAACACATAGGTATTGAAACATGAAAATAAAGTTACTGGTTTATTTCTCTGATAAGAAATCTTTGTAAGAGTGCAAAATCCTGACTTCAAACTAGAAACTTGTGTGCAAATGAAGTTTATTTCACAGTGTGATTAATGCCTTTATTATGTAAGTGAATTGCTTGAATAGCTGAAGGCATTACTATTAGAATATTGACATTTATGTGTAGCTATATATAAAAAGAAGTCAGTGGTTTTTCAGGCAATGTGTTCATTGCACATGGGCTATCTCCCATATATGATATTGAATATAAAATAAATAAATAAATAAATTACTGGGCTAGATCCTGAACCTCTCCACTAAGATAATTTAAATCTTTTTATATAATACTCTTTGAAATGTTAAAATCTACCAAAACATCATGAGTATGTCAGTGATTTTCTGTTCATAGTCATTTCCTGATCTAAAACTGTAATATCATAGGCTATTTTTGTTTTTAGTCTCTGAATTATCAATTGATAAATGTATTTTAGATATAATTATTGTTTCCTGGATAAAGGTATGTAATAGGTCTTCAGATCTACTGAATATTTACAGGATTGACAAAAAGAAAAAAAAAAAAAGAGTCAGAATTGTCTTTTGTCAACCAGATTGCATTTGAACCCAAGAGTCTCCATGCAGGTCTTCATTAGCTAGAATTAAATTCTTTAAGTGTCTCAGCTCTTCTTTCTCAGAGCAAGACAAACGCATGAAAAAACTTTGATTTTAATCGTCTACTCTGCCTCAACTCTAAGTTTTTTTCCTGTGTCAAACTATTGTCATTCACTTCCCATTTTAAACTATTCTTTATCTTTCATATTGGGCATACCTTTTACAACCTTTCTCTGCACTTTTGCCATAGCAAAAAGTCAAATAACAGGTATGGTACAAAAGTAAAGGAAAAAAATTGTAAATTGAAAAAAGGAAGACATTCTATTAGTGAGATAAATGAAGTGAGTTTTTACTAAGTGAATGAGATGCGTGTGATAAAATTTGTGATAAGTATTTAATTTTTGTTTTTGTTTTTTGTTTTTTGCTTTTGGAAGACCCTCTAATCAGCCAGTAAGTATAGGAATACCTACTAATAGATTATTGTGGATGTATTTTGAAATGCTCTCTTTGCATTGGAATTTTGTCATTAATTTGTGGTGCTGGCTTATTTGTTTGTTCTTTAGAGGATAATTAGTAAACAGATTCAAAGGTGATGACATCTGCAATACCTCTATGCCGACTGCCATATCTAGTTGGTACAATTAGAAAATATATGTCCTAAAATACTGTGACACTTCGCTTCCTGTAACATTACTTTGCCGCTAGTGTTTACTATTTCAGAACTGTATGTAAAGCAGGAGGTGGAGAGCAACTATTAATATTCCCACTGATGTGAAAAGGGAAGAAATACTCCTGAAGGCCCTACTAAGGCACGTGAAAATTAAAGACGAGGTGACTGGTAATCAACATGGCTTCACCAAGGGCAAGTCATGCCTGACAAACTTGGTGGCCTTTTATGATGGAGTTACAGCATCAGTGGATAAAGGAAGAACAACTGACATAATCTACCTGGACTTCTGCAAAGTGTTTGAGACTGTCCCATGTGACCTCCTGGTTACCAAATTGGAGAAAAATGGATTTGATGGAGTGACTGCTTGCTGGATAAGTAATTGACTAGATGGTCACTCTGGGCAAGTTTTAATCAATGACTCAGTGTCCAAGTGGAGAACAGTGACGAGTGGCGTTTCTCAGGGATTGGTGTGACGTGGACAGTAGGATGAAATGCACCCTCATCAAGTTTTCAGATTACACCAAACTAAGTGGTACAGTTGACACAGTAGAAGGAAGACATACCATCCAGAGGGACCAGAACAGGCTTGAGAAATCGGCCTGTGTAAATTTCATGAAGTTCAATAACACCAAATGCAAGGGCAGTCTCAAGCACAGATACTGGCTGGACAGAGAATGTCCTGAGAGCAGCCCTGAGGAGAAGGATCTGGAGGTTTCAGTTGGTGAAAGACTCAACGTGAGCCAGCAATGTGCACTTGCTGCCCAGAAGGCCAGCCATATCCTGGGCTGCATCAAGAGAAGTGTGACCAGCAGGTAAAGGGAGGTTGTTCTCCCCTTCTGCTCTTGTGAGACCCCACCTGGACTACTGCATCTAGTTCTAGGGCCCTAACACAGGAAGGACATGGAGCTTTTGGAGTGGTCCCAGAGGAGGGCCACAAAGATGAGTGAAGGGCTGGAGCACCTCCCCTAAAAGAATAGACTGAGAGAGCTGGGGCTCTTCAACCTGGAGAAGAGAAGGCTCTGGAGGGACCTTATAGCAGCGTTCCAGGACCTGAAGGGGGCCTACAGGAAAGCTGAGGAGGGACTTATTATAAGGGCACATAGCAACAGGGTGAGTGGAAATGGCTTTAAACTGAAAGAGGGTAGATTGAGACTAGATATTAGAAAGAAATTCTTTATTGTGAAGGTGGGGAGACACTGGAACAGGTTGCCTGGTGAGGTCGTGGATACCCCCTCCCTGGAAACTCTCAAGGCCAGGTTGGATGGGACTTGGAGCAACCTAATCTAGAAGGTGGTGACCCTGCCTATTGCAGGAGGGTTAATATCTTTCTGTAGTTCTGTGATTCTATGAATATAATTCTGTGAATGATTCTGTGAAATGACACTTGGACAATAGGTGGAAAAGCATTTTTTCATGTTTACAAGCTGTACTTCAAGCTCACATTCAGCAGTTTATTATCAAACAATGTCAAATGTTCATGTTTTATTCTTTTGGGAGTGATGTGTAAAATTGTTCAGGAAGTGATATTACAGGAGAGTGGTTGTAGGGAATACTTTCATCAAAATTCTGGTTACTTGTCACACATTTTGTCAAAGCTCTTAAATTTCTCACCTTTCAATATTTTTCTGCTTTAAATTTTATTAACTACTAAAGCAATACCTTTAACCACTGTTTTTACTTCAGATCAAAAAACACGAATGAAACCACAAGTGGTGTTTGAAAATCTTTGTATTTCTAGTCTCTGAAATTGAATCTCATATTTAGGATTTTGCCATTTGTTACTGGAAGTCCTTACTATTCCTTTTATTTCCCTAGATTTTATTAGCCTGATAAGGAGGAAACAAAAATGAGACGGAGGTAAATGTTCTGTTCTTCACTGGTTTTTTTTTGTTTGTTTGTTTTTGTTTTTTTAATTTACTTCTTGATCTTGGTCAGTGGAAGGAGAATGCTGAGGACCTTAGGCCTGCAGTAGTAATGTAGTGCTAAAATAAGTGCAAACTTGTCCTGTTTAACTGGGCATCCCTGGAGAAAGATTATGTCAGCCACTTTTCTCTACTATCTTTTAGTGATTGAAAGTTTCATCTCTCTGGGACAACCTGTATGAAAATTTCCTTATAAAAGTCTGAGACTCAAGTGGTCTAATTAAAAACAGGATTTATTAACAGCACAGGAGCAAGCTCAAGATTAGAAGAAATGTTTTGCATAGCATTGCTTGCCTGACACTCTGCAAAGCTCATCTTGATAGATCTCCCCTGGGTTTAGTTATAGTGAATAAAAATACCTTGCATTTATAGATCTTTTTTTTCCTCTGACTTTCATTTTAGCTGTTTATTTGCAGAAATCTTTCCTTTCTGAGGACTCAAGCTTTTTCTTTTTTATATTTTACTCCTTTACATTTCTGACCCTTGTCTGTTATTAAAGATTTATCTTAAAATTACTGTACCAAGTTACTGTTAGAGAATTTGTACCATGCAAAGCCAGGTCACCCTGTTCCTAATGACAGAATTCAGCACCCTTTAGGGACTCTTGTTCAAAGCAATTAAACAACAGTTATGAGTGGGCATCTGGTCATGTCCACAGTCTGGGTTATATGCAAACCCCACTTATAACTTCTGCGAATTGAGTAGTCAGTGAGCAAGGCAGTGATTTAGTATAGACAACAGTGTTGATCAGCCTCTTTCAGCTAAATGATAGTGTTTTTTATGATATTATTCAGTATTGCTGGACTGTGCCAGCAAAATGTCATTAAAATTGATGCTTCCATAGGATTTGTCACTATATTATGCATTCCAGAAGTTGGCTAAAGACATCCAGAGATAGTGGGATGTAAAAAAAACCTTTTTCCTAGTTCTATAAAAGTGGTTTTAGGAAGAAAATAAGCAAACAGAAATATCTCTGATTGAGATGTGTTTCAGTTGTCTGTCATATGTAAAGCAAGATAACATTTATTTGACCTTCTTTGTGTAACACTGTAAAATATGCTTAGTATTTACATGCAGTTCATGCACATTAGCTCAGTAGTTGATTATTGATGAGGTCATCATAATGACATGGAATAAATAAATAAAACAGTGTAGAATCCAGTTGTATAAATACTGCCAAATCTGCCCTGTCCCTGCGGTGTGTTCTTCAGGATGGAGTGGACAACAGCAGCAGCGGTCTTAAGGAAGAGGAAAGAAGCTGAGCTTAGTGTGATTCGTATTATTTCAATTTTTCTCAAGCAAGCATGAAAAAAGTAAGGGACTACTAGTTTTCCTCACATGTATCCAGTTGACTGAGCCCTGGGCTATAATTAAGGCAGAAATAGAGATATGGTATTTTCAAATTGTGTGCTCAGTATCATGCTTTTTGCTTGCATTCTGCTCTATGGAACTCTATGTAAGCATGACTGGCTGAGACTAGAACTGGTATCAAATATATATTCCAAAGATAGGAACTCATTAGAGCTCTGATTGTGACTCTGATTTAAAAAATAATCTGTCTCTTTTTCTTCCATTAAAGATTTTATAATGTCTTTCCTCCTTTTATTTCTTGGGTGCATGGTAGTATTTGACTCACCAAGCACCAAGATGCACCAAAACAGTTCTGTATCTTAAGGTACGTCTTGAGTTGAAATTTCTTAGTTATGTATGTGTTAATACGTGAGTTTTTTGTAACTGCTATTAGAATATCCTGCTTTCAGCCCAGTAATTTAATCTAAGTTGCTTTTTTATTTCTTCTTCATTATCCACTCATAATGGCATATAAGGACAAACAGGTTGATTCATATGTCAACAGTACTTCCCAGGGTGATAACAGAGAAGAAAACAAAATGTTTTCAGGATTAGATGGAGATTTCTTTAATTAACATGCAGTGTTGGACATGACACAACTGAGTTGGGAGCTTTTAAATGAAAACAAAAAAAAGGATTTAAATTGTTTACTTCAAACAGGCATAGGAAGAGGAAGGAGAGACAGTAGGGGTTTACATTATATGGGTGACCATGGACAGTATATCGTACATTAAACAAATGAGTTTGAAATACAGTATTCTTGTATTGAGCTTATAAAGTCATGTGCTCCATCACAGAGCTAATTCAAAGCCATTTAGAGTCAACGGACAGCTTTCATGTTCTTAGATCAAGTTAAACCAAACATATGCAGAAGATACCTATGCTGCTACGAATAGGAAGGTCGTATGTTATATCCAGATAATGCCCACATTGAATGGAAAGGAATGGCTGCTTAAGGCCATCCCTCAAAATGAATTTACAGTGATCTTAGTGACACTGATACTGAAATCAATTCAGTTGTATCAGTGCAAGTTTCTCTTTGTACTCATTTGAATCTGTTTCAACTGATCTATATCCAAGGGGTTTAACAGTATATCCAGTTGCCTGATTGGTGTGATTTACCTGTAGATAACTCAGTATGATTGTTTATATACAGCGGGGAAGTTATAGGCAAGTCATATTTCTCAAAGAAAGGCATTGAGTAGATAGCCTGGAAAATAATTTTGGGAGGGTAGAGAGAGTGTAATATTGTTGTGTGTATACTGACACATGTTCTTATTGGGTGATTACAGACTTGTAATTTAGGTGTTTTGTGTTCTGTACATAGCCTGTTAAGGCACAGTGCAGATTCCTGCAGAAGGTAATTCAGATTGCCTACACCACGTGTTGGTGAATCTGACAGTGAGGAAGTATCCCTGTAGGTCTAGATGTGACTTCTCAAAAAGTGGTACAAAATGTCTCATTTTGTGTTCGTTGTCATTCATGCAGTTTTCACAAACTCTTTCATATTTTAGTGAATGTTCATGTAGGGTGGTCAGTGAAGAACTGTGAAGTATTCATGAATATACATGCATATTTAATAACTATTCCCAAGGGAGTCTTCCTGTTCCGGTAATTGGTGTTTCACTTTCCAGCTCCCAGACTTGTGAAAAAATTTTTTGTCAGATTTGGCAGGCAGAGGGACTACACAAAAAAATTGCTCTGGAGGCTGGATGGTTGCTTGGTGTTTCAAACACAGCAATATGCACACTCCTCTCCAAACAGTACATAGCCAAAAATTTCATTAGACATTTTCTACAGGAGACATTTTTTGTATTCTGTCGTCAATCTCGTAACTTTCTTCTACTGTTTATCCCACAGAAGCCTTTTTATCTAGATCCTGTGGAGTAGCTGTTTTGTACCCAATACCTGTACAATCTGACCTAAATGCTAGTTTAGTCAGTCCAAACATCCTTCTTTCAGGTCAAGAAATTATTTTTCCACGATATAAGGACAACCTGTTACCCTGACATTGTCACTGTTTTTAATTCAATGAGAAGACTAGAAAGTAATTTTCAGTGCTCTTTGGCACTAATTTTGAGTTTGGGTACTCTTGTCATTTACAATAGATTAAAGATGCTTTCCAAACATGTGCAGATGGAGGGAATGCAAAGATAGTGTACATTTCAGTTTCCTCGCATTGTAGTCTAGACTTCCCACAAGTAAGTATGCAAAAATCTACAGATAGTTGTGGTGGGCTTCTGGTCTATCAAAATCTATCAAAAATCACTTGTCTCCAAGATGTTTCAGTATATATACATTCTACCAGTATATACTTGAAAACATTATTCTACTCAGGAAAATTTTGTTCATTATAATAGCTTTTTAGCAGTTGATTCTATTTAGTGTAATTACTTATCCAACAATATTTAGGCTCCAAAGGGAGACTTGCAATGCTGGATAAACCTTCAAGAAAAATGACAGCGTGCCTTCAAATTGTGCCTTGGAGAAAATGCTGCAAGAACATGCCTTTGAAACATTGATCAGAAATATTTTGTTTTTCCTTCCATTTGCTGCCTAAAATGGATAAGAAATGGACAAAAAACACTGTTGATCATTTTAAATACTTGGGAAGTTTAATAATAAATGTGTATTAGAAAAAATATTATCAAAAGTAGGACTGCACCTTTAACACTTGATTTTTCATTTTTTTTCTGTCAAGTCTGAGATTGAGAGAGGGAGAGAAATGAGACTAATATTTTTTCTTTTGGATGATGAGCTCATTTACTAGGACAAATCCTTTTTTTCCCTAAAGAAGCACATATGGCAGAAGGAAGCAAAATAAATCTGGTTCCTTTTTGTAGAACGGAACAGGATGTGGAAAGCTTATGTTAGAGTGTAAGAGCTCTGCAGCCTTTTGCATTAGGAACATATGCTTGAAGGAGTTCCATCTGTACTGCTGTGCAGGCGTGTTATTGGGGCTCTGTGACTGCACTGGGCAGGAGCCAAGGCTGCTGCTGCTGTCAGTGATGCCAGCCACCTCCCAGCTAGAGCCTGGAGTGAGTCAAGGTTCTCCACCCTACTGAGTGCCAAGCCAGCTTTCTTCATGATGATCCTTGGTTGACTCTGCGTCCACAGATTATTTTTGAAATTAGTCTATATGGAAAAAAACATCTTAATGTCTGTTCTTGGGTTGAGACCTAGAGTCTCTCAGAAGTATGTTTTTATGGGTGAATTTTGAACCCCTTCAAAGTGGAGAATTTGGGTAGTACAGAATTTTAATTTGAATCTCAGAAAAGAGCTGTTAGCTACAGTACAGCTGCACTGCGTTATCTGAGCTGAATAGCATGCACAATGCAAGGCTTTCAACCTAAGTGCCAGGTAAATGGGAAGCAGGAACATTTCTTATTATTATTCTTGAACTTCCCCGGCCTTAATCCAGTGTACTTAGCATAACATGATTAGCACTTTATTTTAATACAGAAGCAGTGGACTCTGGGTGAATAGAAAACAGCAATTCAAAATAGAAAATTCTAAACTACCTAAAGTAACTGCCATTTATTGGCTGTAATTGTCTTTGGTCAAGGGCCTTTTTAGACAGTTCAACTCGAATTCAAAGCACACAGCTGTTGATTAAATATAATCTTTTAGTCACAGGGAAAAGAAGGTTTATGTTCCTTGTTGCCAGGTCATCCTGCTTTTATTTAATTTTCTTTCCACTTACCTTGCCCGTGTTGCTGCTGCATGACTCGACCAATTGCTGTAGCAGAGCAGTTATAATAACATAGGAAAAGAAATTCAAACATATTTGTGTATAAACTGCAGAAGTGATCTGCTTTATTTTGGCTAACTGTTTTCCAGGCCTCAATAAAATACTTCTGTTCATTATCAGAACTGACACAGCTGAGGATGGTATGGATTGTCTGTACTATAGTATTGCAGTGGTACGAGGTTGTTCTTTCAGTGTGGTGAAATAAGCATTTGCACTACTGCCTTAAAATAAATTCATATGGTGCCTTGAAGGTTGCAATGTAAGTAACCCCAAACTATCTTTACAAGCCTCCACTTCCTGGAAATATTTTCTTCTTCCCAATGCAATACTGTTACCCTTTTTGCGTGCCACAGTTTCTGTCCTATGCCAATAATCAGGTTTTTTCATAAGGCCAAAATCATCCTTCAATGCCGATTTCTTGCTGAAGACTCAGCAGCCTACCATTTGCATAGTTACAATCTGTTCTACTCAGTGCAATGTTCTGCTTACTTCAATCATGTTCTTAAAGCAGTCATGGGGACTACCTCCAACTGTGTAACACAGGTGCACACCCCAGCCACATCCCTGTTCTATTTTAGTGGAGATATCATGTCCTAATTTCATTGGAAAGGAGACTTGGGTGTCTGTGCCAGAAAGGACATCTGTGTGTCACCTGTGTAGATGATCAGGAGACCAGAACATTGCAGAGGGCACCTCTCTCATTCTGGACCTTGTGGTCAGAATATCAGAAGACATAATAAGCATCCCAAGTATACCCATCTCTGCGTCTGTTATTAGGGTTCAAATACTGGAAGGAAGAAATACACCTATATGTCTACATCTGTTGTGTAGGCTAGAAAGATTGTTTCCCTGCCTGATTTTAGAAAAAAGAAAACAGATTTATATGTTCAAAGAAACCTTCAATTCCTTCTTCCAGCAGTGTCTGTAATACTGTATAGGAGCAGGCATAGCTACTTTGCCTGAGGCAGAAAGCATTTTCCCAGTGGTGTCCTTAAATAAAAGGCAGAGTGTCCTCTTTTTGCTTCAGTGGTACTAAAACATTTATTTTTGCAGTGTCCACAAAAAAAATATGTACATTTTCTAATGTGTTTGTGTTGGGGTGACAGTGGTATTAATCAGTGTTCAGTTTTCCTTTCAGAGCCTTCATAGTCAAGTAATCCCAGCTTTATCTGAGATTACAAATTCAAAAATTACAAGTGCTGAAAAAATTTACAGTAAGTACTTACTTGACATTATGCAAAACAAATGGATTGTGGAGGTAATGTCATTCTATGGAGACGAGGCAAGAGTGATTAATTAGATGTATGTCATTCAAATAGAGAAAATTAGATGATTGGGAGGACTGAGAATTAGAAAGGGTGTGTCTAAGTATAAAAAGTAAAATGATTTTCTCTTTAGAATAATACTGAAGAGGTCAAGATATCTAAGTACTATAAAGATACCAAAATGATAAACCACATTTGTGACAGAAACCAAACCTTAATAGTTTACTTTCATCTCTCTCTCATGAATAAGACTTATGCTATTTTAATCCTATGAAGTGTTTGATGTATCTTGGGAACACTGCAATTAAAGTTGATCAAAACATTAAATCACTAATTATGATGCTCTTATAATAAGTTATTATTGAGATTTTAAACAACTCTTATTCATAAATAAGATGACAGGAAAAAGCCCACCAATTTTGGCTTTGTGAGATTTGAAATTATTTGTCATGTCTTATTTGGCTCAACACTTGCATGAGCTGGTTTTCATGATTCATCAGCTTTTCACCTGGTAGTCTCTTTTCATACTTATAGCAAATTTCTAATTTTCTTTTTTCTCCTTTTCCCTTCCTACTTTTTCCTTTCCATCTCTCTCCTTTTTTTTTTTTTTTTTAATTCCATTTCTGCCTTCTTTTTTCTTTCCCCTTCCCTTTTATTTGTCTTTTTTCTTCATGTGTGAGACTCTCACAGTACATTTAAGCTTGAAGTATTATATATTTCCTTTCAAATGTAAGTTATTTGGTTTATACTTCTTTGAGACTTAATAGAAGCTTTGCATAAGCGTGAGCAATTTGTGCTTTCATGTAATTGTTTGCTCACAGGGAAACTCAAATTCAATATTCGTTATCTCTATGTCTGCGTATTTCTTAATAGAGAATGCACAAATTTTCTGAACGTTGTTAGTAATAGTGGAGTATTTGTAATAGTGGAGTATTTATGTTTTTGCTCAGTGCAGCTGAAAATCTGCCAAAAGAGGGCAACTGAGTATTTACCTAAGCCAGAGATACTTCCAGCAAGGTGAGACCAGTATAATTTCTCCTCTGTTAGCAAAGGAAGACCTAAGAGCTGATCAAAGATAGTGGTGTTTTTTTTTTTATTTTATTTTTTCTAATTATAATTCAAAAGCCCATTCAGAAATCTCTGAAGGTTATGGAAGCAGGTAAGCCAGATAAGCTGACTTCTTATATTGGAGAGCTAGTTGGTTCTGTGACTTCGTGAGTATTTAGAGAAAGCAGGAATGTGATAAAGTACTGATAATTTAAGCATAGTTAGGTGTTGAGTCTATCATATGAAAAAAAAAAAAAAAAGTCCTGTAAGTCCTCTCTAAGATGTGATCATAAATAGGAGAATCATTCTGGAGACAATTCAAGTGCTGTCTTAATTGGAATTGTTTTGCCTTAATACTTCAGACTACTAAAATTATTGTAGTGCATTAATGATTCTGTGGTGTAATATAATGCTTTATCCATATTTCTTGAAGCTTTGGAAAAAGTGGTTGATATGTGGATGAATCATGTTTTATATCATCGTTTATTTAAAATCAAGACAAACAGACTGAGTTTTAAATAACGTGATTTTATTTTAATCTCTCATAGATGTTCACTTAGAAATACATAAAATTACATGAAGAAGAGAGCTTAGTGTTCCTTATTAGTACTGTGAATATGATTAATAGAAGTGAGCAAATGAAATAAACTGCGTTTTGATAACTGCCCAATGGACCATGGATTTACTAGTTTTTTGTTTGCAGCAATTTTGATCAGCTGAAAAGGCTGCCGATTGTTTTATACTCTGCTGCAAAGTTGTCTTGAAATAACTGCAGTTACCTTGATACACTGAGATTGTCTAGTTGCCTTTAATTTGTTACGTTAGTCTGGTTGAAATGGACAACTCAGACCGTGCACTTAAAGTAGCAATACATGCATTTTTTCATAATTTATGCATGTATGTGAGTGTAATATTTGTAAAAGAATGTTGTAATCACTGGAACATTGTAATCACTGTAGATTATATGTCTTTATTCACAGTATCACTAGTGCTGGATTGCCTATACGTTGGCTTTGATCAGTTGGGTTTATGCACTTCAGTTTTTGCTAATAATTTATTAGTAAGCTTTTTGATAACAGAGCAGAAAACACCGAGTACTTTTTTGTTACATGGACTTGTCCCGGGGAAACTCTATGTGTAAGCACCAACTTTACTCCCTTATGCTATCTGTAGACAACTTCCAGCTAGTAATTACTTGCCAAAACTACCACAGCAGCACACGAGCACGTCGCATAAGCATGTTGTGCTCATGTATCATCCCACTGTCACTGTGGGATTTAAGCTTTTGTAACCCTAGTGTGACTGTAGCCAGGGAATGAAGTTGTTGTCAGTTTACGTATCACACAGTCTTAATCAAAACAGATGATCCATCCGTTCTTTTTTCTGTGAGTCCCCATAGAACATATGCTACATTTTATTCATCCTGGAAAGAAAATGATGCTAATCAAAGCATGTACCACTAGGAAAGAGCAAGGATGTAATCAGTAGAAGGTAGCTAGAGTAGAGTTGAAAAAGACACACTGACAAGTGTGGGCATATCACTAGGTGACAGTGATTAAAATATACAGTCTGTGTTGTTAGATTGATGTCTGCATATATTGCATTTGTATAATTCATTCAAATTGAAAACCAAAATGGCAGATGATAAAATATGGAAGCTTCAGCATAAATATTGAAAAATAACTTCAATCTCCAGTCGCTGCTGGTTGTAACACTAGAAAACAGTTACCATCAAAGTCATTTTTGTATAAAAATCTTCTCTGTTAGACTCCTAAAAAGCATTTTTAGAAACTATTTTATTGGCTTCCTTTAGCTAGGGTCATGCCAATCATAAATGCTGACTTGTGAGAAAACAAACAGGTCTTACAGGAATTCTGGTGAATTCCCAGAGATATTCTTACATATTTAAAAATGACTAACTGTAAGAGGACATGTTCAATAGTGGAAGTAGTAGATTAATTTGTTTTCACAATTATATTATTGTGTGATATTTTTTTCAGAGTTTAAGTTCTAAGTAAGTCTGAATCAAAAGAGCTCTGCTGCTATCACAAAGCATACATTTTTCGTTTTACTTAATTAAAAGAACAAAGGAGGAAAAAATACGTAGCTTATGCTACATGTGGTGAGTGTTCATTCTCTGGGAAGACTGATTTCAATGGGTACACAAGTATAATGGCTCATCAACATTTATAAAGGTTTTGCAGTTTGCCAGTGTGGTTAGATTACAGTAAGATACTATAGCTACCTCTGTTACTTGCAGCATGTTATTCTGCCATATCGTAAATCACTGGTGTCTAAAAATATCAGGGGAGTGTACAGTGGTGACTCAGGAGTGACAGTTGGATCTAGTTCATTATTTGTGTGTTTGCTACGTGAGATGCCAGCTGTATAAAACTTGCTTCCAGTCCTCAGAATGGAGAATATTTCAGCTGATTTTCACTTATCTGAGAATCCAGCAGATGAACTACTATTTGATGAGATAACTGGATATTCTTCTTTTAAGTTCCTGTCTGAATAGAGCGTTTAAGCAAGCTGAAATTGTGCTCGTCAAGCAACGTGGTATCTGCATTTCCAAGGAAATGATGGCAATGAATGTAATTTAATACTGTCATAAACTGTGTTGATCAGTAATGTACTGGCATTTCCAGGACAATAGTACAAAGTTTTCTCCCTGTGCATTAGGGAAAAGGACACTGAAATGGATTCTTTGTTTCATGAAGATCTGTATAGCGCTTTCTCTTGGATCAATAACATATACTTAAAAAAAGTCTCAAGTTATATCCTATAAATAGCGAGGGTTTTGGTTATTTCTTTGTTGCTTTTTTGTTTTGTTTTGTTTATTTTTCATATCTGGGGAGTCCTGTGGGATGGATTATAGCATTTGTCTAGTCACAGAAGTTTATTCATGAAAACCTAATAGCCACCAGTTCTGTGTCAACATCTTCTATCTTCACAGTATTTAGAGAGCAATTCATTAAAGAAAACAGCTTTTTATACCTTCCATTTTAGTGCTCTACCCCTACTATATAGAGAGAAATACCAGGTAAATCTGTATTTGTTTTGTGAGGCAAACCCAGTGCTGTTAGTCGCTTTGTGAAATAGCGTGACTCTTGGTCTTGCTATTATTGCATCTTGCTCTGTGTTCTGAATTGCTTCAAAATGGATCTGTGTATGGTACTGCAGAGATACTTTCTAGTCTTTATCACAAATAGGCTACAGGCAGCTCTTTCACAGCAGCATCACAGTGATGCTTTCTAGTCACCTTAATTGACAGTTACGCCAGGTTTTCCTCTTCTCTGTGTATGTTTGGGACGTGTGTTTATT
This sequence comes from Oreortyx pictus, assembly GCA_036925125.1. Taxonomy (NCBI): domain Eukaryota; kingdom Metazoa; phylum Chordata; class Aves; order Galliformes; family Odontophoridae; genus Oreortyx; species Oreortyx pictus. The sequence goes on along the minus strand of JAUPFR010000001.1, from coordinate 159,662,786 downwards.
TTGCATAGGTATGAGAGTAAGATTTTCAGTTCTTGTGTTTCATAGGATAAGACTGGGCCATGGGTAATTTATAAATTGTAATAAAAAAGCCTGTGTATAAAAATATAAATACAAATTGGTGGTTACTGATGAATTTTTAAAAACAGCTATTTTGATACTGTATATATTATTAAGTGCATCTTTTTCACAGCACAAGGTTTTAATGTTATTATTACAGCCCACCTATAAGACTTCTTGTTGTTGTTGAAAGAGTCTGTTAAGGATAAAATGAGGAATAGAAATTGTATTTTTGGTTGTAGACTTCTGTTTTTTTATGAATAGAGATATTTTTTACTATGCTGGATTTAGTTGTCCTCTTCTTCAAAAAAAAGTAGTTAATCTCTTTTTCCACTCATATATGTAGAAACTAAAACTGCAGTGATATGATTAAAACTATTAACTGTCCAATTAAGGCTAAATTGACAGACAACCTATGAGGTGGTTGTTTTAATATTGGAGATGATGATAGATTTTATTTCTTAATTACCATGGAAGTGAAAGAATATATTTTAAGAATGTTGTCCTAAAGCAGTGACACAGTGCATGAATGAATTTCAGGACTGATTTTTAATTTCTTTTCAGTGTTCATCGCTTGCGAACCACAAAATTTTGGACTTGCACCATGTGCTCTGTGTTGATATTCTAACGTTCATTGGGATTCCATTAGACTCTTAAGTAACTGCAACCAGAACACTGGGACTGCTTGAGAGAAAAGCTCTAAACGTTTATCTTGCAATTGATTAGATTTCAACTTTTCAGAAGTTTCAACTGTTTAGAGTTTGAAAAGCCTTTTACAGTATTTTTGATGGAAGTGTAGACCTCGAGATAGTGCTTCTGGTTCTGTTGAAGAGCCCTGTATTTCACTGTCACATCATGTGGACTTCTTAAAATAGTCTACAGCAAAACTGTCCCTCTCCCCATCCATTCCCCTACCTCGGTTCCTGCCCTGGTAAAGCCCTAAGATTTAAGAAATGACTTGAATGTCCATCTGTATTTTTAACATGTTGGATGTATTATTTTTTCATATCTGAGGTCTATGTGTAGACCTGCTGCAGGAAGGACCCCCATCCAGTTTTCCAGGAGTTTCCCTCTCCTGGCATATTCAGTTTTGGGGTAGGAAAGATCTTCTGAGAGTTCAAACTGAATCAGTACACAGTGACCAGGATCCTAAGTAACAGCAGGTTGTTGTGGGTTTTTTTTGCCTGCAGTCCATTTGTAAGCCTTGAATGGTACATACATGCTGAACTGAAAGTATCTAATTCTTGCATCTGTGATCTTATATCTATAAAATGTAGACTAACAGTTTGCTTGATGTGATACAGCAGGGACAGTGCTGACATCATCTAAGAGATGAATTAAAAGAATAATTTTTGTAGCAGCATTCTGAGTGGTTCTGAGTGGAACAAGATTGCATTTGCTAAGGGCAGAGAAACTGATGGTGCAGCAAATGAGACATGTGATGCTGACTGCGCATTCTGGAGCTTTAAATGTGTAGATTTCTAGAGATAACAAAAATAAAGAGGATGGGAAAAAAAGTCTCCAAAATGAGAAGATTTTTGATGGAGAAACTGAAACATAATACTAGACAGAGGTGAAGGAGGTAATGCTTGGGACAGTCCAGGTGTAATAACATGTGTTGAAGCAAGCAAACAGGGCAGGACAGCAAGGTAATCAGAGAAGAAACAGTGTTTTGATAAGATCAAGAATTAACTTTTTTGGGGACGGAGAGGGTTGAGGAAGAGGAAATGACAAATACAGAGGGAAATTAGGGAGAGGATGATTCATTAATATAGAAATGGAATGGGAAAAATGTAAGGAAAATGTGTAATCAGAACTGAAAACAAGATGGAACTGATAGTCGACAGCTGAACATAAGTACATGACAGAGATGGAAGGGAAAAAGCGAGAAGCTGTGTGAGTCCAGAAGGAGGAGGTAATGGAGTCAAGAGCTGATAGCTTAACAGATCCTCATCTTAGCCAAGAGATCTCTTTAAGGTAAAGTGAGTAAAGAGGTTGTGTCAAACAGGAAGGTCCAGGTGTCTGGAATGGGCAAGAATTCTGAAGGAAACAAACAAACAAACAAAAAGATATATAGAGGCCTTGAGTAGCTGTCAGCTGGTACGATCAGCATGAGATACTATCAAGAGCTAGAATGTGTGTGTAGAAAAATGCATACATTGTTCTCTGTGTGTGTTCTGAAAGATTAAGAGAATAGATTAGTACGAAGGTCATTAGAAAAAGTAGTGGAAATTGTGGACATGTGAAAGTTATGGAGGAGTGAGGGGGGGAGTATAAAAGAGAAAGCATAAGCAAAATGAGCCACAGCAAATGAGTCTGATTAAGACTGTTGCTGCGTGGTTATATCTCCTGTTGTTCAGCAGTAAGACCATATGTGGTTAAAAGTTTCTGGAATGCAGTGATATTTCATCACACTTTCAACCGTGATTAAACATAGTTATGGAAGGTATTAAAATCATGTGAGTTGAAAGTTAGTAGATGAAAGTAATAGCTAATATGGGGGAATTTTATTAACAATGAACATTCCTAAACAATCATAAATGGACTAAAGAACAGTGCATGAGGAAAGCAAGATGAAAAGAATCACAATAATTATTTCTGTACACAACTATAATAATCATATGAAAGCTGCTCCAAAAGTAATGCCTCCTATTATTATTATGTTGGCTCATGACACCAGAGACAGTTGTTCATGATACAACAGTCAAAGTTAAACCTACCCACCAATATGCTATTGCATTTTGTTCTCATGTGACAGATGGCAGCAGAGGGACACTGATAAAATGACATAGAAATGTGCATGAAGAAAAGGTGTGTCACTGAACTCCTCCATGCAGAAAAAGTAGTACCCAACGGACATGCATTGATATTTGGTGATGTTTATGGAGACCAACCAGTGAACATGAGCACAGTGAGGCGGTGGGAGGTACATTTCAGCAGTGGTGACAGTGACAATGAGTCATCTCCACTTGTGCAGATTTTATGAACATGGTATGCAGGCTCTTGTTCATCACTGACAAGAAAGCAAGGAAACTGTGGGGAAAAAAATAGTGTTTTTCAGCTGAAAAGTTGTTCGATCAAGCATTGTTATTGTGCTTTTTATATTTCTTGTAGTTTCCATGGAAATAAATAGGAGGCATTACTTTTGGAGTGAGCTACATGTATGCTGACTTTCACCCCAGGAGACCTGAGTTAGAAATGATTCCGAGAAAACCTGTTTGGACAATAGAATATCTTTATTGCCTTGAACAGCAGACTATTGCAGAGATGGGCTGTCTGGCTTTCTAATGAAGATATGAATATATTGAAATGACAAATCTAACGTCCCTTCCACAATATCTGTACTCAGTGATGGCTCACAGGAAAGAATGTTCACAATTGTAAGACTTAATCCTTGTATTAACCAGCTTCTGCAGGAGCTATAGAGTTTTACTTTTGTTAATTCTGACGAGATTCTAGGATTCTTTTATCCCTATCACTCTTATAACCTGTGTAATAGTTTCTTACGGCAAATATCTGTATTCATTGTCATGGTTACTTTTCTCTTTATGTTTTACTTTTTAGTTATCTGACAACTTACAGAGCTGGTATTTAGGACTTAAACTTTTCTTCTTTTGCAAGTGAAAGATACAGAGATGTTAAGGGAGCTTGAGAAAACTAATTTAAATTGTGTGGGAGTGAATACTTGAGTCATCAGTAGCCTGCTTTAATGAAGTTGTTGCTGCTGTGCATATGTATCACCACTTTGTTTTTTCACTTATTTTCATCATAATAAATACAAGACTTAGAAAACTTACCCAGAAATACCATACGCTCTGTGGTGACAGACAAAAAAAGAAAAGATATTTTTTTCATTTGTTTTGCTATTCTTTAATTCAGTATCACCAGTATGATTAGACCAGAGGCCCACCTTAAATGAATTACAAGAATTTAGATGTAAAACATAAGAAGTCATATATTTTCCACAGTCTTTTCAGACTTATAGCAGAAGTATAAAAAGAAACCACAAATAATAAATATAACCAGTAAAGAAATGTGTGCTAAAGATGATCTCTCAAAGTTGATGAAATGTATGCTGGAACTGATTTCTAGTTACTGTTGTTATGCATAGCGGTCCTTAAATGCTTTTCACCAGAATAGTGCTGCAAGTAAATGCAATCACATTTCTTTCAGGATACAAATAATATAGCTGAACTTTATTTTAAAAAACGATAATGTTAACTTACTGTATTTTCTTGGAGGTCTTTTTAGGCCTGGATATGAAGAAATGAAGGAGCTTCATATTAATATTTTCAGATGTCTTACTGGTGGTAGTGTTATTCCAACCCAAGCATTCATTCAACTTTATCTGAAATATACAGTTGTTTGGACATCATTTCATTCTGAATTCTATCAGGTTGCTTCTGTAATGAGCCCATTCTCAGTGTCATCTAAATGATACTGAATTTCTTATACTGCCCTGCCTGAATTTCATTAAGAAAACATATTTGCCCTTTTTGAGCAAAATAGAAGATATGATTTAATAAGTTGAATGATTTGAATTATGGGTAGTGTAGGCTAGCAGAGCTGACTGCTGTTTACTTCAGTTGCTATTACAGATATTACACATTTAATTGGAAAATATTTGCTAATATTTTGTTTTATTTTGTTTGAGAGGCTATTGTTTTCTCCTTCTTGTTAGCCACAGTGCTTTCAACTATTTTTTGAATTGTTCTGATAATTTGTACAATTAATTTTCACTGAATTAACTTTCAAAATTCCCTCACTTCTCTTAGTGGTTATGGCCTGAAGTGTATCATTCTGTAGTCCTTTTATTTATGTAGCATGTTTTATTTATATATTAATTAGTTACAGTGCAGAGATTCTTGCCCACGAATGGAAAAAAACAGTCATTTGTGGATAACAACAAGGTTAGGTTAAAGCTCAAGTAGCTACAAGTTGCTTATAATTATCCTTCATTTTATATTTCCTTTCTGATCCAATGAATATTCACCAAGGGAACGATAATTTTAACTAAGTGATTTGTAGCTGAATGTTAGCCAAATTGCTTTAACTCCAGGGACTGAATGCAAGTGACATACAAGGACAACACTAATATATTCACTGTGAAGTTGGCAATCTGAATAAATATAAAAACTAGTAGTATGCTCGAATGTATCCTTAATCATAAGTATCTTAATATTGGCTTAGAATTTTGATGCATTTGGGTTAACTTTTCATGTGAACAAATGCTCAAATGGTCTTATTAAAACTGTCTAATGAATCTGCTGTCTACTGTGAAATTCTTGCCAAGACATTTAGAAGTGAAATTAACTAAAAGAAAGGTGTAATGGCAGAAGTTTTTTTTTTCACAGAAAAATAAAATATTTGTTCTATTCAGACTTAATTTTTAAAGGCCCAGGTGGTGACTGATTGCCTTAAAGATGCTTTACAGTGATATTTTGTTGGGTGACAATAAAACATCTGTGTCATACTTAAAATGATACTGAAGGAATAATTCCCCTGATTATTACTAACTAGAAAATCTGTGGTATTAAATGCTGTAACATATTGCTGTTACCAAAATTAATCAAGCATCATTTGCTTGTCTGCAGATTGTTCAGGTAGATCCCCAGGAGGTCTAAAATGCTCGTCTTTGAAAAAGGCAGCAATTAAAAGTATGTTTATTTCCTTTCAAAGAAGACTGCTTTGGGACTCAGTATTTATCTTAGTCAGAGTTTGTCTTCAAAATCACATTTCAGTTTCTGAATGGAAAGGTGAATATGACTACGCCATACTCTTTACAATTAGCTGGTTGGTTATATTTTAAAGCTGTGTTTGACATTCACATCATAGGTTACATTTTGATAGTACAGTTTGACACTTCCTACAGTCCTAAGGATTTCAAATAAGATTGACTGGCTTGGTCATGGCCTACCTTCATCAAGGGGAGTTCTACCATTTGTTTCTGTGAGAGGTAAACTGAGAGCTTAGTTACAGCTGTGTGTTTTTTATCTTTTTTTCTTCAGAATCAAGCAAATTAACTCTGACTTTTAACTTTAACAGTGGAGACTTGATTATTTGGAGATGAAGAGACATAGTTCATATGGGTAATGTGCACATGTAATTTCATTTTGTTCTATTTTAATTGCTTAATGAGCAGCAGATATTAGAGAAACTGTTGAAAAATAAGTAGATATGCTTTGAGTAGTTTATTTTGTCAAGAAAATAAATAAGAACAAGAAAGAACCTTCTAATGTTTTTTTGTTGTTGTTGGTTTTTTTTTTTAGAAAACAAAATAGTCATACTCTATATACATGAACTTCCTCTTAATGCAGAGAGGATATAGTTTTTACTAATGTTTACTTTTCACCTCTGGAAATGGTACATATATTTCAACTGATAGGAAGCCTCTAGAAAGTGTCTTACACCCAAGCAGGATGAGAACATACTACATTTGAGCTCATTTCCTTTGGTAGGTTTGTTGGTACTCTAGCTTGAATCTTGCTGTGAGGGTCACGCAGGAATTCCTAGAAAGAGGTCTGTCAAGTCTGAATCATTTCTGCTGTCTTTTGTACATGGGAAATGGGACAAGGCATTCCTCAGCCCTGAGCATCTGAGGGCCTTTGTGTGATTGTACCTTCAATACTTTACTGAAGCTCAGCCAGAGTTATTAGCACTTACTTGCACAGTGAAAGATGTACTAATCTGTGGGAACTGACAAATCATCTTGTCAAGTGAGATTTTATAAAAACAGTGGTTAATTGCAGAAACCTCATTGAAATTTCCATTTCAATGAAACCTAATATTATGTTGACCCTCACTTTTACTTGATAGCTCAATTTTTAAATTTTAATTATGTGATTACTTCTTTAAGTATTTAAATATAGCTTGATCTTCCCTTATTTTACAAAAAGTTGAAAATTGCAAATACCTTTACATGATTTTTCAACTCTCAGAAAATCCAATATGCAGTTATGTATGCAAATAATAGGTTTGTGCAGTGCATTGTATACATCATCTATCAAGTCTGTTTATTGCTATGGGACTTCAGGAAGTGTTATTCAAAGTGAGAAAATCTACTTAGAGCTGTCTCATTGCCTTCTGTAATCTGTGAAATCACTTGTGGCCATAGTGGCCATTTATTCCTACAGTAAACAGTGTAAAAATTCTGCTCTCCTACATTTAAGGGCAGCGATCCTCAATCCAAATTTCTACCAAGTCAGAGTGAGCAAGCTTTACCCTTCTTCACAGGAAAAAAAAAAGTAAACTGGAATTAACTTCTTTGAAAGGGTGAGTGTAAGAGTTCTTATTAATTACAGAGAAAAAAAAAAAGTGCATCACCACTTCTCAACTGTTTGCCTGCAATCGGAGTCCTTTTAAGGTTTAATGAAGCAGCGTACTTGAAAATAGCTGGAATGTAGCTGGGTAAGTTAGTAGGTTGGTGATCTGAGACAGTGTTGTTAATCTGTACGCAAATGATGATGAACACAGAGGCGTTGATGCAGGAGGCTATCAAGACCCAATCTTTCTCCTCCTGTTACCATATAATTATGCCTCACGACAGCCAAGTGGGAAACCACAGTTAGTAGGTATCGAGCCCTGTTTTCACTGAAGTTGATCGCCAACTGGAGTAAACCAAACCTTAAATTTACTTGAACTGATTTAAGTGAGGACTGAATGTGTCTGAGTCCAATCTGTCAGTTACAGAGTTATAAGAATTTAAATAGTAACTATACAACTACTGATATTGCTCCTCTCACTGGTAATTAAAAACAAAAACAAAACCAAAGTCTAACATTTTATTTCACGTTGCTTGAGTAGTTTCATGAGTAACTTTAATCACTGACTTTAACCAGAATTGGTAGATTTTCATCGTGTCTTCATAAACCATCCCAGCTGCAATTATCCAGCCATGCCACAGCTTTCTGGTTACTTCAAGCTAAAATAACATCAGTCCCTCTGTCTGTCTATCGATCCATCCATTCCATCTTACAGCTTAGGATACTTTACTGTCCTACTCTTCTGCAGCTTTAATTGTGTGGCTTTTGACATATGGTTCCTCGTTGTCTAGCACAGCTGTCAAAACTGCTGAAGCTTCCTCATTTCCTTTCAAAACAGTCATTTCCTTTCTTGCCCAGAGCTGTTCATCTAGCTTTTATAAATTAATTAAAATTTATTTTAGCTATGTTGAAGCCTCTTTCTCAATGCTAATCAGATCTCTGTAGTGCTTTAGTGCTATAAGAATTAAGACAAAGACATTATTACTTTTGTGGATGGCAAGACAGATTAAACAGTTGCAACAGTGAACACATGGAGAGTAACAGGAGTAGGTGAGACAAGTAGGAGCATAAGGATCTAGGGCCAGAAGAGAGGCAGGGCAATCAGTTGCCCCTGGACAGGCCTGCAGCGTCTCAACTAGAAGCACAACGCCAGCCAAAGGACGTGGTCAGAGCAGCCAGGAGTCTTACCAGTCTCCAGGTACGAGGCAGACACAGACTGGGAAGTCAAATCTATGGTTTAGGACCAGCAATATCCTTCAAGAAAGAAAAAGCGTATGTCTCGTAGACATTTCAAGAAAGGTTCTATAGCGCTGCCTGGTGGCGAAGAAGACTATAACTCTGTGTAATGAGAGAGATATTGATATTTCATCATTATTTTTCCTTTTGAATGGACGCATTTGCAGAATATATTAATTCAGAAATGCAAGATAAGTGATAGAGGCATATGTGTAGTACACAGTTAAAAGTCCTTCACAAAGATATTAGTTGGCAAACTCAGTTTTTGTTATACACCAAATGACTTTTGTGCCCACTTTAAGTGGAAAAGAAGGTCTTAACCAAAAAAATAATGAGGCCCTTAGGTGTCTTATGTTGAGCATCCAATACAACTGCTCATTTAAAAAAATTCATTTGAACTGTAGCACTACTTTCTAAAATACGTATGATTATAAACTGATCAGATGAGTACAGGGTTGTAATTCCATACATAATAAAAAACAACATTAAATACACAGTATGCACTACTGTTCTTATTGCTAATTTTCTTGGCAGAATTTATTATGCTTTTTAGAGCTTGTTATATTGAAATGGAGAAAGCCTTTTAAATTTCATTCTTATATTTTCTGCTACAATACATGAATGAAGATATTGGGATTCAGCAGTTACAGAGAAGACTGCATCTGTCTCATTAAGATATTTACAGTGTAAATTTTTTCTGGAAGATACATTATTTCTCACTTAACTGCTGCCAGCTATCAAAACCTCATTTATTCACAAATGAACTTGCCAGTAAAAATTCTAATTTATATATTTTTTTCTCTCTTTGCACCTTATCCCTGACATTATTAATGTTTTAAGAAAAGAAAAATTGCTTTTGTTTTCATAATACAGTTAGGAGCTGTTACTGTAGGTTATAAAATTGTTCTTCAGTGAACATTGTTGTATAGACCGTTCAATGTAATGTACAAAGTACTTCTAAGTTGTTTACATTTAGCCTTTAATGAAGGTAGCTTAGGATTTTCCATAAGCTGGCAAATATCTTGTACTTTTAGGAAAATAGTAAGAACTCTATTGTATTTTGAAAAGACTGGATGGCATAGTATTTCATTGAAGATGTGAATGTATTTATCAGAACAAATATGAGATCCATCAACCGAGGCTGCTGAAAATTATTTACTCATCCAACAGTTAGCTATATGGACCAGCAATGGGTTGTTACAGATCTGATTTTTTTTTTAATGCAGTTAGTTTCTTGTGACTTCAAATAAATATATGATTCTTGGTTTATGCTTTCATAAGGCTTAAGTGTGATTTTTTTAACACTTTTTGAACATATTTTTGTAATTTTTCAAATGTTTTTCCTCTGGCTACCACAGTCACTTCTTTGAGTTCACCCACGTTTTAGGCCTCCAAATATAAGTTAGTGGAACATAAGAGTACTGAAGGTGATATGAGGTCAATGCAAGACATTTGACCCAGCTTAATTTATTTTTTTAGACGTCGACAGCATTTAACTATTCAGAAAGTGGTCATACAGCGTGTTACAGTAGTATAAAAGAAAAAGAGAGTTTGCATTTATCTTTGGATTGGCTAAGGACTTGTAGGCCATAAAATGTATTTGTGTGTGCCTTGGAAGGGGGTGAGATTTGCTGTTCTTATACTTTGTTGTGCATAAACACAAGCAGTGGAAGCTTTTCCATATCACCCTGTTCTGTACTTCAAACTTGGTCTTTGAGAAAGGATTTAAAAGGTATTGGACTACTTCAAATATGAAAATAAGATTCACACTTTAAGAATGTATGATAAATTAATGCGAACAACAACAACAACATTAGAAAGTGACCATTCATTAGAATACTCAAATGAAGGTAGCTTGCCAACTCTTATTTTAATCTAACACAAGTTGTTAGGATCAGTATTAAGTTAAAATGAATTAATTCTTACATCCAGTCTCAGGCCTCCAGGTCCAGTACCAGACATGGTTGTTTCATGGTAACTGTCCATTTTTTAATATTTAGCTCCTGAAAAAGTAAAGATAATTTGATCTCTCTTTAACTAGCAGCTGGAGTACCTTGTCCCACATTTGGTGATGACTGGTAACTATTATGATAGCTACCATCAGCTGTCTAATGTATCTTGCACTTTCACAGAGCTGTAAGGAGAAACTTCCCATGATTGAAGCATTACTTGCATTTATGTACAAACCTTGTCATGTGTCAGAAATCAAACTTGATAGAATTTCCTTTCCTTACTGACTCTGAATTATAAAGAGCAAACTAACAAGTAACAAAGATCTCAGAGGAATAAGCTATGAAATCACTATTTATTTTCTCATTGTTGTGCCTAAACAGTGGCGTATCTATTTATGTAGTACAGAATTTAGGCTACTATTAACCCCCTTACTTTTTGTCTAGGTATTGTCAGGTTTCTTTGAGGTGTCTAACCTTGAATCTGGTTTAGATTCCTGCCTTTTAGATTCATGATGGATAAGCAGGCTATACATTTTTTTGCACGTTAGAGAGGATTCTCTAAATGGAGAAAATTCTTGTTGAAATTATGCAGAGTTATCTGTATTATTCATTGAAAAAGAACATATTATCCACACAATTTTCCAGAATTTTTTTCAGCCAGTGATGGTCTCGTTACAGTCACAATTAGTGGATAAACTAATTAGCAATGGGACAAGAAGCTTGTGTGTAGGTCTGTCTTCCCAGACGGCAGCATAAAATGTACTATGATAAGTGTTTCAACTATTCTGCATATTTTCCTTATTAAGTAAAAATATAAAAAAATATATCCAAATAAGTATTCATTTTTCCTGATACTGAATGTGTTGGCTGGAATAACCCAGTTGTGGACATAGCAGGTGTTGTCTTTTGCTGAGAGAAAGCAATTGGAGAAACTTTCCTTGCCTCTGTGTTGTTTCTCTGGCGTTCACAGAATCCCAGAACTGTAGGGGTTGGAAGGGACCTCCAGAGGACATTGAGTCCAACCCCCTGCCAAAGCAGCTCTTTAGCCCAGGTTGCACAGGTAGGCATCCAGGCAGGTCTTGAATGTCTCCAAAGAAGGAGACTCCACTATCTCTCTGGGCAGCCTGTGCCAGTGCTCTGTCACATGTCAAGGGTTGCTATTCCCTGCATTCAGAGAATTAATACTGCTTAATGCTAGTAAAGACAAGCTTGTGAAAATCTAAAGGAAGAGAAGCTAACACAGCAAACATTTCCAATCACTAAAAAATAAGGAATTGGTTTCTTCTATATCAATTTTTGACACAAGCCTGTATCTTCAATACTTTTAGCATATATTATCATTTTGCTCAGTCCCTGAATGTTTTTGTGATGTTTCTTTCCCTTCTTTGTCCCCTCTTTTTCTTTCCATTCTTTCCTTTCCTTTCTTCCTTTTTCTATGAAATGTTCAGAAAAAGAAAGATTTTTAAAAATAAAATGTGGCTGGATAGGTTGAAGAAACTTAATAAATAAATATTTTGACATTTAGTAAAACTGCGTAGTTCACCTAGTTCTACTCTGAAAAAAATAATAAAGATACAAATGTGATAACTTATTTGAACTTCAGCCTTATGGAGTAGAGTGAGGGATGCATCATCAGAATGTATGACAAATGTCTGTAAAGTTTAATTCATTCTTTTCACCTCCCTTCTTCCTTCTCCTGCCAGTCTCTCCCTTTTCTTGCAGTATTCTGAGCAGCATATAATTTACTTGGAGGAAAAAGTGACAAGGACCTTCTGCATGAAACTATCACAAAGGATTGGGTTTGACAGACTGGATGGGCGAGAGCTTGTTTTGCTGCTGTCTGAGAGTGAAGAATACATTCTGGGTGGAATAACCAGTGCAGACTAATGTGTAGGAAGAGAATCTTTGCTGGGAAGTGGAAAACAAGCATGCAGACCAAGCCCTTGGGCTGTGTGTGCAGATTGCCCCTCACAAAGCAGGGGAACACGAATTAAAAAGCTTGTTAACTGTTTTGTGCAATGGAAAGATGATCTGTAAGATAGATATTTTACTCATTCATGCTGTTCTTTGTTGTAGACACTTCTGGTTTATCTCATCTTCTCCTTTATTTATTTATAAAATATGTTTATCGTAATACAGGACAATGAGTCTCTTGCAGCTCAGGATCCTAAAAATCTCAAAGCAAAAACCAACATAGGACATCATTTTACTCTTGACAAGCTCTTTAAATTTCTTTCATGTTTTCTCAAGTGATCAAAGTCTCTTAAAGCAATATTGTCAGTTATTTTGCAGGATCCCTTCTGCTATCTATTGAAAAGACACGAGTAGAGGATAACGGAATTAGTGTCTAATGGAGCACAATGCTTGATGACCTGCTGACATAGTAGATCAGCTTTTGATGAAGAATATCATGTGGAAAAGTGCTCCCTATTATATCTCTCCTTGCTGCTTTTTGCCAAATCCATAATTCTTATTATTACGAGGATTTGTGTCACAGTTGCCAATCTATGGTTAATTCAGCCTGAGTTTACCTGCAGGGTGGACACCTGCAGTTAATTGTGGGCATTTTTCATCAAAAGCTATCTAAGTTAAAAACAGAAGTTACGAAGAAAAAAAGTTATGTTGGTGTCATTTCATTGTAAGAGTTTGTAACCATATCCATGTCTTAAAACTGTTCTTTCTTGATTTTTATCATGCGTTAATATCTTCTCCTCCAAACGGTGATTCGTTCCTCTTTAATTGTCTGTTACATTCTCTTCCCTCACAGTATCAGAAAACATTTTTAGAGGATGTGGGACTTTTTTAACAGAAATAATTGCAAATAATTCTAAGTTCAAGACTTGTATTGGCCTCTGTAGAGATCTTTTAAAATGTTTTAATTCTCCTTTGGATTGTTATTGACCTGATGTCTCTGTTCTTAAAATTGTTTCATTTTTTCCGATTTCTCAGCAAAACAAAGCAACTCAGAATACAATGATTCAAAGCTATAAGCAGTTGCCTTTTGTATCTAATGTTAAAAGCAGTAGAATTCAGTTCATTTATCTTCCTGGAATTTAGCAGTACAGAGATCACCCTGGTAAATTATTCTTTAATACAAATAATATTTGACAATTTTTTATTAAAGTGGTATAAATATTTTTTAAAATATTAGAAGAATTTTAAGAGTATACATTATGTTAGTTTGGGTCTTCTGTTTACGTCATCTTTAATATCTTATTTGCTTTCCTGTTTTTTTTTTTTTGTTGTTTTTTTGTTTGTTTTTTATTTTTTTATTTGCTTTGTATTCTTCTAAGTTAGATTAAACAGTGTTTTGACTACATTTATTTTTAATCGTTTCCTATTGAGATAGCTAGACTAAGCTCAAGTTTGGCTCCCTTTCTCAAGCAGGATTCTTCTCCAGAAGGTGATTTGTCTATTTCCTTCTATACCCTGATAATAACAGACAGACTAATCTCCTCTGGAATGCTTTGTTTCTTGACCATAGCATCAAGCTGCTCAGAAATATCAAGAACAAGATTTTCTCTGCAGGTGCTTGAAGTAGTGCTTAGAAAAATGTAATAAGCAATGTGATTATGGTAGCTAGGTCATTTCAAAGGTAGGCCAAAACCAGGATTCTTCTGCATCACAAGTTAGTTTCCTATTTAAACTAAATAAATTGTTACTTTCCAGTACCCTACATGACAACCTGAGAGTGATTTTCAAAATATGAATACATTTTGCAAGTTATTGTGCCTTTCCCTCTTTTGTCTGTTGCAGAAGAGCTTAAGTCATGTTCTCTTTCTATTACAGACTGGAATATTTGAGTAGCTATAATAATGATGACATCTGGTTCATACTTTGCAGCATAGTGGTTAATGAAACAGTGAAGATTTTACTGTTGTTGACTTAAGCGTAAAAGACAGGATATTCTCATTTGTAGACTGTGCTAACTTCCTATTTGGTAGATAAATATTTCTATGTATGCTTTCAAAGGCAAAAGTTAAGGTATAGAGTTTTTCAGCCCTTTGGAAAAGGTGAAGATAAGGTGAAATGGCCAGTTAAAACAGCAAGTAATTAATTGAGTCTCTCTGTTAACAGGAAGAAGGTCAAGTGCACATAACTATTGCGATTACACAGTCTGCATTACAAGCGGCTGAGTCATTTAACCTCAGAGTAGTTAGACTGGAATGCTGAGAACCAATTAAATGAGATTTTACTTCAAAATAGTACCTGTACTTGTAAGTTACTATAGTATTTTGAAATTTTCAGAGTGATTTGTCGTTTAGTTTTGCAGTCTAACATTTATTTTTGTTCCAATTAAACATTTTAATTAGTTTTCTGTTTTTCTTTTCTTTTTTTCATGCCTCACTTCAACTAACTTGCTGAAATCTTGAAAAGGTAACTTATCATCTTATGGAGACACAGTTGTTTTTTTTTCCTTCTCTATTTTTTCTTGACTTTGCCTTATAAGTAATTCTGAAAATGTTTCAGATGCACTATGTTAGGGTTGTGGGAACCAGGGTGTAGATAGGCCTACTTGGTACTGTCAGTTTTGTACTTTCCTACTCTGAAGACTGAATCAGAGTGCAGGGAGAAGCACTCCCTACTCCTACTCTGTGGTGTAGGGACCAGTGATAAGCGGAGGGAAGTGTGGATATCCAAGAACTGCAGAGCTTGAGGTAGTTGTTTACATATCCTAATTATTCCATAGCAATACGAAAAGGTATATGACTCCTTTACAGAAGCTTTATGATATTCAGATTATTTCTGTGTACAGCGTGCAATTCCCCATGAAGTTTCAGGGATGCTTTGTTTTAGGAGCTGGTGCATTTTAAAATGAGTAAAACTGAAATACTGTCTTTCCAGCAGTATGTGCTTGCAGTCTGTAATTATTGCAAAACACTACTCTCAGTAAGAACAGAACAGTTTTTTGGCAGTGAGGGATTTTGCTTTTCAACAGGAGTTTGACTAAGAAATGCTAATATAATGTGGAATTAAATTAAGAATTACGGAATATTACTAGAAGTATAGTTTCCCTTATATTTTTAATTATATGACTGTACATATTTTCCAGGGAAGCTGCTGAGCAAATCAAGGATCCCTGGGACTTATGCTTAACCAGTTGGTGCAATTGTTGTCTTGATGTACTTACTTTGTAAATTTTGTATGAAAAATGTTGACTATTCAAAATGGCTCACTAAACACTATTTAGTAGAACTGATGTTTGTATCTTCATACTTAGAGCAGAGGGAATCCAGGAGCAGTTGAAAAACATTTTCCATTGGTGTCACTATCTGTTAACATTGTCAAAACAGTGCAGGATTTCTATGTAATATTTCAGTTCGAACATTTTAATGTAATAATGCTGTTTAAGATCAATAGTGGGTCAAAACCAGGAGAGCATGGACACAAAGATAGGTTTTGTAATACATCATACCACTTGGAAAACACCTCTTCTGTTGAAGGGAAAGACTAAGGAAAAAATGCAGATGATTTCAGGATGGGCAGTGAATTGTCAGTATTTAACACAAACAGAACAAATGCTTCAGGAAAGACTTATCTGAACAAAATGATCACAAGGCTTATTCTCATTCTATCTGCTGAAACTAAAATATGGTTAAAGCTAGTCACTTCATAAATAGGTTTTGTCAGGCAAACCTGGTAACTCTTATCAATAAATACAATAAATTACAAGATGATTATGGAAAGGTTATTTTGATAATGATAATAAATTAGCATGTATGTTGTCATCCAAAATCATTTTTTCTGCCACATAATATCCTGATCTAGAAACTTTCCTTTGTGAAATAGGTGTGAACCACATTATGTGTCATAAATTGGTTCAGTTCAGCTGCAAAGATGTATACATGACTTGGGAGAAATCTGTGATAGTCCTTTCATACTGTTTTGTGATCCCAAGTCAAATACTTTTTTTTTGTCATTTATCTTCATAATCAGTGGTTAAGCCTGTGAACAACATGAGGATGGATGAGGTGGTAATTAATAAAGCAGCCCTCTTGTTATAGCATGACATGTCTCACATGGTTGCTATCCAGAAAGCTGTTTTACAGAATGTGAATGGTAAGTAATAATAAAAACCTATTGGCAAACTGTTTTAGCAAGCAAATTACTCAGAGAATAGCTTAGAGATCACTTTTTTTTTTTTATCCTTTCAGTATCAGCTTCCAGTATGAAAGCAATAAAACATTTACCTAAACATATGAAAGAAATGGAAAAATTTTTAAAAGAAGAGATTTTGCATTGGACCAACTTAACAATGCCAGGTTACTCTCCTTATTATTCAGCATAGTGGTAATCCCACCTGAATCATACTAGCTTCTCAAGTTTGTGTGCCACAGAGAAATTGGAAATGTCATAAGTATGTTCACAAGGGTGATCCTAGAATTGAAAAACTAACTGTGTACTAAGAAGTTAAAGGAGCTGATATACCTAAGAAAAATCTAAGAAAACTGATGTGCCTAAATCTTTCTGCATGACTAAGAAATAAATTATAAATTTTATATATATATTTTTTACTTAAAAGAGAAGGCATGGAATTGAAGTTGGATAAATTCAATTATGAATGCAGATGCAATTTCCTAGTAGTAAGGATAATTAAACTTTGTAGTAATATTTCTTTATGTTTGACTCATTTTCACTCAGAATGCTTAAGATGATACTATAATTTTCTCTACAAAGGCTTTATGGTAGAATTAGGTGCTGTCCAAAAAGACAGAAAATAAAAATCTTTGATCATTAATTAAGAGGATCAGTTCTTTTTTGGCAGAGCCTGCATTCTGTTGTGTTGTCTTGTTTGTTTATTTTTTTGTTTTCCTCTAAGGTATCAGATTCATAATTCTTATATTTGAATGGGACTAAAAGCTCTTTGTAGTTTCAAGTTCAAAATTATGTTGAAAAGCACCTCTGGTAACAGTTTATGCCTAACAACCACTCAAAGCAAGGCCAACTCCATAGTTGGGTCAGGCTCTTCAGTCACATATCCATTTAAGCTCTGAGCATCCGAGTTTCTCAGTCTCTCTGCATAGCATGTACTTCTACTTAGCCACATGTAATGTGAAATTTTTTCTCATGTTTATCTGGAATTTCTCTTGCTGCAACTCATGCAAATTCTGTCTCTTTTCTCTCTAATCACTCATCAGATAGCAATTAAAATCTTTGCTTCTTCTCTTATCTGTAAACCCAGTTCTCTTACCCATTACTCCTCTGTTACTACCATTTTGGCAGCTCTTCATTTTATACAGTTTGTCAATATCTTTCTTGAAACTGAATACAGATACTGAGCCTGATTACTGGAAACATTTAATGCATCAGTTCTTTGTAATTCTGTAAAATAGAATTTGGCAACATTTCCATGTAACAGAATTATATAGAGTTCTACATAGTAGAACTTGGCAACAGTGATGACAGCTATTATATCATATGCTATTTTCAACAGTATTGAAATTTTCTCACAACCTGTTGTATTGTTTGTTAAATATTATGTTTATTATGAGATTCAGTATCTGATGGAATCAAAAGGAAATAAAACATATAAGGAAGAAAAAAGTTTAAGTCAAAGTACTAACTTTAATTAATTTAATAAAGTGGTCTTAGAGTTACAAAATTAAAATAATAATTATGGACTGGAAAAAAATGAATATGAACTTTTTTTTTTAATTTAGAAAATTTGTTCATATACTATACAAATTTGCATTCAACTTTTATATGTGGATCTATTAAATCTGATTTTTCCTAACTGTACTATTAGGAGAGATGAAAGAAAGGATACTGCTACATATTTTCAAATGCACAGAACTATGCTCCCAGTAGGAAGCTCCTTCATCGTAAGTGAACGAAATGTAACTTTTCTTGAAGGGTTAATATCTTTAATTCAGCCAAGTTAAACTCCCTGTTAACCTTATTAAGTATTCCCAGCAAATAAGGATGAGGTAGCTCTACTACTTCACTTTTTCCTCTTCTCCAAGCATAGTTTAAAAACGACACCACTAAAATTGTACTATAACGTTCCCAATTCCATAGGTATATTGATAACATTTATTCTAAGCTTCAACTGTGTTTCAGTTACTGCTCTGGCTATTTTATGGATCCCCAAAAGGCTCAAGGAGGAGATAAACAACTCATTTTTCATTTGGCAGCAGTTTTGGAAATGCCCAGAAGTGTTAACTGTACCTGTGTTGGAATTTTAAGATCAGACAGGTATTAATTTTTGGAAATGAAGAGGTCATTGGGTGAATGGCTTTGGATCATAGCTTTAGATTAAGATCTCAGAAGCTTCCACATCAACTAGTTTTATGGAATTAAAACCTTATTATCTGACATTAACAACGTAAATCAAAGTGGAGAAGATGTCTGTAAAGAAGGTGGCCTCCATTATTTCAGTTTTTTCAATACAGTGTTCATTGTTTCAGTTACAGA
Source organism: Oreortyx pictus (assembly GCA_036925125.1). NCBI lineage: Eukaryota > Metazoa > Chordata > Aves > Galliformes > Odontophoridae > Oreortyx > Oreortyx pictus. The sequence goes on along the minus strand of JAUPFR010000001.1, from coordinate 159,643,864 downwards.
AAGGTAAATGATGAACAAATTGCATGAAAATAAAATAAACTATGAATAATCTGAAGGCAGATTTCCAGCTGCTGCTAAACATCGTTCTTCTGTCTCATGAAAAAGTAAAGCTGTGTGCTAACAGTAATATATATATACATATAAACAGATACGTACATAAAAACACAACACAATCTGCAGACATCTTAAACTTTAACTTTTTAATAAATACTTTTTAATGTCCTGTATAAAATGCGAGTAACAAAAGTATCAAAATTTTAATTATTTTAAAATGTGAGCGCAAAAGCTGCACAGTTTGACCAGGATAATGGATGAATAAAATAAAATATCTAGAGCATTAAAATGTGTAATTCAATCTGTTTGAAACATATTAACTGCTTTTCCATGATGAGTTCACAGTATAAGATCTTTTTCTGGTGCACGTTCCCAGAAATTCGGAGTGCTCATTCAAGAAAAACAGTATTCTTTTATAAAGTAACTTTTAGTTAGATTTTACTGTTATTCAAGTCTACTTTTTTTTCTTCTGGTGATAGCTATTGTGCTAATATCTTCAGAAAAATACAGTTGCTTTTGGTGTGTCTGCATCTGACTGTGTTGGACCATTTTCTGGTTCCTGTTTTTTTTACTGATTACAGACACTGCATTGTCAACAAGGAGTGATATCACAGAGCACTTGGCTATACATATTCATGTATTCCTTTGGAGACTAGAAATGAATCAGCTGTTTTCCTTTACTTATCTTACTGGGATCTTAGACTCAGCCTAGAAAAAGGATCAGCCTAGAAAAAGCACTCAGCCTAGAAAAGCCTGTAGAAACATCAGTTCTAAGCTCTAGCACGATTTACTGTGGGCTTTTCTGAATGAAATATAGTTAGATAAGCCAAATAAGTGTCAAGTAAAAATATGGAAATACTATACAAGTTTAAGTATTGATCATACTTTAATTTCCTTAAGAAGTAGTTATGCAGAATTATGCTAAGCACAAGTAACCATTAGAATAAATATATAATCCAAGTAACGGAAGGGGAAAAGTTTTGGAGCGATATCCTGACAAAGTACTCATTCGATCAATCAAGAAACCCTTCAGAGAGCCATCAACCTTTGCTTTTGAGGTAAATGTGTTCTGCAGTACTGCTACCCCACAATGTAAATTCCCTAATGCAAAGTTGAACATGGAGGAGTGCATGCTTGTACAAATTTATAATTATGTTTATGTGTATGTGTGTATATATGCACATATTTTTTGTAAGAACACATCATTAAAAATAAAAACATCAATAAAATTTCATTTTTACTGGAGAAGTGAGATAATAGCTAGAAAAGGTTGTCAGTATTTACCTGAAATAGAACAGTAACTTCTCACATATATGCAACTACTATTTTACCGCTACTCAGTAAATTGCATCTTCTTATGAACTTGTAAATTCTCAGTTTATTTCAGACTGATTTTGGGGATGCATCAGATATAAAATCTAGCTGTAGTTGTGTCTGACTAGTCTTCACTTTCTCAGTATTTTCTTTCCATGATGATCTGCAATGTCTTCAACTCTGAAATGCATTTTTTTGTTGTTGTTGATAAGGAAAATGAACACTTTACGGCTCTTCTGCTATAGCATATCTCCTAACTTTTGAACTAAGTGTGTGTTAGTGGGAGGTGGTTCCTATTCTCGATTTTTTTCCATCAGTATTATTTGGATAGATAAAATGAGACCTTTGCCAGAACACTGTGTAGGCTGGAAGCTGAAATACTATATCTTGAAGTGCTTGCTAATGATGAATAAGTAATTTGCATCTGACCCAATCACTGGGGTGTCTCACTCCAATCTATAGGAGGGAGAGGAGGTTCTTTTGATATATGTGTACCCAACAGCAAGATTAAGACACAGTGGGTCAAATGTTAGCCTGACCAGTTTATTACAAATCCTAGTTGCTTAGGGAGATGGGGAAGGGAAGATGGGCAACAGAAAAGACATAGGAAAAGCAAGGAGTCTTTGTAGGAAGTAAGAGAGAGAGTCACCACTAACATAGCTCATAGTTCAGACGTTGATCTTCATTAGTGATGGGTCTTCCAAAGTCGTGTTGTTCAGTTGATGGCAACTTCTCAATGACAGTACAAACTTATTAAGTCCAAAGGGGTCAAGTCAGCTCTCTTTGGAGTGGCATCTTCTGGTTTGCGGACTTCAGCAGGAGCTTCTTTGTCTGTTTTCCCAGCCTTGCCAGCAGATGAGAGGGAGCAGGAAAGTGCTCACTTCCATCTTGTTTTTCACAGGATACAGTGGTATCATCCCCCATTCTCCCATAACAAGTTGGAGTTATCTGATCACAGGCCAGATCTTCCTCCAGTAAACACATCTGAACACTACCTTTCAAGGATAAATAGCTCCAAAGAAATGCTTTCAAATGTAATACTGACCACAAAGTGATGCTGATCGCTCACCTCCCAGATAAGCCAGAGTCTTATCATAAGGAATGCCTCAGAAAGCGAGCTTTGAGACAGAAGAAAACAATCATCTTTCATGTGGGGTGATCAACCTGCATGTCTGTTTGTCCTAAACTACTTATTTCCTCTTCAAACAAGTGGACCAACATTAGAAGCTATAATCCGAAGTAACTGTGTCCTTCTGACACAGGCATTTGTTTTTTGTTTTTTTCTGTAATGCATAGATACTAGCAGAAAAGTAACACTCAGAAGAGCAAATACTCACATCACAGGTCTAACATGATGTTTATTCAAAATCATGATTTTTGATATTTTTTTCCCCCAAAATGAAGGTAAATTAAGGGAAAGATCTGTGCTTACAGTACAGTATATATATATGCTAATCAAATGAAATACTAACATGGGAGATTCCAAATAAACTTCTAAAGTAGAATGTTAAACAAGACAATACATTTGAAAGAACAGGCAAAAATTTCTATTCATTCAATTTTTAGGAATATGCAATTCATCACATACACTATGTGTTATTTCTGTCAGTTCAGTTTTATGTGAAAGCGCTACAATCTGAGTCTAAGTGAATAAAAAATATATAAATTAATGACGAAGTTTTTTTTTGCAAATATTTTAAATTAATAAAAGCTTGTAATAATAATTTTTTTTTATTTAGTCTGACTTCTAATTTAGAATGGTAGATTGTCTCTGCTCAGTAGAGTATGCAATGAAACCTGTTAGGGAACAGTATGAGAAAGTGCTGTGGTTACTCCACAGATTTGGATCGTGTGTTCTTCTAAAATTTGATTAATTGTGCCCAAGACTGACATGTAAAAAAAATAATTTAATTATGTGCTCTCAGCATAATGAGGAACATAAAAGACAAGAGTGAAATGGAATATTGAACTCTTTTGGATAACAATAAATAAGATATTTCTTTAAATAATTCAGGTAAAATGGTTTGAAAATTCCAGTGGTGACTAGGGAATCAAAGTACTTTTTGTGAAAGGAAGGTTACCATGTTTTGTAAATAATTAAATTAAAATACGAGTTATTTTGAAATTTAAAATTATAATTCTTTAATTTTATTTCATAACACTGAAATATGTTTCAAAAGTATTGACACAAAAAAATTTTGAAGCTCTTTATGCACTTGAATACATATTACATTTTTATTTTAGTTTTTACTTCACCAGAAGCAATTTTTTTTAACTTTTGGAAGAGCAGGTGAACAGCAAATACCAATAATCATGCAGCTCTACCGATGAGTTTTCCATCCAGATTCATTCCAGCGATACTTTTTACATTGTGAGGATAGCATGACCAGTGTTTTCAGGAGCAAAACCTGCAATATAAACCCTTTGCAATTGCATTTCTAGTAGAGTTGGAATCTAATATAATGAACCCAAGCTACAACGGAAAATCAAAGCCAGTTTTTTCTTCTTTACATTTTCATTATACAAGCAGCAAATAAAAAGAATTTTAAGAACATAAAAGCACTTTACCAAGTTTGTGTAACTTAAAGTAAAAAATGAAATAAAAAAAAAAAGTATAGAAGTATGCATAAAAGTAAGTTTATTGTGTGCAAATTTCTGCATTAGTTTATCAAAATTCAGACAGAATAACTCTTCTAGTAATTGTGTCTCTGAATCCAGCTGCAGGAACTTTGGTCATTCAGACTGAGTATGCAACTTCAACTTTGCTTTTTCATAATAGTATGTAATGTATGGTCATAATTCATTCAGTAAGACATGCTTCTAGGAGAATAAATTGAAAAGAAAGCTTGGTATTATATAAAGAACCTTTGGTACTTTCAGAAAAGTTGATATGCCTTTTTAAACTATCCACAATTGCTTAGACAAAGTTAACCTACATAGCGATAGTTATCAATAGAAAAGAGGGGGATTTTTTTTCCTGAAGTGAATGAATCAGATTAATGTTTAAAAACAACATGATAGCTTTTGTTGTAAAATTCCAGTTTTAACATATGAATCTGTTTGCAGAGGTACTTTCTTCACTGGTAGTGGGATATTCTAGTGGTGTGACAAAATGTACAAGTATGTCAGTTATTGTAGTGTTTGTATGCAGGTCATTTTTCAGCATCTGCTTTTCAATAATGACTTGCAATGAGACTGATTGTAGTAGCTTCACTTCAGTGGAACATCATGATTGATGCTGTATCAAGGAGAGCATGGAATCTCCTAATGACTTTAATAATGTCTATTTCTTTGTGGAATTTCTTTTCATTTTCTTAAAACAATGGGAACATTACTGATTGTATAACCTTATCCCCTGTCTTAGGTCTCCTAGAAACCCTGAACAGAAGATCATTAAACGAGTGATTGCTCTTGAAGGAGACATTATCAAGTAAGTATTTTACACCATAGTGTCTGTCTTTATAGGAATAGTACAGCTTTTCAGTGGATTTTAAATCACTAACCTAGACAACAAGAACTTTCTAGTATTTTCTTTGTCTCCTTTTAAAAGGGATGTACAGTGTTGTACCAGTCTCCTTTTTAATGAGAGAAGTGATACGCAATAATATTCACTCTTGTGAAATGTTCATGGGTGCAAATAATGCTTGTTTATTAGAATATCTCTGTCACGTATAAGGACAGGTAATTCTACAACATTTTTTAAATAAGACTATGATTTTTCAGTTAGAGAGTTAGAGCTGGTGTTTCATCCTGTGATTGGCACGTTTCTGAGTTCTTTTAATGTTTTTGTTTGTTTGTTTGGGGAGATTTTTTTTTTTCTTTTTTTTTCCTTTAGGAAAGGACCCTCATAGATGGCTGTTTTCACTGAAGTCTGAGGGAATCTGTAGGGAATATGGTGGAACTGATTTGGAGTAAATTGTTCTATCAGAAGAAAAAAAAGCAGAAAAAGTATACTTTAATGTACATCAAGACTTGGTTTACTCTTATCAGATAGACCATTCTACTGGGGCTGGTTGAAATAAATTACTAGTAGATTTAAATCAAATGTTTTTGCGGAAACGGTGCCATTTTGATGAAAACATCTGTTTAAAAGGCTTTCTTTTTCCCAAGTACAGAATAAAACTGGCATAGAGTTTGGAGGGTAAATTGCTAGTTTCCCACACTAAGATATGAATAACTTTGGGTACTATTAAGCAATATGGCAGACTGGGAGACAATTTGCATGGGTAATGATTTTTGCTCTGATGTAGGGAATATTTAAGAAGTACTTGGAACCTGCAAATCAAATCAAGGATCTAAGTGTGACCTCCTTGAGCCCTAGTTAACAGCAGCATGGTGGGCTGTTGAACACTATGAGATATGCCTGTGTCTTTTTTATTATCATATTCATATCATATTATCAAATTCTAACATTTCTTCTGAAGAAAAAAACTGAAATAGCAAACACTAAGAGAAAGAATCTGATGTCCAAAAACTATGAAGATCTACAGCAATAGTTATCTATCACATTAATGGAATAAAAACATAGGAATAATGAGTGCTACTTAGTCATGTCTTGTGTAAACCTATATCCTTAAGAAGGTACTTATTCATTAATGTTGATACTTCTGCCATCTATACAAGTGATAAGACTCATAATTCAGTATTCCTCATCCCATTCTGTAGTAATTTCAGAAAAAGATAGCAATATAAAGCAACTTCAAGTGTTACTTTTCAGTGTTCTGTATTATTAATGTATTTGCCTGAATTTTTGAAACTGAATGACATTTTTGATAATATGAAATATGTTTAATACCATAAATTTCAACTATAGTCAATTAATTATGCTGTGCATTTAACAGCCATAAAACTCTGAACTACTTGTTAACTTATGTGTGCTCATGAGTGCTCTTAGCCAAGTGGAAAAAGGTGTTGGAGCACAATACCTGTGAAAGTGCATGCAGAATACTTAAAAGCCTATAGGTTAACGTGTCACTTTTGATTACAGAAGACTGAGTGATGATCCTCATTTGTATTCAGAAAAACAGGCTAATTTATTGTTAGAAATATTAATACCAGTAATTTAAATATGTGTGTATATTTCTATTTGAACACATGGAAATTGTCCTAGAGTCTTTTGCTTCATTTGTAGAGGCTTGTGTTTAGTCAAGGAGTATATTATTGGGGTACTATAACTTGTTTTACTGTTGTCTACTTGTGTGTTGAGGGGGAAATATAAGTAATGCTTGCCAAATTTCATAGCACCAGGATAAAGCAAAAGCTTAGGTAACAAAATATCAAAACTGTCAAGATTCTTCTAAAATCGATGTTATTTTTCTAATGATACCACAAGCAGATGTGTGGCTAGGATATTTTTGATTAAAACAGATGACTAGTCACACTAAGAAAACATAAATGGAAGATTTTGATTTCTATTTGATATGTCTGAAGACAATTTTTGTTACAAACTTCAGAGTTATTGCTGTTGATATTGAGGATTTTATATCTATACATTTATGTACGTTTAATTATTTCAGATCAGAAACTGAAAGTTACATGGCACATGTACAAAAAAATGGGCTTCCTTATTATTCTTACTTTGTATGGGTAAAAATAATGAGAAACTGAAATGCACTGAACTTAGAGAAGCGTTTGAATTTCTGCATTTCTAATATCCAAAGTGGGATACATATGCCTGTTCTCAAAATAATCCTGTGTCTTTAGGCCTTTTACTGCTCCTATGATTGTTTGGAATTTCTCATTGTTGGGAAAACTTCCAGTCTCACTAAAGAGTTATTTCATTTCCAGTATGCAGAGTAGTGGAAATTGTCATATGGGTATGGTGTGGTTCAAACGCTTATGGGTCTACTTGTGGCTATAGCAGTTTTGCAGAGAGATGGTGTTTATATACACACTTGTGATGTTGTACATTTTATCTGAACGGTCAGTGAAATGCATGAATTCTGTCTGTTTTTCTGAAAATTTTGATTGAAGTCAAATGACAGAATTAATTAATGCACACTTTCAGTGATGAGTAGACTTTCATTGTGAAGAAATCTATGCAAATAATGATTTAGAAGGAATTTTTATTAAGCATTCCACTATATGGGATAATATGGTTTGTGAGTCTGTAGTAGTGTTTTCATAGGTGAATTAATTCTTTATTTGATCTGTTTGGTGAATGATTAAGGATGAATTGTCACAAGAAAGCTGTGTTTACTTATTCAATTAATTAAAATAATTTATTATTTACTGTTTATTCATAATTGAAAGGAGTGAGAATGCACATAGGCAGAGCTGCTAATATTGTATTTTGACTTCTATTGAGTCCACAGTAGAAAAATTCTGTTTTTCAGTTCTTCATTTCTAAAAGTGTTAAACAAATAAATAAATAAAATGGTACATTTTGAAAATACTAAAGCTCAAGTTTTTGAAAATAAATGTAGGTGAGACTTTGTGATAATAATTCTTCAGTTTTTGAAGTATGATATGATGGATTGAAAAATGGTGCGTACTTGTTGAGTAAGGATCCTTACATTTCAATTATCTGATGTTATTTCCATTCTAGTTTGCAGTCCAGTTGAAATGTATTGAGTAGTGTCATGAAAATCCCTCAGATAGCATACTACCCTTTTACAAACGTATAACTTATAATTTAATTTGGATAAGCTCATGTAACTTCCTTTTGAAAGGAACTGAAAGAAAATTGCCATTTAGCCTTTGATGGGTGAAACTATAGGTCAGCTTGTATACAGATAGTATTGCAGTACAGATCCCATAAATCAGGTTTAGTTTTGTATTGGATGGATTCACAGGAGAATTAACTTTAAGTAGGAAATCATTACAGTGATTCCTGAAGAGTATTTAAATTATAACTCTTCCAAGGGAGACTATATTTTAAAAGTCAATATAATGTGATTTGTTAAAAATAAATGTTGGTATTATAAAACACTTTGAATATTTTGAAATTAAATGTATTAAAACTCATTTATCTTAAATGCATCAGTGGAAATTCAAAAATCTATAGTAATCTATAATGGATGGCTGAGTTATGATATGTTTTCAGTAACACAAATAAATGAAGGTTTATGGTATTAAAATTGGGATTGTACTAATAAAATTTAAAATTAAGTCAATTCAGCAACTTACTGAACTAATTTTGCTTCCATCTGTATTTGGGTCTGCAAGAGCTTGGATTCTGCTTCTTTCACATCATTATTTTTTTCTTAACATTGTAGCAGGTTTAGGAATGACCTGTGAGCCCCTGGAAAGCACAATTCTAAAACATTTTGTCCAGGAATATTGTTGACTATTTAGGAGTCATTGTTTAAAAGTACTGAATGGTTCAGCAAAACAATGTTGCATTTTAGTGCTATATTTTGCAAAACTGTTCCGGATACATAGGAGATTTTTACTTGCTTTTTCTCAAAGAATGACAGTGCAGAGATAGATAATTATATTATTGGGCTGTAGGTTTAAAATAAATATCAGTAACTTTTTATATTTTGCTATGAAGTGCATCATTAAATTGCAGAAACAGTTGCCACGGAATATTAAGGACAAATAATACAAATGGGATTAAAAAGAAGTAAAGAATTCTTAGAGATAAAGCCAATCAGTAACTAATAAATGCAGTGATCACAGCATAAATTTTTGTATTCCTATTGCCAAGTTCATGCAGGAATTTCTTCCAGGCTATACTGGAAGATCCTATGCTGCACTAGCTTATGACCAAAACCTGATTCTTATGTTCACTTATCGGAGTACCCTTTCAGCTTCAAATAAACTGTTCACAACTCTATGCATGTTTTTCATTTGCTAATTTTTTTCTTTTTTGTCAGACAGTGTATGTATTCCAGTATCCCTCAAATAGAAAAAAATTTTGTTTTTTTCACTGATCCAATTAAATTTCATCAGACAGTTGTGACTGTTCTTTGTTTTCATTGAGATACAAGAATCATTGCCCAACAAAACAGATATTTGCAGAGGCTGCCCCACCTGATGGTTAGATTGTACATAAAAAACTACTGTCTGCCTTTGGAAGCAGGATAACCTTCAGGAATTCTGTGTTCCCTTGCAAGAATGTCTTGATCCTTAACAGCTTCATGACAAACAATGAGCAGGAATTACATCCATACCTTTGCCATTGTATCACACAGAGATATTGCTGTGTTCACCCGTGCTATAGTAAGAATCTTCTTTTCCACTCCCATACGCTACCATCACCAATAAATACACAAAGACCTCTGGTAACTGTTTGGAGGTATTTGTACTGCTTTTAATGTCTCAGAGTTAGAGTGTCTTTTAAGTGTCTTTTAAGACATTAAAGAACTGTCAGTTACAGTTGATTATATACAGGCTATGTTTATAGCTATTCCCTTCTTCCTCAAACTCTTTATAATGGTGGGCTTGCTAAGCATGGATCTGTGAGTGTGAGAATCCACACTGACAACTGTGCTTAAAAAAAAAAAAAATCAACAGAAAGGAGAATAGAGTCTGTTCTGCAGTTGTGCAACACTGTCTTTAGAAGCTAGAAATTTTGGAATGTTTTTCTTTAGAGGTGACTAATTATAGTCTGCAGTTCTGTCTTTGCAATTTATGAACTTGAAGGATGCAGTAATGGTCAACCTTCTCTTTAGCTCTTAGTTTTTACTTTGTGGCTATATGCATGGAATTCATATATCATAGCATTTATGCAGTTTATTTGCCCTACTTATTGGTAAGTTCTGATGGGAATTTTTAAGTCAATGAAATCTCTCATTAGGTGCCAACTATACTGCATTGTCATGATTCTTCAGCATTGTTTGCATCCTTGCAAATAGCCTAAATCAAGTTTCCATTGATTTTGATTCCATTCCTACATGCAGAGTTCTTGCATTGCTATGCTCTATTTCTGTAAATTCACATTATGAGAATATTGTTTCAGTGTCTTAAAGCTGTACAAACAATTTGAAAAACTGGGGAAAGATTTCCTACATCCATTATGAGTTTCTAAGGTTCTATAAATTTTCAGCCACTGTTGTGAAATTTGGCAAGCAGAATTTCTAAAATTTGACCATATTCTGAAACACAGTGTGGAGGGATGATTTTACTTTGTATTAGATTTAGGTTGCCCAATGTTTAATTGAGGTCCATGAAGAGAAAGAAAGGTTAAGAATAGGCAAGTGAATTTCAGGAAGAAATATACAAGTATATCATCTTTTGTTTTCAGAGCAGTTTTCAGAAATGAAAATACTTAGTCTCCTGGACTTTCATTTACCCTGCCTTTATTTTTCTCTACAACATTGAAAACTGTTGTTTTGTTAATAATAACAATATAATGATATTTACTCATTGCTCCAGGCAGTTAGGTATTAACTATTTTAACTCTTAATTTAATGTATATGTTATATACATTTTTATATTATATATAAATTATATGACTCTAATTTATAATGTTATATTAATAACATTTGAGGACTGCTCTGAAAATAATGCCCTCTGTTTCATTATGTTGGCCCACAACAGCAGAGACGGATGTTGATAGTATGGCAGTAGAGGCTGAACCTTCCCACCATTATTCCATTCCATTTTGTTGATGTGTGACAGATGGCAGCGCAAGGACAGTCAGACTGACTGGTGTCTGACATGGAAGTGAGTGTGAGGCAGAAGTGTGACACTGAATTCTTCCATGGGGAAAAAAATTGCCCTCATTGACTCTTGATGGATGTTTCTGTAGACCAAACAGTGGATGGGAGCACAGTGAGGAGGTGGGTGATGCATTCCAGTGGTGGTGACAGCAGCGTGAAGGACAAGGCATATTCTGGTTGGCCGTGCATATTTTTACAGGTTCATCATGCAGATTCTAGTTCATCCCTGGTGAAAAAACATAGCTAATATTGAAAAATAGCCATTTGTAGCTCAGAATATGCTTTATCAAGTACTGTTATTGTGCTCTTCATATCTGTTGTAGTTTCCATGGAAATAAATAGGAGGCATTACTTTTGAGGTGACCTACATAATAACCATAACATTTTAAGCATCATTAATTCTTGAGAGAAGATGCAGCAGCAGTGAGATTTCTAAATGGTTGAGAATACCATTTCTCTCATATTTTGGTTTATTGCATTTGTTTAGACTCGCTGAAAGGAAGGGATTTTCCATGTAGACTCTTGGTGACCTTTGTAACTCTCCTATTAAAAGAAAAAAAAAACAAACAGTATACTGAGGTGTTCCAAGTTTATACAGAATTTTCAGTGTCGGCTTTTGATTAAAAAAAAAAAAGAAACAACATATCCTATTATTTCTGAAGTGAGAATATTTGGTTCGGGCAACTCTAAGAGATAATAAGAGACACCATCAGTAGCACTAGGTTTCACAGAAACCGTTCAGACTAAACCAAAGTTATTTAAAAACCTGAATATGTAATTGTCATAAAATAAGTACTCAGCTACTCTGTGTCAGTGTGCATCTGAAGCAAGACACAACTGTCAACTGCATCTACAAGGAAGAGAAAGGTTTTTTTGTTCTGTTTTTGTTTTTTGTTTTTTTGAGGGGGAGGGGGAGCTTAATTGAAAATGCACCACTAAAATGCAAAAAGCTTCATCTCTTTTAAGATGGCATAGCTGTGAGCACTGTGAATATTTAGTCTCGGTTGTGTTCAGAGATGATTTTAATGCTACAGTAATAAACAGTGGGGAAGTTTTTTAAAAGCTCAGTAGACTACTTGCAGTAACACTTCTCTTGGTTTTCAGTGAATCACTGTAGTTATGCAGCCCATGGTTATTGTGAAGTATACTCCACCATATGCAGGAGCTATGTGAAGTGCTATTCTATCTTGTGCTAAAATATTTTACCAAAAAAAGAGAAAATAGACAACCAGCACTTTATGTCTTTATCTTTGAAAACTTCATGCGTGAAGAACAGAAATATGAAGAGGAGATGGGAAAAGTAAGTGTAAATTACCTTGGTCTATCTGTACCATGCTCAGGTCATCACATGAGAGCAGTTGTAGAGTTCTCTGCTGTGTAAATATTCAGCATCATTATGGTCACCAGTTTACTTCCCTTGACAGCCTTCAATTTGATGAGTAAAGACAAGCAGAAGGTAAGAATGGATCTTCATTTTCTAAAAAATTATTTTCTAGATTTTACACGCAAACATTTTGAATAGGATTCTGGCATGCATGCAAATATGATTTTTGGAAAAAAAAAACCAACGTTGTATCATAGAATGATGTGTATATAGAATAATTTGCCCAATTTTGAGCAGAAAATACTGTTCAGCAGGAGGACCCCAAGATGACCAGGGGCTTTAGCATTTGCCCTGTAAGGAGAAGCAGAGGCATTGGGATTGTTCAGAATGGAGGCAAGGAGGCACTGAGGTCACATAACAGCAATGTCCTTGTACCGATGGGAAGGGTGCTAAGAGGATGGAACCAGTCTCTTCAGTGTGGTACGTGGCAGGAGGACAAGGCAGGGGGCATAACTTGAAATAAGAGTGTTTCAGATCAAATATAAGAAGGTTTTTCTCCATGATAATGGTCACGTTTTTGGTCAGTTATAAATGAAGTCTCTATCATTAGAGCTTTTCAAGACCAGTGTAGTAAAGCCCAGAACAGCCTGATCTGACCTTGTAGCTAACGTTGGTTTGGGTGGGGGGTTGGTCTGGAGACCCACAGTTCTATAATATCCCAAACTAATGTTCAAATGGGTTATGTAACACTTAGAGAAATGTTTTTTTTATTAGAAACTGGAAGAAATACAGTGGATTAATCTCAATTAAGAAAACGTATTTTTTAGACTTTTTTCTTTAAAGAAATGTCTGTTTCTCTGAAAGTTGATATGCTGCTACAATATCAGTTGTTTAAAAAAGTCATGCATTTGAGTGTAATCATCTCAATAGGAACTCAATAGATTGTCTTCATGAAAAGTTTTTTTTAAAAGTGAGATGCAAGTGGTTAAAATGTGCTAATATTTTAAAACACTGAAAAATTAATTAAATGCTTTCACATATTTTAACTCTATTAAATTATTTACTATTCTTTCCTTCTAAGCTATGGATGCAAATGTCATTGATGGCCTAAAATTCGGAACTGAAGTCCATACTTAACATACTTTTGATGCTGAGCAATTTAGGACTTCATCTTCTCAACTTGTAGATGTTTAAGCTGTTTCTGAAATAAGAGTTGAAATCTGATGCTCACCTACATATATGTAATAAAAAAACAAAACAACTGTAAGTCAGAGGAAGAAAATATTAAACCTATTCAGTAGAGGAATTCAGGATGAAAGATAGAGGTGTTGGGTTATGCTCCTGTAAGAAGTATATGAGACATCTGTTAACTGAATTTGCTGAGTTTCTCATCCTAGAAAATGAACAGTAAATTCACATATTTGTCAGCAGGAGATTTTCCTAGATGTACTGAAAGGCAGATAGTGTTTAGAACCTGATAATTCTGTGCACTTTCCTCCTGTAAATCGAAAGGACATTTTTTATTAGCTTGAGCAGTGTTAAGATCAAGGATAATGTTGTGTTTGCAAATTAAAGGAAAACGTGCTGAAACAAAAAAGTCTATTCTGAATAACTTAAATAAATCTCACTGTTCATTATTTCATTTTACTGCAGTGCTGAAATACTCTGTATCTCATGCAAAAATGTAAGTCTCTCTGAAAGTAATGCCTCCTGTATTTTTTCATGGAGACTACAATAGATACAAAAAGATACCAATTTAGACTAAAATTAAAATCAAGGGGTAATGGTTTTAAACTAAAACAGAGAAGATTTAGATTAGGTGTCAGGGGGAAGTTTTTCACAGAGAGAGTGGTGATGTGCTGGAACAGGCTGCCCAAAGAAGTCGTGTACACCCCATCCCTGGAGGTGTCCAAGGCCAGGCTGAATAGAGCCCCCTGTAATATGATCCAGTGCCTGATTTAGTGGTTGGCAGCCCTGCCCATGGCAGGGAGTTTGAAACTAGATGATCTTTGAGATCTCTCCCAACCCAAGACTTTCTGTGATGCTGTGATCTGTTTGTAAATGTATTTTGTGCCATATTTATTTCATCTTATATGGTCTTCCTTGGGATGAAAATACATATAAAAACTGCCAAGACATCACCGTTTCAAAGCTTTAGAGTTGATTTTATACATTTCATGTTTTTCCATTATGTGAATTAATGGACACAGAATTATACACAGGATGGTGTGATGATGCTTGAACTTTCCCTTTCACTCTTTTGAATTTAGAAAAACAGTGTAGAGTTTCCTATTTGTTTGCTTACTTTCCTAAGGAGATTTACAGCCCGATGAAGTTCAGTAGTGTCAATTTCTGGTTAATAGCATTGTCAGTCATAAGCAATAATTGTTCAGATTTTAATTTGAAAATTTTTGAAATTGTTTGCCATTCTGTAAACCTTGGTAATATATGTTGGCAGAAATATTAATTTTAAATTGTTCACTTAAAAAGATTACCTCCCTAGTTTTGTGCTGCAAACTGATCTTGAAATGATCGCCTGAATAGCAGAAGTAACAGTTTTGTATTTGATCACCACACCAGTTATGAGATTCAAATGAGAATAGGGGGAAAGTGGCTATTATCTTTCTTCATTATTATAGAACTCACTGTTGCTGACATTCTACTTCTGTGAAGTAAACTATGTGATGGAACTGTAGAGTATTTTGGATATAATGTGTTACAAGTCTTTAAGCAGAATCTCCTGCAACTGTGCTTAGGAGAGACAAAAATATTTTCTGCTTTACTGTAGTTAGTTGACAGTGATTCCACAAATAGTTTCTGCTCAGTGATCATTATGCCCCAAACTTTTTAATATTCAGCCAAGAATATATCATGATAAACTGTACGTCATGTATTTCTATAAGCTCAAGCTTATTCCAGGCAGTATCTCTAATGAATAGTTTTCAATTTTGTAAATATAGCAAATATATATATATATACATACATACATATTACTATTCAAACATTTATTATAGTATGAGGGAGAGCGAGTGATATATGCTAAAAAAGATTGTGATTGGATTTGCTATAATTGAAAACCAAAGCATAGGACCATACTGGTAGAGATGGAAGTCTAAGTGATGGATCTTTAAAAGAGATAGAATAGAATAATGGATGAGGAAATAAATGAGCAGATTTGAAATAGGTATGTACCTAAAAAGGAAAGGTGACCTTTAATGGATTTCAGGGGACTGACGTGGTGACTGGATAAATTAATCATAGTTACTGTGCTAGTGCAACTTTCTGTGCAAAAAGGCCCCCATTGCCTACATAGAAATTGGTAATATGTATGATTAAAAGTAGCAACATCATGTGTTTTTTTCAGTAATGTCATGAAGCATGTCTTGTCATATTTCCAATGTGGTGTATGTAGGTATGATGTTTAAAAGAAGGATCTTGATTTCTAATAATAAAAGTCATTCTACTGTTTCCAAAGCTAATGCTGTAGTTAAAACTTTAATTAAACAGGTTTGCAAGAATGGGGAATAGAGACTAATTTCATAAACCAGACGGATATACTTTGTAAATGAAGAAGATTCTGTGAAGAAAGCTAATTAAGCCAAGCATAGCAGCATATTAATTTTTAAAAATACCCCAAGTATATTTGTAGGAAATCTTGCCATAGCTACTGCATATTTCCTAGTTGTTTATTCTAGAGTTTGTGTTCAGTATCTATGCTGTTGACATTCCATAGCCAGGTAGAAAAAAGTACCCTTAGCCATTATGCTATGTTTATTTCAACACAATTAACTTTTTGAGCCCTATTTATGAAAAAAGAAGGAAAAAATTATGTATGGATTTTTTATGTACTTGGATATTTTTCATTCTTTTAAGTTGCATTTGGCTCTTTATTTTTTATTATTTATTTTTCCCAAGAGACAGAAGTTACTTCCCACATAGAAGAGGACTAAGTTTTCTAATACTAATGGAAAGCAATTAGTGAACTGCTTCATTTTCTTCCGTATGAAGACAAAATTCCACTACATGTTTTTATATTGCTATTTAGACAGTTAGGTTGATAGCATTGTGTAATCTGGCTGCAATTTTTTTTTAATGTTTCTGCATTTCCTTAAGCTATCTGTCTAAAAAACCATAGACATTTTGAAGGGCGAGTATTTGAGAAAGGTGATAAACCTATTATACTGCAGTTTCTTTGGCTGAATTTCTGTATCTCTTTATAGAAAGCTTTTATTTCCTAACAGATTACTAGACATATCTTGTCTTTTTCTGGTGGGAGATACTGATGATGTTTGAACAGGTTCAGACAGATTAGCTTCAGATATGTTCTTTTGGGATCTCTATTAAATGGAGTCTGAGAATTTAGGTCATTTTTTTTGATATAATATCAAATACCTGAGAACTTTTGAACTGTTTCCCTCTGTCAGCTCAAATATTCTTTTTTATTAATTTATTCATGTAAAACCTTCCCCCTCTGCCCCCAAATATAGATTTATATTTGCTTATACATTTTTTCATAATTATTGTCCTTTGGTCTTGGCCAGTTAGATTTTTTTTTTCACTGTTACCATTGGTAGCATCCTTAATCTTTTTTTGATCATTCATCCTTGAAATTATCCAAGCATGGTAAAAATAGCATATATATTGTAGAAGACTTCTTAAATTCTGGATTTTTGTGCACATTGCACAAGGGCTAAGGAGATAGGCTTAACTGTGATGTCCATAGCTGATTATCTGCATCGTCACTTATTGATAACTTTCTTTCAAAAATCTAAATAAAAAAAAAAAAAAAGATTGAGAGAGAAATGCAAGGCAAGAGAAAAATTCTACCCTAGAGACCACTTAAAAATGAAGAGACTGGGACAAGCCTCCTCTTCTGGGTTTTTCTTCAGTGCCATAGTTGTTGCCCTGATGACTTTCAGGGCACTGACTGCAGTTTCATTAGGACCAACTTGACCTCCCTGCTGGTTTCTTTTGATGGTGCTTTTTGCAGCAAGCTGTTTAGGTGCAGATTTTGCAGTCATTTACCTGTTTGTGAAGCTTGGTGCATTTGTATTTCTGAATCTTGCTTCTGGGCTATTTAAATAATAATCGTTTATTACCATTGTCTACTAATTTCTATATATTCCTGAGCATAATTGTATAATACAAAACTTACAAAGTGAGAGGTAAAATGCATTCACACAAGAAAAGCAGCATCATAGACATATAAGTTTCTTGCATTTTGGTGATTCAAGGCCATGTGGACAAGAGGATGTACAAGGTAAAAATATTGCATCAGAGGTCTTGAAGTGTGTCAGTGAATGACTAATAAGTCAAAAGCAGACTTCAGTGGAACAAGTGAAATGCTATAGGAAAGAAAATCATTTAATTTGCAGTTGAACTTATTTAATTCAAGGACTTGTGTAATAAACAATTGAGATTTAAATGATGAAATGAAGGACTCTTTCTGTACAACATTTAATTTCTGAGGGAAAAAAAATAAGTTTTAGAAGCTTTATATGTATGATTCATTTTCTTAAACATACCTTTTTAGAGGCATTTTAAATGTCCTAGTTGTTGTGCCTAGTCTTACGAGTTACAGTTTCAGAAAGGCACAGTCTTTTGAACATTGTGTTATAGCTGCCCTTTTCATGAGGATGTCTCAGCAGAGTACCTAAAATAGCAGCAGCCTCTTATGTATAGACACACAAGTCACTCTTCATAACAAAGTAGACAGTTCATGAGAATCAATTAGAAATACCATGCTGAAGTTTTGGCAAACATTCAACAGCATTTTGAAGTTTCAAAAGTTCACTCATTTTACTCTATAGATGTTGTTCTTGGAATTTTTGTACATGTACGTGAAGTTAGCTGAAGTACGTATATATCTTTGGAATGTAAGGAGTACACCTTCAATGGCAGTGAGTGAAAACTATTGTATTTTAATTATTCATCTTTTCCCAAATATCTTCAGTAGATGAAATTTGAAGAACAGTCAACAGTAGAAGTTTTGTAAAGCATTGGTTATAATAGTGTGCAGTAAAGACAGAAAGTGACAAGGCCCTATTTTTGCTAAATACATAAAGGCCATATATACATACAGACCATAAATACATAAGGCCACTATTTTACATAGTGTATATGGATTTTCAAATTGGATAAATGTGTATATCTCTCTAATAATTTTATGTATGTATCTATGATGTATGCATGAATAAGAAGAAAAAACCTGACAAATTTGTTAAGAATTGAGAAGGTTAAGATTGATCTGCAGGAAACAGAACTGAAGAACAACAATAAAATGAGATAAGTAACTCTTCCCTTCATTTGTCAGTTGGAAATTGAAGAACCAAACTAAACTCTCAAGTTCTTCAATCTCACTGACATCAGAATCTTATTTGAAAAGGATGTCTTGCAAAAGGATCTATTTACACACAGGAGATCAAGTGAGGCCAAGGGCTGTAATAAGTCTCTAAGGCTTCCTTTCAGTACTTGATAATACAAATATTAACAAAACTTCATCTGAACTCACTTATATCAGGGTAAATCTTTCCATTGTGTCAAGGGAATTGTAGGTCAGATCTCTGTGTTATGGTAAGCACTGTGTATAGGAACTGCTGAGTCACAGCCTGAACCACTGATTGAGCACCTGAAGGAAGGACCTGGTCAGACCTGGTCACAGGTGAATGTGATTCACTTGCATGGCCTGAAGCCAGTCTCCTCCCCTCTTAGACTTCATTTAAGGGCTGACTACCACTGAGGTATGACCTTCTGTTGGGGGATCTCTCCTTTTTGGAGTTCCTTGCAAGCCTAGATCTTTGGAGATAGGTGAGCATTCATTTCCCTTCTCTTGTAACGCCTCCTTGCTTGTGCTGGTTTCTTTGGTTTTATAACCTTTGCACGCTCCAATTTCCAAATGGCAATTGCTGAGTAGATATCTAAATGAGAGGTGTTGTTGGCCACGCTTTCATAGATAGTTTGATTGAGACAATCTCTATGCAAGTTTGAGAAAATTTTTGGAGTTTAAAAGTTATAGCCCCATTAGCTTAGAAGAGATGGCATGCCCACTTTTAGGCCTTTAAAAGGCTATTCTAAAAGGCTATTCTGAGACCAAAAAAGAATCTAAGTTAAAAAGTTGTGTTATTGTTTCAGTCCTGTTGCAAACATAGTTTCTTCTCTGCTACTAGAAATGAGTTGTAATTCTGTCTATGTGAAAATGAAGAAGCTCACCAACATCAGCATACAAGGCTAAAAGGCTTCACAGGTTTTAACGCATCTCACTTGAAGTAATAGGATATGTGTCATTTTCTATCTGTTCTTTGGAAGGTTCTCTATAGAGGTTTGTCTCTGCAGCCACATCTGAGCAAAGCCAATAGCAAAAGCAACAGCGAACATAACTTTCTCCTGATTCTTAACAGCGGGTTTTGACTGTGTGTGTGTGTATATATATATTTAATAAAGCAGAAATTTCAAGTTTTTGATGTAGTACCGAGTACGTGATTATATAACATAAAACAGCATATGGTTAATATATGCAAATAATTCATAGCTGGTCTGTGTTTTCTAGCCATTGCTTTAAAAAGAAAAGAGACTCTTAGAGTCTTTTGAGTTGAAAGAGATCTGTAAAGGTCATCTAGTTCATCTCCTTTCCAATGAACAGTAACACATACAGCTAAATCAGGTTGCTCAGAACCCTGTCCAGCCTGACCTTGAATGTCCCCAAGTACGGGGCATCTATCACATCTCTGGGCAGCGTGCTCCAGTGCCTCACCGCTCTTATCATAAAATACTTATTCCTTATATTCAATCTAAATCTCCCCTCTTTAAGTTTGAAACCATTTCCCTTTGTCCTCTTACAGCAAACCCTGCTGAAGAGTCTGTCCTCCTCCTTCTAAAGGTCAGGCTGAATGGGGCTCTGAGCAGCCTGATGTAGCTGTAGATGTCCTTGTACGTTGCAGGGGGGTTGGACTGGATAGCCTTTAAGGGTCCTTTCCAACTCAAAATGGTTCCATGATTCTAATAGCCCCCCTTCAGGTATTGAATTGCTGCTATCAGGTCTCTCTGGAGCTTTCTCTTCTCTAGGCTAAACAGCTCCAGCTTTCTCAGCCTGTGCTTCTAGGAAAGGTGTTCAATCCCTTGGATCATTTCTGTGACCCTCCTCTGGACACATTCTAACAGGTCCAGGTCTATCCTGTACTGAGGATTCCACATTCAGGTGCAGCAATCCATGTTAGGTCTCACCAGCGCAGAGTTAGAGAGACAGGATTACCTCCCTTGTCCTGCTGGCTGCACTTCTTTTGATGCAGCCCAGGATACAGTTGGCTTTCTGGGCTGTAAGGGCATGTTGCTGGTTCATGTCCAGCTTGCTATCCAGCAGTACCCCCAAAGTCCTTTTTGGCAGGGCTCTGCTCCGTCCTTATATTGCCCAGCTTGTACTTACGGTATGGGTTCCCATGACCCAAATGCAAGACCTTGTGCTTTGATTTGCTGAACCTCCAGGGGTTCCCCCACACCCACTTCTTGAGCCTGTCTGGATCTTTTTGGATGGCACCCCATCCCTCAGGCATGTTGACCACACCCCACAACTTGGTGCCATCCTCAAACTTGTGGAGGATGCACTTGATCCCACTGTTGATTTCCCTGCTGAAGATAATAAAGGGTATCAGTACTGACTTCTGAGGGATGCCACTTGTCACCGCTCTCCATACAGATGCTGAGCCATTGGTCAACATACTTTGAATGCTATTTGCATCCAGTTCCTTGTCTGCTGAATGATCCACCGAACAAATCCATATCTTTTCTGATTTTGAAAGAAGGGTGTTGTGGGGCATGGTGTCAGAATCATTACTGAAGTCCAGACAGATGACATCAGTGGCTCTTCCCTTGTCCACTGATGCTTTTTATGATGGCATAACTGTGACACAGTTGGTCAGGCAAGACCTGCCCTTAGTGAAGCCAAATATTGAGCAGTGATCTTGAAAAGCCCTGTAGCACATCTGCAAATAAATCAGTGACTCTTTTCTGATGTGGTATTCAAATTAAGTCTTTCTTTGACATGCCTTCTCTGCTTTATTACAGTGAAACTGCACAAAAATAAATTAAGCTGGGGATTTCCAGAGTTTCTAGCCAGGGGGATGTATATGTTAAGTAGTTAATTGATGTTTATTTCATCTCATTTAGAGCTATTTTTTGTTCTGAGTTTCATTCTTCATTGTACTGGGAGATAAAATGTGTGTCTGAAAGGCTGGTAATATCTGAGATTGCTGCTCCTGCAGCATCAACGGGCTCCTAAGGGTGAGTGAAAGTAGTTATTAAGGTCAAATGCGAATTAGACTATGACAAATATAAGACCATATTTCAGTAAACAAACTGGGGAAGTTTTTTGTACTACACAACTCTTAACTGTGTATATATATAATCAGTATTATTTGTGATAAATTCTACACAGTTGTTTGTATAATCAAAGTAAATCGGTCTTCCCAGATATAAGGTTGATGGGGAACTAACAATCTGTATGTGATTTCATGCGTTGTTCATCTAAATGAAAGATCTAGGTGCAAGGTTTTGCAGTAGAGACAGTGAGCAGATTCTATCTATGAACAAGGAGACTTCTTGTCAGTAAGTCAATGATTGTATGGTACTGACAGTTGTATAAGCTAGGGCTTTTTTTCTTTTCGGTGTATATATGTTAGCAATAGTTCTATAAGAATTGGGGATGCTAAATTCAGGTAATCACAGTTTAATATTCAAAACAAAGTATGCTAATATCTAACAATACAAGAAGTGACAATATATATTTTTTTCTCAGTCCACTGAGTGGAATAAGGCATGTCTTTTATTCAGGGAACATCCATTAAATAAATAAATCCAGCCAAAGAATTCAGCTCTCTTCAACAGAAGAATAAAGAAAGATTCAGAGTAGACCACGTCTTCCCTGTAATGATACATCAATATAGGTAGTCTGCCGGAGCTGATAAGGTAGTTTCTAATATGCTTTTTACTTCACTGAGATATATCTTTCTTGTCATCCCATTTGTCATAAAAGCTGCAAGGCTAGAGTTTATTTTAGAAGAAAAGAGATGGCAGTAAAGGGATTTCATGCAACATGCAAGCACTAATGTTAAGGTTTTACAGGAACCATACTTAATTACTTAACAGAAACATCATTTTAGGACACAGTAGGTAATTGTTAAGTACAGAACTGGAGAAACCTCAGCTAGACTGGTAGATTTATTTTTGGGGTGCACCTAAAAGATGCATATGACCTGTATTAATATGACTGAAGAAACAGTATTTGTTTAATTTAGAAAGTAAAAGATCAATCAAAATGGTCTTATAACTTTCAATATGTAAATGTTTGCTACATAATTAATGTAATTAACTGCTTGCCTTAGCTTTAGAGGATGAAAGGCAAAAGGCATTAGAAGTATATCTCCTAATATTTTGATAATGTTAAATACCAGCAAAAATTTAATAAGTAAAGGATTGTCATATGTTGTGTATTTAATACTAAGAACTTGTTATTTGTCACTGTGAGATTGTAATAATGGGTTGAACAAACTTTTGAAAAGATGGTAAATTTTCATCAGACTTTTGTTTATTAGTCTGTGTGAATGGCCATTGTATAGCTTTTTAATGTGTAAGTTTTATTTCCATCCTATGCCATTTCTAGGTGAAAAAGCATAATGTGGATGTGTTGCTAGTGACCATATTTGCAAGATGACAGGACTTAAAAATTCTCTAGTAGATCACTCATGACTCTGATAAAATAATCAGATTCCTGGAAATCTCTACAGAGTAGAGATGGTAATGAAATGGTGACTAATCTGCATACCATACTGTTGCAAACATGTTGTCTTCACGTGTGCAACTCATGGTGTGCCTCCTTTCTGGCCTCTGTATGCCTCATTTTCATTTCCAAGGGAAGTAGGAAAGGAAAGTGTGTGATACTCCTGTGGGTCTTGAACCAAGACAAGTACGGTTGAAGACTGACGGATGATCTGGGATACAGGATGTGTTCCTGAGAGATACGAGTTGGTGATAGCCTGAACCTTTTAATTTTAATAGGCTAATGGTCTAGTTCAGAAGCCTGGGATTTAAAGCTGTGTGCCACAGTACAAACTCAATCTTGGATATATCATAGAATCATAGGGATTGGAAGGGACCTCAGGAGATCGAGTCTAACTCCCCCCTGCCAAAGCAGGTTCCCTACACCAGGTTGCACAGATAGGTGTCCAGGCAGGTCTTGAATATCTCCAGAGAAGGGGATTCCACAATCCCCCAGACAGCCTGTGCCAGTGCTCCATCACCCTCACCATAAAGAAGTTCTTACGCACATTTGTGTGGAACCTCCTGTGCTGCAGTTTCTGGCCGTTCCCCCTTGTCCTGTCTCCACACACTGCTGAAAAGAGTCTGGCCTTGCCACTTTGCCCCCCACACCTCAGAGATTTATAAACCTGGATCAGGTCCCCTCTCAGTCTTCTTTTCTCAAGGCTAAACAGACCCAGGTCACTTAGCCTTTCTTCGTAGGGGAGATCCTCCAGGCCCTTCACCATCTGCAGCAATCATTGCATTGAGGTATACGGTAATTATAAATTAATATAAGTCAATTAATTTTAGCTTCTCTTCCTACCTGGATAGTGTGGGAGGGAGTGCAGCTATTTTGAGGGTTTCAGTGTGTTTAGATTCATATGCAAGGGCTGCTCTGAAAGTAGTGCTTCCTATTTTATTATGTTGGCCCATGATATCAGAGATGGATGTTAATGATAGAGCAGTAGTGGTGGAACCTTCCCACCAACATCCTGTTACAGTTGGTTCCCCTGTGACAGATGGCAGCAAAGGGACAGTCTGTCGGATTGGTGTCTGGCATGGAAGTGTATATGAAGCAAAGGTGTATACTGAATTTTTCCGCATGGAAAAAATTACACCCATTGACATTCATCAATGCTTGCTGAACGTTTGTGGATATGATCACAGTGAGGTGGCAGGTAGTGCATTTTAGCAGCGGAATGAAAAAACACATTCTGGTCAGCTGTACAAATTTTTTTTTTTTTTTTTTTTTTTTTACAAGTGTGGTGTGCTGGTGAAATTGTGTAGTTAATGTTGGCAATGCTGAAAAAGTTTGTTTTGTAGCTGGGGGTTTTCTTTATAAAATTGTGTTATTATGCTCTTTGAATCAATAGTATTTTCCATGGAAATAAATAAAGTATTACTTTTGGAGCAACCTACATATTTTATATCTTTTTATTTTCCCTCTTGTCTGGAGTGATAAGTTATTTGAACATTTTGCAAACCTGGTTATCTTTAACATTCTCTCTGTTCTTTAGAGATTTTGTATGCCAGTTCTGTCCTCAGGCTCTGCCCCTTTTCCTCTTTTATCCTAGATACTGTTGGAAGAGGAGCCCAGAGAAAATTCCTTCTGGACAATAATCATTGTAATAACTAAAAGCTTTAATGGGGAAGGGCACTTAGTGCTTTGAACAGAAGGCCTAATTGAGCATGCAGTCACTTCATGCTCTCTAACATCCTTTCAGCTAAGCTTGTAACTCCTTGTAGCTCTATACTACCCTGGTCTCTATACCATATTTGAAAGGTCTTGAAAAATTACAGAAGACAACTATATGTTAAGGTTTTTTCCTGACATCAGAGATTTCATAAAATCCTCCTTCCAACCCCACTGTTTTTTTTTTTTTTAAGTAGAATTTCCATGAGATAAAGGAATTTCTGTTTCTCTCCATTTCCCTCTTATTTCTTCCTGTTCCTCTCCTATGTGTTTCTTTCCACTTTTCTTTGTGATAGATTCAAGTATTTTTGTCAACTTTATTTCTGTCCTGTTATTTGATGATTTTTCTTCATCTTCTTCGTATTTAATCTTTTGTTTTTTAAAACTTATGTTTTTCCTCACATTATTTAAAGACTCACTTTTCTTGCCTTTGTACTCCAGATCTGCTTCCAGTTGTCCAAAGATCTCATTGTGCTTTCCAAACACTTCTTTTGTATATGTACCCATCAACTCACATTCAGTATATTTTGCTGCTCTTCTTTGCCTTATATCCAGGCTAGTCTCAAAGTTTTCTTTCTCAGTATTTCTGTGTCATGCTGTCTGTGTTGTGCTTCATCTGACTTAGGTCCACATGCCAAAATCCACTGCATGATTTTCTCAGTCTCCTTATCAGGCTATGGTTATGACTTCTAAGTTCTCATCATGAAGAATGTTTGATAGCTATAAAATGGGAGTGTTTGTGGGGAAAGGGGTCTTCACGTCTTCAGTAGTAAAGTCCAGCAAAGGGTTAGTATCTTTGAACTTGAGTACTGTCGCTCTGACTTCTCTGGTCTTTGCAAAAGCAAATAAACTTATTGTTGTTGATGGAAGTGGGGCTCTGGATTTCTCCTAGCTCACAGACTTACCACCTCTGTTTCTTTTACTCTACCTGTAATTGATGTCATACATAAGTTGTAAGTCATCATTCTTAAGATTCAGTTTATGTTTTTTGTATGCTGTTATTTTCCTCATTGTCTTGAAGTATACAGGGCTTGTATTCTGTCTCTTTTCAGACTAACAAAGAAACTCTTCTGACCAGTTGTTTAATTGTTCAAGTAAATAATTTCCATTTTCTTTCATACTTCCTATTAGAGCAAACCAAAGCAAAACAAGCAACAAGAACAGTAAGCCTTTGTAAATCCATTTGCTCAGCCATTTATGAGAATCTTTTAGTATTAGCAGCTTCACAGAAGATGCGTTTTGTATTGATCTGTGTTCTCCTTGTTTCTTTGTATGCTGTATGCTGATCTGCACCAAGTACAACTTATACTTTTAGTACAATCCTTTTGGGACTTGCTGATTTAAAAAAAAAAAAAAGCTGTCAGAGTAATGACAGTAGTCTGATGATAGAGATTCTAGATGTTAGTATAACATGAGCAATAAATACCCATAAAGAAAGGCTTTATATACTCACAGCTGTCTGCTTGCATGAAGTTTGTAATGTGAATCTGACCAATATAACTGATAATACATTTATATATAAAGCTTAGAGAGTCTTTTACATAGGTAACTGAAAGAAATTAGGTGCACAGCAGATTGGAATAATTAAAATAGATTACTGTTTCAGAAGAAAATAAAGGAGATAAGGGAAGGAACAAGGGGAAGGAGAAGGAAAATAAAAAGGAATGGGAAAAAGGCTTTTTGAAGTGCTAGATAGCATGAATGGTGTGCTACCCTACAGTGCCTTTTTTTTTCTTTTTTTAACTTTGTACATCTCATTATCTTCATTTTCTCTTGTTTCTGAAAATCAAATCTGTCCTTTGGTAATGTGATTTATAGGAGATGAAGAATAAATGAAATGCTTTTAAACAAATCATAATTAATTGCATGTGCAAATGTATTGACTAAGTTTGGGGTTGCAATTAGATAACTAATTATGTTGAAAATGGTGTTGCATATTTAAGTAAATGTCAGTGCCTCTAGCTCATCTAACTCTCTCTAGGCCTTTCTTTAAGTATTTGCAACTATTCTCTTGCTGTTAGTTATCACCTGTTATGTGCTCTAAAAGCATCGTTGCATGGCTAATTAGTTATATAATTATACTGTTTACATATAGAAAATCTGTGTATTAACTTAAGATGCCTATCTTTAATTCTCAGAAATGTCCATCAAATACTATACAGAATGTTATTGTTGGAGCTTTTTGTAACAAAATAATAAGCTGTCAGACTACAAACTTCAAAATCCAAATCATAACGCCATGTATAATTTCTAGCAGCTACCTACCTTGTCCCTTTATGGTGACACTTCTAGCTACCTGTTTAAACCTATTCCCAGCCTCACTGGTTTTTCAAGGTATTTGTTTTCAGTAGAATCTTTAACTTCCTCATGAGAGAAATAGAGATTTTTTAAGGGAGAGACATTTATGTATCAGAAATAGTCTAGATTCAGTGTAACTGCAAGGAATAGAATGAGATTAATCATATTGCCAGTTTCAATAGCATTTTTTTTGTATGTCTTGACATATAAGACATGGGACCTATTTCTGATTAAAAATATTAGAATTGCTCTAACAATCAAAATCAAAGCTAGCTTGAAGAATATTTTATGCAGGAGTTTTGTATACCAATGGCCTAATGAGTTGAATTCTAAGTAGCATGTAACTGTTTTGATAGACAGTCTTTAAGACTGCCAGAAGAGAATACTCTTTGCTTATTTTCACACTCACAGGAGATACGTTAGGTGTTCACGTCAATATATACAGTTTTAATTGTATACTTCTGAATTACTTCTATTAAAATGCAGTATTCTTTAAACAGATGATATTTTCATTCTTTTGAAAAGAAAATACTCATTTACTACTTCAGTATGTATTTAGGAGAGCATCTGAGGGTGATATTTTGATTTTTAAATTTGGTCTTTGAATGATACAGTAACAACTCCTATACAAGAAAATACAACTAGCCATAAAAAATATTTAAAGTGCCAGCATTGCCTTTATTAGTTTTCATATTTTGCTGATTTTCATATGGAGTGGTAGATGTTCAACAGATCTGTTGCAGACCCCTGTATGAAACTGCTTGCTTTTTTTGAAAAGATTTCTGAGAACGTTTCATTAAAAATTAGGCAAAACATCAAAAAACATTAAACATAACGTTGGCTAGAACATGCATACTTTTATAGCTATGCATAACTACAATATGTTATTTCAATTAAGATTCACTGAGAATTAACTGATATTTTTACATAGGCTCATTGTTAAATGAAAGCTCAAAGTCTAAATATTAAACTTTCTGTGTATTTTTTCCCCACAGTACAGTTTCAGAGTATTTTTTTTTGTTGTAGGTGTTTGATGGGGTACAGAAAATAATTCCATAAAGTGTCCAGTAAGATTATCATTTGCAAGGACTGAGGGTGCACAGTTCATTGATGTATGAAATCAGGAGTCCTAGAGTTGTATATATTATGGTACTAGCATCCCCGAGCTGTATTACAGGATTTTACTTCTCCTGCTTTAATTCCTCCCTTTTGCAGAGGCATGAGTAGCTGGTTCTAAATTATTACTATTGGAAACAACATTAAATCAGGTGTAACACTTCTTGAGAATTATTTGGTATTACATGAGATGCTGTTACAGAGACTAATCTTCTTTCTAATCTTTCTCTATTGTTCCTAACAAACTTCATAACGTGAGTTTGATTGAATCGTTGTAAACTGCAGATTACTGAAGCAGTTTCCTGACAGCATGATTTCAGTGCTTCTTAGTACACCATTTTCCTTTTTTCTCGGTATATTGTCTATATATGTATATATATTCCAGAAAATAAATAACCTACATGGGATAAAGAAATCCCAATTATAATGTGTGGAGTTTAGTAGTTGGATAACCAAGGCCTTTTGATACTTTGTGCTTTATTATTACTGTTTTCTGTGGGGAATTTTACTCTGTAGCACTTGCAGAAAATAGTTCTCTAACTCTGAATTAGTCGTATTTCATTGTCGTTTTAGAGGTGTGTTCACATTTAAGAAGCAATTCACTTCCTTTCGTTCCTCTTTTCCTCATCTTTTTATGAAAGTCTGTGGTAGAAAAATACTTAGCTTAGGCCTTCTTGGTAGATTATTGTAGTATTTTCACTTACAAATATTGCTGCTAGAGATCTGCCATTAATTATCTGTGACAAGTTTGCTAGAAAAGCTAAAACATGTTTGTACAAGGAAAAATCACATAGATGTCAGCATATTGAAATGAATTTTCCTCTAAAAAAGAGCTAAATTTGTTTAGTTTCATGAAGACATCTCTCATGGTTGACTAGTTTAGTATTCAATATCTCAGCTGCAATTTGAAGGTTATTAAACCTGACCTAGATCTTGTTGATGTACAGGTTAATCAACTCAGTTATCTTTGTGTCTGTGTTTTAACTCTCACCAATTTCTGTTTTTAATTTAGCAATTTGGAAACTTTAAGACCAACACACTGATGGTGAAAAAGAGAATTGTTCTCTGTAAAAGTTATGTACAATTTTTTGCTTACCACTGCATCTGTTTTGAAATGCAGTTATCCATTTATTAACTGAATAAAACTAATGATTTAACAAGCACTGGCATTATGCTCCTCTAGTTTGGTACAACAGCAGTCACCAAATCAAGTCAAATCTTTATCCCTCATGCTACTCCATACAGGGAGGACAATATGAGGTAAAGAAGAAATATTAAAAAGGATCATTTAATGGACATACTCTCTGGTAACAACCAGAAAAGAGGAGGAAGTAGCTGGAAGCACAGCTATTCTGTTTGCACCGAGAAAAAGAATACAATACTTCCCCTGGAGGGATCTCACATTACCTCTTCTTTTGAAGCTTTATTCTAAACACACTGGAAGGTATTGAACCTATGCTCTTGAGGAATTCAACTGGTATCTATTATTTAAAAATTTAAAATATTTAAATTTGATGCTTAAAAATGCTTTTTAAAAATTTTTACATTATCTGAGGTTCAACTGAAAATCAGTGTTTGGATAATCTTGGAGTTCTTAGCATGCTATATTTATCCAATAATGTACAAGATAATGAGAGTCTATAAATGGCTCATTCTCTCTTTATTTGAGAGGTGACCTTCTCCTACTCAAGCACTGAGGCTCAGTTCTGTGCTCATAATTAATTTTCCATCACTCATGATTTTTTCTCTTCCAATCTAATAGATTTTAAATGATAAAAAGTGCCAGAACATTTTTCTTTCTGTCCATTTCATAGTATTTCTTTGAAAATGTGAAGAATTTGTTGTCTCAAGTCTTTATTTTACCTTTATTTAACTTACTTTTTCTTTCTTTTGTTAAAATACTTTTGCTTTGAGAGGTTTTTTATTTAAAGAAGCACTTTTTGTTGAAAAAATGACTTCAGTTTTGTTCTTCTATTCAAGTGTCATAGTCATAACTTAGAAATCAATGTAGGAGAATGGTCTGATCAGTTCTCCTGGAAAGAATGAAGATAACTGTATCTTGAGAAATGCTTTTCTTTCTTGTTCTTCTAAATTTTGCAGGAAGCTTTTTTACAGAATGATTTCTTAATAATTCAAAGTAGAAAATGATTTTAGTGAGAATTAAGTAATTTTTTCTTCTGTTTTTAAACTTATTGAAAAAATTGGTCAACATTTCTTCTGATGATCTTCATGATGTACTTCAGTTTTTGTGCTTCTCCTTTGAGTCATTTTTTTTCCAGAATAAAGCTGTTTTTCTTGACTAATCCTTTTTTTTTTTTTTTTTTAAATCACATGATTAGCCATCCAGGTCAGAGGAGAGTCTGAAGAAGAGGCAGGAGCAAATAGAAAGTTCTCCTACCTTAAAGCAGTGTCTTGAAGACTTTCTGAGGCTGATGTTGTCTTTGAAAAAGACTTTTCAGTTGACCATGAGAACTCAGCATTGGCAATACCATATGTAAGCGGTTCTGAAGTTTCACTGTACACTGTTTGAAGAACCAATTAATTTTGAATTTACCAGTCACTCTTTGTTTGATGTTCCTTAATTTGCCTGCTGGAAAAGTAGTTTCTTATTAACCTCCATGAGGTATACCTTTAGACCTGTTCTCTTTTTTTTTTTTTTTTTTGTCCTTAAGATTCTCTTTTGCTAAGTTATCTCTTTTCCAAGCTGAAGAATCCTATTCTGTTTAACAAATGTTCTCTGAGTCTTTGTCAGTTTTATGGCATCAATTTTTATAAAGATCGTGAGGTATCTGTATTAAAATTGCTCAAAGTTCTAAAGAGGAGATATGCTATGGTTTTATGTAATAACAATGATAATTTGGCGCTTTTTCTTTGCTTTGTTTTGTGTATTTTTTTTTGTCTCCTTTACTGTGCCTCACATCAGATTTGATTGCTGATAATCCCTGAGCTGATCTTTGGTCAAACTGTCAACAGTTTTTTTCTAATTATACCTTTACTGGGGTGTAAGTTAAATCAGTGCCCATTTCTGTGTACATAAAATTAGGACAAATATTTTTCCTCCCCCGTAATCATTGCTTTACCTAAACTAAGAATTAAATCTATTTTTAATGCCTTGTATCACCTGTTCCTCTTTCCTGAATTCTCTACAGAAGGTTTCTTTTTTTCTTAATTTGAGTCTGGTACTTCAGTTCACAGTTCATAAAAGAACAAGCACGTTGCCCACTTATTTTGCTTTATATGCAACAGATCTGTCAAACTTTTTCTGTATTACATTTCTCAAATACTTTTTTTTTTGTCAGCATTATTTTCTGCAGTGACTAAACTCTTTCTGCAAAATGCTTAGAAAAATCAATGTTTTTAGGGTTTTTTTTGTCCTGAAGACAGTATTTTGTTCATCTTTAGTCAGTCTCATGGTGCATTTTGGACTGTTTTTAATGGAACCCTTTAAAATTCTGGCACTTCAGAATATCCATTCAAAGTGTCTGTGATTACTACAACTCTTGGTTGCTCTTCGGTGCTCTGGAAGGTTTAGTATTCCCAATGAAGTCTTTTCTTTTTTTTCCCTCACAGAATCTAGAAAAGGGTGTAGGTTTACAGATGTCATGATGCAATAAACATTGACCTATCCCTATTCTTTGTTGGGTGTTTTTACAATATTCACAGCTGCTTTACTGCTTCACATTGAGGTGTTAGATTAACTTCAAGACTGGAAAACAATATACAAGATGAACAACAACAAAGTACCAAAAATCCATAAAACTTGTTCCTTAGAAATACTGTTGATGGTAACTGTTTTGGGAGAATGCATCTGATACACAGGTTGCCAATCAGCCATTCTTGATGTAGACCACATTTCCAGCTGAGCATTATGAGTGTTTCTGGGATGGTATCAGAAGCCTCAGTAAAATGAAGTTGAGAAACTTCTATTGCTTTTCTTGTGTCTGACAGTTGAAGTGTTTTGTCGAAAAAAAAAATAATAATAATTTTACAGGATTTACTTTTTAAAATCAAAACAATGTTTATCACTTCATCACTATATAATTATTTCAGTTTGACCCTAGCATTTTTGGCTGTTTAAATGATGCTGCTAAGCAATCTCCAGATCTTCCTTTTTGTCTGATATGAGCAAGAGAGCTATGCTTATTTTTCTTAGACTTCAGAGAGATCTTCTGTCCTGCATGAATTCTTTAAGAAAGTCATTTGTGGTTCAGACATTGTCTTGATTAATCTAAGGGAATGTCTTATATATTATCTTTTGAGTGCATCCAGACTGTATATCTTATATATTCTTTGTGTTCTTGTTTACTAACCTAGTGCATCATTAAAATTCCTTTAATGCTTGATCATGTGTTAAAGTGTTTGGTCATGAATTATGCTTTATTGTGAAGGCCAATGCAAATAAGATACTGAGCCCTTCCGTTTTTTAATCTGCCCTCTGGCAGATGCTCATAGCTTTTTGTTCTCTTTAAGTATTATGACTGTATTGTAGCTACATTTTCTTTCTCTCATTCTGTTGAGGAGCTGAAATATACTTTCCTGACTTTGTTTTCTTATTTCTTAATAAGCCATCTGTTTTTGTCTTTTTTGGATTCTTTCTTCTTTCAGTGTGTTTAGGCATAAAGTCAGTAACAAAGGATAGAAATTTTTGCTATTACTTTGTAATTATCCTTTTTTTTTCCCCTACACCTTTGTTCCTACTTTCTGTATAAAAAATAGAAAGTGATGCTTTCCCCCAGCTTTAAAGCATGTTCTGTTGTTTTGATTGCTTTCACAGAGACTTCTTTTTCAGTGTTGCAAGTGAAGTTTAGTAAGTAATGAGTACCTTACAAGGCAGAATTAAATGAACAATATTATGCTGCCTTCCTATTTTCACAGGAAATTTAAAATATATTCTAAGACTTTCATAGGATGTGTGTGATACTCTATTTCTTTAGCAACCATTTATTTAGGAATTAAAATTTCTCATTCTGATTACCTTTGCTGTAGAGAGTTGCCTCTAAAAATCACACATCTACCTCCCACTTTTGATATTTGTAATTATAATGCATGAAATAGGTTCCTACGATAGATGCGGTGAAAGATAATTCAACTAAATGTGACTCATTTGATAGTAATGAGTTTAGAATAGGTTTGTAACCTTTAAACTTAACTAAGAGGAATTTCAGTTAATGGGTTTATACAATAGCTAACAATGGGACTCCAATCTTGATTGCTGTTTTTAACATCTTATTGAAGAACTGTAAAATGCATAAATTTTATTTTAAATATAGTGCATAGAAAATCATGGGCTTAAGGGTCATTGACTGTGCATCCATGCAGATAATTGGTAAAAGATATCACCATTTATAATCTTTAAAGGAAAATTCCTCTTTCATACAGGTATTATAGTCTTATTTAATTTCATAATGCAATGAGATTAAATAAATCACAGTAGAATCTAATTGTTGTCAGGATTATGACCCTTCCTTTAGGTTGTTACCTAATAATAATATTTGCAATAATAAAGGTTTTGGGGAGGAGTATGTTTATGTAAGCATGACACATTTTTCAACCTTAAAATTTTTAATGACTATAACCTCTGTCAAATAAAAGTAATGGAAAGTATTTGATCTGGTGGTTTGTAACTGATGCTACTAATAATAGTGAAGGAAATAATCCTAGCAAAATACAGAAGAAGAGAGAAGAGATAGTGGATTTTGATTAAGCAAAATGCATGTCAAATACTACAGTGTAATGAAAATTAAATGTTTTAACATACATTTCATATGTCCCAAATATATACTGTTCACCTTTCAGTCAGTTGTTACAAAATTTCCTGGTATTCTAAATGTGATAATGTCAGAGAAGGAGTCTGGCATATATTGCAAAATCAGATATTTGGACAATGTGACACGATGAGTTGGACTGTAATATATTAAATTGTATCCACAGAGGCATACATCTGCAGTCAGGCTGTATCACTTATCTCCCAATTTTCCAAGACCAAATATAAATTCTGAGGAGGTCGTTACTCTGAAAAACCTTGAATGGAGACAGATAACACCAGTGCTTTTTCATAGAGCTAACTCCAACAGTACGAAGAACCTAGGAGCCTGAATACCTACAGAATGTCTAATGGCTAGATACAAATCTCTGAGCGGTCTTTAAAAAATTAAACATTGACTTTCTGCAGGAAAAAATCCTTTCAAATTCAGTCATAAATGTTATTTCTATGATGCATAGGTTCTTTTGAAAGAAATACCATGGGTCTCAATCCTTTGGCTTATAAACCAGGTTAAAAAAATGGTTAAAGTGCTAAATTCTATTAAAATTTTTTAAAACTTACTATTATAATGAATAATTTAGGTTTATCTAGAAGGAAGTGCAGCATGATCTAACAAAAGTGCCAACTGGAATCATGCTGAGAGCTTGGTTTGTCCAATGTATTGAATGTACAGTAGAAAAATGCAGACACTGAGTTTTTAAAATGGCAGGAAGTATGATATACATTAGGTAATGAAGTCTTGTCAGCTTTTTGAACTTTTAGTATATTTGATCTCTTTAAGCAGTTAAAATGTTTGTGAGTGAAATGTAAAAGGGTCAGATATTTGGAAGCTGAAAAATTTGTTATTTTCAGATGATACAAAGTTAAAATAAATGGGTTTCATTATAATGTTTATTACACTGCTTATTGTTTTTTCAGAATTTCTAATCTCCATTTTGTTTTCTAGGCTTTGTCTATTGCAAACATGGACAAATCAAGTAAATTTTGTATTTACACATTCCCTTAAAATCATTCTGAGTTTATTCATATTCCTTTACCATATGTACTTCACTGACTGTTCTAAGAATATATAATCTATTTTACCAGGTACTGCCCTGTAGGTTGCTCTGAAAGTAATGCCTCTAATTTATTTCCATGGAAACAAGGGTAGTTATAAAGGGCACAATAATGCTATTTGATAGAGCAAGTTCTCAGGTACAGAATACTATTTTTTCAACAGTACCACCATTAGATGTGTGTTTTTGCAAGCAATGAACAAGAGTCTGCATGCCATGCTCATAAAAATGAACAGTTTTTGAAGCATGCATAGTTATCCCTTCTGAGGGTCACGGAAGTTTACAGATCAAATACTCTTATTCATTCAGGCTAAAAGAAAACCTCATTGTGTTTTGTTGTTTTTAATCTTGCTGAAAGCTCAGTATCTTTACTTACTGTCTGTTAATTGGGTTTATTTGGGCCTGAGATAGCCAGGGTAGACATAATTCTTGTACATTATGCAGGAGTACATATGTAAGAACAAGCGTATGCACAAATGCAGGACTAGCTGCAGTATCGCTATCAGACCTCAGCAGGTCTTCATGAAGCTTGAGTGCATCTCCGTTTGTGCAGTACTCACAGATAATTGGAAGGTGATTAAGTCCTTTAAAATGCTCAGCTGAGGCAGAGAAATTCCATGTCTGAGTCTGTAAATGGCAAAGTGAAGCAGACAGGCCCATAAATTTTGATGTCAAAATGTTTGCCAGTAATGTTCTGTCTTTGGACACTATTTCCTCTAGATAGGCCAAGCTATCAAATCACATCTGAACTTATATTTGGAGCTGTAATAAATGTCTGACTTCATCTTGGAAAAGAACAGACCATAGGTCATTGACAAAAACCAGGCTAGGTAGTTCCTGAGACACAAAACTGTCCTGATTATATTACATTTGGATTTATATTGTTAAGCTCTAT
This sequence comes from Oreortyx pictus, assembly GCA_036925125.1. Taxonomy (NCBI): domain Eukaryota; kingdom Metazoa; phylum Chordata; class Aves; order Galliformes; family Odontophoridae; genus Oreortyx; species Oreortyx pictus. The sequence goes on along the minus strand of JAUPFR010000001.1, from coordinate 159,607,955 downwards.
GATAGGAAAATTGCCAAAGAAATTATTTGTATATGTTCATGAAATTGAAGAGATCTGCTTGTTTTACTGCATTCTCTTGCTTTCTCTAGCTTTGCCTTGCTTTCTTGAACTTGTGATCTCTCTGTCATTCTGTCTCTCTCTGTTATACCTTTGCTTCATACACACTTTTATGTCAGACTCCATTGTGTCAGACTGCCCCTCTGCTGCCGTCCATCACATCACAACAATGTGTAATGGGCTATTAGTGGGATTGTTCAACCTCTACTGCTGTACCACCAACATCCATCTCTGGTATTGTGAGCCAATATAATAAAATAGAAGGTGTTTCTTTTACAGCAGCTGTCATATTGGAATTCAGCCCTTACAAGCAAGTGAGCAAGCTAACTTAAAAAGAACTATGCTTTTTTGCATACCTTAACTACTGATAGGTACACATCCATTGGGATTCCTGCGTAGTAAGCTTTATTACTGCCATTTTTTAAGAATAAATCTGAAGTTGAAGAATACTGAATTTGTTGAGAAATTTTTAGTTAAAGGGCAATTGTTCTGTCATAGTTTTTGGAAGCCTGGAGAGGGTTTCTTTAGGTTTTACTTGGGCCTACAAACTTGCTAGAAGCAGGAGTGGCAGAGCTAAATTAGAATTTCTCATCATCTCTTCTGTTGTTTTTCTGCACACACAGTACTACGCTAAATAGACATCAGGCAAGTATTTTTCTGGACCAGTTTTTAATAGCTAATATGCCTTCAATGAGAAAGCTTCAGTAAAGCTCTTATTTTCATATTTTGCGGTCTACTGGCATTCTATTTTACTCCATTTTTTGTGCTTTTTATTAATCAAAGGATCATAAGGCAGAAATAGCGGTAAAAGATAAATGGAAGAAATGCCAGGAGTATAAACAGGTCATTCACCTGTTCAACTATGTAGCATATTTATTTTCAGTACTGATCTTTCAATCAAATGCATGTGTGAATGTGAATTCAATGTCTTTACTGTAAAGGGCTTAAATCTTGTACAGTAATATACTTTCCTCGCGAAGCTGGATGGCTCTGAACAGATCATCTTCTAGATCATCTTCTCTTTCTGAAAAGCAGGTTCATATTCCTTCAGATTTTACAAGTTTTCTCGACCTCAGAGTCCTAGACCAGGGTGGAGGGTCTTCTTGCAACCTGATCTAGTGGATGATGTCCTGGCCCAAGGCAGAGGATAAGAACTAGATGGTCTTTAAAGCCCGTTTCAACTCAAACCATTCTGTGATTCTATGATTTAAACTGGGCCTACCTTCTGGTTAGAGCTGGATAGTTAGAAGACATTATTAAATACCTTGCTCTCAAATGAGTCTTGACCATGAGATCTCCTTCTTTCAAAGTCTTCAGCCACGAAAAACTCATGGAGCATAAACCTTTAAATGTTTTTTCTGACCTTGTGTTATCTTGAGGGCACTTATGATCGTGAGACCTGGCATATAGAATGTAAAGAAGACACTGAATGAAAATGATTAAAACAAATTAGGATTTAAAGGAAGAAAAATTCAGTTATAGGTCTTATAGCTCCTTCTTGTACATCATACACTGAATAGTTTTCTTACATTATATGATCTTAAAAGCTTAACGTTGGAAATTTTTGATGTGGCACGGTTATTGTTGCTATGGGAACTGTGAGAGTTGCTCCTACTACTTTGTTATGTCTACCCATGATGTCAGAGGTGGATGTTGGTGGTATGTCAGTAGAGGCTGAACATTCTCACCAGTATTCCATTACATTTTGTTGCCATGTGACAGGTGGCAGCAGAGGGGCAGTCTGACATGTATGCACTGTGTGTATTGTTTCCTAATATTCTCTGACTACAGAAATATTAAGGAAATTGTGCCTTCTTGCTTGAGAAAAATATTTCATCTTCCCAATAACTTCTGCATGAAAAAACCAATGTTCATAACATTGTAATGGCTTATAACCTCCCATTTAACTGTATCTGACTCTACTAATGTACTGTTGCTGCCAGTGTATTTTTTATCTGAGAGGCTGTCATTTTGGAGAAGCAGGTATGCACAGCAGCAGAGAGCTGTGTTGACGGAGGAACTTGCAGATAAAGAACATGCTTTAATGTGCTTTTCACAAAGCAAATCTTTGCAACCTCATGTACAGAACAGCTGCAGCTGTGAGGCACTGAGGGAATCTTTTGCTGGCTGTAGTGAGTAAATGATATGCTATGAAAAGAGAAGAGATGCCATGGAGCTTAAGCTTATAGCTCCTTAGAAGGGCTGTATCACAGTGCAACAATGCTTGAGGTTTTGTTGTTTGTTCTGTCTCCGTGGGCACTAGGAATTTATTAGACTGATTCCACTGAACCCTTATGAGGTGTGTGCTGTCTCTAGAAGTATTCCTTAAGGTTGTTGAGAAAGCTAAAAAACATAATGGACAGGTCTAACATTTATTAACTTTCCCCTTAAGGAAGCAAGAAGAAGGAAAATGTAAAGGCTTACAGGGAATTAAAAAAAAACCACACACATTCTGACCATTCCTTAAAAGCTATAGATGTCTAAAATAGAACTGTTTTGACTGCTGTAGAACTCCTCTGTTTTATCCCAGTAGCTGTTTTTAAGCTGTTTTTTGGTATAACTGCAGAGTCCCATTGAACATGCTGTACAGAAGGTTTGGGCAGAAAACCTGCTTCCTTCCTCCTCTTCAGGAGTTCCTATTAGATACTTTTCATGTTGCTCATGATTTACTTTCTCTTATTATGTCAAGTTCTGTAGCATTTCAACAGTGATACGACAGGTAGCTGTGTAGCTCTGAGGCTTATCTCAGAGATGGCAGGTGGAAGAGTTCCCATACAAGGTACTGGTTGCCAGCTCATCAGGCCACTGGCTAAGGAACGGGCGGGGTTTGCCCTACAGGAGCTCATGCTGTCTTGCTTATAGGAGTTAGCCAGGTCTGAGTTACCCTTTCCTAAAATAGACACAAACTAATCCACTACATGTGAAGAAAAATTAGCCACCACCTGACTGCCACTCCATTTTACTTTCTTTCTTTCAGAGACCTATACTGTAGAATTGAGCTCTACAACTGTCCTCTAAAGGAATTATTAACATGGGCATCTCTTTTCTTAGAGGCAAATATTTACAGGTTTTTTGAGCTGTCACAGGTTTGTCAGTTAATTTCAGTTTCTTCTGTAAAGATGCCTGACAGTGAGAATAGCCCACAGAGGATTATATAGCACCACTTTCGTGCATAGCTAGGCATATGGAATTAATTAGAGTTGTAATGCTTCAGGAAAGTGACAGATTTTGACTGACGGGGAAATGTACCATTTGAAAGAAGGGCAGAGCAGATTGGCTCCTTTGGTTCCCCTTCCCCTCCCCTGTTTTTTAAATGGCAGGTGCAGGAGGGGCCCTGCCCTCCAGTAATTTAAGCAGGCCTTTGGTTTCTCCTCTGTTTTTTGCCAGTACTTCATTCTTACTGCATGTATGTTCCTTGTGGTCATGATGCGTCTCCACCTGGGCAAGGAGGAGGAGAGTAATATCCAATGTTAATTAGCAAATGCAGAGTTTGTGCGATTTGCTGTTAAAAAATGTATGCTCCTTTCAGTGAAAGTTTAGTTATAGGTGTGTGGGGCAAACGAAGGTGATGACAGAGCCTTTTTGTAGGATACATGGACTATAGAAAAAGATGATAAAAGAGTTGACTTACCCCCTTCCACTGGCTGTCAACATCTTGAAAGGAGTGCAGTTTAAAAGAGATACAGCTCCTTTGGCTTCTAACCTTTAAATGAGGGAGAGGAGGGGTGGATCTAGCCTCTATTCCTTCTGATCACTCAAGTGCGTGCATTGCTTGTACGTGAGCTCTCTGGCTTAGCCACTCTTGGTGGCCAACCATTGGTTCAGGCTGTGTCCTGGAAATTCCACTGCAGGGTGTTAGTCTGAGAATGCAAGTTCTCATCAAAACTAAACTCATCCCAGGGACTATGGCCTGCGTAGTAGTCTGTGGTCTGAATCTGAGTTAGGCAGATTAACTTAGGTTTTTGGGTACAACAATTGTCCTGTCGTTCTCCTCTCAGTGTGGTGGAAGACTTCCACTTCACACAGAGAAGGTGACTGAAGCAGCAGACTTTCTGTAGAGATGAGAAAATAATTTCCACTGGTTTGAATAACTACCCTATGGAATTTGATCTTAATAATCTAAAACTGAAATTTATAAAGTTTTAATAGACTAATTCTACAAATTGTAAGATTATTATTCTTCATCCTTCTACTTTGCAGCGTGCCTATAAATTTTCAGGTGTTTTCAGTGTATACTGAAAGAAAATAGAATAAGTTGCGTTCATGTACTCTGACTTGATGTTTTTTTCTTCTTTAGCGTAAGTCAGATTCTTTGCTTTCCCGATGATTCAGTATTCATGCTTTGCAAAACTGGGGAGAGTTTATGACCAATCATTTAAAAATGTTTGGGAACATATAATCAGTTATGTTTTTTTTCCTAAATTAGCCTTTTTTCTTTTTCTGACGATCACAATTAGAAACAGTTTAAATTACTGTTTTCTCTTTTTCTGTGATGTATAAATAAGAATTTGGATATCTGTTCATGTCTCAGGCTTCTGTAGTTATAGATTTTTTCTTTGCTATCTTGTTGTTGTACTCTCACTTCTTCAGAACCATCTGATCATATAGTGATAGTATTTTTCTCTACAGATGTGCATCCAAGCTGAAACTCCCTGTTGTTAATACAAAACAACCTCTAGTTTTCCTACTCACATATTGCGAGATTGTGAAGGGCAAAATCAGAAATATTTTATTAGTAGCACTTTACAGCTCAAAAAAGTGCTTTTAATGATACAATTCAATAAAGTGCTCAGTATACTTATGGTGCTCCTATCATACAAGTCAGTGACAAGCAAGTTGCTGCTGTGTCCAGACAGGATTAAGTTCTCTGTTGATATGAAAAATCATCAAAGAGTAATTCTGAAGGCTTTTTCAAGAATTAATATTAAATGAAAATTTTCTTAGCTTAGTATCTTTAAATGGAAAAAACATACTTGTAGAGAAGGAGAATGAAGGAAAAATGATGGTTTAATGAGAGATCAATTGACTCAGTGCTGTAAGGTTACTGTATGCAGTGGAAATTTAAATGAAGACAATGTTCTTTCCTTTTGTAAGTGGTTCAGATTATTTCTTTAAGGATCTTGTTTCTGAAATTTTTACTGCCTTGCAAGGTTGTCTTGTTAACAGGGCAATATGTAATTCTAGTGTTGTGAAGGAAAAAAAAAGGAAACTATTATAAATGTCTACCCCTAAATGCAAAGATCAGCTTTCTAAATCCTTTTAGGCTCCATGAAGCACTTTAGTATTGTGCAGTACTGGACTGCATGCAATTGAGCTGTTTCAGAAAAAAAAATTTAAAGGTGGACTTGTTGTAAATAGTAGGCTGCTCTGAAAAGTATTAGAATATTCCTGAGTTAAGCATTTCTGTTTATTAGGATTTCACTTAAGCTGAACTACTTACAAAAAAATCTAAAGAATGTAAAGCTGCCAAAGAATGTTGTTAATTCTTGCTTTTTGAGACATATTTTAAAAATGGACATAGAGAGGTTCAACTAAATTAAAGTTGAGAAGCAGTTGCCTGACATGGACAACTGAATCTTCAGTTTGCGGAGACTGAGGTTCTTGTGAACTTAAGGTTCACAAAAGTCCAAGTGAAATAAGATGATTTTTTTAGCAAATCCCACAACACGGAATCTGGGGACACTTCACGAGACTGATAGATTGGTTTATAGCAAATGAGAGAATATGCAGATATTGAACTTCTGGAATCTGTCCTCCTGGGAGGTTGTGCAGACGGAGAACTAGCAGGTCCAAAAAGAGGTTAGACAAATTAATGGATAACAGATCAATAAAGGGGTACTATAAGAAATAGACAATGATGTACAATCAGAAATCTCTTATACAGTAAATATCAGTGCTGGGAGTGCAGCTAATAGGGAGTGTCCAGGCTACTATCCTTTACCTGGTTGACCTGGAATTACTTTGCAGTTCTTTCTAGGCAAAATAGAGGCCTACGTGCACTGCTGCTAAGATCCAGCTGTACTACATCTCTCTTGTAATAGATAAATATGAGTATGCTTTTTGGAGATGCTGTAATGTTCTTAGCACTAAGAAATGCTAACATCTATGTGTAGGTGTTGGTCTAGTATCAGGAAAAGAGTAGAGTTTACTCCTCATTATAAGTTAGTTCAACAGTGATAATCCTTTGCAGTAAACTGCTAGAAAATGTTGTCTTAAAACAGCAACAACAAATGAATAAATTCATACTTGTTATTGTGTCTGTTTTTGTTTTTTTCTTGCTGTTGTTTTTTTGTTTTTTTTACCTTAAAATAATAACTTGATCATACAGTTGTTGAAAGAGACAAAAAGTCACCACTGATTACTTATTTAGTGAGTGATTTACAGGACTGTAGGAGCAGAAAAGAATTTTCTTGTGTGGAAGGAACTTCTTCTCTGAAAGAATGGTTTGGTGTTAGGCATTAAAACAGGCTGCCCAGAGAGGTGGTGAATTCACTGTCCCTGGAGGTGTAAGGAAAGGGTAGATGTAATACCTAGGAACATGGCTTGGTGGGCAATGTTGGTGGTAGGTGGACAGTTGAATTAGATGATCTTAGAGATTTCTTCCAACCTTAAAGGTTTATGATTAGAAAAATTATCCCGAACAAAGATAATTCATGGTGGCTGTTAACTGTCTGAATAAATATGCATACATTCACATTTTCATGCACATACCTGTACTTAAGTTATAATATTTCGCAATATAAAAAATAGATCATTTTCTTTCTGCCATTTCTTCTATTTTTAAGTTAAGATTAAACAGAGGAGGAAGAATCTGAGTCTCGCATTAATGTTTACACAGTTGGCTAGAAATTAAACCCAGCTGTTCTGTGCTATGATCTCTACATTTTTTCTTTGTGCTAATGTCAGGCATGAAGGCACCAACATCATCTAATTAATGAGTCTAATTAGAATTGTGAAGAAATCATGGAATTAGGCACCTGTAAAGTAACAAGCTATAAATTTTTTTTTTTAGAGATACCTCTTAAAAAAACTGAAAAGTGAAATTACTGGTATTACTTCAGTCCTTTCGTTAAGTAATTTATTTGCCTACTACAAAAATTATTTCAGGGGTCTTTTTGGAACAGTGTATGTGTCGGGTGCAAACACATTGCTGAACTTTCATTTCAAGCATGACTTTTATACAGTTTGACTTGCTGGAAACGTCAAACAAAGTGTTTCAAATAGATGCAGTTTGAATTCAATTTGGATAGTTCTTGTCTACATGAATCCTTTGAGACATCCATTTTTGGACGATCATAGATATTTTGTCTAGGTCAAAATTAGCAGACACTGCAGTGAGGTTTGGGGACAGTAGGGAGAGAAAATATTATGTCTCACTGCTCCTCAGATGGACATAAATGCACACCTGTACACACTGTGAGCAAGGTGGACATACCAGGACTGAGATCACTGTTATTGACTGACTGGCAGTGGAGAGTACTTGAGAGATTTGGAGGCTCCCTACCCAAGGGTAAGCGAGACATCCAGGCAAGCAAGGTTAGTCAGCCATCCTCTCAGTGGGCATGTTTATCAAGATCCTGAGGCACCGTCAGGTGTCAGCAGGGACTTAAAAATCCAGATCAGGTGGCATGATGAACTGCTGACAGGATAGGTGTAGCCACTAAATGAGAATTAAGTGAGTTGCTTTGTAATACGTAGTTTAGCTACAAAATTACCTCATAAGCTCATGTTTATTGCAGACAGGCAGTGGCCTGCTTCTGGTTACTTCAGTATTCTCTTAACATGCGCTTCAGGATATCTTCTTTTAAATTCAGCTAATGTAGCTTTAAAGGAGAAGATATTAAACACTGTTAATATTTTATAAGAGATGTCTCTAGCTTTCCCAATAAAAACTAAACCTCTCTTCAATCGTATCATTTTACAGGGCTAATCAGCAAAAAATTACTGCAATACTTAAAAAACAAACAAACAGAAATGCTATAGTTCTCCATGATTAAGGCTCAGAAAGTGATGTATCTTTTGGAAGTTTGTTTTTGGAATTATTTAAATGCTTCTTCAGATAAGTCTACATCACAACTGCTTTTTATATTATATTTAAGTTTTTATTTGCAAATTTATTTGCACTACTTTCACCGTGGTTCAGGACATTTCAGTAGTAGTTATTCATGTAGTGTTATACGCAGATAAGACTAAAAAAAAATCACATTTGGAAATTTATTTGTAAAAATATTTTCTGGAAATTGTGGATTGTATTACAGTCCAATTTAACGTTCTGTTAGGTATGGTTTGAAATAATGTTGATATATTAACCACAGTTAAATTTATTCGTATGTATGTAAGCAATAAGCAAACCTCAAAGAATGAAGTCTTGAAAAACTGATTTTAAAGCTGAACCTGAAATAGATGAAAAGCAGCTGTTTTCTGCAGTCTAATGTCTCTCCTATGCATGTGCCTATCTCATAATAGAAGCCATGTGAAACCTGTTGGTTTTTTAGGTTTTACAGGAAGCTTCTGAAATTAAGAACAGGCATATCTAAAGGTAAATCAAACCTTTATGACAACAGCTTTTGTTGCCAGAGACAAAGGTTAAGGAAAAAAAATACAAAGCCCAAACTCAACCAGTTCCTTCTTTTATTTATTTGTTTATTTATTTATTTTGAAATTTCAGAAAAGCCTGTAATAAATGGCATTTGCAATTTATACTATTCTCCATTCTCCATTACAGTTCCCAAAGTCTGATCAGTGTCATATTATATTTATAAAGACAGTTTTGACTGTGTAACCATTTCCTTGAGATTGTATTTGTTCCCTGTTTTTCTCTGCACAGAGTATCAGTCTGTTTTCTAACACATCTTTTTTTAACTATCATTAAGTTTTCTTACATATTAGGGATAAGAACTGGTACGTTTGGGAGTTTTAAAAGCTTATAACCAAAAGTTGTAGAATTTAGAAGTCATAAAATTGAAAAAATTATTTATTTACTAATGCAGAATTATTTTATTAGTTTTTTTTTTTAATTATTATTACTTTTTGCTTATTTGTTACCTTCTAAGTTATCTGTTTGGTGTTTTATAAGTGAAAATGAACTTATAAGGGAAAAGCAACAAGGTGCAATTTTTCTTTTCTTTTTTTTTTCCCCTATCAAACATTAACAAAAGGAAACATGTAAAGTTCCAGGCTTCCATTGTACAGAGAATAACAACTTTCCAGCTTTCATAAATAAAAAAATAGATCTTCAAAGCACTTAATTTAATAAGTTTCCACATTTTGTATGTGCTGCCTAAGGCAGATTAGGAAATTTTAACACCATTGGTTAGTGCTAAGCAATGAAGGAAGTATAACAATTAGCTTCTCTGTGAGAGGTGTGTGGGTGGGAAATTATTTTGTACATTTGGAACAAGGAAGAGATGTTGCTGGATTATTTTAGTAGTCACAAGTCTACAAAAATCTGATTTTAGATGAGACAGCTGTTCACTAGTTGCCCTTCTTACAAAGTTCAAGGAGAAAAAAAAATAGCATTGTTTTATGTGGTGTGTTAAAACTTCTGTAGCAGTTGCAAATGCCATTCTGACTTAAACAACTCTTGCTGAATCTTTATTAAGCTCTACACAGTCAAAGATCTTACTTTTTCTCAGTTGTAAATTATTCAGTCTTTGAAGAGAAGACAACATTAAAAAATGTGTTGAACGACTCTTTTTGTTTCACCGAGTGAAGTATACTGTCATTCTTTGCTGAACTGGTTGGACTTCCTGGACTGCTTGCTATATACAGGGTGCTTCAACAGTACTTATTTAGCAGGATGCTCAATTAATTTCAGGCTCCATGGAGTCAGTAATGTCCAAACTGTATGAATCTCAGCTAACAGCAGACTTCCTGCTGCCTCTTCCAGTTCTATCCCAGAAGGAGTTCTGCTACTCCAACATCTCCTGGTTCTTAATTATAGGTACCTACATGGACAAAAGTTCCAGGTATTTAAGAAGCCTAGGCACCAAAGTAGAAGAGATCAAGAGTACAACAGATGTCTTGTAAAGTACACCAGGAGTCCAACGTCCATTCTTATTTCTGTTGAGTGCCACAGTCACCAAACCTCCAGCATATTCATGGTGACTCCATGCCATTTTGTTCCTTCATGAATGCTGAGTTGAGGAAAGAAAGAGGTGGCTGAAATTTAATTAAAAGAGATACAGCAAGAGGAGTGGCAAAAAAAAAAAAAAAAGAAATGAAAAAAAGGCTGTTTCTATTCTAGCTGCTAGCTTACCCTTCCTGAGAAGATTAAACACCTGTGGTCATCCAGGATTTGTCTGTATCATAATGCAGTGATAACTTGTTTTAAAACCAAGATACCCTTGTTACCTACATCCAGCTTCTGGAGTGCCAACTCAGTACAAACAAGTCTTTTTCTCGCTTACTGCATGATTTTCCCTTGCTGCAGAATGATCTGTCCTCAAAAGTTGGGTTTGACATTTCCCCTCACCCTCTCATCTCTGTGTAATACCTGGGATTCAACCTGTCTTAAGCTATGAAGGATCCGGAAATCAGGATATAAGAGGTTTAAGCTTTCACCTGCTAACCTGTAGCAGTGAGGAAGACACAGTACTGCTACAACTGCCTCTTTCAGCTTTCTGAAAAAAAGAAAAAAAAAAAAAGAAAAAAAAAAAGCTTTTCTCTACATTTACATTCAACATTTCTTCAGAAGAGGGGTAGGCCAACAGGATTCTCTGTGGTGTTAGAAGCCATGAATTTGCCCTCTAGGATACAAAGAATTTTCAAACTTTCCTGTCCTTTCTTCATCCTTTACCTCTCGCATGTAAAAATTCACAGAGCATGTTAGTTCAGGCTGAGAAACACTGTGAGTAAATGACTTGAAGGGACTTCAGCCTCTCTCCTGATAGTGCTGGTGGCAAAAGAAATGGCAGATGAACTACTGGGGAAGAGGAGTTAGCCGAGGAAAAAAAAAGGGTGAGTTTAAGAAGAAAGAATGCTATTGAGAACTTTATTTAACAGTGGCAGATTCTAAAGGCTAGAGGTTAACTGTCGAGTTGACTTTTAAGTTCCATATCTTTTAATCTTAAGGAAAGTTGGATCCTCTCTTTTCTTAGGTATAATTGAAAAGAAAATCTTCTTGTCCTTTACGTAAGGAGGGAAAAGGGAATGTATTGCTGCACTAGGTCACTAAGCTCTAACTGTTAAATATAAATCAAGTGAAATCTTGATTTTGTTTACATTACAACAAATGTTTTTATTCCAAAACTAGTGTCTTCAATTCCTTCAGACCTGCCTAAGCTTTTTTCCCAGCTTAATAAAAAGAGAAATTGTCTGCAAGAATTACGCTTTTGATAGTATCTTTTTTTTCTTCTATTTATCTTGTTAAATATTAACTGTCCGAATTGACAGTGATGGTAGGGTTTCTAACTTGACTTAGATGATCTAATCTAGTAAAAATATTAAATTTTACCTTGGTAAAAAAAAGAAAAAGTTAATGGTAATGCCCAAATCTAAAAAATGACTCTCATCCAATATATTTTATTGATAATCGCTCTTAATGTTATGAACAATAATCATGTTAATTTTTAATATAAAAATAGAGAAATATAAGTAGATAATGGAAAATACACTCATTTGGTTAATAGGGCTTCTGTCAAAAAAGCAAAGTGTATAACTTTCATAATCTTAAGTTAAAATGACATAGTGTTGACTGCTGGACTCTGACAGATTTACAAGTAAAGGCTGTAGTACATATGAGATGTTATATTTTTTATTTTTGTTGAATCAGAAAGTTAGTTAGCCATTTATTTAAAAGAAGCAAATCTAACTGATGAAATGTTGAAAAGAAGATCAACAAGAACAACAGAGAAACACTACTGTTCTGTTTTAATTTATCCTGAAAGTAATTATCATTCTTCTGTAAGGGCTGCTCCTCCTATTTTATTATGTTGACCCAGAATGTCAGAGATGGATGTCATCTCCACTCGATTTTATGAATGTGGCATGCATGTTCTTATTCGTCACAGGCAAAAAAAAGTGAGAAGGCTGTGGAAAAAATAGTGTTTTGCAGCTGAAAATTTGCTCAATCAAGCATTGTTATTGTGTTCTTTATATTTCATGTAGTTTTCATGGAAATAAATAGGAGGCATTACTTTTGGAGCGACCTATATATTTAAGTGACTGCGCTGAGCAAAATAATGACATTTCCATCTCTGAACTGTGAGTGATAGACTTGTATAAAAAAGTGCATAGATATATTTACTTTTAAATACATCGAGTTATTTTGTGGTATTTTTGTTTAATCTAATCTTAAACTGCAAAATATTTGTTGATCTAATGTAGAATTTTCTAATACTCATTTTAATTTAAATCCTTTTGGTTTAGCTAGAGGCAATAATGCAAGTTACATGTGGACACTGAAATGAGTATGTTCCTTGAACAGATAATGCACAATATCACCTCAGCAATCTTTTGCTAAGTGTTTGATTTGGAAAAGTCCAGATTCTGTATTTAGGTATCATTGCAGGTCATCAGAAATCATGCATAATTTCATAAAAATTTCACCAAAATTATATTTCCTTGAAATGTTTGAGGTGAGTTGAGTTTAATTTGAAGTTTCATCATTAAATGTGAATGAAGTCAGCACTAGAACAGATGAAAGATGTGCTGCGGAAAAAAAAGGCACAAGATATGAAAGTAGTGGTGTAAAAGACCAATGAATGTAACCACACTACACAGAAATAAAAGGTAGAGTTATCCAGAGGGTAACACTATTGATTGTTCTTAATAATAGGAGCAAAATGAGTTTTACTTTTTGGGAAAAAGCAATATTAAATGCCTCCTGACTATGTAAGCAAATGTCCTAGGAACAGAGAAATTCCCATGCTGCTAATTGCTGAGTGCATGGTGGTCTGCCGGGCTATTTTGAATGTTTTTTTGATTAAAGTAGGATGAATTCACAAAAATACTTCAGGGCAATATAAAGGTGAAAAGGGGAATCATACAAACTGTCTGCACACAAATGCAAAACATTTTACTCAAAAATATTTATTTAAAATCAGATCCCCCGGCATTCCTTATTGAAACAGAATAGAAAAATGAATTATGTTGGAATTAGCTTTGAACAGAAATGTGAGCAATGTCTGGGAAGTTTTGCAGTCTTAAGATAGAAGCAGTGATTCCTCCTTCATTTTACAGTTTCAATCTTTGGTATGGTTTGGTCAAATGTATTGGAATTCAGAGGTTTGATTACCATCATTTCCTGAGAAACAGATCTGTCAGGGATAACTCATCCTGGCAATTATAATATCGTTTTCAGTAAACACTCAGAGTAGTGCCACACATACATTTCACTTGACTGGTAGGGTAAGTGGAAGAGATTTTAGAGAAAAAGCCTCTTAAATTGGTAGCATTCTGTCATTTGCATAATATTTATGAACAATAAAAAACTGGTTATTGAATAAAAGAAAAAAAAAACTCAGTTATGAATAGTAAGCAATCTTGCATATTCACCCATACTATTTGCAGTACTTTGTGCAAAAATACTAACAGTCATGCAACATACTGAGGAATGTGTCAAGTGTATATAAAACAATGCTGTGTGTGATTAACTGTAAATACAGTGGACTTAAATATATTGCTATACAAACTATCAATGATAGTTTGTATAAAAATGTTTGTAAAGCATTTTCAAGATTTTCTGTAGCTAACTGGTATTCAGACAAATGTGAATAGTCTCTTTACTGTACTGTAATTGGTTAGTAGTTTTGTGATCTGAAATCTTGTACCTCAAGAAAAAGTAAGATTATCAACCTAACATTGGTAATGGTCAAACAGGTATCAAAGGTAGGAGAGGAGTTCACTGGGAAATAAATGGGTCAGGTATAAGCAATTAAAGTGAAATAGCTTGGAAACCTGATTTTGTTTTTTGCTGTATGTAATGCAGTTGCGTGTATTTCCATTCATCTATCTGATTCTCTATATAAAATAAGTAGGTAAAAATAGGTCAAAATAAAGCTTGCAGAGTGATACATCAGGTTATTTATATATATAAAAATTTTATATATATATATATATAAATTTTTCTTATAAAAATGGCTGTACAGTACATATTTTCTTATTTTTCTGACTTTTGAGGGGAAAGGCATCTTTTCCAAGATAAATTTACACTAAACTTTGAAGACTAGCTTCTGTACTTACTTGTAATAGGGCACTAAAAGTCATTTCTTCCTATCATGGATACATGTGCATCAAAGTTACCTTCACTTCCATTACAAAATTATAAAAGTAGAGTGTTCTGGGGGGACAATGTTTTACTTTAGGCTGATATGTTTACTCAGATAAAACTATCTTCATCAAATCATACATTTGATATTAGCAATATGTACTAACGATAGTACATTATGACACTACAAAACATTTTAGAAGGGAAGTGTCATTTATAAAATACATCTTGATGTACAATAATGGAAATTCTAAATGAATTCAGCAGTACATATTTATTATATCAATTAATAGCAAATTATGTATTCAGTAAGAACATAAATTACTTTCTGGAATTCTGAGCTTTGTACAAATCTAGATTTCAAACTGGGTCATCACTGGTATCTCCTGGCCTTAAAATTAATTTTCCCTGTTCTCATTGCTCTGCCAAGAAAATATAAGGAAAGCCCCAGTGAAAATGAGATCTAAGCTCTACTAGCCCACTTAAATGATATCTGCATTAATAATGCATTATATTTTTTAACATTTCTTTTAGTTTCAAAATGCTTTGTGTTAATTGGTGGCATTAAACTGTCTTGCCATTATCAATTATGCTTGTATACTTCATTGTGCTGTGCCTGTTTGATAGAAAAATAGTTTAAAATATATCTGATGCAATACGTGATGCATGCATTTGAAAATTTAGATTATTTTCACACAGCAGGTAATTAGCAAAAGTTGTAAATATAATCCAATAAATATATATAAATATATATAAATCCAATTTTTTTTTTAATTTAAGTTGAAATCCTATAACTTTTCTGAATATGGTATGTTCTAAAAGTGATTTACTACTATTTTGAAGATGCTGGTGAAGCAAATAATGGCTAAATAATTACTTTGTTTAGAATTACATGCTTCTCAAGAAAATATCTAATCAAATTAATAGAAGAGAGCTACAAATATCTACCATGCCTCCCAGATCAGATTTCTAAGGGTAGTTACTGTTACCGTCAATGAGAAGTACAGTCCTGCAATAATGCAGCAAAATTGGGCTATGGCATTGCTTTTCTAAGAAGGCGTTAGCTGGTAATAAAGAGACATGATCTGATGTTCAGAATAATACTTATCTCAATTGTTACAAAAGCTTGTGTGGTTTTTTTTTTTTCTTTCTGTTCTAAATGAGAAAAGTGGTAAATTACTCTTCATTTTCTATAAATCTTCAAAATAGCTCTTTCACAGAAAAGAGCGAAACCTGAAGGGTTTAGACATTCAAAGATTTGCCTGAGTATGGGTGAGGGAAACCCTTGTCTCCTTAATAGCTGCTCCTAATTTCTACATGTTGGAGACATTTTTGACATTTTTGTCCTTTCTTCTAGTCCTCTTCTGGGGGTTTCCCTTAACTGTTCAGATCTGGCAGTACTCCAGAAGCAGTATCCCAAACGTGGATCTCTCCAGCACTTCTATAGAGAAGTTGGATATATGTTTTCAACTCTGACCTGTTTCAATAATATATGATCTGCAGCTTTTAAGGAAAACATATTTCAGCTGTGAGGCAAAAGTTAATAGCTACAGGCCACCAAAGAATATTCCCTAACCCACTGACATACTCTCAAGCATAGTCTGGTACCCTGATCTTAAGACAGAAAGACTTATTTGGTTCACATACATAACCTTATCTTTTAAAGGCAACTGATGAAATAACAGCTTGTGGTCAAAGGCATATAGTACTTATAAGGGAAGGTTTGAAGTAAAAAGATGCAGATGGCTCTATGCGTGCGCTGGAAGAGAAGAGAGGATTTCTGAGGTGCTGGAAAGGTTTTGTTCATGGGGAAAATTCTCTGTGCTGATATCAATGTAATTGGTACACATAAAATTTCCTTACATGGAACACTACAATACATCTTATACCTTGGGATCTGGGGGTCACCTGAAAGCGAATACCATTAATTTTTAATTCTGTGAAATTGGTGAAGATGGATGCATATGAAAATATTCCTTTTTTTTTTTCTTTTTTAACGAAAGAGTTTGTGTACATCTGTTAACTCTCATGCAAATAGAGTGAATTATCTACAGTGTCTGTTTCCTGATGGCGCTCAAAGGTATGGAGATTGCAAAGAGCTGATTTCTCAAGGTCAAAGCAAATGGAAGGTTATCATTTCTCAACCAGCTGAACTGAGCCAACTTTCTTGCTTTGGCACTGACACCACATCCTAAAAATTATTTATTTTTTTTGCTAGTGGGCAGGCGGTTAGAATACCTTATAGAGCTCATTTTTGACTGTCAAGATTGAAATTATTTCTCAGCCAAGGATAGATATAAGTACATAGTACATCTGTTAACTATTAAAACATGGAGAGAACCAAAAAAAACAAACAAAAAAAACTTTGCATTGGGGTTCAAAATATGTCTAAAGAAAAAAAATTAAATTTTGGATGAACTTTTGAAAATGTAACAAAAAGGGTAAAAGTAATTCCATTACATTTTGATCAAAATAATAACAACTCTCCTAGATTTTGTTATTACACTGAGTAGTCAAAGCTATGATTTGAGCTATCATAGCATAGGTGGTTATTGCCAGCTTCTGAGAGACCCATGCAAAAGATGGATTGCATATCTACATAGGTTTTAATGAGTGTTTCACTATTTTCTATGAAAATATGGGTGTGTAATGTCTTTGCCTATACTATTTTCAAAGCAGTTTTTTAAAATTAGCAAGAGATAAAATTCTGATATTAGGTTTCTGAATGTGAAAGACTGCTCCTTATTAGGAGAGACTCTGAAATTTAAGATTGTTCAGTAATTATAACTTATGCTAATGAACTGGATCTGAAATTAACAAATACTAAGTTAATTGTTACTTGCACCAATTATTCTCCAAAGAATTCATTCAGAAGTCTAAATTTAATTAATACTTCATGTGTAAGAGCTAACAAAGAGGCAAACTCAGAGAAATTAGGCAGAAGATTATCTTAAATAAGAAAGAAAAATAGATTTTTTGCATTACTTTCAAAGTATACAATTACTGCACTTTTCTAGCAAAGGCCTCTCACAATGAATTGCCAATTCCTGGTGAGCGAATAGTGTTTTTATTTGATACTTGGCTTGAAGATTGCAAGTTTTGTTGTGGTAATGGTTGAAGAATGCAAAGATCATTTTTCACTTTGTATCGTATCATTTTTTTCATAGAACTATTGATACTTGTATTTCTTACTTATATGTATCATACCAAATCTGAAAAGTAGACAGGAATTGCCTGCAATGCTGCCCTTAAGAGAAAGGATTGAATCAGTGCTTCTCTTTCCTCTTGGAAATGATGTTTTGAAATTCGAGTAAGTAATTTGGACTTAGAAAGATGGGTAATAGTTTCCTTGCAGTATGTTTGTCTAAAACTAGTGACAGGGATGAATGGTAGTTTGTGTATTAAGAGAAAGAGCCCTATTGCCAATATTGCACACACACTCGTAATTTAGCCTCATAATTAAGGTCTGAGATTAAAATGTTCAATTTCTGCATGTGAGAGAGAAGCAGTGTTTATAACTAACTGTCTAATTTTGATAATGAAACAATTTAGACTACTTTCAAAGGAGTGAAAACTGTATAACTTCTTTCTTTTTAGAAAAAGTCAACATATTATTTGCAAAAGTATTTAAAAACAACGTACTGAATATGGCTTTCTGAAGCCTATAGCCTGGTTGGCTTGCATGAATGATTTATCTTTTGTAGAACAATTCAACAATTAAATTATCTTGAAAATTAAAAACAATATTAAGTAATGGATGATGCAGTTTACTGTAACATTAGCTTATTGCTGTAGTCTGTTACTAATTCATGCAGGAAAAGGCTCAAGTAAAATTGTTTCTAAATTTCAGCCTGCCTTCTAAAGGACACATTTTACAGCAATACTGCTACAGTGGACTCCAAGTCCCTAGGCAACTGCTCTGTGCAATTACTACACTAAGATTTTGAATGAATTACATTAACAAAATCTGATGATTTATGTACTCCATACATAAAATGGCAGAAGGTTTTACATTTATCTGGTGTGCTTACAGAGGAATTTATCCACTCAATCCTGTCCACTAAAGCACGTAATTAAAACTGCTGCTTCTGTTTCTTTTCTGTTTCTTTTCTGTTTCTCCTTCTTCCCTATTCTTTTAATACATGTATTAGCATCAGCAATTTTAATACTATTTCTTCTAAGCTGATAGTTCTTCATAGAACTATAGCCCTAAGAAGAAGGATTTAGGGGTGTTGATTGACAGTCAACTTGAGCTGGCAGTGTGCGCAGTCCAGAAGGACAGTGTTATCCTGGGAGTGTGACCAGCAGGTGAAAGGAGTTGATCCTGCCCCTCTGCTCTGTTGTCATGAATCCCTGGATCACCTCGATTACTGTGTCCAGTTCTGGGGCCCTCAATGCAAAAAGGAGATGGAGCTGTTGGAGCAGGTCTGGAGGAGGGCCGCAAAGATGATCAGAGGGCTGGAGCTCCTCCCCTATCAGGGCAGGCTGAGAGAGCTGGGGCCTGGAGGGGGCCTACGGGAAAGCTGGGGAGAGACTTTTTATAAGGGCATGTAGTGAAAGGACAAGGGAAAATGGCTTTAAACTGGGTAGGTTTAGACTAGGTATTAGGAAGAAACACCTTATTTTGAGGGTGGTGAGACACTGGAACTGGTTGCATAGTGAGGTTGTGGATGCCCACTCCCAGAAAGCATTCCAGGCCAGGCTGAATGGGGCTTTGAGCAACCTGGTCTAGTGGGAGGTGTTCCTGCCCATAGCAGGGAGGTTGGAACTGCATGATCGTAAAGGTCCCTTCCAACCCAAACCATTCTATGATCTGTTTTTTCAACTTGAGAGTATTTTTAACATTTGTCCCTAATAACTGAAAGAGATAAGTTTGAGTTTTTGTTGTTATTATTATTTTCTACTTCTTCAGAAGTAGAAAAGAAATATTTATTCTCCTGTGTTGTAGAAATAATAAAATGAGCCAGCAGTATCGACTGCAGACTATCATCTGTTTATTTTTTTCTTTAGATCTTCAATAATGCATTGTATTCGTGTGTTAAGCCCTTCTGTTTTCACAGGCTGTCGATGAATACAGGGTCTATTTGTGCAATCTAAATTTTTTCGAATTTTGTTTTACTGCAAAAGTTTTATTTATTTATTTTCGTCTCCCTGTTAATGGTCTCCTGATAATAATAGAGGAGGAGGTTGTTTGGGAGTGTGAGATTGTTGTGATCTGAAAAGGAGTCACTGACTGACATTTGCCATATTATTTTCTTGACATTTATGAGGTAAACATGTCAGCAGAATTAACTTTCAAATCCCTTTCACCTTTCTCAGTGAAATTCAATTTTGTACATGAAATCTGTGAAGGCACAAAACTTTATCACAATCTACTGTTCTATATTCAGGAAGGGAAGAGAAAATTAAATATTTTTGAGCTATTGTTTGCCTTTATCACTGATGTAAGATATTAATTTAGTAATTTTCAGAGTGTCTAGTCAGACAGAACAGAATTAATGGCCAACTTTTCTGAACCTGTGTCTTAAAACACACTTCTACTAAAATATATTCTCATATGGTACATGATAGAATAAATTATTAGTGAGAGAAAGCATTAAGGAATCATAAAAAAAATAATTTTATTGTCTAGACTGTGTCTTTTCATAAAGAAATAACAAAAACAGAGTTGCATTGTAATAAATTGTTGTTTTTTTAGCAGAATTAAATTATTAGAGACCTATTCTTTGTGTTTAAGAAAACATAAGTTTATCAACTTGACATGGTTATACATTTTACTGTAAATGGTTTAGCTAATCAGCCTCGACTATTCTCTAATATGATTTTTTTTCTGTAGAAAGATGAAAATCAGAGTCTCTTCTGTAAATAGGCTATTATTTTGTCAACTGCTAATTGAAGGCCAGGTAGAACTTCCGTTAGAGTGTAGTTCTGGCAGTCTCATCCTTTCAGCTGCCTCTGAAGCTGTTTGAAAAAGCACAAGTTGGATTTTGTGATTTTCAAAGTAAATTATCATTTTTATTTAATTCATCTTTGAGGATTCCTTATTCATCTAATATTTCATGGTCATCAGGCTATAAATTAGCTTGTCTTCATAACATCCTCACAGACACATGCAGAGAAAAGAACCTCTCCTCAAAAACAGTTTTCCCATTTCAACATGCGACCAGTCCTGATCAGCTCTGTTGCACAGTTCAACTGACTTTCCCGGTGACAGTGATTTTCTCTCTTCAGCTCACATTCTTCAGTTTTAGAGCACACTACTGTCTTCTTTGGGGACAGACACTGAAATATGGTGAGCAACTGCAGGCAACAAGCTAGATCAAAAGACTTTCTGCATGTGGACAGATGTAGTTACCCAAGAGAAGATAAAAGTTATCCATAGTCCTGTCAGTAAATGCTTCATCATGATAATAATTCAGAGTCCTTGTTAAACTAGCTACCTGAATGAATGTTTACAGAATAACAGATCTTGTTAGAAGGTCTTTTCTTGAAAGAGAACGAAAGTATATAGTAGAAGGCAGATGGGAATTATGAAAATAACAGCTACTCAAGGACTAAGTACAGGTATTTTTGCATACTCCAAACCTCAGCTTTTAGGACTCCTCTATAGCATGTCATTTTTATAATACAAGAGCACATAGGGGCACCACTTCTGCATGAAATTTTATGGAGAATGGCTTGAATCATCAAGATCATTTTTATTTTATTTTTTTTTTTGCAGCAGTTGGCTTTCTCCTAGACATTTCCTGTTTAACTCATCCCTACCCCAAGGCGTAAGCATTGCTGGAATCCAAGCTCTCAGTTTGAGGTCAGGTTAGATATAGCAGTTTAGTTTTTATGAGAACCTAATGCTTTCCTGAAAGGAAAGCAGTCTTAATGCTTGCAATCTTTGTGTGATTGCATTGTATGTCCAGTAGCATTTACCTGAGATTAAATCTTGTGGTTCAAAGAATTGTCACTACCGAGATAAAAATAAGAGCTCCTTAATTATATCTAACTTTTACTCCATGTTGTGATCTGATTTCTGCCGAAACAACACAACATATTAAACAAGTCTTCATGGTGCAACTAATTCATGCAAAATTGTTATATATTTTCACTTCTGAAGAGCATTCTTGTGTGTCTAAAGGACTTCAGTGAATTTCTCTCTTTGTAAGGAAGTGTTGGATGGTGTGTAAGGTCAAATCAAAATTTTCATAACAAAACACTTTTTTTTTTTCCCATTGATAAGAAATCTTTGAAATTCTTTTTAGAACCATTGGATACAAAAAGAAGTACGTGAAAGTTCCACATGGGCATATTTGGGTGGAAGGTGATCACCATGGGCACAGCTTCGACAGCAATGCATTTGGCCCGGTAAGTCAGTTCCCTGTGTATCATTTAAGCTTTGCAACTGAAAAGCAGTGCATGTCTCTTGAGTAATTTGTGCAGCACAGCATGTGTGAGTACCAGGTGATTGCATTCTTATGATTGTTGTGAGAGCTATTAGACATCATAAAATATCTTGGTTGGTTGAGATTGAGTTTGCTCTTAACTATTATAAAAGGAATAAAGACTCTTTTGAATTCCCTATGTGGAAGATGTAGTAGTAGAGATTTTAAACATGTAGGGATGTGGTGGAGGAGTAGCCAGAGGGTGAGCCAGCTCCCTGTTGCTGACAGATGCTCCCTGAGGGTGTTGCCAGCTGATGCAATTTGGACTGTCTCCCTCTTGGGATCTTCATCTTGTTTTAGTGCCAGTACTGGGATGAAGAATTAGGAAATAGTAACTGTGCTTAGGAAATGTTAACTCTTAATTGGTCTGTGGATGAAAGTAGGGATATTTCAATTTTTTCCCCAAACTAAATGTTTAAGTTTTCTTTATATAGGGTCATTTTCATATTGTATTATGTATGTCAAAATATAACCTGAAAGATCTGTTTATTGACAGGTAGTAATATGTATCTATTCATCAGGAAGAGGGTATATGCTTGTCTGTGCATTCTGTTTTTAGTCTGGTTTCAGTTTTATTACTCTGCGTGGATTCCTTTTCAATTTTTTTAATGTAACCTAGCATGCAGATGATAATCACATAGTCTGGGGTTTCTGTTGTGGAAATGCAAATCCTTTTTGCCTTTTTGCAGATGTTGCTTTTTGACATGTTTAAGAGAAAATTCTCTTTTAATATTATAAAATAGCCAGTGTCTTTCACAGGGAAATTGGTAAGACTAGTTTTTTTTTCTCCTTTCATGCCCATTCTGTGCAGAAGTTATCCCACAGATGTTAGTTGAATTAATGACAGCAAGGATCCTATGAATACGTCTGGCTTCTTTATGTTTAGACCATTTTTTTCTACTTAATTGATTGCCAAGAAAAAAATGTAAAAAAATCCTACTGTGTGGTTGAGAATAGGCCGATATTATGTGATCACATTGCCTCGCTTGTACTTCATCTCTTAGACTTCATCCCTTTGTTATTATTAAGTATTTGTGCTTGTGTTGTTCTTGCTATTTTTCATTTTTCCTTTTTTTTTTTTCTGTGTGTTACTACTTTCTATCATTTCAGACATCTTGCATTAGAGGTTCTGCTTGGCAGGATTCCATTCAGTCTGTGGTGCAGATATCTCTTTCCTCCCTTCCTAATATTTTCCTTTTCTCTTTCACTGTCTGTTACCAATATGAATCTTAGCCATATAGCTGTGTTGTTTTGTTTGTTTGTTTGTTTAATTTAAAAATATATGGCCTGTTAAGGAAACTTAAATTGTCAAGCATTGGTTTCAATTTTGCACCAGCTCACACAGAAATTAATACGTAGTTGCAAGGCTTTGACCTGACAGCAGTCATCAGCTGCTAGCTAAGATCAAGTTGTATGCCTATGTTCTAACAGAACTGGCACCTTTAGACAACTACTAAGACAATTTTGGACAATTTAAGACAATTCTTTAGCTTCCTGAAAGAATAGTTGCCCTTATTATTGTTTTGATGATTACGTTATGGACAGGTCAACTGCAAATAGGTATCATTGAGTGAAATTTAATTAGAGCAGCAATTACTGAATGCAGACAAAAGGGGGCAAAAGAGATCACAGAGCTGGAAGCAAGCTTTAGAGGAATAAAGTTTTGAAAATTTTCTGCTGTAGGAAAAATGAAGAGTGTATTTAGAAAGGCAGTCTTCATGCCAGATTCCTAACATTATACACACATTAGGTTTTATGTTATTGGAGCACTTTCTACCTTTCTTTCTGATGTAGACTTGAGGTCACATGCACAAGTGAATAAAAGCATTAAAATCACACTCTACAAGCCATTCAGAAAGCACGCTCTTCTCAATTTTAACACCTCTGATAATACTGAAGCAGTCATTAGGAAGTGCCCAATGGTGAGACGCAAACCTGTTGTTCTCATTTTGTTGAAATATATTCAGAATGAGTGTAATGTTATGTGAGTCAGAGTTCCAATTTGCAAAAAAACATTTATTTTTTTTTTATAAAAATTTTTAGTAAGAATAGGGCGTTGTTGTCTATATTGTAGGTCTAGAGTTTTTCAAATTTCTTGAAGACTTGTAATAGAAACTGTGTAGAATAGTGTAGATAATTTGGCAATAATGTTTTGTAACATTTTAAGATGTGCTTAATGGGTTACATGGGGCATAGAAGGAAATTATGGAAAACAGATTGAGAACAGATGTTAGGAGCATTTTTTCTCTTGGAGAATTGCAACATATGTAGTGGCCTGTTGGGTTGAGCTGATAAATCAACAACTGTAAGATTCATTCAAGATCTAAATTAGATGCACCTTTAGACACTCTAAAGGTTTTCTGAAATGTAAAATCTTGGCAGATTGTATTATCTTTACTTAGTTTGCCAAAATGTTATAAAATAAATTCTATTATTTCTTATTATTGCATTATTCTTATAGGACTAAAATTGGAAAGTGAAGGTGTAGACAGACATTTTCATGAAGTGTGTAAATATAATAAAAATATGTCAACTAAGATTTGGAAAGATTTAGTATTAGTGGTATCTTTGAATAAAATTTATACTTTATGTTACAAAAATAAAATGGACATCTGAACTAGACATGTTAACTCTATTAATACTTATTTTTAGATATTAATTACCTTTCCAGAATACTAGACTAAATTAAGTAGTGTGCAATCATTGTACACTGTCTTTGAAAAAGGAATGTTCTCTGTGCAGTACAGAATGGCAGATGTTGTATAGTACTATTGCATTGATACTGCTGTGTTTCAGGCTTGGAAGTATGTCATATATGCCATTCATAATGCTGAAAATAGCTGTTTTGAATAACATCCACTAAATACTCAGATAACATTTAACTGTTATTAAAAGGGATAAAAAATATGTTTCACTAGAAATTTATTTCAATTATCTGAACTAGAATAGTGATTTCTACTCAGTTTACTCTTACTGATTTCAAATCCTTATGGAATGAAGTCAAGCTCCTATGATACTTGATTAGCATTGTTTAAATGCTCCAGGAATATAATAATGCATAGTTTATGCCATCACGATACTCCTGTTAAAAGTTACACCTTTTTCTTTTCAG
This sequence comes from Oreortyx pictus, assembly GCA_036925125.1. Lineage (NCBI taxonomy): Eukaryota > Metazoa > Chordata > Aves > Galliformes > Odontophoridae > Oreortyx > Oreortyx pictus. Next base: position 159,583,144 of record JAUPFR010000001.1, on the reverse strand, counting down.
TTCTCATAATGATGAATTTCTGGGGCCTTTTCCTGTGAGGTTGTAGTTTAACATTATAGGACCTATTGTCTTAGATCAGAAATGTAGAATCCACAACATGTGAAGTACTGACCTACTATGGAACTTCTCTGTTGCTTCAAACTTGAAAATTTTACATTATTAACTTGATACTGAGAAGCTTTATATCAGGTCAGATATTGTCTTTGCATACACAGATAGCATAATGGCAACACACAAACACAGTAACAATTTATAATTTCAATCTGACATTGTGGATAATTCAAGGGAAAAGTCATTAAAATTGTACTTCATGCAGATCCAGTGTGTAGAGTTGATAGCCAGCAGGGGCACTCCAAGGCAGTTATGCAACCAATAGGTATGGGTCCCAAAGAAGCAGGTGTTAATAACTGGATACAGTAACCAATAGATACTGCTGGATGTACATACATGCAGCAGATAGCACTCTCCACATTAAAAAAAAAAAAAGAAAAGAAAAGAAAAACAAAGACCCCATTTTATTTAATGGGAATTTATTTGGTGAATATAATGCTCTTATTGCTTCATTTCTGTGTTTCCAGAGGCCTCCAAAATGAGAATATGAAAGAGCTTTAAAAACAGAGTTTGAAGTCAGTGGCAGTCTTTCCACCTGTCTTGTAAAGGACCTGAACAAAAGCTCTTTAAAGTCAACGAGAGATTTCTATTGGCTTTAAGGGCTTTGGATAAGACTGTGAATTAAGCTTCACAATCCAGTGTAAGGGAAAAAAGGCTATTATCCTCCTTATCTTCCTGGCAAACTTGAGATATAGGTAGGTTAAGTATGTTGTCATAAAATACCTTTTTGGCTCAGTCAGGTCCCCATGCAAGCCCTTCCTATTAGAAAATACATCTGTTTACTCTCCAAACTAAATCCTATTGAACTTGCATCTGGCTTTTTGTTTAACAGAAGTTTTATGTTCATAAGCTTCAAATGAGTAAATTGCTTTTAGTCAGCATTACTGTAAAGGCTTTATTTATGATTCTCCATAAAAGCAATTCTCTACTGCAAGTTCATGCAATAAACTATCTGAAAAACATACTTGCCTGTTTACCTATTATTTCTTCCTTCAGCAGCACAAACCTGTAGATTGTGACTAGAAAACTCTATAGAAAATAATGACATTTAAGATAAGTGATCAGACTGAGTTTGTTAGTTATTTTAATTTGCTTTGGAAGGAATATCATTGTTTCTTTTGGATATATGCTAAAAAATGTTTTACTTGTTAATGCTCACTGGGAAATTCAGTCTAATTTAGTAGATGAATGTGGCCTGTTAGAATTATACCCTTAAACTGATCAATATTTTCTATGTGTAACTAGTCAGTGAATAGAAGTTATCTAAAACTGAAAGCCTGGAAAATTAATGTGTCATTTTCAAAAGTGTTGTAAGACACCCTCAGTGAAGTTCAATAGGTAGCTACTAATAAATTAAATATTTGAACCAAGAGTTCTGCACCCCATAAGAGTAACCCACATGCTCTTTCTTATTCTGAAAGAGGATTTTAGTTGAAGGAAGAAGCAAAATCTTTCTGCTGTTCTGAATTACTTATATAATAGTAAACAATGAATGCTACATATCCTAAAAGTTCAAATCACCCTGGCGGTGCTCTTGCTATCTGCTCAAGCTTTCATTTATGAGCTCCAAACTAGTACTAGTATCACATATTCCCCTGAACTGGCAAGAGGTAGGAAGAGCTTAACAGTTTGCAGCAACATGCTGAAGAGCACAGTGTTAAAATTGGAAAGTAAAGTGTGTGAGCAGGTCACACTTCCCATAGGGAATTCTGCCATGTCTCAAAGTACTTAGTGACCCTATTCGTGTCCTCATACTCCAACCAGCCATTCTGAGAAACTTAAGACAAATAGCTTCAATAGCACAGAGGTGGCCTTTGTCCCAGTCCCTTTTTTGCTTCCTTTAGACCAAAGTCAAGTCTTGTGAAATAAAGTGTGATTTTTGCACACAAAACAGAAACGACAACCAAAACACCTATCTGTGTTTATACAGATAAAGCTAATGTAGGTGAGTATAATAATGGCACAATGATGAGTGAAGACGGGGAATGTATCTGGGGACTTATATGATTAATTTACTAGCTGATGTGACAGCTTCTGCTGTCTGTTTGTTGCCTCTGTTACCAGTACTTCCATCTTCATTTTGCTGTATAAATGGAGTCTTGGAGAGTAGCATTACTGTTATGAGACCTATGACATTTCTACTTTATTTCTCAGGTACTGAAAAAGAATTGATGCTGTATTAAAACAAGTTGTGCAATGCAAATTTTCAATCAGTGACATTCCATTATATTTATCCTTCTCCAAAGGCGAAAATAAAATAGTTAAAACTGTTTACAGCCAAAGAAAAGACTTTTCATATGGAGCATGAAGTTACCAGTAGTAAATAGCATGCATGCACAGCTTGATCGTGTAAAAGTCTATGATGAATAAAATGGATAGGACATTATGTGTTATGGTTGATGATAAATACATCTCAAAGGATAAATATGCTTGTCCCTTTCGAGATAATGTTGTACGAGATTCTAGTTGAGATGGTGTCTTGCATGTTGAGAATAACAATTCTCTGCGGGTGTTGCTGAAGGGGAGCAGTGGTAATAAGATTGTGTGGCCTCAATGTACATTAAATTATCATGACTACCTAAACTTGCAGAATAGAGAATAAAAGGTTGTCTATGGCTGTCCTAATTCTTTTTGAAAGCAAAATATTTAGCCTGAGTGTACTCCAAATCAATGCATAAAAATTAATCTTTCCAGAAGCCTGGCTGTCATCAGTCTAGGCAGAGCTCTGTGTTTGTACCTTATGTACCCAACTGAAACTTTCCTGACTATTTGCTCAGAAATCTTTTTGGTTTTGCTACTCTATTAATGTAAATACGATACTAGATACAGTATGTCCTTTAAGGACGTTGAGAAGAGAGAATATTTTAAATGCTTGTAACTGAAAGTTCTCAAGTTACACTATTTTCCTCACAAGGACTGGTAAAGTAGATGAAAGTTTGGACTTTTTCTTAGTTATGTCAAATCCTAAACTTTTTATGCATGATGACTAATTTTCTTCACCAATGTACTTAGAATTATTACCATTATTTACCATTCTGCCATGCAAAAAGCTTCAGTAATCCTACTTATGGAATAGGATTTATATAATAACCTCATGCACAATGAATTATTATTACAAATAATTTGCAAGTATTTTTGGGTACAGGTACATTTAAATGCTTTTCCAGCCACACTGAAAAGAATGGTTGAATTAACAGCGTGCGCCTGTATTTTACACAATGTACTTTGGCATAAACCAAGAAAAGATTGTTGAAACAACTAAAGATAAAATATTAGAAGAGATCAGAGAGCTCTCAGATTCATATCATTTGTAATTAACTAATTTGAACAATTTAAAATGCAACAATTTATTGAACCCTGCATGAATTTTATAACTACCTTTTCTTACAATTCTATTTCAATTAAATTATAATTTGAAAAACCTATCTTTTTTCCCTTTTTTGATAATCACTCTGCAGAATTTATAGCAGAGTTTCTTCATTGCAGTAAGTCTTCTTGATGCTGGAAAACCAGACTGGAAGTCTTAGGAAATGTTATCTTGTTATCTTGTAAGCTGTGAGATGTGTATTACTGCGCTAAGTGGAAGGAAACCAATATAGTAAGTAATGTGAAGTGGTAGTGAGGTCTGATGTTTATTTCCTTCAAAAGCTAGAAATTTGAAGATGATGAATAATGGATATTGATCCAAAAAAGAAAATAATTCTACTGTAGATTTTATTTTTTATCAGCTGGTAGAGGTCATGAAATTTTAATAATGAAAATCTGTGCAATATTATTAAAAAAAAAAAAAAGAAAAAGAGAAAGAAACCAATCTTTTTAGTGTTTTAGTATTTTATGATGGTAAAATGAGTTAGCAGGTATTTTCTTAGGGTTTCTCCATTGTTTTTAAGAGCTGAGTAAATGGCCCATGCTATCACTGCTTTACAGCCATTGGATTAATTTATGTTAAGTGGTACTTAGGCAATGTTGCACATTATTTGAGTTTATTAAATACTTCACTCAATGTTGCCAGAATTATTGTTCATAGAATATAGCTTTGACTTTATAGACAGCTGAGAGAGGAAACAGAAGAGCTCCAAGCCTTCCCAATTTTACTTTTTGGATCTCTTTAGTGAGCTCAGTTTCCTCACACTACAAATACCAAAATATCAACTATGACACCCTCCCTCTTGCCACAACACAACTTTTAATTCTTTATTGCATCTGATCAGATTCACATATTTCCTTATTGTATAAATTAAAAATTCAGGTTTAGTTTACAAATTATTTAAAAAAATGCAAGTTTTGTATAATTTAGCACCAAAATAGCAGACTCTTGGATTACTCCATAACAGATGTGAAACTGATATCCGACATTGAATTTTGGCCATATAAATGCTGTACCTAATGAAAGCCAGGGAAAGCATATGACCAGTACAAAGTTTAATACCCTGAAAAAGTAGGGGGATCAGAAGAAGTAATTGCCTACAGAATTCTTCATGACTTCTATTTGGCAGGTCATATCTGGCATACCTATGGCAGGTAATGGCTACCTTCAAATTTCACAGACTTCAGCAGGAAAAAAAGGAAACACCAGAGGATGGTTTTTCATTTGTTAAGTTGTTTTTCAATTTTATTGAATAGATAGAGACATTCCGCACAGATAGAAACATTTCTTAATCTTTCATAACATTGTCAGAGTAATGGGATGCTATTTCAAATTTGTTCTTCAAAATGTTACTAATGTAGAAGAGGATAAAAGTAGAATTGCTTCTATTATTCTTTCAGACTGAATAGTACAAAAATATTTTTGGAGTGAAAGCTCCCCAGAAGGTTCCTGATGCTGCAGTGTTCTCTGTGCCCACTAACTGCAAGTGCTCCCTTTTGCCAAGTACAATATACTGTTTTCACTCAGTTGCGTAGATGTGTACTGTGACAGTAAAGGACTTGAGAAACAGTTTCATATACACATGAGATCTGTACTCAAATATGCTATCAACTCATCTTCATTTTCAACTCTTGCTCATTGTCAAAGCAGTTTTGGATGCCCTCACAAATATACTTGTGTCAGTAAAGACTTGAAGTTGCAACTCAAAGCATTACTTAATTAACATAAGCTCTGATTGTACTTAGTGAATGGAGTCATGTAGAGAGTAAGTAAGTCCACTCTTCCTAAAGTTATTGATAGTTATTTGAAATATTTTTAGAATCAGAGTGAATTTTTGTTAACATCAGTTTTCAAAGTACTTTATTTTGGATTGAGGCCAAAAGTTCGGTAGAGCTGCAAAGCATGTAACTGTTAAATTACATCAATAGTTAGATTAAACAAGATAAAAAAGCTAATGAAGGACAAAGTCTCTATGCTTACTTTGAATGATGGAAGTTAGGAAGAAATTTTTATTCGCTTTGAATTCCACTCTGCCTCATGTCTTTCTCCATGCTTTACAGAGAATATTCCTCCAAATATTTAATGAATATTTTTTTTCTGATGTCACAGTATCTCAGTTTCAAGTATCAGAAGTGATAAATGTATTTATTTAAAATCTGTATTTCACTCCTACTGTAGTGTTAGGAATGGTTGGAATTGCTGACACTGTTGTCACTATTGGCCTTGAGTCCATGACAAGGGGGCAAAAATCCACAGGTCCACATCCACGGAAGGGGTTTGTGGGAGGGAAGGGGATAGGAAGGGAGATAGCCTAGATGATGAAAACAGCAGCAAACTGAGGGAAAATACTTAGTTTACTAAATATAATAGTGGAACGTGAGATAATACAACATGATAGAATATGATTGGAACTGAAGCTAATAAATCAAATAAAATGAGAGTACTTCCAAAACTGAAGTCTTCAGTGCTGTAGGTGAAATGGCCACGGAGCAAAGAGAGCAAACAGGGGGCTGTGTCAGTTTTATCTTTCACTCCAAATGTAAAATGGAAATGGAAAAAATGAAGTCTTCCGGCAGTTGTAGTTCTCCTCTTCTGAGACCAGGAAACTGGAAGTATTAACAATCCACAGAGCTTCAGCATTAAATCTTTAACTCCCAGTACACTGCGTGATGTCATGTTGTGGAAGACCAGTGAAAAACCATCAGAACATGACAAGTTTTAGCCCCAGTGAGACCTTGTTGTCCAAGAAACAATTCTAAATTATTAAAGAGTAGACATCTTGGTTTCCAGTTACAGAGGTGCCTTCTTCAACATGCAGAACTGCAGAACACAGTATGAGCCTATTAGCCTCAGGGGCGATGGAACTCAACTCTTTCCAAGACAGAGCCCTAGTAGCTTCAGTTGCACTCTGGGCTCTCAGAAATCAGTTTCTTTGTCCACGTAGTCCAGCTAATATTAAAGCAAGATTTCCAAAACGTGTTACAGAACTGCACAAATTTAAAGCCCTATCTTTGTCGTTCTTTTGTGCCCTGTACACATTTCTGAATATCACTACTTATGCATAACACCTCTGTGTCAATTATGAGGAACCTGGTAAATTCTTGTGTAGCCTTCAGAACCCTGGTGACCTAAATCCTCATGGAACTGGATTTCTGAGCTATAACTATTCTTTTCAACCTGTATTTTAGAAGTTTAGAGTAGACTAATTGAAATGTATGACAAAATGTTGTCTTCAGAGACATTATTCACATATTCAGAGAATCTGTAGAAACTAGATATAAAATTTTTCACCATAAAACGTATTTCTGTATCTAATACTTAGTCTTTCCTTCAGAATTTTATTTAAAAGTTCAGAATTTTATTTTATTTAAAAGTAAATTTTGTGTACTTTCCACTATGCACAGGCAAAAGCAGACTGTGCCGTATCAGTGTGCTGTTAGGCCTCCTTTGTCTTGCCGAGATGCTGCTGCTATCAGTGGGCTCTGAAAGCCTGCAGTCCATCAGTGTATTTCCATATATTCTCCTCTAGGGAGTACCTTGAACTCTGTGATCCTTACGAGCTCTAATGTTGAATGGGTTTATGGGGGTGAGAACTAGCACCTGCAAAATGTTCCTTTTGTATCCCAGATATCTTTACTGAGTATTTGGTGATATATTCACTCTCCTGAATTGTTCTTATCACAGTTTCAGTCCAATTTTCTTCTGTTTGAGTTAGGAAAAATGATCACTTGTGTTTGAATTTATAGACATCATAGAAGTACTTATTTTACATCTGCAATTTAGTTTAAAGTTTTGGGAAATACAGCAGCATGAAGGAGCACACTAAAAGAAGAAAACAATAATAGGAAATCTGTCTTCTCTGGTTCATTTTTAGAGTTACCTCCTGGCACATTTTACACAAATTAATTTGACTGTAACAAAAACTAAAAAGGTTTTTGGATTACTTCAGCAGTAAACCAGCAATAGAATTGTGTCATTTCAATTTATCACTTGTTGTGTTTAAGTGTGTGAAAACTTAGTTCTTTATCACATCGCAATACATTGCTTATATATAGAAAAGCTGCAGACTTTGCTGTGAAAAAAACATATATCAACTGCCAGATGAGCCATCACATTCTCCCTGACTTGCAGATTTTTTAGTGAATCTCATACCACCTGAACTAGAACAGCACTATAACCTTAGCTTTACCCTTGTTGCTGTGTCTCGACTTATTAGGATTTTTATTCATCAAAAGGAGCTCTGGCTCTAACAGCACACTGGACCTTTGAAATTCTAACCTGAGAGACAAATCCCGTGAAACCAAACTTAACCTCTGTAGTTATCTCTTATCCTACCAGCATATGTCTGTGCTTCTTAACAGAATATCTTCTTGGTACTCTAAAGATATATAACATGTTTCTAATGTTATTTAGGAAAAAAGCACAACCACTTGCAGAAAAACATTATAAAGTAATTGAATTTATATACATACATATATATATATTTCTGTAATGGATTTTCCAGAGTTAGGAAGGTTGAAATAAGCTAAACAGATGATAATTACGAAGTAATCGCTAAACAAATGACAAGTGTTCCTTGAGTACTGTTACCTCCAGATAGCTCTAATTATAAAGTACCCCTTATTTGCAAGTACATAAAGAGAGAAGTGGGTTCTCTTCTTGCTTCTCAAATTTGAATTTTTACCTTTCCTATAAAAAAGTAGATGGTATTTTAACCAATTCTAATATTTTAACTGGATATTTGATCTGTTGAAAATCTGAGTTGGCTTCATTATGTGTAGTAAAAGAATTAGAGAAGCTTACCATCTGAAAAAGCAATAAAGAGATTCTTCAATATCTCTAAAATAGAACATGAATGTAAGAGGTTAAATCCACATGCAACTCAAATGACATTTTTTTTTGTGAGGGTACTTAATAATGTGCTACTTTCTGTATTTTGTGATGGTTTCATTATCTTGTGCCCTTAATGATATCTTACCATAGATACAAAAACCAGTGATACAATACTAACAATTACTATGACACTTCAGATGAAACAAAGCATTGACCCATTTGACAAAAGTGGTGTTTGATTATTCTTCAGAGACGTCTGATATCAGAATAGTTAGATGATTATTGTGAAAAGAAAAACTATATAATCTACAGAGAGATAATATTGTCTATCATTTGAGAAGATGTCAGATACAAGTTAAATCTGGAAAAAATTCAGTTGTCTTTGGAATAAAAAAATTAAGTTTATTCCTTTGCCAGAATTCCACATCAAAGCGTTTCTTCCTTGCTCTCTAGAGAAAGTCCCAATCTGCATTTAAATGCATGTATTTCAAAATGAGATTCATAAGGGACTAAAACTATCAAAGTTTCGTATGGAAAAAAAAGCATACAGAGATGCTGCTTAAAGATTTTGAAATTAATATATATATATATATGTATTTAAAATAGAATAGTGCCAGCTTTCTGGAGACGAATTTAAATTTTTCATAGAATTAATGTTACATAGCATTAATGACTTGTCTCTATCTTCGGATTTCACATTTTATCTACATCCTGCAGAAAGTTCAAGATTTGCTTGCCATTAGATTTGGGTCTCTACAATGATACCTCTATTTCACAGTATTCACATCATCTTGAAATTTCGGTAAAAAGTGCAAATTAAGCTGTAGAGTTGACTGGAGTTTCAGCGATCATGTACCAATGACATTGCAAAAATTCTTGGAGAATTTTGCCTTACATTTTTCTATCCTTTATAAAGATTTATTACACTTTTAAAAATAATTGGTTACCTCCATCAGAGTCTGGGATATTTATAATAGCTTAAGTACCTAAGTCAGGGTAAAAAAAAATCCTTTAACAAGCTAGAGTGAGTTGGTCTTCTGCCTGGTTTGTACAGTATGCTAAAGTAGTAAAAACTGGGGAAATATCTCTATGGGAATAACTGGGAGTTTTGCCAGAAAATTCAGTGAGATCAGAATCACATCCCCCAGAAGGTTTTCTTGCTGGTGCTGTGCTGCAGAATTCCAGTTTCACAGATTGAACCCAGCAAGGGATGCCACTGAGCTTACCGTGCCATGCCTTTCTCCAGCTCCTGCCATGTTCCATCTGCTCAGGCCTGGCAGAGTCTTCAGAGAAAGAGCTTTGTGTTTTTGCCACATAGCAACGCACCACAAGAATCTTGTACCTGCAAGATGTTTGAATATCTGCTCTGGTGTTCTGATATTGATTTGTAGCACTTAAATGCTAAATAGGTAGATGAAGATTTAATCTTCATGTGTGTATAGAATGACCATGTCCTTCAAATGACCACAGTCAGAGGTAGGACTTTGCAGGTGAGGAATGGCTCCCATACTAATTTTAAAAGTCTAAGTTGATTGTGCATGTTTTACAGGATGAAAATGGATTATGTGCAGCAAGTAGAATAGTTTTCTTAGCATCCTTAGTTGTATACAACACAAATGCTCATGTTTTCTGAACTGTGTGTTACATTTCATAACTTCTGTGCTCTGCAAACTGAAAAAAAAAAAATGGCTGGTGAATTGCAAATACACTTGCAGTTATTTTAGTTGTTCATAGGTACAATATCAAACATGAAACAGTAAATTGAAATTCCCTTAGGGATCTGCATAATTAACCAGAAATACATTTTGTATGACATTGCTAATCCAATCACTTGATGGAAAAAATATTTGCAAATGATTACAGTTATTAGGCTACCAGATAAAAGCTTCAGATAAAGACTTTTTCTTTTCTTTCCTTCTTTCTTTCTTTCTTTCTTTCTTTCTTTCTTTCTTTCTTTCTTTCTTTCTTTCTTTCTTTCTTTCTTTCTTTCTTTCTTTCTTTCTTTCTTTCTTTCTTTCTTTCTTTCTTTCTTTCTTTCTTTCTTTCTTTCTTTCTTTCTCTTTCTTTCTTTCTCTTTCTTTCTTTCTTTCTTTCTTTCTTTCTTTCTTTCTTTCTTTCTTTCTTTCTTTCTTTCTTTCTTTCTTTCTTTCTTTCTTTCTTTCTTTCTTTCTTTCTTTCTTTCTTTCTTTCTTTCTTTCTTTCTTTCTTTCTTTTCTTTCTCTCTCTCTCTCTCTCTCTCTCTCTCGTTCTCCCTCTCTCTTTCTCCCTCTCTCTCTCTCTTTTCTCTCTCTCTCTTTTCTCTCTTTTCTCTCTCTCTCTTTCTCTCCCTTCCCCCCTTCCCTTCCCTTCCCTTCCCTTCCCTTCCCTTCCCTTCCCTTCCCTTCCCTTCCCTTCCCTTCCCTTCCCTTCCCTTCCCTTCCCTTCCCTTCCCTTCCCTTCCCTTCCCTTCCCTTCCCTTCCCTTCCCTTCCCTTCCCTTCCCTTCCCTTCCCTTCCCTTCCCTTCCCTTCCCTTCCCTTCCCTTCCCTTCCCTTCCCTTCCCTTCCCTCTGTTTCTCCTTCTTTCTCTCCTTTCTTTTTAATTAATTTTTAAAAGTTTATCATAGTTGAAAAAATTCCAATTTTTTGCAGTTTGATTTTGACTTTTTTTATTTTCTCAGTACTAATTCAATCCTACCAATATATGCCCTCACAACTACTAACAGACTGAGATAAGGATTCCAGGATTATTTGATATTAAATACAAGGTGTTTTTCAGGTCATGTGCAGTCTCATCTTGTTCAGTGTATTACTCATTAAGTTCTTCTTTTTCTTGAAATAAGATGTATGAATACTCATGGATTATTTTTTTTTTCTCCAAGCATCTGAGCTACCCTAGATACATTTTAAGTTTACTCTTATGATGGATCTTCTGAACAGCATTTCATATGTCACACCTAGCAGCCTTTGTTAGTTCACAGCAGAAGACACTATAGATTTCTGTTTACATGGATGAAATTGAAAAGAATTTGCTCTTCTGTAATCCCTCCTCTTTTCAAAGTATTTCAAAGCACTTGAAAAAACATCCCAACTGAGTTCAATGCTGGTGGAACACATAATGCAGAGACAGTTGCAGCAGTCCTTCAACACTGCATATTTAGTAACTAACAGCACAAAGACAGATATTTCAGCTAGTGTAACGACAGAAGATGTATTGAAAGGGTTGTGAAAGTGCATGTAAAGGATTTCACTGTGGGAAAACAAGCAAGCAGACAAAACAATCAAAAACTATGTGAAAGGCATAGCGTGTTTAAAAATATTTTCCTCATGTATAAAAGATGTTGAAGACTATGTGAATATGAGATGTTTCCTGCTGAAGATATTTTCTTGTTTAAATAACCTCTGCTCTCTCAATTTGATTTATACAAAACTTAGAAGATCACTAAAAATATAAAACTGGTATCATGTTCTGCTCTGAGCTATCTCCACAGAGAAAATAAAAAAATACAGCTGTGCACATACTGTGTTCTTTTCCATTACTGAATGTGGCAGTATCTCTATTTTGTAGTGACTATAAACTCCATATAGATTTGACATTGCTAATGCATGTTCTCTACGCATTTTGTGGAGTTGACTCTTGACCAAAAATATTGTGTGGAAGATTTCATAAATCGTGTATAAAGGAAGTGAGGCTCAGGTGTACATTTAAACCCATTTTGTAACAAGACACTTAATAAGAAGTCTACCTTTCAGTGGTGATACATACCTCATTCTTTCTATTAGTGAATTCAACAAAGAAAATTTGGGTGTATTTCTGAAGTTTCTTGAATTCTAAACCTGAGAGCCATTTTAGTCTCCCATTTGTAATAAATTAAAAAGATAAACTATTTGTTGTCTGTCTTGTAAAAAAAATGTATTTTTTTTCCTCGTAGAAGCAGCATTTAAGGTTAGGAATTCAGTTTAGTCTGTGAGAGGTTTAGAAAGGTTATAAGCTAACTTTCAAATACTGCTTATGGTTCACACCTTGTTCCACTAAATTCTCTCTGAAGAGAAATTCTCTCACTTTGTTGGCTTTCCATCATGACTTTGTATTAGAGATAATACTGCTCAGTTTCCACTCACCGCCTTTTTTTTTTTTTTTGGTATCAATATGACTTCCTGAGTTGTATACTCCAGTGTGAGTTAATCTGTGAGATATTGAGAACGGTGTGTGCTCACACATCTATTCAATCTTCGTACACCTTGAGCACTCTGTAGGAATTAAGAAAATACATTTTCCAAAATGATGAAACACGAAATTAATACAGAAAATGTCAGTCACTAGTTATATTTTGTCAGATAAATATTATTTGCCATGCCAGAGTTCAATGCTTAATAATACATTATTCTTGTCAGTACTGTTTAAAGTGCACATGATTCATACTAAACCTTTATCTTAGCTGATAGTGAAAGTAGGCATTTGGCATTTTCCTAAACCGAATCTCAGTTCAGAAGCTTAATAAATTTCTGTATTTACAGCAATAAAAAAATATATTCTAGCTTCTCCAGAGATTTATTTATCTCTGTTGTATAGAAGAGGTTTATTGTGCCATTGCTGTAGTTTCAGTAGATCATGTAAAAATTATTTAATAATACATAGTGTGATAAGGATGGATTTGTATATATTTTTGAAGATGTTTCCTTTAAAAATTCAGCTCAGAAATTAAAAGCATGTTTCCTATAGAGTAAAAACAATGTTACTTGATCTAAATATTAAGAAGCTTTGCAAAAATGCTGTTTTTTGAAGATATATATACTAACAATATTTTAGTAAGATTTGTTTTTACACATTATTAATCATCAGCACTATGTATCCAAAACTTAGTATTAATGCATAGGTAGCTTCAAAAGTTATGTATCCTATTTATTTCCATAGAAATTGCAACAAAGAACACAGTAACACTATTTGATAGATCAAACTCTCAACTACAAAATATTATTTTTCAGCACAGTCACTACCATTATCTATGCTTGTTTATCACTGATGAACAAAAGCCTGCATGCTGTGCTCATAAAAAATCTGTAAAATACGAGACATAATTTTCAAAGCAGCCCTCACTACACTGATTATCTAGATATTAGCAGAATATAGGCAGTTAAGAGTTGTGTGAAACAAGGAACTCCAGTGTTTTTAGGGAAATATGGTCTTATATTTAATTGTCATAGGCTGTCATATTAGACTTTACTAACTACTTTCATTCACTTTTAAAATCCTGTAGATGCTGCCGAAGCAGCAATCTCAGATATTACCAAGAGCCCTTTAGACATACTTTTTATCTCCCAGTACAATGAAGTATGAAACTCAAAACAAAATATAGCTCTAAATGAGATGAAATAAACATCAATTAACTACTTAACATATACATCCCCCTGGCTAGAAACTCTGGAAATCCCCAGCTTAATTTATTCTTGTGCTGTTACACTGTAATAAAACAGACAATACATGTCAAAGAAATGACTTAACTTGAAAACCATATCAGGAAAGAGTCACTGATATGTTTGCAGTTTTGCTACAGGGCTTTTCAAAATCACTACTTAACATTTTTTTAAAGCAGTGGACACAGAACATAGATCAGCTATGAATTATTTTCAGCTATATTAACTGTACATTATACTGTATGTTGTACAATGATTATTCAGTAATATATCAAAATCCTGAAATTACTGCTTCATTTTACATATATATATACATATATATGTATATATATAGTGAAAATTTGTTGTCAAGAGTGAGGAGAAAATTAATATTTTCTATCTGCTACAAAATCTGCTACAGATTTTGCCCAAAGGATGTAGTACTCTGGTTATAGAGATGTCCTATATTGTGAAAAAATTTTAGATCATATTCCAAAGAGCACGAGTAATTAGTTTTGGAGTAGCTCTTGCTCACAGTTCTGGCTCAGTTTCCAGGGTGTCAGACTGCCTCTCTGCTGCCACCTGTTCAACGACAACAAAATACAATGGAATATTGGAAAGGTTCAACCTCTACTGCCATGTCACCAGCATCCTCTGATGTTGTGGGCCAACATAATAAAACAGGAGGCATTGCTTTTGGAGCAGCCCTCATAGAATGCATAAGAAGTATGTAGACAATGCTGTCATCTTTCTTTCTTTTTTTTTCTTTTCTTTTTTTTTTTTTTTGGAGTTTTCTATGCCATTCCTTCTTAGTAAAAAAGAAAATGCTGTTTTTGTAAGGCCAAGCATAAAATAATGTGTTTTGATTAGGAATCTGAATGGAAAACGCGAAGACTATTAGAATGAAAGATCTCAAGACAAAAGAGAAACCATAACAGTACAGAGGAGGGAACAAAACCAGCCACACAGCTTCGAGGAGCAGAGATTGCTAGCACTCAGCAGTGTGCAGCAAAAGCAGAGAGGATACAGAGAGCTTTGCACTGAAAGGTGTGTAACTCTGACTTTACAAAGGGAAAAAACAGAGAATTGGGGACCAAAATTATTCTTTCTGTATGATGTATACTCCAGTTATTCTTTATCAGTAGTTGTTAAGCCACAGCAGTATGTTCTTTACCAGATCTGGGATGAGATATTTGTTTCTGTCCATAGGTTCTTACTATTGTAGAAGAGGTTAACTATGACTGAGATTGCAAACAATGTTAACTGCAGGAGTTCACTTAGGTTTTGCAAGTGCCAATGGATAGTTCAGAGCCCTGCATCATCCAGGAAAATGGGCCAAATGCTAGAAAAAAAATGCTAGAATCCAGCCTTGAAATTACATCGCAGTTCCTCTGAAAAACAGAAACAAATACTTCCTGACAACAAGCAGGAAAGTGATAATAAAGAATCTAGGAATCACTTTGTTAGCGAATTGTACTTTCACCTTAAATGCAATAATGACAATAAAATTTTGCAATTTTACTTTTACAAGAAGATTCCTTCCTTTTTAGTGCTGTCCAAGGAAGGATCGTTCCTACTTAGCTTTAGTTTAAGAAGTTCTAGAGAATGGGCTGCAGGTACAATCAGTTTTCCACTGGGAGGGCTGGCAGTGCCATAGAGATGGGCTCCACTCATCTGACAGGAGCTGCCTAACCTGTATTAGTCACTGTATTGTTCATGTCGCTTCTGGATGATGATTCATCCATCCAGATAAAATCTTTATTTTGGGAAGTGATGAATAATCTTTGAGAGGTGTCATAAGTGAAAATGGGATCCTAGGTAGATGACTAGTTAAACTAAGTGCTCAACCCCTAAACTGATAAAGTATTGTAATGTAGCCAAAGCAGAAGCCTGCAACACCTGTAAATTGTATATAATTAATGTCCTTTGCCTTCAACAAAAGGTAACCATATTTTGAATAAGATTTATGATAACTGATTTTAGGCATGAATTCCTATGCCAATGTGTAGTTTGGATCACACAACCTTGGTTTATAACTTCTTCCTATTATACTGTTACCACGTTAGGAAATTCTTTCTGTTCAATAAAACACGGCGGTTTGACAGCTGATTTGAACTATGACTTTTTGCCCTCTTAAATGCGCTATGACCAGAAGTTACAGCTGAAGAATAAGGCTTCCTGATGCTCCTGATCATCCTGTGTGGGAAGAGTTGCACCTTCTTTTAGGTCTTTCTGTTCCTGTGGCCATATTAATGGCCTTTTTGCCTTAGACTTTTCTTGAAATTATTGATTGGAAACTGCCCAGATTTCGCATCTGAAATGGACTCAAAATTATCTTTCAGTCCCTTGACTTCACCCCTGTTGTTTGGCACAGGATTGATAGCAGTGTGGGGTCACACAGAAGCAGCTTCCTCTTAACTAATTACAATTTATTAATAGTAATTTATTCCAGATGAATAATGTTAGTTATTATAATATTTTAATGAACAATTATATAAAATAATACATAAATGACATAAACAATAATGAATAGTATTATTACAAATGAAAGATTATAAATGTAAACAGAATGGCACAAAGCAGTTATCAGATGAATTTCATCCAAGTTCCCATCAGCAGAAGTTGAAGCACTATTCTTCAGCAGCCTTTCCTGATTCTGTCAGCACCCTCCAGCACTAGGCACATGCTGACATCCAATAATACGGTTCAGCTACGATTTTTCAGTCAGCTTTCAAGCCACAATTTCAAGACAATCTGAAAGAGCTTTGGTGTGATATGGTTTTAGGGCTTTATGAACATGTTATAGCTAGCTCTTTCCTTTAATTCTGTTAGATTGAGCAGTATACTTTTATGTCATTACTGTGCTTTGTGCTGTAAAAATATAAAGAAAACTGTTGTCTTCTTCAAGAAGCTTTCCTTTTAATTTATCATAAAAGAAAATTATATATCATATATTGGGATACATTTATCCAAATCTCCAAAAAGTATAGGCAGCCACACAGAATTTCAGGAAATTATTACTGCCTTCCTCCAAAAATTGTTGAAATACAATACATGCAACAGTGACAAAAAAACTATCTTTTTCCTTTATAAATATGCAGAGCTCATGTGGATTACACATTAGAAATTTACTAATTTGTGGCCATTGTTTTTTAGCATCTATTTCTGACTTTTTTTTCATATATTTCTGTGCCAGTGTGTTTCCTGTTATGATGCCTTTTATCCTGATTACAATTCATTGAAAATCTCTTAAAAAGTTAGCCTCTCTGGGAGGAAGAATGCAGTGATAGCCCATTAGTCCCTGTAAGAAATAAAAACAGCATATTAACAACAATTATATGACAGTAAATCAGAACTTTTTTATTTTCTAACTAATACATTTCAATTAATTATGTTTGCATGTGGAAGAGGAAATAGAAGATTAAATATAGGTGGAACTGTTTTTAGAAATAATCACTTTGCAAAGAACAAAAAAATGCCAACTACAAGATAGTCTTGAGAAATCATTTAATATATACTGAGAAGAATACTTTAAATTTTTTGAGGGGATTTTTATTATTTTGGGAGCTGAGTTTGACAGCCCTCTCTGATGTAGGACTGATATGATTTATTATTACTTTATCTTTTTTTAAACACTTTACCTTGCTGGTTTCTGAAGTGAAGCTGGGGATAAAGGCATGTGGCAGGCATGTCCAACCCATGGCCTCCAGGTGGCCTGGCACAACTTGCAATGTGGCCACTCTTGCTCCATGCCATCAGGGCAGTGACTCTTCCCATTGAGCAGCCCAACCTGATGCTATTAACCTCTCTGGGCTGAAACTAGGGTGCACTGCAGTGCCAGCTCAAATTATGGCTAATAAGTTGATGGATTTCGATACACTGGCTAAGCATAGTCCTGTATGTAGCAAAGAATGTACAGCTGTGCATTTTATTTTGATAAAGGAGTTTTAGAGTATGTTTCAAGATTGCTGAAAAAATAATCAAATTTTTTGTTTATTGTTAAGTCCATATTCAGTTGATATAAATGCATTACTTGTGAATTTTCAAATGGGAGTTGCAATTAAAAATTTGGTCATGTCTTTTTACCAGAATTTCATAAGAGCTCTCTTACCAGGGAGAAATATCCCTCAGTTACCAGTCACGCCTTATTCATGTCACCACTTTTTGGCAGTGTGTATATTTGTGAACAATGACTTTCGAGGGTCAAGTATAGTAAGAATAAAATTTCATCAAAAATCTGTAATGAACACTTTGAGAGCTCTCTTAAAATTGCAGCCGTTGCCATTGAACCTTGCGTTTCACAAAAACAGGGTTATGCATCCTCACATATCTGTTTATGTTTTTGTTACTGTCTTTTGTATATGATTTAATTAAAAAAAAACAAAAAACATAAAACAATATTTTTGTTATTTTATATGCATTAGCTATTATATTTATATATATATATGAAAAGAATGGGAATCATTTACATCCATTGACATTTGCTGAATGTTTATAGAGATCATACAGTGGATGTGGGCACAGTGAGGTAGTGGTATGTTTCAGCAGTGGTAACAGTAACAGTAGGTCATCTCAGCTGGATTTTTATGAGCATGGTATGCAGACTCTTGTTCATTGATAGCAAAAAAAAGCATAGCTAATGGTGGTGACAGTGTTGAAAAAATGGTATTTTGTAGCTGAGAATTTGCTCTGTCAAACACTGTTACTGTGCTATTTGTATCTGCTGTAATTTCCATGAAAATAAATAGGAGGCATTACTGTTGGAGCCATCCATGTGTATGCAGCCCAAAGCAATTCCTCTTCACTCAGGGTGGCCTAGGCAAGCCCGATGGTTGGGCACCCATGATTTATGGGTTGGAAGTCCGCATGTTTGTTGAATAGCTACCTGCCACATGTCCTTTGGAGATAATATATATATCAAATAGATTTAAAAAGGGGAATGCTGTGTAGCCATTACAGTGTTGTCATCTTTTCACAGAAAGATTGAAGTAATGACATGAGGAAGTATGAACTACTCTTCCTCTTCTGGGAGGCACTAATTCAGTAGCCTAATGCTCACAGATTAAGTATCATCACTGTAAGTTATCATTTTATTTATCACAGCAGCCAGAATTTCCAAAATATGTGTACCCCAAATCCCAAGCACTGTCCTTTCCCATATCCAGAAATGTACTCTGCTCAGTTCCAAAGCTCTTCATTTCTTTTCCACGTCTATAAAAGTGTCCTGCTGTGTCTTTGATATGAGAACCTGAGCATCCTGGAAACTGAACTAATGTCAAATTAATTTAATAAAATAAATAATGTACATAGTAGAAAACTGATTGCATTAGCCAGTTTCATATTTAATTCATAAAAATTTCCATGATTTAATTTACTTGCTGCTAGTGCTGCTGCAGAATTTACATTCTTCTTCACCACAGGTTTGCTGGAGAGAAACCTTTTTTGGTGATAGAATACAAAATAGTAGAAGAAGATACAAAATTAAATGTGGAAGTAAGTTAAATGGTGTTGCTGTGTAGAAAATAGACAAAATACTTCTGTCTAATAGCAACATTTAATGGTCCACCAAAAGCTGTGGAGTTTAATGGTAGATAAAATGGAGTTTAGATTTGCCCAAGACCATGCTATTTTAATACTTATTATTGTTTTTATGATGATATCACCACAGATGTGATAGATCCTTCACAGACAAACTGAAGCCAGTGTTTGATCAGTGTTTATGACAGTTGCCCCACCATTATGCAGCCAAACAGCAAATCCATTGGCAAGGATGCAGAGGTGCTTCTGCATGGACTGTGTTGCAGAATCAGACTTCAATAACTGATAGGAGACATCAGATCTAGGCTCAGAATTCTGGCAACTCATTGCATGTGCATGAAAACATTCATGTTTTCCTGAATGTTTTATTTTATTTATTTTTTCTATTGGTAAAAAGTAATCCTTCTGAGATCTCTTTTTCTACATGTCTTAAAGGACACACAATGGCTTAGAACAATATGTTTGCTATTTCCCATCTGCGGTTAAAGTTATGTCTAAATGAGGCAGCATATGTAGGTCTTATGCTGGCTTTCATATTTCTGAGTTTGCCAGTTCCCTGAGTGCTCCTGCTGGCCCTGAGTGCCCACACCAGGAACATGGTGGTGTAGGCTTCCTTGGTTTCCTTCTCACCTGCCTTTATGAAAAAGCCAGCCCTTGCTGCTTCCCATCAATTTTGTTTTACCTTTCTTTAAGATGCATTTTTTTTCCTACCTATGTAAAAAAATAACAGGCCATATAGTAACTCCTAATCTTAGTTGAAGGTTTTTCATAGAAGTCTTCAATCTAATTCAGCTCTAGCAATACAATTTCTCGAATTTCTGGCTTTAGAATCTGGATAAGACATCTTAAGCTCATTGCTCAATTTTAGGCTGTGGTTTAATTTTGCAGCACAAACATAATGATTTTCATTAAAGCATTTTTCTCCTCTGTGTTAAAGCTGCCTTCCCTTAAGCACTGCACAGAACTTCAGCTATGACATGTCAGAACGTTCTGGGTAGAGTTAATGCTCTTCCTAGTTGTCAAAGGTTTACGGGCTGGTTCAGCACAATTCTGTGACAGCTGGGGCAGGGGACCCACAGATCCACACCCCGGGAAAGGGGAAGGGGGAAAAGGAAAAAGGAAAAGGGAGACAGGCCTAAAAACAAAACAGCAGCAACGATCTGAGAAGGAAAGCTAATTTACTAAATAAGATATTGGAATGTAAAATAATACAATATAATACAGTATAATTGGAATTGAAGCTAATAAATCAAATCAAATGAGCAAGAGAGAGTGTCCAGTAAACCAAAGGCCTTATGCTAAACGCTCACGCAAACAGTTTTTATCTTTCCATCTGAGCGGAAAATGGAAAAATGCAGAGCAATGCTAAGTCCTCTGGGGTATGTAGTTCTTCTCTTCTGAGACAGATGTATCCGGAGCTGTCAGTGATCCATAGAGCTGGAGCATTAACTCTTTAACTCCCACTGCACTATATGATGTCATGATGTGGAATACCAATAACAAAAATCATAAAACCGTGACACTAGTAGCTGGTATGGTTTTGCATTTATGATGAGAATAATGTTGGTAATTTAGTTTTATTTGTTGCTGAGCAGTGCTACACAGAGCCTGGGACATTTCAGTTTCATTACTATCCTGCCAATAAGGGGGCTGTGGGGACGCAATGAGCTGGGAGGGGACAGAACCTGGACAGCTGACCCGAGCTGGCCAAAGGATTATCCCATTCCACATGATGTCATGCTGAACAATCTATGGGCTGTTTGCCAGAGAAGTAGTCTGCTACTCAGGAACTGTCTGGGCTTTGGTTGACAGGCGGTGAGCAATTGCATTGTGCATCACATGTTTTGTACATTATTTTATTCTTAACATTATTATTTTTCCTTCTTTTTTTGTGATATTAAACTCTCTTTATCTCAGTCCATGAGTTATATTTTTTTTCTGGTTATGTCCTCCATCACACTGTGTGAGAATGAGCAAATGGCTGTGTAGTCCTAAACTGCCAGGTTATACCACAACACAGGACAACAAAATAATTCACAAAAGTATTTTTTTTTCTTTGTTTAAAAAGCATAATGTACAAATTAAAATGAATAAGTATGCAGTGCAATATTTTCTGTTGATGTCTGCTCATTTATGCTAGCAGAGATTTTGCCTGCTTTCCCATTTTTGTTGCATACACCTAGGTGAACAGTTCTTCATGCCATGATTAAGAAAAGAATCATGGTCGTCCATACGACCACCAAGGGGGTGGACTGAGGGAAGGTCAAAGAGGGGAGCAGAGGAATAGAAGAAGGAGTAGGGAAAAGAGGAGAATAAACAACCTGTGACAGTCTTCTGACCACCTCAGTGAGTTGACTGGAGCCTGATGTGAATCTCCCTTTTACTGAATGCCTTTGCTTTTGTCTCCTGCTCAACTGTAGACCTTAGGTTTCCTGTGACAGTGGCGAGAATGGTATATCGTGGTTTAGCTAAAGCCATCTGGTTGGCAGTCTTCACTCCCTACCCATGGGGGTTTCCTGTATCTTTTCCATCATACATAGCCATTTCTGTCCCATGTCCTATGAACCTGAGATCACATTTCCCAGTTGGTGAGGTATCATGCTGTTTCTCACCATCTGGCAAGTCAGTGTTTTCATCCAAAAAGGCTTGGATGAGTAGTGTAAAGGAGCTAATTATGTTCAGTGAGTGTTTCATGACATGCCATTATAGCCAAACAAACAAGAAATAAATTGTGGAAATGTTTTCTCCAGCAAGTCCCTATTCAACTAGCTCAAAGATATAGAACAATGTACGTAAAGAGTGGTTTGAATAGTACTAAAAAAGCTCTTTAGCACATATAGCATAAGCAATTTCCTCGTATGTCCTGAATTACAGTCCTTTTGGACTAAAAGATGGGCAAGCACTCTCAATGTCTTCGGCATGGTTCGTTTACAGTGAATTTCACAGCAAATGTTTTAGGATTGTTCTGTCACGGTAGCATTTCAGTTTTGGCTGTGAAATTTCTTAGTGAATTTCTAAGGCAAAACAGTTTATTTGTTAGGTTTTTTTTTTGTTTGTTTGTTTGTTTCGTTAAATACACAAACAGTTATTTGCTTTATAAAAATTTTGTCTTTCTTTTCAAACCAAACTACACAGGGATATTTTTTCTTTCAGAAAACACCACAGATATAATTGTAATGCAAAAAGAAAGCTCACATTTGTGGATCAAAGTTTATTACTTCTTTGAGCTGAAGTTACTGTTTGTAATTGTCTTTTATACTCTTCGGCTTCTGATTAAGTTCCCTTATTTTTTTCCCCCAACCAACATATAATTCTCTTGAAAAACTCAGGATGTAGAGACATATTTCTGAATTTGTAACATCAAAGAAGCATAGAGAAGCAGCTTTGTTTGAAACCTTGGTAATAACCTGGGCTAGTGCCTGCATGGAGTCAAGACCCAGACCTTCCTGATCACTTGCCCAGCCTTCTCTGCGAAGGAGATCTAACAAATTCCTTGTCTTTTCAAGTCCTGTACTATGTTTAGACGTTGCTTTTATTCACAAACCAAGTTCTTCATCTTTTTATTTTTTTTAATATTCATCTGATTCCTTCAATTCGTAAAAAAGACAGAAATGTGATTTCCTGTTTTGCAATTGTTGAAGTGTTAGTTTTTAACTGACTGCCACCCTCAGACCTTTCCTGTGGATTCTAATAACTTTCTTTTGCATAATCAACTTTAAAGTACATATCTCAATGATATTAAAGACTTGTCTTTCATTTACATTCTGAATATGCAGGAAAGGTTTCTGGTGGATATTGAGAAAATAGTTGTAATACACGTGAGAATTCAAGGGTTTCCCAGCATACCTGATATTTTCATGTGCTATATCTCAAATGTGAATGAGAGGACTGCACTCCAATTATAGTAGAAATTTATTAGATTCATTCATTTATTCTAAATTAACAAAGCACAAAAAATACTGAAATGTTCCGCAGATTTTTTTTTTAATCATTTTTTTTAAACACAGCCTTATGGTTACTTTAAGATAAACCTGATAACCTATTGTTAGGCCTTATGCATCTGAAGCTTCCTTCCACTGTCAGAGCACTTGCTTATGCAGTTACTACTTAACTATTTTCACTGTAAGAGAAGTTAATGTAACCTGATTTTGCCTTAAATATGGTGAGAAAGATTTGTACAAAGTAGTAAACAATATTAATTATTTAATTAAAGTTGTTTGAAATAAACATATAACAGCTGTAGCCAACTGATCCTTAAGCCAACCCCTGTACTTATCCTTTCTTAGGGGTCTAAATGATGACCACACAGTAATTCTTCGCAGAGTGTGGAAGGGTTCTTTGCATTGGGTCCTTTACAGAAGAGAAAGCATGGCTGATGGGAGTCTGGAAATGACCTGAGACCATACCTGTCCAGCACAAGCTGAGAAAGTACTTCAAAATACGTAGCTAATTCCAAATGACTTTTTGGTGTTCAGCAGCTAAGTAAATAGCTGATTAGTACAGGAAGGACTGCAACAGAATGGGTATCCATGAGAACAGAACTGTATTTTTTTGTGATCTGACCTTCAGATGACAAAACTACAGGCAGTTTATGATTAAGAGCTTTAGTAAGAGGAGTAGTCTGTTCTGTAGTCCGCAAACAGTCCAATTACAAAGTATTTTCCACAAACAGAAGATGTAATGGTTACATTTCAACATTGCATTTAAAAGGATGACACTAGAATTAATGATCAGTTTGAATAAAACCTAATGGGAAAATGTACTGCCTATAAATAAATAACAAATTCCATCAGAAGAACATAAGGATCTTTAGGTTTTAATGATTTCTAAAGTCATCTGCATTTCTATAGTGTGAGATGCCTATTTTTTCTACCACTGCAGAACCTACCTACTGTTTTCACCAGAGTACCATGCTAGAGAAGGAACAAGTCAGCACTGAAAACTGGGATTATGTGCTGTGGCAGTACATGGTATGTCAGTCTGAAATATCATAAGCTCTCTCCTGTCAAACAGTAACTGGGGCTATTGACATAACTGGGCATATTGCAACACATGCTTATGTGCTCATATATGGAAACATCTTATTCTAGGAGCCCAAAAAATTATGAGCCCTGAGAGAAAAAAAACAAAAACAAACAGAAAAAAAAATCATCAAAACAAACAAACAAAAGCCAACATCAACAACAAAAAGACAGAAAAACCATACCATTTACTGACCTACTTTACTGCACTAATTTCTATCATGGAGCAATCTCTAATACTCAGTTTTTGAGCCTGCCAAACTACAATGGTTTATAAAATGAAATTTTTTACTCATTGTACAACAGAGCACCAGCAATGAGCAAATCCAGAATATGTGCGAGTTCCTTATGCTTTTGCAAAGAGTATGAAAAGACAAAGGATTCAGAATCAATTAGCATTCAGGTTGCTCATTTAATACAGGTACATATGACTGGAAATTTACTACTGTAAGATTAAACAGTTGTTTTGTTTGTTTTTTTAAAAAGGAACATTTTGATGCAAGACTATTCATTATTCAGTGTTGCAAACATGAAGTCAGTATTTTATGGTCTTTAATAGAAAGCGTTTTGTATACTGAATTAGCTCGGAAAGTATATTTTAAAAGCACAAGTAGACATGGACTTTACAGGTAAAAAAGAAGACTGAGGAAGAAATGAAATATAATGCAGTGGTAGTATAATTCTTGGTCTCAAAAGTAGTACAATCTGAAGTTTCTTTGCTGATGAATCTGGATGTCTTTATTCATGTCTATGATGCTTCACATTTGTCTCCAGTCATTGCCTCTATGTGAAGTAAGAATCTGGATTGAAAGAAAAATACCAAATTTTTAAGGAACCTTTGAGCTTAAGAAAAGGAAGTAAGCATATGACATGAGAGAGGCAAAACTGAGTGTTAAAATTGCTAGGTCTAGTGGCATTCTTCTAAAGGGAGCAATACATTATTCTGACTTGGAAAATTCCTGGACTGTAGGTGTTTAGTGTAGCCACTTAGGAATACCCTGTCTCAGCAGCAATCTTGAATAAATATAACAGTTGTAATAAAAACTTATCGTTGTTTCAGCTTCAAAGGCCAAGAGTTTGGGATATTCTGTATTGTAAGCTGAACCAATTTACTTTGCTCTAATTTTCCATTTAAAACCATTGAGGCACAATTTCCTCGTAACTCTCAATAGTTTGAGACAGGATGTATTTCATATTGCTGGCATAATGTCATTAAAAAAAAATAAATGAAACAGACAAATGAACAATCACGACCAAAAAGCAGATAAACAACCAACATGACTGCTGGTAGCTTTTCTTTAAGTGTAAACGCTGACATAGAAGTGCCTAAGTTACGGGAGTTTGACAAAATGCTAACAATTGGAGTATAAAATGTATATCCCTCTTGAAGGATTCACAGACAGACAGGACAATGAAAATAAAAGGTAAAGAATTCTTCTTTTTTTAAAATTCTTATTTGATGAAATAAAAGATGAAATGTTGGTGTGTTTGAACTAAGCAGACCTCATTTTTTCTGTAAATGTTACGTTATGAGCATTTGATATAAGAGTATACCCATGTATATGTGGGAAAGTGTAGGAAATACCAATTGACTTTTGGGTAAGTGGAATAAGGTTAGCAGCACTGGTAAATGAAATAAAGAGTCCAGTACAAACTGAAAGAGTTAATAAATGAAGAA
This sequence comes from Oreortyx pictus, assembly GCA_036925125.1. Classification (NCBI taxonomy): domain Eukaryota; kingdom Metazoa; phylum Chordata; class Aves; order Galliformes; family Odontophoridae; genus Oreortyx; species Oreortyx pictus. The sequence goes on along the minus strand of JAUPFR010000001.1, from coordinate 159,557,225 downwards.
GCTGTTGAGAAATTCACTGGAGATTGCTGTCAGAAATACAAAGTTTCTGTGGAACAAATCCGAAAGTCATGCCCCATAGTTCAGTTTTGTCTTTTGAGAAGTTTAGGAGATTTTAGCTGTTTGTCCAGATTGATGTGAAGTGCAAAGCCTTTGTTGGCCAGTAGCCTCTTTCAGCTTGCTTTGTGTATATATGATGACATGCCTACACTTTATTATCAATATGTTCCTAGAAATAAATGTGACCGTGTCCCAGAAGGAGATGAATGTATCACTCAGTCCTGTTGAATTCTAGTCTTGTGAATGCTCCCAGTAGCATTCACTGTCTAGACTGCTATAATTCAGCTATTGCTTGCAGACAGTCTTGAAAAATATTTCTTAACATTTTTTTCCTGGCAAATAGTGTACAGAGCTCTTTTTATGGATCTGTCAATTGAAGTAAAGAAAGTCATGGCACAAACATTTACAGTAGGCAATGAAAAACAGGTTTCTTCTTTGTTTTATGTTGAAAATTTATCAGAGTAGGCTAGATACAATCTTAGTTTTGTTCTCTGCTTTTGGCATACCACTGACTATGTCCATAAACAGTGTTTAGAGAGAGCTTAAAATAAATAATTTAAAAGGATGCAAAATATAGAATATGAAAGGCTTTCGTTCTTTAAACAGAATTTATTATGTTCAAAGTTACATCTCGATAAAAGGCAAGCATAACATGAATTAAAATATTAATCCGTCCATCCCATTTAGTCCTTTGAAATATTCATAGCAGATTTTTAGTGGTCATAGTTTGTGGCAAGGGGTGGGAGAGCAATAAAGTTGGGCAGACTTTGATGAAAAAAGCTTTTATCGAGACCAACACAGTCAAACTGACAGGAATGTCCTTCATGGGTTTAGAAGATGGGCCCAGCTGGGAGTTACGTTACTGTAGAAAATCCTCTTTAAACTTCATAGCCCAAACTCATAAAGCACTTAGAACATCCTCAATGTCTTCCTTCAAATTCTACTTCTTTCTTTCTCTTCCAGAGCAGACTTCCATTTCAGCCTTGTTTACTCCTCCATTTGTTCTCATTTCAAAGTACTATCAGTACTTTTCAGCTGCCACTGAAATGTATCTTAAGTTTTCCCTGGGTGCTTCATGCTTGCTTTTTCTTTTCTTCTTGCATTTGGCTTGCATTTCTGTTCCTTTCTGTTGCTCCCTGTAAGGTTTTCAAGGCACATATCCTATATTTTTAATTGTTTGCATCTACATAGCACTAAAATCATGAGGCACATCTCAGACAAAAATGGACAGATAACTCTGATTTTACTTGTGAGAGTATGAGTTAAGGTGGAGTGGATAAGAGAGCTAAGCATGAAGCAGTAGCATCTTGCCGTTACATAGTTTGGTTATCTCAGCATTTATAATCTGTTTTTTTTTTATTTTTTACAAAAATAATCTTTCTATAAATCTGATACACATTAAAAAATATAACTTATATCCTGTTTTGAGGTATTTTGTTATTCTTTGTGGGCCACTTTTTGAAATGGAAATTGAAGGGCAGTAAAAAGAAATGTGAGCAGAATATGTCAGAAAAGGCAGAACAGATTTGCAGAATGAGCACTGAAAAATGCTGAGCACCTGAAAAGCTAATCACAGACAATATAAATAAGTGCAAGAGGGAAAAATGAGTAATGGAGGATGACATCCAATTAATTAATTAGTAACATCTGGACAAATGAATAAACATAGTGGCCAAAGAGAAACAGGCGGTTGTGTCAGTGACTAGAAGAAGAATGTTGACCTCCATCAAGAGTGAGTTGTACCTATTCTTGCAGTTGCACAAGTGGAGATTTTAGACCATAGCCTAATTATTTACTTGGTCATTCATACTCTGCCCAATGAGCAAAGAAATGCAATGAAAAGGAGAAGATCTGTAAGGTATGCTAAGGAAAAGAACATGTTAAACCTCCCCCTCCTCCCTCCACCATTTGAATCAATGTGTGTTTAAAAAGGTCAGTGTCAGTTTAAAAGCATTTCTAAAATTCAGAATTGTATATATGGGCTTATCTTTATGTAACTTTTTTTTATTTTTCCATTTTTTTTCCTTCTCTTCTTGTTTTTTAATTGCCCACCAAAATAGCAGAAAATTCATACTTAAAAAGGAAGAAAAGATTAAAAAAAAAAAAACATTCCTATAGGCATATTTCCAAAGATTTAAATGTCAGATTAGTTCAAGGTGATAGAATGATATTAGGTTTGTCTTAAGATTTGTGAGATTAGGCATTATCACTTGTGTTTTTAAAAAATAATAATAAAGCCAAAACTTTCACTTGCTGTAACAACCATGAAAGGAAGTGTTTGCCAGAGTTCACACTATAATGAGAAGGTAGAGATATTTAAACAATCCTTTTTCAACTGGACCTCTTTAAATCAGCTTTTCCAGTTCTAAGAACAACTCATCTTTTTTAGTTTGTCAAGAAATGCTTGGCTGCTTTTTTTTTTTTTTTTTAAGAAATATCAACTGGAAAGAAAAGTACTCTGTGATTTATTTTTTATTTTACGTACCCATAGGCTAGTATCTTCTTTAGTATTACTTTCCAAACAAGTTGTAAATTCACAGTAGTGTTCACGGGAAAGATTTGTTACTCTCATTTAATTTGAACATTGAAGATGCTGTGACATATGTATGGGTATGTCTTTGAGCTAACTGTGTGGGGGAGAATCAAAAAAGTACGGGAAAAATTGTGGGCTGAGATAGAGACAGTTTACCAGAGAGTTTGCACACAAAGTAAAACAAGGAATTCATTTGTTATGTCCCATCGGCAGGCAGATGTTTAGCCACTTCCCAGAAAGCAGGTCTCATCATGCGTAATGGTTACTTGGGAAGACAAACACCATCACTCCAAACATCCTCCCTCATCATTCTTTCTCCCCACCTTTTATTGATGTGCATGACACAGTACGGTATATGCGATATCTCTTTGGTTAGTTTGAGTCAACTGTCCTATCAAACGTCCCTGTCTCTGTGTAAGAACTGATCAGCAAAAATTACAACACTGTCATCAACAGTATTTTCTCCATAAGGACAAAACTTAGCAACGTACAGCTACTCTGAAGAAAATTCACTCTATTTCAGCTGAACTCATGACAATAGTACTTAAATTTTAGGAAATCCAGCCACAAATAGGATGCTATTCATTGTTTCTTAATAGAAATTCCTAAGAAATATTATAACTTTGAAACTGAAAAGGAACAAAATATTCTAATTGATAATGTGAGCAGTGTTGAATCATGTTTGTCCTGTAGGTGTTTGGGTTTTTTGTTTTGTTTTGTTTTGTTTCGTTTCGTTTTGTTTTTTCTGGAATAATATCACATAGCTTTCTCATCAATATTTAGTTTCCCTTCTCCTTCCCAATATATGCAAACCTGACAGGCTTAAAAAGTGTGTGTCAGTAGTTCAAAACAACTAGTACTTCCATTTACAAGTGCTTTTTATGAGAACCAATGTCAACAATAAAATGTATTCAACACAGACTTGAGAGTCTGAGATTTTATTGAAGGTGATGGTGTCATTCCTGCAGCCTTTTCCCGTTGTTTGAAAGTAGAAGGCATTAAGTCCTGAAGGAGTCTTTCAGGCACTGTGAATTATGGAGCACCGGACTACTTTCCCATTCTTGTGAGGGTCAGTAAGTACCTTGATATGTACCTTGGCATTATATTAAAAAGTGAGGTTCAGATTCCTTTCCTTCTGTGTCTACTATAGAAAGGAAACTAAGGCAAAATGGGTTTTAAAATGCTCTTGAAGAGTTAATTGCATGATCTGGGTGACTGGATTATTCTATGGCAGGACACAGCTCATCTGTTCGAGTGAATGTGTGAATAACTTCAGTTGCTAATGCAGAGGATTCTGTTCACATTCTCAAGGTTTCATTTTTAGGAAGCTGCTTCAACTTGTGCATAAGCTTGTCTTTTCCCTATGTAGTCTTTGATTTTTTATTCATCTTGTACTGGAGTTGCCTCTGAAAACATATCCAGTAACAGATCTACTACACTGAGTAGAGAGAAAGATTAAAATGTTGAAAAGTAGTTTAAAGTGACATAATTTTATATCCTTTTTAAACGGGTTTCTCATGCAGGTTTCCCTTACTTGTGTTTTGTGTATACAGAAGAAATGATGGTCAGTGTGGGTGCCTTCAACTCAGATGTAGTGTCATGTACCCCATAAGAATGACCATGGGTATGTAGGGAGAAGAAAGAGCCCTTTTTTTTAAGGAAGTAAAGTGAATTTCTCTATGCGTTTACTTAAAGTCTCCTCAATTATTACAAAAAGTGAAATAATGAAAATAATACATATTCTAATTGAAGGCTTTAATACTGTAAATTTGTATCTTCCTGTCTTTAAATTTAAACATGTCCAGTGAAACAATAAATGAAAGTTAAGTGTTTGAAAACTCCTTTTTCTTTATGTAAGACCAGATAATGAATTTTTTCCACTGTTTTGAATCCAAGTAAGTGAAAGACCATTTACATCTTTCACCCATTTTGTAGTGCTTCATAGGAATGCTAAGACTACAATCAAATCACATTGAAATGTCTTATATACAGGCTGTCTTCTTGTTGATTTTTAGAAGTACTAAGAGCAAGTAGAAATACGATTTATGAATACCAGATACCTCAAAAAATAATACTTTTCCATAAATCCCTGTAGATTCAAGTTCATTTTTCTGTGACACTTTCTTTATCAGCTATTAAATACATGCCAGAAAATGCAAAGTAACAGTTGATATTTTTATACAGCTTTACTACAGAAATTCTATAAATAGAGTATGTTCCACTGTATTTTAAAAGACTGTACAATTTGCATATCTGGAGAGTAATTTTAGTTGTTTTATGTCATGCTGTGAAGCTCATTTTTCCCTGTTCCCAGTCATTAATGGCATATAAGGATCTTCCTTATTATTTGAAAAAAATCTGAAATGTGTAAATAGAATTTAAACGCCTTTATATTTTATGATAATGTAGAAATGAGGAAAAGAACAATTGCAATTATTCTTTCCTCTTTTATTACAGAATTGTTTTCTGGAGTATATTTCTTAGTTACTTATAAAGTATAAATGAAAGTAATAGGATTAAAGTGGATACATTTCTTATCACCAGAGGAATATATGTTGTGAGCCCATCTGTGACCTGCCAGAGAACTGCTTTTGGGAAGATTTTTCTTCAGACTGCAAGGCCTCTGTAGTATCACCCATGACCTTGGGGACTTCTGATGGACATTTTCTGCCATTGGAGGAAAGTCAGCACTGATTAACTCCTTTTAACTTTGTTGTACAGATCTTTCATTCAAAGTCTGTGGTGCTTCAGTAGTCCCTCTAGTATTGGTAGTATTCATCTTTCTCAGATGGGTAGATAGTGTGTCAAAGCTGGCTTAGCCTTTGTCAGTACAACTGTGAGTGTAATCAGGAGAGAACAGAAACGGAAATAAGTTCTGCTTAACATAGGGTGAAGGTTGGTTAAATCTGCCTCATTACTTGTGGTAACAGGGATAACAAAGTGTTTCCCTTTGCTATCATTTGATTCCTAATCTACTCTGGGACAGGGCCCCGCTCAGCTTTTCATTTCTATTCAGACTCTATTATTAGATTCTTCTGTGTTTTATCAATATAAATCAAGAGAATTTCCTTTTTTTTTCAGAAAAGAAAACAATTTACAAGCTTACCTGAAAAATTATAGTTTTTCCTTGTAAACTTATATCCCTAGAAAAAGAGCTTCTCCCTGTTCTGCAAAAGAAAAGCCATATTTTCAAGAAAAAAAGCAGAAGCACTGTGAGTTTTTCTAACGGTGGTTTTCATGACATGTAACTGAGATGTGTTTGCCCCAAACCTTAGCTGAAAGTGAAAGGCTGTTAGTATTGCAAAGCTTTTAAGAACAAGGAGCAGCACAAAGCAGAAAGCAATCTCTCTTCCACCAAATCACCAGCCAAAAGCCATCACTGTTGCATAAATCGGATAGTCATTAATTCCCTTGGTAAGAAACTGTCCCCATTCAACCTTGAGTTGCACCTCGTTGTGAGAGTTAGAATCCTAAAAGAAATTAAAGTTGCCTTACCTCAGTGGCTTGAAGACCTTTAAACACTTTAATTCATGTTCATAAAATGCGTTATTTCACTGTCAAATTTATAAGGTTATACTTAAAATACTTAGAAGCAAGTACATTGTAGTTGGAAAAAAGGAAGAATGCATCTGAAGACGTTCAAAATATATTATATTAATTACATGTATTACTTGAAGAAATTATGACAAAGTAGCATTACAGACACATATACATATACATATATATATATATATATATATATATATACAATGATAGGTAGCAATAAATACTGATATGCTAGCTTAGTAAGAGAAAAAATATTTTTTCCTTCAAGGAGACCATTTAGACTTTATTTATTATTTATTATTTATTATTATTATTATTATTTATTATTTAGACTTTGTAGAATCATAAAATGGCTTAAATTGGAAGGACTTCAAAGATCAACTAGTTCCAGCCGCTGCCATGGGCAGGGTTGCTGACAACTAGATCATGCACTAAATCAGGCTGCCTAGGGCCCATCCAACCTCTTCTTGATCACTTTCAGAGATGGAGCATCCACAGCTTCTCTGGGTGACCTCTGCCAGCATCTCGCTGTCTCCTCTGTGACAAAGTTCCTCCTCACATCTAATCTAAATCTGCCCTTTAGTTTAAAACAGTTTCCCTTTGTCCAATCACTACCTACCCATGTAAAATGTTTATTTCCCTCTTGTTTAAAATCTCTCTTTAAATATTTAAAGGACATAATGATGTCTCCCTGAAACCTTGTGTTCTCCGGACTGAACTTGGTAAAATACTGTTTGCTTTTCTAGCTTTCAGTTATCTTCCAATAAAGAGTTAAATTTGAAATGAAGAAAGACATTGCAAGATAACTGATGATCTTGCCTGGGCTACCAAGTGTAACATCATATATGCCAGAAGCATGGAGCTGCATTTGTTCATACACACTTTGTTGATAAGTATCAGTTGTGTTGTACATGCTACATTCAAATGAGCAATTTTGAGTAACTTCTGGTACCACAGTTCCTTTTTTTTCTGACAACCTCAGTGGGTGTGAAAGACAGAAACTGCTTTCCTTTCTTTTGTCTCAAAGCTTGCTTCTTAAGGCCTTTTCTGGTGACAAGACTCTGGCTGATAACTGCCGGTTATCCAGATGGGTGTTATGGTGCCTCATTGTCTCTGGTTATGGTTGTAAAGATAAGTAGAAATAGGGGCAAATAGTCTTTTTCCGGGGGGTACGGCTTGGAGAAGCTGACCACCACAAAAAGACAGTGCTCCTGCATGGCAAGGAAGGCAGCATCCTCTGCTGGCTTATCTTTTGGGCTAGACGTGTCACACAAACAAAGAGAAAAGAAAAAAATACCTGAGAAATGGGGATAAAAGGCCTTCACTGAACCAAGGATTTTAGAAGAATTCCTGGTGGAGAAGAACTCCCAAAGAAAAATGTTTGAGGAGAACTCCCGAAGATGGACCCTGAGGCCTGCTTGCTGCCATCTCCCATCCCCCGTGGTGACCAGGCGGGTTCCTGAGACTACGAACCTTGTTGGACCCACGGTGGTGATTATATCTCTCTTGCTTTCTATCAAGAGTCCTTGCTTTTTATCCCTTTTCTATCGCTCACCTTCCCTTCCCCATATCCCTAAGCAACTAGTAATTGTAATAAACTGGTTGGGCTAACATTTGACCCGTTGTGTCTTAATCTCGCTATCGGGTATACACATAATCAAAGAACCTCGTCTCCCTCCTTTATATTGGAGCGTGACAGTGGGCCAAGTATACTTTCAATCAGGCTTTTGCTATTAGTGAATACTTTTATGCTGTTGTACTTAAAGCTTTAAAAGATCACCAAAAAATCAAAAGAATATGTGAAACTCTACTGCACCTTTGAATGTCTCCATGTGCTGCCTTAACATTACAGTGTCATACCATACAGTGTCAAACTGATTTAAGTCTGATGCAATGTCTATGTGTTTTCCAAATAACAGGGCTCTTTCAGAATCTCCACTTTTATTTTGGAAGCATATCACAGTCCTAGCTTGTCATTACTATTCACAAAAGTTAAATCTGTTCATCCTAATGTGAATTTCAATATAACTTCTTTTCTGTCAGACCTATTAATACAAAGTCTTGCACTTTTTAAGGATGGGATCCCTGTTTCATTTAGTTCTACACAGTCTAGGAAATCCTTTTACTACTGCACACAAGTGATTGCGGTCTTTCAATTTTTATCTCCCAGTGATTTTTGCCAGACTCTTGCCTTTATAACAATTGTAGGAAGAATGTAAATTTGTAATTACATGTAATTTCATAATCATTATTTTCATTTGATAATATAGCATTATTGTGTTGGTTTTTTTTGTTGTGGGTGGTGGGTTGTTTTTTGTTGTTTTTTTTTTCTTTTAAAACCTGGTAACCATCCAGCTGTTCTGAATGTGCCTACTTGATTAATGGAGAGGGCTTTCATACTCAGTTGTTTGTAAACTATGCTTTCAAACATTTTGAGTCTCAGTTCAGTATTTAGTGAAATAGTGTAAAAAAATAGTCAACGTCTGTACTACAGATGAATGACACTTCCTTTATTTTTGCTCTTCAATAGGAAATCAAATGTAACCACATTTGTTTTTCTTTTTCCCGTGAATATTAATGTATGGTGTAAGTACTGAAATTATCTCAGATATTTCCACTTTAGTAGAAATGCAAAGAAAATATCTTCAGGAATCAACTGTTAATTAAAGACTGCTAATTCAGAGAGGTTCTTCAGCACATTAAGTTAACAAAATAGAAGACTGCATGACCTTCTTGATTCTATTTTAAAAAAGTATTTATTTATATACACTATAGAGATTATTAGGAGCTTTTTCTCATAAGATTTCAACGTCTAGTTTATGTTCAGATTGGAGAAGCATTCTCATTTGTCAAAATATTTTCAAAGGAGTATCTAGAGGAAGACAAAAGCATAGATTACTCATGTATTTTTTTTTCTGTTGCAAGTCTTATCAAAATTACTGGACTTAGTCCAGGAACACATGTACCCTCTTGAGTTTAAACTCAGTTTGCACATAATGCTTCAGAGGAAAATGAAATGATTTTTTAAATTGCTATATGGAAATTAGAATAAATTGCAGTTGCTATTCTAATAATTTGAAATTGATGTTTGCAAGCTTCTTTTGTCTTGAATGAGGTTTATCATAAAATCCTTCTTGACTGCTCTTGGTTTGTGAAAAGACATTGATGAGCAGGCATGGAGCGAGGTGTGTTTATTAGATGAAAAGTTTTTAATGTTTTTTTTCCTTTGCATGAAGTACATCTTTTCTATGTAATTAAAGTCGTAGGACAGAACCTGAATGTTAACACCTTTGTACACAAACTCTGATTGAGCTTAGACTTAGCCTCGTGACAGTGGCTGCAGGATTCACAATTCTGCAATTGTCTGAAAAACTCTCAGATATTCACCAAGAAAACACCATATAAGAACTGTCTAGAGAAGAAATAGAAGTTTAAAGGCAGAGGTTTTCATCAAGACAATGTACTTTAAAAGCTTGTTTTTTCTTGATAATTCTAGTTGTGATAAAGGACTATAAATATTCTACCCAAAAGCAACCATGCCCATTTTAGTTCAGAAGATCCCCAGTGAAGTTCTGGAAATTTAGATGGAAAGTTAGAGAAAATTTCTTAATTTTTCTCAATTTAGAAGGGTTAAGAATGACAGGAGTCCAAAAGAGAATGAAAATGCTATATTAATTCTACGTTCTTTTGATGGAAAGAGGAAAGGAGACAGTTCTCACTTTCAAAGAGGAGCTCTAGTGTTGAAGCCAGTGTACTAGCTATCTTTGGTAGGCAGGGTCTCTTAAGAAAGCTGAGATTGCTGATACATAAGTATACACAGACGTGGAATTGAGTACATTGCATATTGCATTTTACTGTATGTTTTCATATATAATTCCCATCACATCTGTATTTTCAATTTCCTCTTCTCTGTGCATCTCACTGAGTGAACAGTAAATAAAAACTCAGTTGGCATTCCTGCTCTTTCATGGGACTGTATTTTGTTATGAGTACCTCATCCATCTGCTTGCTCTCAAATTCCCTCTTGAGACTGGAACACAGGTGCTATTGTGAAAGAATTTATTGAATATTTTATAAAATTTGCCTTTTGTTTACAAGTAGTGAAAGGTCATCACCCTGGTTTATTGGGATTTCAGCGCTGCTATGCTGACTGTGTGGAACTATTCATATAAATGATATCAATAAAAAGGTGAGCATAACCTTTAATGTAAAAGCCAAATTAAGTCAATAGTTTTGAAAGGCATCATTTTCTGCAGAACAACTTCACTAATGTAAAAATGTGTCCATTTATTAACATTGAGGAAATCAAGAGTAGAATGCCTGGTTTCTTTATAGCTGAGGATGCTCCCAGTGTTGAACCTGATCTTTCAGGGTGCCTAAATAGGTTCTGTGCGACAAAACACTTCAGAAAACCAACACATTTTGTTTTCTTTCTCTTTGAAAAGACTCCTGTGTGTATGCAATATTACAACTAGTTGGCACTTTGAGAACAGACATACTGAAAAATGTAGAGTAAGATTCATTTTTCATCAACCCAGTTTCTTGCTCACTTTCATCTGAGTTTATGAAGACCCATTCAGTCTGCATCACTGCAGTGCTGCATACTGACAATCCAGACAAGTTGAAGTCTCTCCTTAATGCTATAATAGTTGAATGAGCAGACTATTACTTGATATTTAATTGAAATATAACTTTTTATACTGTCTTTGGTTTAACCTTCAAAAATTTGTAAAAGTGAAAAGTACAACTGCATCTTATCAAATGACAAATGGAAAATCAGACTTTTAGGCAGATATGAGTAACAGTGGGAAGACTGCCTGCGTTTTAGAAAACATGGTATGGATGCTTCTGTTAAAATTAGCAGGAGAATAGTATGTTAAAATGTTTTGATCTGTCATGTATTTCTTCCATAATTTAATGCAGTGTAATTTCATTGTTGGATTCTGCAATTCTGGAAAAGCAGAAACTTCTAAAGAAGCCTTGTTTGCTTGTTCTGAAAGCAATGCCTGTCTAGCAATAGGCCAATCTCCACACTGAACTTTATAGAACCTTTTATTGAACAAAGCAGAGCTTAAGAAACTTCACTGAGAAAATTAAACAGGGGTCGAAATAGCTCATCATATTTCAATCAGTGCTTAGATAGAATAGCCAAACTAGGTATGGTTGCAAACCAACTGCATTTTTATATCAGAACATCTGTCATTGTCATAATTTTCATGAAAGCATTTTAGAGATATTAATTTTTTTGTTGCTTTAGGTTTCATACAAGAGATTTTATTAAATGTCAGGAGGTTTCTTCATTCTTAAGAAAAAAGGGAGCTCTGAAAGAATCTTAACAAAGAACAAAATGATGGTGATTTTCTTCACTGTTGCATGTCAGCAGTCTTCTCAAATGTTTCATGACTACTCAATTGCAGAACTTCCATTCTTACATCATGATAATCAACCAACTTTCAGAAATTATCACAGGGATGCTAGCTGCTGGATACCCATGGGCAGTGGCATGGCAGTTTTGTTCTATGAACTTCTATGAACGAAGGAATCTGCATCCAACTGAGTCAGGTGTAGGTCTTAAAAGAATACTAAGGTAGTCTTATCCTGCAGTCTTTCTCTTAGCTCAGTGACAGCTACAAGAACTTACATGAATTATATAAAATACTTCCCTCAGCACTGCAGATGCCTAACTAGAGGCAAGTGCATCCTCACTGGGATCAGATGGCATGAGGGAGAGGTAAATGTATCTGAAACTACTGTCTTTTTCTGAGACTCAAACAAACTTATTTGAAAGGCATGCGTTTCTTATAGCATGTTGTCTGATCCCAATGAGGTTAATACTACATCAGTAAAGATGTTTTTTACAGACATATTTGAGACAAGGAACAAATGCTTGCTTTGGTTGTAAATGCCAGTAGGGTGGTCTAATAAAATATGTTGCACATTTACATCTTGAAAGCATCAGGTATCATTGTACAAAATGTGTTGTACTCCTGGTGATTTTTCAGAACTCTATGTTGCAAATACTAGTAATAAACTTGCAAGGAGGCAATCAGTCATCTGCACCCTCCAGGTAGACACTGATCAAGACAACTAACGTGGCATATCAATGATGTCTTATACTTTTCTTTTTGTATCACTGAGGAGTGTATAGCAGCCCAGGATATTTCTATTCAAATGTTAGCAGCAAACTGGAATTAGTTATTGACAAATAAATTTCATATAGAGTCACTATATAGAGAGAGAGTCACTAGTCTGTGATGGTAGATGATAAAACTCATTTACCACAAAAAGAAAATACTGAAGGTCTGAATTCTGTATTCCAAAGAGGTCACTACCTAGGTCTGTTCTGTCTTGTCTTGCAATAATGTTTTTCCTTAGCCTTGTGATCTAAGTAACATTTTCTTTAATCCAGGGTATTCTTAATCATCAGTGGAGAAGAACATTGGTGCATTTCTTAATGATAGATTGTTAAATTAAACTACTCTAGCTGTAATTCTTTCACATGGTAAAGTCTGAATTGCTCTCCCCTCTTTTTTTTCTTGCTTTACATTCTCTCATAAATGTGAGCTTCAAAATACATATCTACCTCCACTCTTACATCTTTCTAAGGAACGATGGTAGCATGAAGTTCATATTTACTCTTTCCTTATTGTTCTGTGTTCATTAGAAGAGTTTTAGAAGAAAATATCTTGACTTATTCTGAGTTTAAATTAGAAAAAAAAAAATTCAGTTGTCTTAAAAATTACATTTCAATAGAACTCTTCCACACCCCATCCCAGTTGACAGATGTTTTAGCCTGACATTAGTGGTTACAAAAGTGATAGAGTCATCTGCATTTCAAAGGACAAGTCCAAATAAAGTTTTCCAATGTGTAAGTTGTCCAAGATATTCTCAGTAAAGAAGTGAGTGCTTTTAAACAGAATTTATATAATTTTTCTTTATTGACTGAATAGAGTATATTGTACTAATCACAGTCTTGATACAAGCATTTGCTAATGATTCTGAGTTAATATTATTAGTGCACCAGTGTTATTTATGGTACACTTAGAATTCCTTTTCTTAATCTTGTGTTGAGGGAAGCTTCCACCTTTCCACTCCAAACACAGACCAAGAAATCAGCTAGTATTTTTCCATGTACTGTAAAAACAGTAATGGTTCAAGTATTCTCTGAATCAGTACCTGAATATTTTCCAACTTCTGGGATGCTATCTGCTTCTGAGTGATTTTTTCTTATTATTTCTATAAGCCAGCCAAACTATTCAGGGTACTTCTATGTTAAATTTTATGAATAACAGTAAGCTAAGAAGGATGGACAGTGTTATGCTATAGATTCATAAAGGTGTCATAATTTGATCTGATGGGTACATTCTATTTCAATTCCTGTAATGCATTAAGGAAAAAAAAAATCTTCAGATTTGGGAGCAAGCTCTACAACTTTCCTACTACCTATAATTTTGAAATGAGCCTGATTATTTGACTAGCTGTGTGCTGTATTTAATTGTTAAAACAAGAGTATGAATAAACATATGGATCATTCACATCTTTATAAATGTGGGCATGGTAATTCTAAAGCATATATCTAGAGTGGATTTCAGAAACACAAAAAAGCTATCAAGATTAGTATACTCCCATTCTCAACAACTTTTTATATTCTAGGTACATCTTTCCCTTTAATTTGAGATATTTACCTCAATGAATTGGCTGACAGAAAACAGTTAATTATATCAGAAAATGAAAAAAAACACCAACATCATAAAGGGAAATTAAGTAAGGAAGAATGATTCACAGATAATTGTTAACAAAAAGAATGGGCAATGTAACAGTTCTGATTTTTAGTAGTAGTTTTACAGGAGAAAATTAATGCATGTTCATTAATTTTAATATTTTCATTTGATTTCTTTTTATGGATATGAGAATTGACCATTGAAGTGGCAGCTAAAGAGACTTACACATAATGGTAGTACCAAGTGCATACAGAGAATGTATTCCGATTTAAAACTGGAACAGTTCAGGGTATTTAGTGGCATTCAACATGAAAGTGGTCTGTGTCACCAATACCACTGCACCTGTGTATTTCTTGGATATATTTCCTCATGGTAGCAAGACTTTGAATAAATGAACTGCACAATAAAAAAAACAAAATTAATTTATGTTTAAATAACAAATTCAGTAAGCAGAAATAGAATGTAATGCATTTTTTAAGTATTTGAAGCAATGTACTTCTGTGTCTTAATCAAAAAGACAACTTAGGCTATCTTGAATAAAAATACCATCTTATCTGAAAACTGACTGGAGGACCAGAAACAAAGGGTGGATGCTGAATAACAGTAGGCAATATTAATTTCTTTTAGAGTACTGATGGAAATGTCTTTGGAAGTTGTTTTGTAAGATACCTTCATTAATTGTATGATATAGAAATTATAGAGCATATCGACACACTGCAGATGATACTTGATTCCCCAGAGTTGCATTGCCAAATACAAACTACGCAGGTAAGATAAAGAATAGTTAGAAAATGAAAAAATGAAACTAAGCTTTAAAATGGAAGTCAAACAGGATGTATAGCCATTGAATAAATATAGAGTGTGAGAGTTAAATATGCCAAGTAGAATTTATAGAAAAAGAATTGGAAGTGAAGCTGATAAATAAAACAGACATTATTTTTTGTTTATATATTTTTTATAATTTCAAACATTATTTTTTGTTTTGATATGTTATCTGGATGATGATCAAAGGATAATTTTTGTTTCAAGGCCGCATGTACTTTCTGCAGCATCCTAGAACCTAATCTATATTAATTCAGTACAATTTTTTTTTGTTCAGACTATATATTACTGGAAAGATATTGACAAATAAGAGGGAATTCACAGAACTGCAATAAAATTTATCATGAGGAAAGCTATAGCACTCATAATTACAGTGAAGGAGTTGGAAATAAGATTCAAAACCCAGAAGGCAAATACAAGGTACTATGTTATGTAAACTAATAATTGATTTTCATTATCTGAATCCTGAGTTTGGGGCATAATGCTGATAATACTGTCATACTCATGCTGTGCTTGCTATAATCTTTTAGTTTCTCAAGGACATTTTTGCATTGTGTTAGTTGGAAATTACAAAGAAAGAAAGCAGTTTTATTTTTATCCTGTTAAATAAATTAAAAGTGTGTACTAACCAGTACAACTAGTGATGTACAATGATACACAAAATGAGATTTTTCAGAATTCAATCCAAAACTGAAATTTACTTCTTTAAGTATATACTCAAATTGAGAGAACAGATCCAGTTTGAAATTTGCCTCAGATAGCTACAAATACATTGTCAAATGTATTTTTCAGTGGCTACAAATACATTTAAATTATGCAATTAACAGGCTCTTCGATAGAAGTTCAAACTTAGGAGTTGGACTTCATGATTCTTATGGGTCCCTTCCAACTCGGGATATTCAATGATTCAGATCTAAAATAAAATTTCAAGAATTTTTTTATTTATTCTGAAATAATTCAAACTTATTCATATTTCTTTTTAATTTTTTTCCCATTTATGGTTTCTAGTTCTAACTAGTACTAAAAGGTTTAAAAAGTCTTCTCTGACAGGCTGTTCTCACAGCTGTCCTTCTGTACTGCTGGAAGGCAAATAATTGTAAATTTGCTTCTCTGTATTGGTATGAATACCAGTAAGCTACTACAGCCTACAAGAAAGACAAAATCTTTCTTAAAATGAGCACTGCTGAACACACTGGAATAGATTTTTCTGCAATACCTACATTGTCCAAGGACAACTAAAAATCATTTCCATATATTTATGACAGTAGGAAGACTCTAGACAGATACTTGTATAATACTGAGTGACAAGTTGTATTTAAGTAAATAAGCCTTTGTTGTTTTGTCATCATTGTTGTCTTGTGTGAGTGAGCTTACTTGATATGTAACTGAAAGTAAAGCAATTTCAGTGACATGTCATTTAAGTTCCTATAATAGCTTGTGCAAAATATGAATGTTTGCCTGGAGGAGTATTAGTTAGCAATCTGGAAAAGTATGAAGTAATCAACTATTTCTCAAATTGAAAAGATTAAAATTAAAAGAAAGTTTAAAAAAAAAAAAGAAGAAAGATTAGGCACCATCACTAGTAATATAACTGAGCATGAAAAACTATGAACTTCTTAGGTATTCAGTGGCAGAGCACATAAACTGCACAGATCTTCAAATTTTATGATGGCATATTTGACAAACTTGCATCCGTTAACTAAAATATTTGTCTTACTGGACAATACATAGAAACCATATAATTTGTGGATTTGGGTAGGAGATTGGATTTGCACTATGTACTATTATGGACTTCTTTAATATTTTTCACTCAATTAGGACAACAAAATATTTCAGAACGCTCCATTATGAGAAAAAGGTCCTTTCACATTTCTTTGTTCCAGAACTAGCCTAGAGTCAGAAAAGATACATAGATAGATTCATAGATTCATAGATTCATTAGGTTGGAAAGGATCTACAAGATCATCTAGTCCAACCATCCTCACACCACCATCCCTACCCACTAAGCTACTAAATCAAATCCCTTAGCACCTCATCTAAACGCTTCTTGAACAGCGCTAGGGACGGTGCCTCAACCACCTCCCTTGGCAGGCCATTCCAGTGCCTGACCACTCTCTCAGAGAAAAAATTTTTCCTCAAATCTAATCTAAATCTTCCCCGGCGCAACTTGTGGCCATTCCCTCTCGTCCTGTCATTAGTTACCTGGGAGAAGAGGCCGACCCCCTCCTCACCACAGCCTCCCTTCAGGAAGTGGTAGAGTGCAATGAGGTCTCCTCTGAGCCTTCTTTTCTCCAGACTAAACAATCCCAGCTCCCTCAGCCGCTCCTCGTAAGACTTGTGCTCCAGACCCCTCACCAGTTTTGTTGCCCTTCTCTGAACATGCTCCAGTGCCTCGATGTCTTTCTTGTAGTGAGGGGCCCAAAACTGAACACAGTACTCAAGGTGCGGCCGCACCAGAGCTGAGTACAGGGGGATGATCACCTCCCTGCTCCTGCTGACCACACTATTCCTAATACAGGCCAGGATGCCATTGGCCTTCTTGGCCACCTGGGCACACTGCCGGCTCATGTTGAGCCGAGCATCAACCAACACCCCCAGGTCCTTTTCCTCTATACACTCCTCAAGCCATTCTGCCCCAAGCCTATAGCATTGCATGGGGTTATTGTGGCCAAAGTGCAGGATCCAGTACTTGGCCTTATTGAACCTCATCCCATTGACCTCAGCCCAGCTGTCCAGCCTATCCAGATCCCGCTGAAGGGCCTCCCCACCCTCAGGCAGATCGACACATCCTCCCAACTTGGTGTCATCCGCAAACTTACTGAGGGTACACTCAATCCCCTCATCCAGGTCATCAATAAAGATATTAAACAGTATGGGCCCCAATACCGACCCCTAGGGGACACCACTTGTGACAGGACGCCAGCTGGACTTGACTCCATTAACCACTACCCGCTGGGCACGGCCCTCTAGCCAATTCTCAACCCAGAGAAGAGTGAACCTGTCCACACCACGGGCTGCCAGTTTCCCCAGGAGAATACTGTGGGAGACCGTGTCAAAGGCTTTGCTGAAGTCCAGGTAGATTACATCAACAGCCTTTCCCTCATCTACCAGTCTGGTCACCCAGTCGTAGAAGGAGATGAGGTTGGACAAGCACGACCTGCCCTTTGTGAACCCGTGCTGGCTGGGTCTGATCCCCTGATTGCCATGCACGTGCCGTGTGATCTCCCTCAAGATCAATTGCTCCATAACTTTCCCTGATACCGAGGTCAGGCTGACAGGCCTGTAGTTCCCCGGATCTTCCTTACGGCCTTTCTTGTAGATGGGAGTCACATCGGCAAGCCTCCAATCTTGTGGGACCTCTCCAGATGACCAGGAATGCTGATAGATGGCAGAAAGCGGCTTGGCAATCACCTCTGCCAGCTCCCTCAGCACCCTTGGGTGGATCCCATCTGGCCCCATGGACTTGTGGCAGTTCAGATGGAGGAGCAGGTCTCTGACTGTCTCTGCTGGGGTCACAGGGGGTGCATGATGCGCTTTGTCCCAGACTTCCGGGTCAGGGCAAAAAGTATCCTGAGGATAACTGGTCTGTCTATTAAAGACAGACGTGAAGAAGGCATTGAGAACCTCAGCCTTTTCCTTATCCTCTGTGGTTACATTCCCTGCCGCATCAAGTAAAGTAGGGAAATTCTCCTTGGTTCTTCTTTTACTGTTAATATATTTATAAAAGGATTTTTTGTTCTCCTTTACTGCAGTAGCCAGTCTAAGTTCAAGCAGGGCTTTTGCATTTCTAACTTCCTGCCTGCAAATCTTGGCAAGTTCCCTGTAGTCTCCCCAAGTAGCCTGTCCCATCTTCCAGAGGACATAGACTCTCTTTTTCTCCCGGAGTCTCAACAAAAGATCCCGGTTCATCCACACTGGCCTTTTTCCCCTCCGGCTTGACTTACGGGACTCAGGGACAGCCTGCACCTGTGCCTTTAAGATTTCCGTCTTGAGGAGGACCCAGGCTTCCTGGACCCCTTTACCCCTCAGGAGCTAGTCCCAAGGGACCCTTGCAACAACGTCCTGAACAGGTCAAAGTCTGCCCTCCGGAAGTCCAAGGTAGCAGTTTTGCTAGTCACCCTCTTGACATCACCAAGAATAGCAAACTCTACCATTTCATGGTCACTCTGGCCAAGACAATCCCCAACCTTCACATCTCCTACTAGTCCTTCTCTGTTAGTGAAGAGCAGGTCTAGCAGGGCACCTCCCCTGGTAGGTTCTTGCACCAGCTGTGTCAGGATAAGACGGAAGACTTAAGACTTGATAAAAAGAATGTCCAAAACATGTGATGTGTATAAAGATTTTTTTTTTGTTAGTACATGCCAAGATTTTTTTTTAAACATTGCAAAAACTGTCTTTAGTTTTTCTTGAATTACCAAATCAAACCACAGTTCACCTGATAGATTATTACTAACTACTTTTTGGAAATCAATAGACAATTTCCAAATCTTTAATAAAAAAGTTTTACTTAAATGGCAATGGTGACTACTTGAAAAGACCAGACAGGAGATGATACCATCCTACATAAGACAGGAATCATCCTTTCATAATGTAATTATTTTTACACCCCAGGTCAGTACTGTTGATTAGCTAATACTTAACCTAAGGACAAATTTTGTTGTTGTGTAGATATAGATCAATAAAACTGTGTCATTTAGTAGTTGTTTCTGTATAATGGTTTTGAAATCAAATACATTCAGCTAGTACATTAGAAACATGTTATTTCTTAGTATAGTGATTTAAACAATCCTCGAAGGACATATAAGCTTGTTTTCTTCTATATCTGTCAGTGCTAAGAGTTCAGCAAGCTATCCTTTTCTCCTTTATTACAATGCAATCATGTTATATTTTCTTTGAGTAACTACAGTTAGGTGCTATATATAAGTAGTTTACATTGTTCCTTCCAACGGGCAATCCTGTACCTATGTCAAAATTGAATTTTATCTTTCATCCTGCTTCTTGTTCACCTACATTTGTTAGGTTCCTTTGAATTTTTTTTTCTAGTCATTAAATTTCCCATAATTCGGAAGCAGTTCACTGGAATTAGCACCAGCACAGCCTGACTCCTGATACCACAGGCAATTTTAAGCACCATGTGGGAAAGATGTAGTCTGGACAGGTTTAGACAACAGAAGGGCTGAATGCTGGCAATCTCTTAATGAATGTGGAATGTCAGCAATTTCCAGATCATAGGTTTGGGTGCATGCCCAGCCACATCCCATCAGGATGTTTGGATGAGACCTGCATGTACTCACACCTCACACCTCGTATCCTGGCTTCTTGACAAGAAGTGGCAAATAGGCTAGAATGAAGTCATAGCCTTTTCCAAGACAGGTTCCGTGATCTGCTCTGAAAGGACTTCTAAGTATTCACAGCACTCACATTAGTGATATTTAAATTGTCTTTAGTGTTTTGTAAGGATGTGGTGATTACGCTGTGGTTACTAAGAAAACAACAGTAAAGTAGTTAACAAGGACCAGCCATGTTTTTGGGGAAAAAAAACCAAACAAACTCAAAATGAATTCAGGCTATATATCTTTCCAGTATATTTCAAAGAGAGCTTTACTTCCTAATCAAGTACCTGGTTAAAGTTACCTCTGTGAAATACATGCATATGGACTGTGCATCTCTGGAGAGAAAACTTCTTTCCTCATAGGTAATATAATTGCCTGCGTGAAGCAGGCAGGTAGAAATTTGTACTGCTCTACTAGAAGGCACAACAAAAAATACAAGACGTCCAGAAACAACAAATTTCAATCCATTTCACATTCTCTGGTCCCAAATTACTTTGAGGTCCTTGATGTTACTGCAGTCCTGGGAGACCTGTCCCAGTTGTGGTGTCTCTCCTGCCTTCCTGTCTGATTGTAGCTCTAGTCAAAATCTCATTTCAGCATTGTCAAACCAGTACATCCTTTCACTCTCAACTGCATGATCTCCTTATGAGCGATATATTGCCTTCTTCCCTTGGCTGCATGATATGCTTTCAATACTCTTCTGGGACAGACAGCATATGATTTTAAGTTTGTGTAAATTACTTGAATGAAAATAAGTCATTATTTGGAGTCATTATTTGGCTGAATATTATATCACTAAATGAAACCTAAGAAATCAATAATTTCCCTGTAAATTCTAAAACCTCTATTTTTATTCTCTAACTGTAAATCAGTTAGAGAATATAATATAGCAATGGCAATCCAGTTACCCTACTACATATGTAGGCTCGTGAATAAGGAAGATATCTCAAAAAGCAGACCATTTTTGTTTGTAAGTTTATAGGTATTTCTTTCAGGAAAGACAAACAAAGAAGCAACAAAATGAAGAACAATATTAACACAATGAACTATTCTTGTTCTTAGAAATAATTAGTTCTTAGAAGAACTCTGAAGATATATTTCAACCTTATTTACCTGTGTGTTTTTCACCTTTTCAAATCTTATTTAGGCCTATTCGTACATAGCACAAATGAGGTAGATAGGTAAACAGGAGTAATAAGAGATTTTTGTTAATGTAGATTGTAGTTTATCTGACACTAAAAACATTTTTCTGTAAAGTCTAAAAATATCCTACACTATTTATTTTTGCTTTCCAAATAGACTTCCTAAAAGAATGTGAATCTCTAAATCACAGGTATTAGAATGGTAGGAAAACTGACTTTATCTTCCATCATAAAATTCCCTGCTGGGTTTTCCAGCCCTTTATCAACACACTTGTGTTTATAACTGCAAGGAACTGTGAAACTATTAATCAGGATTGATTAATTTAAAATAATATATTACTTTTAGAACCTTTACTGGAATGCAAAGGATCAGAAAATATCTCATCATAATCCAGACAGCCACACTAGTTCTCCATTTCCTGCCTTGAATGTACTTTGGCTTCAGTACAGCTGATAAAATTGCATATGACAGTGACTGCAGAACATTTAATATGCAGGATGATTAATTGCTTTTCTTAATATCAACATCATATTATTTGCATGCAGTGTTATTTTCCACAAAGCATGCCATATGATGTTTATGAATCAAATTAGGTAAGAGATTGAATTTTGGCTGCTTTATAACTGCTCTTTTAAATAAAAGAGTTTGAAGTTAAAAAAGAGTTAAAATTCAGCTCTTCTAAACAGATTTTTCTTTCTGATTTCATCTTAAATATGGGAGACAGCACTCAATATATCAAATGAGTATAAGAAATTCATTGTGAGGACAATTTCCTTATTTGCTTTTTGAAGTTGTAAGGCTGGTTGCTTTCTCTGAAATTGTGTACCATAATTATTGCTTTCATAGAGGCAAATTCTAATCTGAATGATAAGAACTGAGAAAATGATACATAATAGTAAAGGTAGATGAAAGAAGAATCCAGCATAAGAGTTGGAAAATCTTCACTCAGCATGCAGATCTGTTACAGATTTTCTATTTGACCTTGGAAGGTCAGTTAATGTGTCTATATGTTGGTATTTTTGATAAGTGTACATATACTTAAAATTCTGAAGTGCATTAAATAATGATGAGGAGGTTATTTAAATACCTTAGAGAGTTAGAAATGGCAATTGCTAAAGAGTCCATAATATACTGTCAACGAGTGCAGGACTTAAGAAAGAAAACTGCAACTTTTCTCAATTCAAAACACCACTAATGTATCTTTTATTTGTCGTTGTCATCATTCATCCTTTATGTGTCATGTATCATGTTTTCTTTTGAAGTAAGCACTACAAAACTGCTGCAAAGCAATAATTCTAGACTGCAAGGTAATATATTATGTGCTGTGAGTATTAACTCTGGCAAAGTGATGAGAACAGTAAACAATTTTTAGGTACCCCCTGAAGGAACTATTCATCTTTTCTGTGACACAAAGTAGAATTTCAGCCTGTGGGTTAAAAATAAGAAGTGCCTGACCTTGAATTATGAGCTAACAGCTCCAACTCTCCCACCTCTTCAAACCTAATAGTGTTCTTCCTTGATTTCAGTTCCTAACTTTCCTGAGCTTTCTAGCATCGTTTTGCTGTAGATGAACTGTATTTTCCACACCAGCAGTAGAATGCTTTGTCAGAGGCTGTCAAGGGAGAGAGATAACCAGTGCATATGTATTCCCTCAGGAGAGTTCCCTCTTAATGATTAAGTATCTTTATCGGTACAAATTTCTGAATTATTCCTAATCCTGAAAGTTCTATAAATTGGTCTGGTAGCACTTCAGGGCTTGTTTGTTTATGGCAGCATCTGTCCCATTCTCAAGCTGAATGCTAAAACTATTTATAGTTTGTGTAGCACAGTGTTGAACATAAGGTTTTTCCTGAAGGTATTTTCCAGACACTACCAGGTATTCAAAGAGTTTAGATCCCTCAAGAGTGGAAGAGGAAGACCTAAGGGATTTTTCTTTAAACTGCTGTTGTATTTTTATGATTTTCTGTTACCACTATTCCACATCAGAACACCATGTAGTGACTCAGAGTTAAAGAGTTAATGCTGCCATTCCGTGAATTTTGGGGAAGGGAAGGGAAGGGAAGGGAAAAGAAGAAGGAAGGAAGAAGGAAGGAAAAAGGAAGGAAGAAGGAAGGTGAGGAAACTTTCTTGTTGTAGGGCTTTTCGTATTGAGTTCAACGTCTTCATCAGTTACATGAATGAGGGATTAGAATGCACCCTCAGCAAGTTTGCTGATGAAACAAAGCTGGGAGGAGTGGCTGACACACCAGAAGGCTGCACTGATAGTCAGTAAGACCTGGCCAGGCTAGAGTGTTGGAGAAAGAGGAACCTTGAGAAGTTCAACAGAAGAAAGTGCAGAGTCCTACACCTGGGGAGGAATAACCAAATGCATGGTCTTAGATGATCTTAGTGGTCTTTTCTAACCTCAGTGATTGTATAATTATATGATCTCCGGAGGTCCTTTTCAACCCCCATGATTCTGTAATTACTGCACATATGTAATAACAAAAATTCTATGATTTTCAGGCAGAGTTGCCAAGTGAAATTGCATGTCCCATTTCTGTAATTATTATTAATAACATTTTCTGAATAGACGTGAAGAAGTCCTCACATAGTTTGAGGGAGTGCAGCATTTAAACAGTCAGATTTTAGACTTTTAAACTGTCTAGCTATTGACTTCAGCTAATATTTTTTCAGAAGTCTGTGCTGAGCTAGCAATCACACTTTTAATGGCAGAGATTTGAAAACACAGTACAGCTCCTGCTCCAAGGAGGCTATTTTCTCTTAAGACACGTGTTCCTGTTCTTCGAATTCCTCAGAGAGAGATATTTTCTGTCCTTCTTCTCTTTCATTTCAGTGCAGAGAAGCGTGATGTTTATGACACAAAGGGCTCTGTTTTTTTCAGAAACACATACTGTGCATGTACAAATACTAGGCATACAACCTGTGACGCGTGCTGTTAAAACATGCACCACATCTGCTAAAATTGTTGAGGTCGTTTGGATGTGAAACTTTGGCAGAGCAAATGACTTTGTTGTAGCTGTTAAACTATTCCTAGCCGCTTCACCAAGAAGAGTCAGATGTAAACAAGCTTTGAAAGCTTGTTGCAAAACATCAGTAAGGCTTTTCCTGCCAGTAATCATAAGGTGAAAGGTTTGTCATCTTGCTGTTTTCGATCATGCAAAAAGCTTGAAACAACATTTTCTTTTGCTAAGGCAGTGCTATATGTGATGATATAACTTAGTGTGACTAAATATCAAATGTGATATAAAGGGCATAGAACAGAACGTGCTATTCTTAATGACCCTAGGTTATTGTCTTGGATAAGACAGTTTGCTAGACTTACTTTTTATTAGCAGATTGTTAGGGAAAAAGGGAACATCCAAGCACATGGATAACAGAAGTGTCCCCCCAAACTGGCCTTAGCTTGTTGCCTAAAGGTGCATTTACAAGGTGAAATAATAATAATAATAACAATTTGTGTAAGCAGATTCATGTATGGTTTTGAGATTTCTTTTTTAAACTTTAAACTTTTCAAGCATATTTGCTTTTTCACTGATATCCCTGAGGTCTGATATGTCTGAAAGTGAAAGTTTAAGTATATGCTCCCAAATTAAAAAGCTAAAATCAGGAGAGTCTTAATTTATAAACGTTCAATCAACTGTACTGTCTTTGTCAGAGAGGAGTGCTGGCATTTATCTAGTGTGTCTTTGCTTCAAGTTGATGGTGACTCAGCTGGCAGATAAAGAAAAATAGAAAAGAAAAAATGTGTTACTCAAGTCAGCCATCACAATAAGGGCTCAAAATTGAATTGCAGACATATAGTATGATGGTGTTTTTCATTCCATGAGCTTGCTGGCTTGAGATATTATGGAGGAATGCCTGATTAAAAGGAAGGCTGCAAGTTAATTCCCAACATGCTCCTTGGCAGCCTTTTCATTTCACTTATAGGTAGGAGCAGGTGGTATCATTTAGGATTAAATACTTCATGTCTAGGTTGGCAGGAAAACTGCATTTAGTAATGAAATGTCCCTGAAATGAATCTCATTAATTGTTCACCAATTTGTGGTAATTTTATTTATATTTGCATATTTAAATGCAGGTACAGTGGAACATCACATATTGAAATTGTACTTAACACTGAGTTTAACTAAAAGCAATGAAAAAACTGAATTATCTCAGAAAAAAAGATCTTCTGTTTTTTTTACTGAAATAAGAAAGCACTATTTTCTGTTTCTTTGAGATATAAAAGAAAGATCTTCACTACTTGTTAATTTGTAGTATTTTACAACCAGTTTGCTTTTGTTGTACTATGCAGAACATGAAATTGTGTATACCTTATTCGCATGGTATCTATCTGTTTTTCATAAGATTGTGTAAGTGGTAGTTATGCTACATTTGTATGCCAGAAGTTGAATTCAGTTTTGCACTGTGGGTGTATAATGGTTGCTGGATGGTATTGTGGCAAATAAAAACCTCTTTTTGAAATAATTATCTTTCAAAAAGGAATCACAATTTCACTCTAAATATACTTAGAACAGGCTTGCTGGTTCTGTGGGAGCTCCACTTTACACTTCTGTTTGAGGAGCCCCAGGAAGAACGGAGTACATGTCCTGCTTTAAACCTTGTCAGCTCCGTTGATTAATATCAAAGGGAAAAATTGAACAGTGCCAGTGTTATATCTTTGTGCTATGTGGATCAGATAAATCCAATTGTGTAGAAAATAAAGGGTCCAGAAATTGAAAGAATTCTGATACTGCCTCAGAAGGAGAACTTAGCACCTGGTATAAGCAATAGGAAACTGTAGTTCTAGATTGGGCCCCTACTTTTTTTTTTCTTTTTTTTCTCACACTCTACATTTGCACATGTGGTGGTTTCCAACTGACGTGCAACTGAACTCTACCATACTTCTCTCTCATTCTCCCTCCTCAAAAGTGCAGGAGAAGAAAATACAATGAAAAAAGGCTTATTGACTGAGATAAGGACACAGAGATCCCTCACCAGTTACCATCACAGGCAAAACAGACTCAGCATAGGAAGATTAATTTATGTATGTCAACGCAAAAGTAATGCCTCCTATTTACTTCCATGGAAACTACAATAGATAAAAAGAGCATAATAAAACTGTTTGATAGAGCTAATTATAAGCTACAAAATACTCTCATGACTCAGCTGTGGCAGCATTGGGTCCCTACAGCAGCAGCTGGAGCTGCCTCTATCACAGAGGCCACTCTTGCAGCCTCCCTGATAAGAAAAGCTCCACATCTAAACCCAATACAGCTTAATTTAAAATAGGCAGATTAACAACCTCTTTAAGAAAAGAAATAGTGTCAACAGAGGGTAGAAGGAAGATTGAATCAAAAACTGTAGTGAGTTTGTGCTCATCTCTGACTTTTTCTATACACTCAGGTGGTGCTGTAGCATTTCCGTTTAATAACTTTAGGTCATGTCTAGCACTTTAAATAGTTGCCCCACCATTTTTCTTATGACAGCATTCTTTTTCCTCTGTTGATTTCTCAGTCCAATGTGCTTTGTAAAACTTTGTTATATTTCTCAGATTTATGTGTTCTGTAAAAGCAATTAGTTTAAAGAGCACCTCAGTATTCTTATTTTCTCTAAGCAAATATGTTACATAATGAGGCTTAAATTAGCCTGAGTATCTTGGAGACTGGACAGGACAACTGCAGCTTATAAGAGTTTCTCTGTTGCATTTTCTTCTATAGATTAATTAAAAAGGTATTACAATGCTTAGGAAATACATTTCAGTCACTTTTTCATCTTCAGCTACCTGTTAGCTGAACAATAATTTATGCACGGGAAACGTGCTACTTCACTGTTGTTTTCTTTCTGCCTCTTTAAATTTCATATTGTAATGACTTCTAAAAGAGAATACATTGACCTTAATATTGAAGCACTTTAATACTGATGCGTGGTTTTAATACTGACAGACACAGTTATAACAATTAATGTTATCATCAGGACTTTCGTATTATTATTATTGTGATCCACTTTTCCGTTATTGCCAACAGTAAGATCTAGTTTAATTTGAAGCTCATACCAATTAACATGAACTAAAAACAGCTCCACAATTTCACTACAGCTCATCAGCTTTGTAGTTAAATACAGTAAGCAACGTAACAGCTTAAGAAAAAACAATTACACTTTTAATATATTTAGTGTTTAAGTATATATAAATCATCTATAATTATATGCACATATACATAAAAGTATGTATTTTACATAATAGCAATGATGTAATAAATTCTTATGAGAAAAGCTCGTAGACACCTATAAGATATTAGATCTTATATTTTCAAAGTTACATGAACTTCAGACCATGCTACAGGAAGAAAATAAGTTTTGATATTTCTGAAGAACACATAGGAATGTTAGTTCATTTGCTGGAAGTGTAGTGTTTACTTCAATACAGTTTCCTTTAGGAAATTATATTTCGGAACTGAAGCACCTAAAATCATTGCCATGTTTATCAATGTAGGCTGACTTCTGCTGTCATTTCATTGATACTCAAAGTTTATCCTTTGAAAACGATTTGACACATTTCTTTTCAAGTAAGAAACCTGTGAAATAATCTCATTCAAAGCCACCTATGATCTCTTTTTGAAGCCTTTTCAAGTCAAATCCTTTCAGTGTCATAAAGAATTTTCCATTATCATGCCCATTTTTTTCCCCTTATATGTGCCATCCTTTTTGCATTACACTCAAAGACAGTGATGCCAAAGCTTTCCAGGATTTTACTCTATGATAACCCCTCCATTCTTATTACTGTGAGAGAGAAAAAGTAAACCTTAGGTGGAAGGGATGGCAGAGATTACTGCCCTCCACAAATATTACATTTACAAAAAGATGGAACTGTGGCTCCCACAGTCTGGCCTGAATGGAAGCATGGAGTGCAGTTAAGAGCTGGAACAGTTTGTAGTGATATTCTGTAAGTGAAGGGAGAGAAATGGTTAGGCTAGAAGAAAAGCATGATAAAAAAGATTAGAAGAAAAATGATTGAAATAACCATATTCAGTAGCCATGAAAAGTAGCTAAGAAAGATGCCAAAGTCTAGAAAATAGAGAACACTTGGTGATCTATTATGTCTCATAATTCAAAGTAGCAAATTTTTCCCCGGAGTGCCATTATGTTGTGCAATTCGCTTTTGTTCTACTCCTGTTGGGAAATTCAGAGATATTACTCAGTTCTATGTGGTACAGGAGCACATATGAATACATAAGACATCTGCACATGCTTACTTCTAACTCACAAGACTGAACCTAACTTGCTTCACATGCAACAGGCATTACATTTTCAGATCCTTTGCCTTTTTAATTGCTACCAAAAATATTGTCTTCCTAAGCTCTGTACTAACTGTAGTCATGTCTCACATATCCATTCGCTTCCTGGGTCCTACTCCCTAATTCTTTACAGTTTAAAAATTCATAAATTGTTAACTCTTATCTCCTTATCCTAGCTGTATCCTAATTAAAAAGAAAATATTTTCTTAGAAATTATTTTTTTTCTAGCTTCATCATTAATTTTTTTGATTTCTTCGATCTTTCTCTGTTGTATTTATTTGAGAAACAAAGAAAGAGGGGTGAGATGAAAGGAAGGTAGGATACAGAAAGAACGATTTTAGGGAAAAAATGCCAGGAGGTAAAAAGAAGTAAATAAGGAAAATGTACAGCAAGGAAGTGAGAAAAGTATTTGAGTTAAGTGTAAATGAATTATTCTTATTGAAACTAGATTAGAAGTGCATGGTATTGACTGGTTTTTACCGACCCCATAAAGAGACATTTAATGTCAGCATCCACAGTTCATTTTTGTGAGGTTGCAATTAAACAGCTAGGAACTTCCCATTATTGCTTGTATTTAACGTGTCTTTAACGTGAAAAGGAGTCTCCAAGGACACTGCTTACATGAGCCTATCTCCCTATAAAAAAGGCTCCTTGAACTTTGGAGTGATGTAAAGAGTGTTTTACTCCCCCTTGCTCCCATGATTTGGTTGTGTAGCACATAACAGAGTGTAACTTTTGAAGTAAAAGTCACTGTTGTTAAGTCTTTTCTTTTGGACTTTATTCTAAACACTGGTTATTAAGAAAACAAAATAGTCTTAGAAACAGGCAAATTGGTTTTGAACCCTGATTTCTGATACAGCAAATTGGTCTGTTTTACCAACATTTCCTTTAAAAAGGCCAGAATTCATTAAAAAAATATATATATTTAGGAAGTTTACAAGAATTTCCATTCGTAAGAGCAGTTTTACATATAACTACCTTTACATACCCTCATTGAATTTGTTTTGCACTTCTTTCCATTATTTTCAAACATGTCTCAAACGTAAAAATCAGTAGGATTATGTTCAGAATTGGTAGTCCAATGAAGCAAAATGGACGAGTTGACTAAACTTGTATATTATTTGAAAGAGATGTTAAGGAACATTCTTTACATTTACAATGTAATAGTACTTTATCATTGAAGAAATTTGTGTGAGAATATGAGAAGAATTTTCACCCACACTGATGCTCCAAATAAATATTGATATTGATCTATGGTATTAGAAAGAGGGATGTATTTGGATTTTGCATTTTCAAAATGTTGTTGCACAGATAATATAATCATGCCAGACTACGGTAGGTTCTCATGGTGGTCTCAATTTCCTTCTTCTTCTTTAGACTGAGCAAGTAAAACTATAAAGTAATTTAGGAAAGAGGGAAAAAGAAAACAACAAAAATTGTAAGCTTGTAGGTTAGAAGTCCTCTTATTTGAAGGATTGACATGTAAGTCTGAGCTTTGGACTAAGGCTGTCTGTACAATCACTGAAGAAGAAAAGCCATCCAAAATGACAATCTTAGAAATGAAATGACCCTAATGAAATAATCTTTTTGTTGTTGTTGTTGTTGTTTTCTTTAGCTGGATTGAGTTGCTAGAAAGGAAGTGAGAAATGTGTCTCAGTTCCTCAAGTGCAACCTTTATACACTAATAGCTGGTTCTATCTATCTATCATTCTTGTCTATCATTGTTTTCACTGAACAATTTTATGTTGATCTATTTTTCTTCAATTTAATATTAAAAATACACCTGATCAGAAAAACAAATACATTGTAGATTACTACTGCCATTAGCCATAGTTCCATCAGTCTAACTTTGATCCCACTCAAAACAGTGAAATAGCTGATGCAAAGCTTGATAAATAAAGATTTCAACTAGATTGCCTAAAGTAATGCCAATCAGCTGAGGACTGTAGAAAATAGAATGTATTTTATGGAATAAGATATTTTTAATGAGCTTGCAAGTGGGGTTTTATGAAAAATTGACTTTTAGTTCAGCTAATGAACTGAAAAATTATATAGGAAATAGGATCTGATCTAATTTAATTTCTGATATTTGTTTTTATTATACTAAAAATACTGAAATGTACTTTAGGACAACATGAAGCATTTAATTTGATATGAAACTAAACCTCCCAAAATATACAAAGAAAGCTGCCAAGCAGATATTTTAATGAAGTGTTGTAAGTGCTGCGGGTTAGCTCTCAGTGTTCAGAATACCCTCCACCACCCTGTGCTCCTAACCAGCTTTTCCCGGACTGCGGTCAGTGAGCTCTTCTGAAGTGCTGTTATGTTGCCCTCCATTGATGTTTGTCCTAGTTCATACATATACTGATTTGTCAGATCAAAAATCTCAGCCCACTATGCTGAAGATAATTCTTTGGAAAAAAAGAAAAACAACCACACCATAACTACTGGAACACCTTATTTACTCTGAAGTTTGATCTGAGTGCATGCTGAATGATGCAAAAGTAGAATCAGAAAGTTTCAAAACCAATTCCTACAGCACCAAGTTTTCCTTGCCATGGGATCCCAGGGCTGTTGGGGTCATTGATAGTCTAGTCAGTTAGATCTTATCCTACAGGGGAACTGGGAGATGACAAAATATGCATCTGGATCTGAGATGAAGCTGGGATGCAACTCTGAGTCCATCTTACTTAAAAATGAATTGGTTGTTTCATGACATCATTAACTTCACTTGCTGTAAATCAAGCTTATTCTTCTTGGGTAAGTGTATGTACAGATGTATTGAAACTGAGATAATTTTGTTTACTCAACATTTTATTTATATTTTTATTGATGAGAAAGGTTGATAAAGTTAGGTGCAACAGAATTGTTCAAAAGCTTATGCAAATCTGGAAACTTTGGCCACTTATTGATCATAAAATAATGGTAATTGTTTATTTTTAAACAAAACTGGGTGAGAAGTTTTCTTTCCCTTTCTTATTGCAGTCTTTCACTTGGAATTTTGATTATTCTGTAAGCAGCAGAATACTATAATAGCATAAGATTGTTTTTGAAGAAACTATGAATATAATTCACCTGGTAAATATTTTATTATTGTTGTTTCCAGTTACAAATAAATAAATAAATAAATAAATCTCCTAATCATCCTCCACATTAGCATTCATGTGAGTATGTTCATGTGAAGTAATAAGTAATAAGTAATTCCTCCTTTTTCACTTGGAGGAATGTGTTCGTGCCATAATGAATTTTCATAAAAGCCAATACCCTCCCAGGAGATATCATGAAAATCAGAAAATTCTGTTTCTCATCAATATGTATATGTATGTTTGTTTGATAACAAGGTCTTTAGATTTGTGTGATACAGGAGCATGCATTCCTTTGAAAGTCAAGCTAGTATGTGGCCATTATATTATGACTTAGAATGATGGAAAGCAAAAAGGAGAGTTTTGGATATTTGTGCAGAAACTGTTCGGTGATCTTAGTATTGTGGTTTAAAACTAAATGAAAATACAGAGGCTAGATGGATTTAGATACTACAGCATTTTATTCACAGATTATTCAATTTTATGAGTTGCATGGGTTCCCTGTGCCATGAGAGAGATGATGCAGTGTTGGAGAGAAGTGAGACAGGATAGTGTACTGGTTTTCTGAATGACTTCCCTGTTCTACAGGGGAGATTCTGCAGTCCTTCAAGGAAGTCAGGTGGATTTGTAATGCCAGTAGCTGTGGCTGGCTGTGGGGTCCTCAAGACTCTTTTGCACTCCTTGTTGGCCCCACATGCTCCTGTAGGGTAATGTGGTTTCCTTCATAGGAGTCCTCCCAGGAGCTCTTCATGAGCCACAACATTCCCCATGTACATGTCCTTTGCTATAGGGCTAAGTAGAGAATGACTTGCTCGTGATTAATCTGTCCAAATTGTACTGGTGTTTTTTGATTTGCTGTCACTACTGTTGGTGCTCACTGTCCAGACATCTCTTTAGCACTTTTACACTTCTTGATGGTTGACAGATTGCCAACCTACTTACTTGATCACACAAAAACTATTTAAGGTGGATACTGTTATGTGGAATAGGGAATTGACCATACTTTTCTTCTTCTGCATATATAAGCCATTTTCTAAATTTTTCTACAGTTAATGAAACTAAAAGCTGGCTACAGTTCACAGGCTTATATACTAACAGCTATTCTCACCAGGCATAAAACTCACGTTAATTGCTGTATTTAGACATACTGGAAAAGTACTATGTCCAATGCTTCTAGTAGGAAATAAAGCCAGCTAATAAAGATTTTGATTCCCTATATTGCAGCTGCCTACACAAAGGTATTGATATTATTTTTTTTTCACCTATAGCTGGTGTCAGTTCTGCAGTCAGTAAGGCTTCCAATCAGTACAAAGTAAACAGCCTTCTTCCTTGAAGTTTCTAGCGGACCCTTATAGACAGTTGAACCCAAAAAGACCTCAGGTCTGATTTAGCATGGCAATTTCTATGTTCCTGTAGTTACAGATGCAAATTACATTTTGTTACTTCTTTACGCTATTTAGCAAGGGCAAGAAGCTTTATTCTACACTTACACATGCCATTTATGAAAGTGATCGCAGCTAGCAAGGATTCCCACTTTCCTGACAGTAAAAAGCCCATAAATTGTCAACATCTCCTTTCTTCATTATCAGCCTCTTTTTCTTTTTGTCTCTTTTTGCCAGTCTGGATGTATCACCTCTTTCTTCTATGGCTGCACACGGTTACAGTGTGCAACAAGACTTTTTAGTGATATGATTCTCTGTACTTAGGAGTCCGCATAGCTCAGGAAGTTAGGCATCTGCATAGTTTCTGCTTCAAAGGCAAAGTGTAAAGCTCACTTAAAAATTATATTACCCAAATTTGAAAACTTTTCTTCTATCCAGGTTTTTATTTAAAAACAAACAAACAAACAAACAAAAAAGAAGTAAGGAAGAGTGACAGATTATTTATAGAGTACATTGCACAGTCTGGAGGTAAGTTTGAGTTTGAATAAAGACCATGGATTTTCTTAAAGTGTGAGCAGCTTTTTTAATAATGTAAAGGATGAAAGTAATAGTTGTAAAGAGAATGAAAAATAAAGAAGAGTGAAATAAAGCTTCCTCACAAGTAAGACTGAATTTAAACTGCTGTTACTTCAGATATTGAAGGCCAACTAGAGAAAAAACAATTTTCTTTTTTCCCTGATCACTGATGTGGTAAACTTTATAGCTCCATATTTGCACAGCTCACTCTGAAATTTGAGTCATAACACAACTTTTTATCCTAATTGATTACGACCTGTCAAAAATACAGGATGTTTTTTTGTTGCAAATGATAAAATATAAAACTAAAGGGCCTTGAAATATTTAAAACAACAATAGCCTCCAGGAAAAGTGTACTTTTATGTATTCATCTGTGCAAAACTTGAAAGTGGAAGAACTTTTTGTTACTAATTTTGTATCTTACATAGTGCAAGAACCAAGCTGAACTTTTGAAGTCTTTCCGCTCCATCTTCCTTAACTTCATCTTTGAAAATGTAATCTTACTGGAAGGAAGGCATGAAAAGAATGAATTAAGTTGCCATATGGGCTAATCGACCACATACAATTTAATGGATCTTGAAAAAAGTAAATATAGGTTATATCAACAGGGTAGGGCAGTAATGCGGTTTCAAAGATATTTTTGTTCTGTGAAAGATGTAGGAGTTTAAGACAGCCAATCTACTGAACATAATAAGTTTATGATTTTGAAAGTCAAAGGATTTTCAGGTACCTTTTGAATGGTCTATTTTCAATGCCGAATTTAGTGTCCATTCCTTCTTTAGAAAATAGTGTAGACCAACAAAAGGCAAAGTGAGCAATGAAACAGAAAGCCCTGATTATATGTTAACTCATGAGATGTACCAAACTGCCAGATTTAACTTTGAACTATTTATGGTTTGATGCCACAGGCCATTTGCAGCTGGATCGCATTAGATAAATCTTCCAGTTTAGTTTCATCTGAAAGTAATTGTTTGGCTTGTTTTCACATATTCAGATGTGTGCAAAGAGATCCTGCAAGCAGATTATGTACAAATATATATATATACATGTGTGCACACATGTTCACTATGTATAAAGAAAAGTAAACGATTACCCACCTATGTAAATCAATAAACTACTGTAAATAAAATGACTGGAGAACTACTTGGTGAAAAGTGAGTTGAATTGGTAACTTTTTTTTTAAGAAGAATGATGTTATTTTGGAATTAAAAAAAAAAAAAAAAGATAAGGCATGATTTGAGACCTGTGAGTTTTCTTTCATAGAATCATGGTGTCATTAAGGTTAAAAACGACCACTAATATAATCTAGTCCAAATGTCAGCCCATCACCACTATGCTCACTGAACTTTGTAGTGGGAGATTAAGGAATGATTGTCAAATAACAAATATTAGCATGTGATTTCACTGAACAGTATAAATGCGGTAGGATTTTAATTAAATATTTATGTATTTTATTTAAAAATTTCAGAATTATATATTATTTACAGATGTTAGATAGAAGGAAGGGCTTAACAAACACAACTATGGAAATCCAGTGATTGGAAGATAAAGTTGGACCAATTCAAACAAAAAATATAGAAAATTAATAATGGCAAAGGCCAATAACTTCCAAGGACATCTTGCCCATGATATTGAATTCTTAA
Source organism: Oreortyx pictus (assembly GCA_036925125.1). Taxonomy (NCBI): domain Eukaryota; kingdom Metazoa; phylum Chordata; class Aves; order Galliformes; family Odontophoridae; genus Oreortyx; species Oreortyx pictus. Next base: position 159,522,109 of record JAUPFR010000001.1, on the reverse strand, counting down.
CTGTTGCAGTCTTAAAATCCGTATTTTCTTTTAAAAATGAAAATTTCTATAGCTTGTTAATTTTTGTTTAGTGGTTTCTGGAGAAAATCATATGAGATGATTTTAATGACCTTTTAAATCTTTAACGCTATTTTTAAAGAGTGTTAGATTTGTACACTTGCACTCATTAAGGTTACACAGTTTCTATAATTTCCTTAAGAGACTAGAAGGGATCATTGGATCATTTAGCCAGTGTTTTAGAATGGTGAAGTCCATTGAATTCTGCCTGAGGATCTTTTTCATTTCTTTCACACAGGTTATTTCCTAGACCAGAAATGCTTTTTAGAGAGAAGTAATGTTATTTCAAAATACAGAATAAATGACATATATACAATGCAGTCTGCAGTAATGTTGCTTTTGTTTGTTGATCCAACAGCATTCCTCAGTCTAAGATTAAAACTGATTAAAACCATAAAATTTTAAAAGAAGTTTAATTAGGATATATATATATATATATGTATATATATATATTTTTTTTTTTGTTAACTAGAGATTTTAAACAGTGCGCTGAGGCCCTTCAATCTATCACATTCAGAGCTGAGGGTGATAGGAGAATGTCTAAAAGGTTCATTCGCCACAGGAGCTCGGAATAAGCTGAAATGGAAATCTAGTTACACAGAGTACAGGAAGCTCTCACTGTCTGTTACTTTTACTATTTGTCTCAATAAGCTTAAAAGCTCCACAGACACAATTGCATGGACATAAGCAGCATGTTCTGTGGAAATTTAGCTGGAGGACCTTCGCAAGTAATGCAAATAAACTACTGTGAGAGACTGTGCATCTTTCAAACTGTTTCTACTTCAAGGAGGCTACAGCAAGAAAAATGTGATGTTAAGTTAGGCTGCTGCTTGTTCAACAATCATATACTGCTGGGTCTGCATGGCAGAGATTTAGAAACAAAGTTGCTCAGTCACTTATTGCCAAGAGAGGACTGCATCTTCGGAGAGGCTGTCCCTTTCATTTGGAAATTAATCAAACCATAGAATACAATTGGAAATGGAATTTAAGTCATGCAAGTTGAAGCTTTGTGATGCAAGCAAGTTGTGTCAGTTCCCTCTGTGGCTGGTGAACAGGAAGAGTTGCTCTTGAAGGTGAATCACTTTACTTGCCTTGGGTTTGTTTTGGAACTGTATTAATTGATTTCTACCTTATGTAATGAAGAGTTAGGTATTTAGTCTAAATTTCTCACTCAGTCTATTTCAGCCAGTGAAAATAATATATCTAAATGCATTTTCACTAAAATGTATTGGCATAATTCATAAATTCCCCCTGTAGACGTGTGTAAGTAGCTCTTTTTGTAATTCTTGTAGCCTGTACTCTGCAGAATCAAGAGTTATCAGTAATATCACCGATCAACGCTGCGCTTTTTTAGTCCATGGTAAGGAAACAATGTTGGGTCTGTTCCACACAGGAGAATATAAGAGGCCATGAATTGAAGGGGAAGATTGGAAACCTTTCTTTCTTCATGCTTAAACATGCTCTGTACAGCTAAATAACGTACTGTTAATGGTTTATGGGCCGGTTTGGCCTGGTTCAATGGCTGTTGGGGCAGGGGACCCATGGATCCATGTCTCTCCTGGGAAAGGGAATGGGGAAAAGGGAGTGGGAGATGGGCCTAAAAACTGAACAGCAGCAACGATCTGAGGAGGAAAACTAATTTACTAAATAAGATATTGGGTTGCAAAATAATATGGTATAATACAGTATAATTGGAATTGAAGCTAATAAATCAAACAAAATAAGCAAGAGAGAGTGTCCAAAAACTGAAGGCCTTATGCTAACACTGAAGGCAAGACAGCTAGGGAACCTACACTGTTGACCAGCAAAAAAAGGATAAGTCATGGGACTTGTGTGCAGTTTTATCATTCCCTCTGAGTGAAAAATGGGAATGCAAAGTCCTCTGGGGTATGTAGTTCTCTTCCAAGTGCCAGGTAACCAAAAATTCCATGGAAAAGTCCATGGAACTGGAGTATTAACTCTAACTCACAGTGCCTCACATAATGTTATTATATGGAATACCATTAATAAAAATCATAAAACCATGACACATACATAAATCAATTTTCCTGAAAGCCATCTGAAGTCATATAAGGCTTGTTATTCTCCCATTAGCAGTGCATATCTGTAACTAGTGAAGTGTCTGATCAGATCGTTTCCCTTGTTTGGACATGCTCGAAAATCAACATGAATTCAGATATCTATACTGCTTTATTTTGTGGAATATTTCAGATAAATAATACAATATACAGCACACTTGCATCCTGTGAAATAGAAGCTGATCTTCAAGAGCATAGATGGTTCTAGAACCAAGTGAACTTCAATTGGAAATATTAAATTATTTGTTTGATTTCACTTATTGTGAACCATAAGTAAGATTATTGTTACTTTAAAGAAAGGATAATTAATATTATTAAATGAAATATATATTTTTGTTTGAATAGGTCATTTATAAAATTTGCCTAATCATAATTTTTGTTTTGTAATTTAAACTTGGGGATTGTTGATGTGTGCCAGTCTTTAAATTATGTTGCTTGAAATGCCAAGGACGCTAAATGGTTTGGACTGTAATTTCTTCATGTTCAACCAACTTTTCTAAATAGTGAACACAATCCAATGCTTATGTTTTATAATCCCTTACCCCGGTGATATGACCATACACAAAAAATGATTTCTCAATTGAATACAATCAGGAGTGTTGATACCATATGAGTATTGATTAAAATGGTTGCAAAAAATGTTGATAGCAATTGAGAAGGAAAACTACAAGGGCTACTCCAAAAGTAATGCCTTCTATTTTATTATGCTGGCCTAATACATCAGAGGCAAATGTTGGTGTTAAGACAGTAGAGGCTGAAGCTTCCCACTAATACTCTATTATGTTTTGTTGCTGTGCAACAAATGACAACAGAGGGGCAATCTGACAAAATGATGTCTGGAGTAGAAGTATGTATGAAGCAAAGGTATTTAATTGAATTCCTCCATGAGGAAATAAGTGCATGCACTGACATTCACTAAACCTTGCTGAACATTTATGGGGACCAAAGAGTGGATGTGAGCACAGTGATGCAGTGAGTGGTGTGTTTCAGCAGTGGTGACAGCAACAGTGGTACACCTCAACTGGTAAAGACTTATATGAGCACAGCACTCAAGCTCTTGTTCATTGCTGTTGAAAATGCATAGGTACTGATGTTAATTATGTTTAAAAATAGTATTTTGTAGGTGAGAATTTGCACTATCATACAGTGTCATGGTGCTTTTTGTTGTAGTTTCGATGGAAATATGAGGCATTATTTTCAGAGCTGCGTACTTTAAATAAATATAAATAAATACACTGTAAAGGTGATGTAGCACTGGCACAGGCTGCCCAGAGAGGTTATGCAGTCTCCTTCTCTGGAGATGTTCAAGACCTACCTGGACGCCTACCCATGCGACATGGTCTAGGGAGCCTGCTTTGGCAGGAGGGTTGGACTAGATGATCTCTAGAGGTCCCTTCCAACCCCTACAATTCTGTGATTCTGTGAAAATTGTAAATTAAATAATTTAAATTTTAAATAAAATATTAAAGTTAGTTATTTTATAAAAGGAAAAAGTCCTTGATCACATAATTGTTGAAATTTTCTGCTTTCTTTTTTTTTCTGTTCTTTGTTGGAAACAAGATGTTCTTTTCACTCTGATACACACTGAAACAATCTTAGCTCAGTAGCTCAAGAGTGATCCAATTTGAACTGATAGCAATCTTACTACTGGAGTATATATAAGAGTATGTTTCTCTTATCATTATATAAAGCCATAGCCCATGGATCTGAAAACTATCAGACTCAAACTGTTTTTACTTTTTATATTTAAGGACAAAAAGTCTTTTTTAGAATTACTTTACCCACAAAATCTGAAATATGTTTTTGAATTTTTTACACACAATTTTCAGAATGTTTCATTGTCTCGCTTCAGTTAATAGGAGGAAGAGGAGGTTCTTTTGATATATGTGCACCCGACAGCACGATTAAGATGCAACTAGTCAAATGTTAGCCTGACCAGTTTATTACAAATTCTAGCAGCTTAGGGACACCAGGACAGGAAGATGGGCGATAGAGAAAAGATAGGAAATCAAGCAAGAAGTCTTTGTAGAAAACAAGAGAGAGGCACCACTGGGATTCCAATGTAGCACGTAGGTCAGATGCTGATCTCCAGTAGCAATGGGGGTTGTATTGTTCAGCTGACAACTTCTTCCTTTCTGTTTTCTTAATAACAGTACCAACAAGGCCAAAGTGGTCATCTCTTTTTGGAGAGACAGCTCCTGGCATTTGGATCTCTGCAGGAACTCCTTTATTCCCGTCTTCTGGACCTTGCCAGCAGATAAGAGGGAGCAGGGAGACATTAACTTGTATCTTGCCTTCACAGGATACAATGGTATCATAGCCCAGTCTCCCATACCAGTTATTGGGTCACAGGCCAGTTTTTCTGCCAGTAAACACTCCTGAGCACTCTCTTTCCAGGGTAAACACCTCCAAAGAAGTGCTTTCAAATGTAAAAAGGTCCACAAAGTGGTGCAGGCCATGTGACACCCACCACTGGCCTCCTAGATAAGCCAGTCTCATCGAAAAAATGCCTCAGAAAGTAAGCTTTGAGACATGAGAACAAACAATTGTTGTCTTTCACAGTCATTCAGTTTAGTTGTCAATTAATTTTGAAAGAATGTACTTTTCTAGTATTACATAGTAGTCTTAGTCGTATATTGCAAGTACAGTATGTTATAAATCTATGCCCAGTAGGATAGGCCTGATCTGTATTGTAGTTGTAACATAGTAATATGACATCATTGGTCAAGTGGTGAAATGGATGTATTTGAAATTACATTGTATTTACAATGAAATGCAATAAAATTTAAAATTAAGTGGAAGTTTGCTAAAATGATGATGAATATGTATGGAGTATTCTTATATTTCAATCTGTAATGGGATCCTTGCTACCCGAATCGGTCATTTGCACTGAAAAAAAAAAAAAAAGAAAAAAAAGAAAAAGAATCTTTTTTCCTAGGATTCCTTTATCTTCTGCTTTCACTATTTACAGAAATAAAGTTTGAGTAACAATAATGAGTTCTAGGACTACAGAAAACTTGATCAAAAATGGCAGCAGTGTATACTGGATGCCCTTCATTTATTCATTAGAAGAAACCCAGTTTGTGAAGGCATATGTTCTGCAAACTGAGCCCACAACTGCTGGGAGCAATATATACTATCCAAACCTGACAGCATATCACAACAAAACTGTATATATCTCACTAACATGCTGACAAGAATACCAATAAACACAAAAGGGAGGCCAGAATTCTCACTGGCTACTAAGCTCCATTAATTCTGTTGCAGATAGCTTTTCAGCCTTTTGTTTGGATAGAGTAAAAACTTACAACTGCCATATGTATGATAGAGCTCCATCTGTAAATCAAATTTCTGATGTTAGTTTGTTTTCCAGTGCTATACAGAGAGGTTTTAGTGTTCAGTCTGTCAACAGTTTACGGGCTGGTTTGGCCCAGCTCCATGACTAATGGGGAGGGGGGGCTCATGTACCCATGCCCTGGGAAAGGGGAAGGGGAAAAAGGGGAAAGGGGAGTGAGATGAGCCTTAAAACAAAACTACGGTAGCAATCTGAGGAGAAACAAACTAATATACTAAATAAGATATCAGAATGCAAGATAACGCATTATAATATAATTGGAATTGAAGCTAATAAATCAAATAAAATGAGTGTGTCCAAGAAATGAAGGCCTTACTCTAATGCTGAAGATGAGATGGCTGGGGAGCATGGAGACTGCAGAGATGATCAGCAAGGGAAAAAGAGGGGGACGTCTTGTGACCTGAGCAGTTTTATCTTTCCCTCTGAATGGAAATGCAAAGTCTTCTGTTGTATGTAGTTCTACTCTTCCTAGACAGGTATAGCTGGAACTATCAACAATCCATGGAACTGGAACATTAACTCTTTAACTCCCAGTGCTCTACAAGATGTTATGATGCAAAATTCCAATAACAAAAATCACAAAACCATGATACAGTCATTTCTTAAATTTTTCATTCTTACATCTTAATGTATAGTTGGCTTCACTGAAAATGGAACTGTATCCATGTATGCTTAAGAGGAAAAGGTTTGTGTAATCCGTTTGTGTAAAATTATAAATTTTAATCAAATATCATGATCTACTCATTATAAATAATATTTCTTTTCATCTGTGATGAGAAAACAAGTCTGAGGTTTGTGTCTTGTTTCACAGACAGTGTTCAGGCAGGAGTGGATGTTGCCATGATAGATGCTGAAGGCAGATGATAACATTGATATTTAGGACAACATTAGTTGTTACAGAAAAATTGGTTTGAATGTAAAAAGATGAGTAGTTTTGATATAATGCATGATGGTTCCAAATTTTTCATTTGCCTACCTTGGTCTGCTGATACTAAGGGGATTACTTTACTTCAAAGAACAACATATTCTGGAAAATATACTTTAGAAGGCTAAGTTATCTTTAGTGTAGTCTATCAATCAATCCTTTACACAATGAAAAAAGAAAACAAAGCAAACAAACAAACAAAAAAACTTCTGGGATCTAAACATTTAGGTTAAAAAAATTATTAATTTTAAGATACTAATGTCTGTCTTCATCTTTTTCTTTGCAAACTACTCCAAACTCTGGAAGCCTTAAAATAAATGTTAGAGCAGCCCTCGTATGACCTTCTTGATGATATTCACAGCATGCCTCCTTGATATAAAGTTCCAGTTGACAGCATTGTGAATAGAGAAATATAGCTGTAGATTCTGTGTGATTCACATATTACCTTGCAAATGTGCTCACATTTGATTCTAGAAATAGACATTTATATATAATGAGGTAGACCCTGGGAGGCAGCAAATCAGATGAGTTTCCTAAGTGTTTGAAAAAAAGGGTTTACACTTTAAAATTCAACAAACTTTTTGACAAGCAAAGGAAAATGTCCAGATTGTCTCAACATTGAGTATTTTGTTGCCACTTGTCTGAGTGGGAGTTGAATAATGTGTTGGAGAGCTATAAACAGGATGGGATGCAAAAAGCAGAAACCTTCACGTAAAATCCAGAGTGGCCTGTCTGGTTAGGAAGCTGTTTGAAGAGCTAAGGAAGACCATTTGCTCCCAGAGTTGTTACTATGATTGTGGGCTTTTAAGCCCCCTTCATATACCACTTTGGGAAAAATAGAAAAAGAGAGAAAAGAAAAAAAAGCTGTTGTAGCTCTCATTAGATAAGATAGATGTAATGGAATTTGTTTAAGGTACACACAGATTTTGGAAAATAAGCAGAATAGTTTCCTATATTCAGGACAGCCCTCTTAAAGGGAAGGTTGTTTTTTGCCCCAAATCCTTTCATTTCTTATAATACTATTGCTGTATGAAATACAGAACTCATCTTCAAAAGGGCTTTCCATTTACTTAATTCAGATGAGTTTTCATTGTTTAAAGGTGGTGGGTTTTTCCCAACATTTGCCACATTATGTTCCACTGGTCTATACTGCTGCAAAACTGAGGTCGAGGAAAGAATGGGATTAGATCCATTTATGACAGAAGTAATGATGCATAAATTATTTCAAAATTAAAAAAGGAAATATTTTTTTTAAATCAATTGCATTTTTTGTTTTGTGGAAACAATTTTCAGACCATCAGAACTTCTAAGGGAAGCAGGGTGCAGACACCACAAAGGCTCCCCACAGCTGTGTGCTCAGGAAGAATTTTGCTTCTAGAGAGTGTGTAACTTCTTATTATGGAAGAATCCTTTCTTGGAATAGGGATGATAGAGTCATCTGCTTGTTAATAAAAGCATTTATTGTCCACATTGTAATATGATGTGTATTAGAGAATAACTGCCTGAAACCATTATAAAATCTTCATTAGTAGCTCACTGTAGACTGGAAATGAAATCTCATGCTAAAAAGGCTAGGCTTAGTCTGTGTATAAGACTGGTAAGGAAAAAAATGGGTATATTGTTTTCTCCTACTTTTTAGTTTTTGCTTATGCTTGCGATTTGTGGGTAATCAGTGAAGGTGTTAAAACTGTTATGTCCTGGCCCTTTGATTGTCTAAGCAGGAACTTTCCTACTTAACTGCTACTGTGGGAAGCCCTGCTAACATTGATGCTGATCAACACAAATTGCACTACTGTCTCCTGGTCTTAGTTTAAAAATGATAAATTCTTCTTTTTTTTTTTTTTTTTGTCTCTTTTCCCCTCAGTTGATAATTTTTATTGGGAAAATGGAATTACTGTTCATAGCAAGCACAAAATATTTTGCTCATGGTACAGATCATAATAAGAATCCATAAAGCAGAAAGTAAGTCACCTTGAGGTAACTAAAACTCAAATTTAAATTAAAAAAAAAAAATGGCAAGAGCCTACCTAAGAGAAAAGGTAATTAAGCTTTTAGTGAGTCAGCCCTTCTGACACTAAAAGTCTCTAGTTTCCTGCAGTGCCATACACAAGTGCTACTGTAGATCTCTACTGTAGGAAGTTTAGTGCTGCCACTGAAGTCATGTCTTCTTGAGATCCAGAAAATAAATCTGGGCAGTTCTCTCATCACATACAGGGGCTGTGTACAAGGCCTACACCATCTCTAAACAGATGAGCTCCACTTTCCTAGTCTCTTTGTAGGGATCTTTATTTATGACATCAAATATTTGAGATGCTTCCTGTACACTTAGATCTTTAAGCATCCCAGAGGTACAGGAGTTCCTGTGCTTAGCATTTGCTGTTGGCTATCTTTACTTGATGCCCACTCTGAGGAGAGAATCTGACCCTTTGAAATGTCCAGAAGATTATTTTCATGATAACATGCCTGATACAATCCTCCAATTCAACTGGGAATTATATATATGTGCAATAGGATAGGTTGAATGCATTCCTTATGTATGCAAAAACCCTTCAGGTATTCACGGCAGTTTTGGAATTTTAATGATTAAAGGAGCAGGAGGTCATTATGAAAGCAATGAGCAATTGATTTTGCTGATATCTCGTATCAGAAGAGACTAATTTAGAGCCAGTTTTTTCTACATTGCAGTACGGGAGTTGGAGTGATTTGTGCTAAGTAGAGGCCAACTAGAGTTGCAGCTAAGGGGCTTCAAATACTTAAGAAAGTGCAAAAGCTTTTGCTGAGATGCAATTTGATCAGAATGACTTGGCAGCATGGAAAAAAGCAAACTCATATGAGGCTTTGTCCTCACATTTTATATTCCTTAAATACATAATGTCAATCGCTTTACCCCTTGTAAAATTGTCTGGTGCCATACGAGTTAGCTAGAGTCTTTATTTGGTCACAGTCCAGTCAAAATTATTGCCTCCTTTGAACCCTGACAAAACTCTGGCCTCACTGAAATTGCTCAGTTCTTTCCACAGACAACACTGGAAATAGGATTCACATTTTTATGCTTTTAATAAAGCAGTCTGAAAAGGTGTGTCATTGGTTTGTTGTATGAGAAAGATCCGATTCTACATATATTTATAAAATACAAATATTCATGTACTCTTAATTTCACAATTATATAAGCTACTAAAATTAATATTCCCTAGTTCCAGTACTAGTAGTAGTTCTATGTAGGTCACTCCAAAATTAATGCCTTCCATTTATTTCCATGGAAACTACAACAGATGCAAAGAGCACAGTAACAGTATTTGATAGAGCAAATTCTCATCTACAAAGCACTATTTTGTCACCATTAACTGTGCATTTTCACCAGTGAAAAATAAGAGCCTGCATTGGATGCTGCACTTGGAAAAAGTCTTTATGGCCATCCAGAATGCAGTTGGTCTTTTACATTGTGGTCAGAGGGCTGCTTTCAGAGTAGCCCTCATATGTGTGTTTGCGTTTTGTTTTTTTTTCCTGGATGTTTAATCTTGTTTCTTCAAGGTCTCTTAATCTTGCTTGAGTATTAAATTTGAGAAAGTTCAGAGCTTAGTCAGGAAGGGATGGATGAGCCTAATATGAAAATCTCACAGATGGGCCATATGTTCTTTTATTTTGTAGATAATGAGGATGGTATAAGGTCTTTTAGTGTTACAGAGTAAAAAGTAAAATTTCCAGTTGCTTGCTTTTGTCCATGCTAATTTATTTACTCTAATTTTTTTTTCATTAAATCTTCATTTCTGTATGTGGTCTGTACCTGGAAACAGGTCAGGATCAAAACTTATTTTCTTTCTGCTGTCTGTATTCTGTCTATTTTGCATGTTTGAATCTCAAGTCTGAAATGATTTCAGGTTTCAGTGCTGAGGTTTCTGAGTTGCTTAACACACTGAGAATTTTTTGATTTTGTTTGCACAGACTCAGTTAAAATAACCCTTCTATACTGTTACAGAAGAGTTAGTGAAATAGTCCAACTGAGACATCAGTTCCGTAATGCTCTAAGATAGTTTTGCTTGACAAACATGCTCTTGCAAATGGTTCTCATAAGCTGAGTATGTTGATACTCTGCTCAGTGCACACAGATCAGTAGGCAGCAGCTGTAACTGTGCCTTCATTTTTTTATTTTTATTTTTTGAAGTGTGAAGAATGAACGTGTTATAGGGGGAAATATGCCTGAAAATCATAACTGTCATTTTGGATTTTATATCACCCTCAGAGTCTTAAAGTGGTCCCTGAAAAGTTTGAATACTGAAAACTTATTTTAGGGACATATCTGTGCTTCTGTAATTAAAAGCTTACCAAACTTATTCTGAATGACTGTGAAAAGATGTTATTTGGATATCAAGAAATGTTTCTGAGCTGAAATATGACAGATAATCTTATTCCAGAAACAATTTAATCTAAAATTGAATTGAATGTATTTTTGTAAAGCATTGATGTAGGAGTTTAGATTGCATTTCTGTGCTGCTAGCACAAGATTGCTAAAAAATGCTATGGATATTTTCTTCTCAGTGTTATACCGCCTTTTTGGCCACACTATCTCACAACTGCCTATTGTGTAGTAATATGATGTATAAAATTTATGTAGGCTTTAATACCCAATGTTATACTGCAAATTCTTACAAAACAGAGTTGTTAAGAGAAATAACACTTCAGGGGTCTTGCAGCTTAGCATGATCCTTTGATTTCTTTCTGATTATACTTATCTAACTTAAAGCCTGATAATCATGTTTTAGGTAGTATGGAAGAATACGTTACAGTAACATAGAGCACACAATGCAGTAAAATGCACAGTAAATATGCTTATTCCCAAATACTTATCATTAAACAGAGTAAAAGGAACTGAGAGTAAAGTTCAAGAAATAAATACATTACATTACTAAATGAAATTGTATGAAAAACCATCACAAAGGAAAGAAAGAGGAATAAATGGACTTTCTTCGAAGTATGCAAAGGCAAACAAATTCAGTATACAGATTGCCTGCCTGATTATATGTTGACTAAATCCTGTCTGCAATATATTGTAATAAGAGTGTAATGATAACTGTTTATTTAAGCTATAGACTTACAGAACTCAGTAAGACAGCAGTAAAGGAGTTTGCATTTAGAGAATTTTTTGTTTTTATAACAGCCAAATATTAATCAGCAATCGCTCCAAAAGTAGAACGTTCTATTTGTTTCCATGGAAACTGCAATAGATGCAAAGAGCACTATAACACTATTTGGTAGATAATTATCAGCTACAAAACACAGCATAGTCACCACCATTACCTACGCATTTTTACCAGCAGTGAGCAAGAGCCTGCATACTACGCTAGTAAAAACCTGCACCAGTGGAGGTGAACCATTGTTGCTGTCACCTCTGGAGAAGTCTTTGTATGTACAAATGTCACAGCTGGGTGTATGAACCAGTAGGGCAGTTCCTTTATAAAGAACTTTGTCATAATCCAGGAGATATTGCAGTAGTTTGCATTGCCATGCAGTGTGGATTAGATTAAACCATCCTGGTGCTGAGCACATTCCAGACTCAATCTTGCTAAATAAGGTAGTGGGAGGGTTTAAGACTGTTTTTATGGTGCTGAAGATGTCTTTGTTTATAATAACGGGGTTGCCTGTCTAGCTTTTATATTTTTAAACCAAGCATTTCAGGTTTAAAGGCAGATGGCAAAATCGTCAATGAGCTGCAGCGGTTGTGAGTTGGAGAGGCGGCAACTAAAACTGATGCATTCCAAGACCATTTTGGGGTTCACAAATGCAACCTACACTTCTAACTGCACTGATAGATAAACAATATCCCTAGAAGAAATTAGAATGAAAATAACAAGTGACTACTTCACAGTCCATTACTTAATCTGCTGCATGAGGATCATGTATAGTCTCTGCACACTTTAGCAGCTGTATGATCTTCAAAAGTTAGCCTACACACAATAGATTTCAATATCCAGATAAGAAAAAAATGGTGAAGATTATCTGGAAAATTATCAGCTTTACAGAAAATTGGCAAAGAATTTCTGAAAGTAGCAGAACCTGCACACAAGGTTTGTGACTAGGTAAATTTAAGCAGAGTTCAACAGTTTCTGTCCTGAATATCAGCATACATCCAGCTGTCATATTTTGTGCAAAAACAGCAGTTTCAATTTATCCATTAGTGGTTAGATTGTCCTTGTAACCACAGTGAATGTTTAGGAGCAGTATGTTAGCTTTGTTTCTTTTCCAACAATATTGATATCTTCTCTGCATTTGCACAGCAATGTGTAGGAATGCCTGGACCTCTTACTGTAATCACTTGCCTGGAGAACTGGCTAAAAAAGGATCTGGAGCTATTCTCAGAGGCTAACATCAAAGTAATCTCTTTCAGGTGCATCTATGATCTATGGGAAAAGAGATGGATGAGGGGATTCTGTAGACAGTGATTCAGGCAAAGTCCTAAACTGAGTTCTCTTCCTCTGTTTACAGTAAAGAAATCAAGGCAAACTACTTAGTGCCTAGAATTATCTCCTGTTTTTATTTTTGTCAAAATATGAAACTGTTTCTGAAAGCTTTAGTTAGATGTAGGTTCCTGTGCTAGTTTGCACGGCTTGTGCTTTGTCATGATGCTGCTAAGGTAAAATTTCAAATATTCAACTTAGTTAATTAATATGCTGTGAGCCACTGTGGAAATAGCTCTACTTTTGGATTCTGCTCATTGATCGAAAATAATCCGAACTATATGCATGTTGCCAATTCTCTTCATTTCGTAGAATTTTTATTTTGTTTTCATGCTTTTGAATTGATCCTACTTTCCAGTATACACAGAATTTATTTCCAAATTGAAGAGGAATGAGGAGTTGATTATACACAAAAGGATTTCAAGATTCTTTTCCTTGAGCCATTAATGATAATGACTTAAAATGACTTTTTAGAAGTAATTTTATTTGTTCACTTCATGAATGAAACAAATAAATGAAGGAAAGAAACTATTTGCACTGTCATGGCCATGAATTATGCGTTGTTCAAAACAATTTTAGTTGTCAAAGACACAAGACTGTATATAGTTACCTGAGAATTACCTTCTTTCATGTCTCACTGCATTTTCTTAATATAGTGCTTTTTTTTTTTTTTTCCCTGGCTCTGGTTTGTCATTTTGGGTATTTCAGGCAACAAAATTATATATATTAAAGACTAGAAAGACATGTATTAGAGGTCACTACATGGGGACAGTATTATTTTCTCATTTTCTTGCTGTCTTTGATTATCTGGTTATATATATACTAGCTTTTTCCTGTCTATATAATATCCCAAGATACCTTATTAAATCCTGCATTGGGTATTTTCAGCAGCAATGTTAGCCACTTGAGAGTGATGTAATTCCATCCTGACCACTTGGTTGCAAAATCCAAGTTCAATTGTTGACTGGACCTCACTCAGTAACCCAAGAGGCTGGTAGATGTGGCAGACTTACTGAATAGATTTAGAGGAGATTCTTATTTTTTATTTTAGTTTTACATATTTTTTGCATGCCATTAGCATTTGCATAGTCAGGAAATTTATCTTGAGTACTTTTTCTGCAAACTTTAGTCCTACCACATTAGGCGTGTTACAGCTGGCTTCTTATCAGTTGGATGGTGATCAGTTGTGTATAAATTAGCAATTCTGTTGTCACAGTGTCAGCATTGCATTGCTATTTAAAGTAGCTTTGCTTTGACAAGGGAAATGATCCTCTCTTGCAGTTTAGGGGGGAGCAAAAACTGCTTTTAAATTTGAATGATAGATTAAAATAAAAAAGAAGATAAGACTTGTTTGCTACTGTTCATAGTATAGCACCTCAATGCTTTGTGGTTTATCTAGTGTAATAGTTACTGTTTCTTACCTTTAGAAATGTTCAGGTGACATGTAGCATTTTAAATGTTTGTAAGAAAAGATCTCTAATGGAACCTTTGTTTTCATGTTGATCTTCTTGATCTTCATCATCATCTTACTAGGAAAGTGTTGATTCTGAATCCAGAAAATTCAGTAGAACAGTGCTTACTTTTAAACTTTTAAGTCAGTTTGAAAGGGTGCATAGTTCAGTGACTCAGGTAAAACCAGTGCATTAGATAAAAGGAGACTACAGTTAGTTTCATTTTGAACCTAACGTCAGGGTTCCAGTGATACCAAGCATTTGCTTAGTCTAAAAAGACACAAAAGTTTATATATGTAGGTCACTCTGGCCTCATATTTATTTCCATGGAAACTACAACAGATACAAATAGCACAATAACATGATTTGTTAGAGCAAATTCTCAGCTACAAAACACTCTTTTTTGACATACCACCAGTAGCAGAATCACATGGATGAACTGATCAAGACACTCTACATTTCATGGTGTGATAGCTGAGCATAGATGTTTGGAATGTGGTTTGCCTTTTGCGTTGCTGCTGCCACTGTTGAAATGTGCCACCCACTGCCTCACTGTGCTCATGTTCGCTCTTAGGGCTCTGAATGCTCAGCCAGTATCAATGAATGCCTATGGGGGCAAGTTTTACCTCCTGGTCATAGAAACCGTATCTCAGTTTCTTGCTGTAATTAGCTGTAGAAGTCTCAATTATTGGTCCATTTAATCACTTGTTTGGTTTTTTGGTGGTGTTGTTTTGTTAGTTTGTTTTTATGTTTGTTTGTTTCCCCAGAAATAGTGTTCTGATGCTTTTAACCTGGCTTAATATTTCTTTCTCAAGGCTTATTTCTGGAGATATTTTTCCTGTTAAGCTTAATTTTTTTCCCCTTTGGCAAGTGTATGATGATACCAAGTGACTACTGATTGGATAATTCAGTTTTCCTTACTTCAGTCTGCTTTTAAGGAGAATACTGACTTCCAAAATTACATACACAGGCAGTGTGGATTCTTCTATAATTCATGGAACAGTATAAAGTGCAAGAAGAATGTATCAAGGACACTTCATTTCAGAGAAAATATTCATGCACTACCTGCAGAAACAGAGTTCCAGCATAAATCTTTAAATATAACCACTTGTTTTCTTTCAGTTTTTCCTTTTTTTTCTATTTCAAACTGAAACCAGAACCATCCAATTCACTTTAGCTACAGATAGTATGAAAAATAAAAATTTAGTCATATTAGCGTAATGTGACTATACACAGCAGATATACTCATTAATGATTAAAAGTATTATGTGCCAGTTAAGCCTTAGTAAAACTAGCCCCACTAGAGAAATAGTTATACTGAAAGTAAGGGACCAAGAAACTGAGAAAGATTTTAATAGGTGTCTGAAAATGAAGATGTGCCTTTACTATACATGCTTCAAAAAACAGAAAAAAAAACCCATCCATTTCTATTGCATCATTTGTGTATGACGATGCAATATACCCTGGCATATACAATTTGCAGGATGTGTAGAACTGACTAAAACTGTATGAAACCCAAACTTCCCATAGCACACCATCTTCTGATATTTTCCAGCAGTTATTTCTGCATCTCACGATTGCATCTCTGGTAGTGAATCCTCAATATGTTTTTTATTCCTCACTGGCTGCAGATTGCTCAGGCTTCACACAAAAAGATCCAATCTTGAAGTACTTAGATGAAGTTCTTTTGACTGTCAGTAGTATACCGTGACTGACTCATTTCAGATGTTGCCCCATAGAGAAAACAGGACTTATCTACTTCCCTGAAAGTGCAATATAGAAAAGAAACTCTGGGAGCTGTTTGGTGTTTCATTCATTAATTATTTAATTAATTATTTATTTTTAAATAAATTTTGGAGTGATTGAATAGTAGCCAAGAATCTTTGTTTTTAATGCATTCTGTTTTACTTTTACAGTACTTTAAACCCAGCTTTACATCAGTGATTTATTATTTTTTTTATAGTAGTCTGTCACTATGGTTATAACAGAGGGAGCAGATAACAATGCCTTTGCGATAGCTGAGATGTGGTGATTTCTACCACTGAGCTTAGCAAATTCCTGAGCAAAGCGTTTTGAAGTGACAAGACTAGATACAACAAATGCTTTTTTAGACAGATTCTGCTGCATTTTATCTAATTACCCCAAGAGATTTCAACTTTACTATTCTCACATTCCCTCACTCCCAGATCTGTCAGGTATTTAACAAATTGCATTTTGGAACTGATTCTACTCAAGGTCACTAAGATTTCTAACACTGTAATCTATCCTATGTGCAGTAATCTACCTACTCTTCTTTAGCACTTCAGTGTAAAAAGGAAGTCTTCAGCCATACTTTTCTGAGGGGAAAACACAAAACAACAATTTCTTTTTATTTTAAAAAAGCAACTCTTTCCAAAAAAACATACTAACTATTCATGAATCTGGGAAAAAGCAGTATCAAGTATTGCATACTGGTCCTGGGCTAGTGAAATCTGAAAGGAGATTCACTGTTGTCCTCTCTAAATTTATCATCAAGTCATTTATGAAGTTAATTTAATGTGAAATGCTGTTTTCCATTTATTTTCAGCATGTCTTTTGAACAGATGGATTTTAATGGAGAACATTACGTGATTTTAAAAGCAATAAAGAAGCCTAGATTCTTTTAACCTAATTGTAAGCCTTGAACAGAGGCACTCAAATTAATAGGACAGTTGCCTAGCCTCTGTCTAAAGTCAATAGAGAGAAATGGGAAAGACTTGTACTGCTTACTGCAAGTCTGTATCGCTTTACTGAGGTCCTCTTTTCCCACTACTTATCTACACAGCTTAGCACATTTTTCAGTTTAAGCTGTTGAATTAGGTGGGAGAATGTAAGCTTGCTGATTTTCTCACAGGATTTCAAGAGCATGCTGAGAGAGGATCTAGTAAACAAAGAATTCAGTTGCTCTTCAGTTTATCTGAATTCTGATCGCTAGATATTTTCTTTAACTCGGTTTTCTAACTGTAATTTCCTAAATTTAATATGTATTTTAAACTTCTCTAAATAACCTTCATATTTTTTGTCATAGATTACTGCTCTATCACATTTCTGTTTTAGACATCAGAGAACTTAAGTTCAAAGTATTTAAATGGCAAGTTATATCAATCTATTCCTTATATCTTCTTGACTCAATGGATGTTAGGTTGAGGCTGTCAGAAAACCTCGAGTATGCAAAAACCTCCAGAATGCAAATTTTTGAGGCAGAAAGATGTGCATGTATATGTGCCTTTGCTCTGCAGAAAGCAAGGGTATAGCAAGTATTACAAATAGGCAGAAACTACTTGAAGTTCTCTGATTATTTCCAAGCAACCTTTTCTGTGTAAAACCAAGTATGTTTGAAATAGAAAAAAATAATTCAGAAGGAAAAGCCAGGGATAGTAGAAATAAAATTATTTGAATCTCTGTCTCCATCCATATAAGGAGCTCATAATAGGGCCTGCATACATTATTTATTTTGTGGGTCTTTTTCCACATGCTTCAGTTGACATTGGATCATACCAATAGGGTTACAACCAGCGTCCACTGAAGCAAATGAAATTATATATGAAATAATATCCCTTAAATGCAATAAGCTCTGTGTCAGACTTATTGTACATTTTACAGAAGTCTGCACTATATTCTAATAGCTGTCTGAGTCTAATGCCTTTGAGGCAATTGGCTTCTCACTGCTCATATCTTGTCTTATGAAAATGGACAGGAGATTCAGAAATTTCAGAGGGAACGAGTGTTCCTCTTTGTTTGCATAGGGCTTTGTTCTGGTAGACAAACAAGTTCTCCAAATAAGACCCTCAGGTTCAGTTATCAACACTTGTTAGTGCTGGAAGGAATCTCTAGCAGCATTCACATTTCTGTGGTGGAACTCAAAATATTTGAGGGGGATTTGTATTTATTTATATTTTTTGGCTTGGAAGACCAAGTATTTCACTAAATATTTTTGTTCTATTTGTTTTCCCTGTGACTAGAAGTACTTTCTCCTAGCTCATCAGTGGGTACTATAAGAGAGTGTCTGTATACCAGCAATATTTGTAAATCTTATGTATTTGTTGCAAGCTCTCATGTTTTCCAGTTAAGTCATGACAAGCTGTGATATTATTACGTATTATGCTTATTAGAAATAATAGTCCTCATCAAAAGCAAAATGCAGCACAATGCTAGACTGTCATCTACTTTTGTCAGAGTAATAATACTGTTAAGCTTTGCTGCTTACATCACTTTATATGTTAACAGCTGAAATCAGTAAGATTCAAGAGAGGTTTGGCATTCATTTTTCATAATCTTTCTTAAATCTGTTTTTTGTTGTTGTTTGTTTTCTTGCTTTTCTAATCTCCCATTTAACTTAAATAAATAAATAAATAAATAGATTGTAGGATCACTTGTTTACAGGAATAGTCCTCTCGGGTTTACTGCAACTAAGCTTTCAAATATGCTACTAATCATTTTGAAGAAGAGTACCAGACTGTGGTCAGTGTTAAAATTACATCTCTCACTAAGGCATGAAGAAATTCACAACTAAGGATGACGTTTTTAATGCAACATGTATTGTTATTCAGAAAGTACAGAACAATATCTTATTGGCTGTGGGTAGCTTTCCTTCCTTCAGGAAAAACCAATGGGAAAAGTACCCTTAAGCATTATAATTACAATTAAAAAGTTATTAAAAATTGCCACATCTTTATTTTTGTATTTCCGTCACTGTCTTTTTTTTTTTTTTAAAAACAAAGATTCTTTCATTTTGAATCTTAAAAAAATTTGGCTTATTGTCCTCTAATTGATTTTCTATAGATGAACAAATAATTATAAAAAGTATTTCTGATATTTTTGTTAGCATATTTTTTCAGTCTCCACCTCTACTGGTTTAATTGTCAAAAATAGAGGATAATTTAAATTTCTGAATATCTATTTTTGTACTTTCTTCTCTGTCTTTCCTTCCTTCCTTTCTTCCTTCCTTCCTGCCTGCCTGCCTGCCTGCCTGCCTGCCTTTTTAATATGTACAGATCTCATTCTATACTACACTTTGAAGGCTGAGGAGTTTTCAGAACTGTTACTGCAGTCTTCATCATACTCTTAAAATAGCAAAGCAAAACAAAAAAAAATCACACCCAAGCTTTCCCTATGGGTGAGATGTCATAAGGAACTTGCTGACTCCTGACTGATGCAATTTGATGCCCTCCAAATTCAAAGAAGATTTTACAAAGAAATGCCACAATTCATCATGTTAGTGTCTCTGTCAAATACAGAAAAATTAAGGCTTCCTGATCATCTATGTTGCCTTTTCTGTTTCAGTTTATAGATTTATGTCTCTTAGGTTATAAAAGTGGTGTTGTCTCATATTGGAGAAGCTGAGGGACACATAGAGTAATTCACAGCTTTCTAGTGTACAGGTGGATGATGTCAGTGTGCTACAATATAGGAAGGAAAAGTAATAAAAAGTATACTTGTGATGGCAGAAATTTAAGCTTTGTTTTTTTCAAGGCAATAATAAAAATACAACTATATCGTAATCAACTGGTCCCATGTATCATGCAGAAAATAATCTGACAGTCTGTCATGTGAACACTGTTTCTGACATGGCTTTAGGATCCAATCACAGCTTATTTATAAGCTATCATTTTAAATTACTTACTAATAGTTATAATGTGTGTGTTTCCAAATTTTGATATTTTAAAACCCTTTTAAAAACCTTATTAAATAGAGATTAATTTTGGCATGGTATTCAGTAAGAAGTCTCAAATGATAATAATCAAATAGATTAAACCTTGTTTGTGTAACAGCAGTAAATTCAGTAGATATGCTTAGGTATAATGGAGATTCTTAGTAGCTTCACAGCCATGGTAGTAGCTTAAGGAATGTTTTGTATGTGTTTTGTACTAGTGTGAGTGAGAACATGTGAGGTACTAAACAGTAGTAAGTCATAACTGAATTTATTTTGATTGTCATTGGTTTGTTATTTCTGTGTTAACTACAACAGATACAAAGAGCTCAATAACATAATTAAATAGAGCAAATTCTCAGCTACAAAACTGTTTTTCAATATAGTCATCACTAGTAGCTGTGCATTTTCTCAGTCTATGAACAAAAGCTTTCATGCTGCTTTTGTGAAAATCTGCACGGCATTCTGTAATGTGGCTTGGCTTTCATGTTGCAGACACCTCAGCTGAAATGCACCGCCTCACATCCACTTTTTGTGCTCACATCCACTTTTTGGTCTTCTTAAATGTTCAGCAAGCATTAGCGAATGACAATTGGAGCCTGCCATACCACAGACATGCCTACTGCCATACCACAGACATTTGCCTCTGACATTGTGTCCAACATAATAAAATAGAAGGCATTACTTTCAGAGCAGCCCTTGTGTTAGTACTGAGTGGGATTGTTTTCCAATTGTAAGTAATGTTCATTAAATCTATATCTTTACTGAAATCTGGAAAGAAAGTCTGATTTCAGAGTATGAGTTGTTCAGGCAACTCAACATATATTCAATGTTTTTGTCCTATGTACATCTGATCTACATCTCTTGAAATTCTGGCCTTGCATTTGTTTGTCACATCCTCATGTCCAGAAACATAAGATGTGGCAGCTTCCAGTTTTAGATTGATTCACACTTGAAATGGGTTAATGGTGCATACCAACAGATGGTGAGACTTCTGAAGACGAAAGCTGCTTTAGATTCTCTCGTGTCAGTGTGTGACTCCAGAAGACATGGCATGACATGGAGACTTAGATGACTGCAGGAAATTTACAGTAACGTATGGAGGCATGTCTTCTCAAGATTTGGTGGTGGTTTATTTTTTTTGTTTTTATCTTCAAGAAAAATGTTAAAAGATTTGGACTCATTGAACAAAAAAGCTTAAAGTTTAATTTTGAAAGCAAGAATGCATAGTCCTTACCATGCTCAGATTAAGCTGTGTAGTAGTGAGAGAACAAAGATTCTCGAGATATGTTGCCAGCTCTCCACTGCAAAGTAATTGTAAATGCCATAATTCCATGGCCTTTACACCTAGCTGATAGTAAAGCAAGGTAGAAGATGAATGATTCATAATGACCTCAGAATCATATTCCATTTTAAATAGGGATCACTTTATTCTTCTCTTACTTCAAGTATTTAGATGCTGTAGTAGAAAAAATCAACTTAACATACAGAACTGTATTTTTCCTGAGCAGACTGATGAAAATGTATCAAATTATGCTGTCTGCACATGTCAATACTGCTGTTTTTTCAGCTAATGTCAGAGTCAGTTTTGGATCTCCAGGCACTATAGCAATGATGATGGATATGCAGCCTGCTGCTGACCTGAAGTGGGATTGTGATTGCTGTCCCCCTGAACACTGACATACAAAACAAATGTTTTATTCGCAGTATATCTGAATAATGTTGTGTAACAAAGGTAAATGCTTAGAAAGAATAATATTTTTTATTTTCTTCCTGGAAATGGAAGGACTCTAACTGAAATAATTTTGGTGGCGTAAAATTTTAGAATTTAGGTCTTTCAGATCTTAAGTTTGCTAATCCTTTTCCCATACTGATGACCTATCCATCCTGTGTGCTTATACTTCTCTAAATTAACCTATTTTCCGCATATACTCTGAAAAAAATCAAGCAATTTAAAGAGTTAAAAAATCTGGTTCAGCAGCTCCCTGGAAATTATATTCATTTTATTATTTTATTTTACTTATTTTTAATAATGTGCTCAAGTGCTTTACTTGAATATTTAAAGTTCATCGCATGCTTTGCTGAACAATGGCTTGATTACGACTATGAGCGAATATTTTATTAAATATTCAGGATACTGAATTCATTAGTCTTCCTCTACTTTCTCACTCATGCTGTATAGCTTAAGAAAAGTTCTTAATATTTCCTTGAGATAAATATAGCTCTTGATGGTGAAGAAGTGAATTACGTCTAGTTATTGTCTTTACCTAATCAGGAAAGTAACTTTTTATTTTGAAAGAATGATGTCAGTGCCTTAGTTGTTTGGTTTATAGTATCTTGTCTTGTTACTTAAGTGTGTATTAAAGCAAGCTGGAGAGCAAGGGGAAAAGAGGAAATAGTGTGTATGTTCCAGGAATAATTCTTAACATCTTGAGTGACTGTAACTGTCTACTAACTGCTTTTCCTATGTTGTGGTGAACCTCAGGCATTTATGTGCAGTTGCAAGGTATGGCACAGGGCTTTCAGGAATCCTGTGCCCTTCTGCAAGAGGAGAAACTGTGACTAGTAGAGGTTTCCTGGGATATCTCAATGGCAAAATGTACCTCTATTTAGTCCAGTGAACTTGACCTCTAATGCAATGGCCAGGAAGCTCAGAAGTCTTCTTCTCTCCCTCGTGATTTTTTCTGATACCCGCACAGTGATGGGGAGCTGCATCACCCTGACTGCTGGTCTCCTACTTCTCCACTGGCAGTGGGCAGCCGGATT
Source organism: Oreortyx pictus (assembly GCA_036925125.1). Taxonomy (NCBI): domain Eukaryota; kingdom Metazoa; phylum Chordata; class Aves; order Galliformes; family Odontophoridae; genus Oreortyx; species Oreortyx pictus. The sequence goes on along the minus strand of JAUPFR010000001.1, from coordinate 159,499,357 downwards.
TTGTTGGGTGGCAACCCTGCCCATGGCAGTCGAGGTGGAACTAGATGGTCTCATCCAAACCAAGTCATTCTTTGATTCTGTGATTCCTCTGCATCAGTCAAATCTTCCTAGCCGTCTGGTACAAGTCAGGCCTGGTGATATGATCTATCCATCATAGTGACTTCTCTAAAACTGCCTTCTCTAGAAGCATACATAAAGCCTGTTACTTCACTTTGGGATTTTTCTATGGAGAATTAAACAATAATCTGAATTGAGATTCAGCTTTGTAGATTTAGGCTTGCAAGGGAGAACTGCAACAGCATCTAAATTAGTGTATGTATGTTAATATACTTCTGATTTAGTTTTGTGAAACTTTTTTTTTTTAGCTGAACCTGTTATGCCATTATCTTAAGCTGATCAGGAGTGAACTAAAAAGAATGGGGAATATGAAGCGTATTAGTTACATAGAACGTGGAAATTATATTCATAATTAATAGGGTCAATTATTCAATCGCAATTTCTCCTACCAAGTGAAAGGATAGCTATATGATCATAATTATACCAAGAAGCAATCAAGTATTTTGATAAATATTACAGTATAATAAAGCATGGAATGTTTTTTTCCAAATAAAGTACAAGTTGATTTTAGTACATTAAATCTATTTGCTGTAAGTTCAAAGAACATACAGAATAAATGAGATAAAGACAAGAGAGGAAGTATTTAAGCATTCTTAATATCATAGCTATTGTTATAACTATAAGAGGGAGAAAAATCCTTGAGTATATTTAAGTGTTTATGTGTGTGTTTTTTCTTCCAGTAAATTAGCTCAGGGGATTCCATATATACAATTATCTTGATGAAACTTACCATTTTAGATGAGCTTTAGCCATCCTCACAGAGACCTCTATTAAAAAGTCTTTTATAATTTTAATAACATATCATGCAGCTATTTAATGACATTTTGATATCCTAGCTGCTCGTTGTATATTTACTCCCCATTGCTTTTCATAACTCATATTGCCAACAGTGTGTTTTCTGTAAGTCAAACTGTTTCTGTGTGCTATTTTAGAAGAAAATATAAGCATGCCTCACAGTAGAACTTTCTTCAAATATTGAAGTGAAATAGTCTATTGAACATTGATCTTTTAAGATAAGAGAAAATCAACAGTATTGCAACAACCTCATAATAATTGGGGAAATGTGTGAGAACCTTTCAGTAGGTTGACAGATCTATTTGCTCAAAATAGAAGCTATTCTTACAGAAAACTTTGGAATATTTATGCCAACTTCATAAAAGTCTTGCCTTGCCCAGTAATAGTTGTGGTATTGTTGTAACATGTGTCTTTTTAAAAAATAGAGATGTTTTATCATGTATTCCCATATGCCAGTTTTTCTTGCTTCTGCCAGACTTCTTTACTTTGTCTTCTTTCCTTACCTCAGTGTTTGATAATTACTGTAACGTGATCTGTGGTGGGCAGGTCTCTACCAACTAGTGGTCCCTTACAGATCTACCCATGCTGGAGCTGTCCTGACAGTGCTGCCAGGGTAGCTTTGGAATGGGATGTTCTCCATGACATCCCTTTGTGTGAACACCTCTGAAATTCATAGCCTTGATTTCTGACCTGTGAGAGTGCATACCTTCTGAGCAACTTTGGTGGAATTTGGTCTTTCATCTCAGCTTTTTTTGTGCAGCTTTGCGATGCTAGCCATTCATCATTAACTTTGTGAGAGACAGATTTTGCTGGACACTTCCACAAGTGCATGCTGGAAGCAGAGTGGGGCTACCCCCATCTTGCATCAGGGCTTAGAAGTATTACAGTTAGTCTCATAGCCAGAGCAACGCCAGGGAATACACACAGCCCTTCACAGATGGGGCACTGAAGCAGAGATCATGGTCTCACCTGCATGAACTCCAGCCCACAGGGATGAATAGGGTCTGCAAAGGAGCAGTGTAGTGAGACAGCAAATGCAATTTGTCAGTTCTGAGAGCTGCGCTGTGACTCCTGCCCTTGTACTGCTGTGTTTGCATTAATAACATACAAGAGATAAAAAATGGAAAACAACTTAATTTGTAATGTACGGCATTTCTGCATAGTGTCCTAAGAATTCAGTCAAGAAATATGGTGCACATAATCAATATCAGTGTAGTAAGCTGAAAAATGTCACTTGTACTCACATTCTTCTGACACTATTGTCACTGACACAGTGTGGTGCTGAAAAGGAATTCATATTTGAAAGCTTTCGTGTATTCATATGAAGTTAATATTTGGGATATGGCTAATGCTTTCTATCTGAAGATAATAAATATAATAATTGTTTATTGCAACTCAATCTATTAAGTCTTTTCAGTATTGAATTGCAAATCTATTAAAGTTTTTTAATGTGGGGCTCTGCCATGAATGCTATTAGTACATGTTGGTCTTCTGTTGAATAGGCAATCCTATATAAGCTATGAATTTTCTGCTTCATCCTGTGAAATATTAAAAAGCTTTTAACTGTTAAATAGTATTTGTATATGTACAGCATGCAAAGCGTGTCACACTGTGCACTAAACATTTTTTGTAACTAGAATTCTAAAATAAATAATAGATTGGATTGTAAGCCCTTTTGTAGTTCTATTTAGCATAAAGGTTCTGTTCATAAGGAAGAATAATGCTGTACTTTCTGAAGATGAAAGACTAGTAGCACTCTATGTTAACATATTTTTAAAGTACTTCTTTAGAAAACACAGAAGTAAACAAATGGGAATGAACAAAGAAGTTAATTAACCATAGTGTCCCTTTCAGTAATATATCCTTGACAATTCCAAGAAAATACACAGAGATAAAACTGAGATAGCAGCTCATACAATATTTGTCCCAAACTTGCTACTACATTTAATTTAGTCAATGACTTTGACAACTGGTATCTTCACAGATGGAATAAAAAATACATTACTTGATACTCATTCTTTTAAATCTACATTACTGTTATGAATGTTAATCATAGTTCAAGGTTAACCAGTCTCTGTCTGCACAGTAACTGTAGAATGATCTAATATATGAAAAATATTCAATTCTCAGTGATCATCTCTTACCTTTATCTCTCTCATATCTTAAGGCTTAAGTGAGACAGAGTAGAACAAAAGACAATGCAATGCAGTGATTTCAGTATTTAGGATGTCACATTTTTTCTATTCAGTCAAAAACCTGAGCTTTTCTTACAGTGCAGTGGCTGTGGTCACCTTTTCTGATCTGAATAGCTTGAATTGCAAAATCACATTTAATTGGAGAATTCACCCTAGTTATTTGCATACAAACATTCTGTGCTAATAAGCAAATTTTATTCATTCTGGGAATCAGCCATTGTGTTTGAAACTTCTTCCTGTCTTTCATGTCCTATTTTGTTACTGTGTCTTTGCTTATACATGTAGTACCTGTGCATTGCTTCTGAGTGACACTTCTGAGTGTTGCAATTTTCAGTGTTTAAAATGTTCTCAAAATTAAATTATCATCACAATGTGATTTATTTATTTCCAGGTACTTTTGTAATATATTGTCTTGCTAAATGAACACTTCTGAATTTGATAACCTTGATAGGGACCTTTACTGATTATACAGTAGCTCTGTGAAAGAAGATGCATATGGAATGCTTTATCTATAGCTGGAGCTGCTGCTTCAGCTATCAAACTAATGGAACCGTAATGGAACACTTACTAGCAAAATTAATGGGCTGCATTCTTTTCTTTGTCACTAGATCTGTATGGCTCCATTAGGTCTGATTCGTTCGGGGATGAGAGGAAAGAATGATGAAGATGCTAGTATTTTGCTGTGTAGCTGAAAGGAATCTATCACTTCATGTTTTTAAATTCATGAGCTACTTAGCATCTTGTTTTGCTAACCTTCAGCAAGCTGATGTAAGTTAAAGAAAGTCTGTTTTGGTGTGGTTTTATTTACAAAATAATTTATTTATTTATTTCTGTGATTCTTTCATGAAAGGAGGTTGAGGATATTTGTTTCTTCTGCTATTGTTCATTATCCCAGGTACTTCTACTAGAGGAAGTGGTTTCTCTGGGATTTTACTATAATCCAGTGGAATTTGTTTTTATTGAGCCTTATTTCCCGCTACTGCACTTGATAGTAGTACTTTCAAAGTTCAGCCATGTACGGAAAATGAAGTATAATAGCAATCATGTTTACCTTCTATTAAAGTATGGATTTTCTGAGGAGACTATTTTACTAGGAGAATTCTCGGTGAGACAGTTTTACACCTACAGTCTAATATCAAAACCTGGTATAACGACCTTTCTGAAGGACAAGCAATCTAACTTGACACAGATATCTTTACCATATTATATATCTTCGTTAGTATTATAGCTGAAATACTGTATAGTTGCCAAGGTATTTTAATCCTGAGGTTTTCTTTGAGACTTTTTTAATTCAAGAACTTTTTTCTCTTCATCTCATTAACCATGTCTCTTTGGAGACTACAAGAACAATTTAGTGAGAATGTAGTACTTCAGAGAATAGAAAGCATAATTTGAAACACTAACTGTGATCAATTATAATTTATTTTTGGTTTGAGTAAGCTTCAGTTTTTGTTTTTGTTCAGGGATTTTGGAAGGCCTGAGGAATACTGCTAGAACAACCTTTGAGAGTAAAGCAAAAGTGACTCTTCAAAAACAGAGGCTGATATGTGCCTCAAACGCTGTGATTTTTGAGCTTTCTCTCCAGTATATTATCACCTGTGGTGGTTATAATTTAGTGTACTTTCTATCTATTGTTCTCTTATAGATTTAAAGGATTTGCACAGTTTAAACATTTAGTAATTAATGGGACCAGGAGACAAAATACAAATTTGTATTGAAATGTTCCTAGTCGTAAGCATTATGAGACAAGATCATTTGAAAAAAGAAGACTCAGAGGGGATCTTATCTGCATCTATAAATATCTAAAATGCAGGAGACAAAGGGACAAGGCTGGACTCTTCTCAGCAGTGTGTGGTTAGATCTTAATATAGAATAAGATTCTACTATTTAGATTGCTGATATCTCTTGGTCATATTCATAAATGAAATACGTTCCTCAGGGTTGTCGCATGGAAAGGGTTAATTTTCTTACAGTTAAATAGTATTTCAAGGGGCTAAACTTACTTTCCTAAGCGAGTAAATAATGTCTGTAAAGGAATTGCCAAATCTCTCCTTTAATAGATTATTTCAGTATTTCACTGTTGTGACAGAAAGTGTAGCCTCTCTGTTTACCCTCTGTCCACTTCTAACCTTGATGAGGATAAATCCATTAACAGGGGCAGGTTATTCTCTGCGAATGATTGTGTTCTTCCTCAGTGAAATTCATGGCTGCTGTAGTAACTACAGAATAATAATAGGCAATGGACAAAAGTTATTATGGTTCTTTGCAGAAGTCAGACAGGAAGGTGCTTTAAAAGTGAGCTTTTAAGTTATTTTAAAAGCAGCCCCATAGCATCAGTGTCATTTGTTATTTAGTAAAGACTTCCATAACCCTACAATATCCATTTTTCCTTTTTAGCACTAGTCATGTTGTCCTCTAAATCAGGTTTATGGGAAGGATATTTCTTTATTAGTTTCAAGTCAGATGATGGTCAGTAGAAGTATTCCTCTGGGCAAAATTATTCCCTGTCTGAGCTTCAAACAAGTTTTGATCCATTTATTATCTTCTCAGTCTGTGTGCAGGCCTCCTACTGACATCAGTAACAAGCAGTGCACTGAGGAAAACACAGAGCTTTGAAAATGAGATGTTATTTGTGTTGGAGAAGAGTATTTAACATTTATCTCTGTACTAATGCTGTCACTTTTTATATGCAGAAGTGATGTTTGCAGTAGTTTTATATTTTGGCACCAGCCTGTAATGTGTGTGCCATCATGCTGTATATTCAGAGGACTAATCCCCACAGTAATTTTGCATTTGCAGACCACTTTACGGAGTAATTAAGATAAAGGATATTTTGAATTCTATAAATATCAAACAACTTACACAGAAGTATGTCAAGATTTAAAAAAATGTATATGGCTAAATCCAACCAAAAAGGAGTTGTCACTTATCAGCCTGGGCATATATTGTCGTTTGCTTAAGGGCAGGAAAAAGAGGCAATGGATCAGGTAAATAAATGATCCTTGCAAGGGATCAAGCAAACAAAATATAATGCTAAACTGCAGTTTCAGTGATCTACTTCAGATTCTTTTAGATATTGTGGGTTATTAGGTAGCCAAATTATATTCAAGTAATTCAGCACCTGCTTCATCAAACTACAGAATATGGAATTAGATATAGACCACTTCAGCTTCACTGATTTAATTATGTAGTAGAGAGAGAATGGTGAATATACGTTAATCCTATGAAATGAAATCAAGAAAATTAGCTGAAGATATTCCTAGGGGGCTATTTGGTGTCCATTTGCATAAAATGCTGAATTGCCTGCTTATTGAAATCACTTTATTTTTTGTGATGAGAAATAGAATGGGATTGGAAAGTGAGTTTTCATAAAAACTTTAGCATGAATGTACAGGTACAAACCAGAAATTCATTTGAATTCTGAATTGAAATCTGAAGGTACAGTGTCAAGAGGATGGAGCCAGACTCTTTACAGTGGTGCCCAGTGATAGGATGAGAGCCAACGGGCACAAACTGAAACATAGGAAATGCCATGTGAACAAGAGAAAAAAAATGACATACTGTGAGGGTGATGGAGCACAAGCACATGTTGCTCAGATAGGCTGTGGAGTCTCTTGGAGATATGCAAAAGCTTCCTGGACACAGTCCTGGCTAATGTGCCTTAGGGAAACATGCTTGTGCAGTGAGGTTGAACTAGGTGATCTCCAGAGGTTCCTTCTAATATCAACCATTCTGTGATTATGTGATTTGTAAAGCAAAACTATTGAAATAACACATTAATAGATATTAAGACATAAAATATTTACAAAACATATGAATGATATGTAAGTAATTCTAGAAGTTAAAAAAAAAAAAAAAAACTTTGATTTTTAAATGTATTTCCAATTATTCTGGCAGAAGTGCATTTTCATCCTGATGAAATATTTATAGTTTAGAGTAGTTTCCATTTTTGGCTGGAGACAAAATCACAGAATTATTGTAGGAGTTGGAAGGGACCTCTATAGATCATCCAGTCCATCCCCCAATGGAATTTCCAAATGGAATTTGGAAAGGCAGTGGTAAAGTACAGAATGCTTGAGAAAAGCCAGCATCATGGTGTGGTTAGTACAGCTCAAACCTGAGACACAGGTTCTGTTTAAATTATTCAGAATAGATAGTTTAACCTTTTTCTGCCATGCCTAGCATAAGTAATCACCACTAATATTCAGAGGATTATAAAGTACCTCATCTGTTTTGACCAACTGCTGCTTTGTGAACCTGAAAAAGCAGTCCTAGTTCATGTTTGTTATAAACCACACAGTTCAATTTTTCCGAGTTTCACAAAATGTTTTATCAAATTAAAAAAAAAAAAGAAAAAACTGTTCGTGAAGCAGTATTTTTTCTTTCATTACATGCAAGAGATATTCTTCATGCATGCAAAGTTCTCTGTTTTGTATTGTCTCATTGTTCTAACAAATCAACATGTGCTTTATACCTCCTAGACTTCATTTAATTTTCAGTTTTTTAATACTATGCATTACATTTTGGGTGCAGGTTTCTCTTGGACTTCTACATGCTCGTGCTACACATATCCTCTGGCCTCCAAAACGCTGGCAGAAGTTACAACCAATGCTTCCCCCAGAGCGCAAACCTCTCCAGAGAGAGCAAGAGTGACCTAAACATTTAGGTGGAAAAACAAGGAGTGAAGTTTTACCAGCAAGAGATGCCATGGTTTTATCATCAACTGTAAAAGCTTTGCCAAGGGTGCTTCAATATCCAAGTACCTTATCAGCAAATAAATGCAATATCTCCATTTTAAAATGTCACCTTAAGTGTAAAGTGTTTGTTTCTTTGCTTTTTATTCTCAAGCACATTTGGTTTGAAATAGTTACACATTTGCTGTAATTGAATGTTCAATCTACAGTGTTTGTGTTATTATGTCTGTACCTGTGCTTCTCTGAATAAGAAATTATTAAAAACTTTAATAAAATATTTTAAACTTTTACATGTAGCTTGTTTCTTTAATAGCTGAACAGATTGTTCATTGTTGTTGTTGATTGCGTATGAAAAATACACATTTACACATAATATACTTGGGCTTCTATAATTTATAGTACTGAATAATCAGTATTTCTGTTGCTAAAAAGTTAATCATATATGCTATAACATTTTTTCAGAAAGCTAATAAGATTTTTTTTCTTTTAATGAAGCTTGTGTTTATCACTGAACTGAGTAAATTTTACTTATTTTCAATGTCTCCTTTGGGACTTCTTTTATAAACATTCCTTGTATATCTTGCTGAAGTAGATATTTAGACAAAATATGTACCAATCTTACTGCAGTACATGAATGTAACGCTTCATTCACTTCTCAGGTATAGTAAATCACTATTAATATTGAGTGCCACATTTTGTTAAAAATGTGTAATGAGTACTATACAATTCAAAATATAAATACATTAATGTAAATACCTTCTTTGAATGTGCACTGAAACATCTACAAACATGATGAAAACATGAAAAATGACATATTTTCAGTTGCAGATTAACGAGACAGCTTACTTTCATATTTGTTGAATTTTACTTCAGAAAGGATAGTACTTAAAAAATATAATGTCACACAAAAATTCTTTAAAAGTTTCAGCTACAATCTTGCAATTAACAGAAATTCAGTCAAGATGAAAATAAACCATGTTTCTTTGAAGCCTCATATCTAATTGTGTATTAGTTAGATTATAGGTGCAATCATAGTGAAAATGCTCTATTTCTGTCCAATCTTTTTAAAACTTTTAAATTTTCCCCTAATACTTAGCACTGATGAGATCTTACCTTGAATACTGTGCTCAGTTTTGGTTTCCTCACTATGAGAAAGGCTTTGAAGTGTGTGTAAAGAAAGGCAAAGAAGCTTCTGAAGGGTCAGGAGCACAAATCTTATGAGGAGTGGCTGAAGGAACTGGGACTGTTTAGTCTGGAGAAGAGGATGATCAGGGGGGACCTTAGTGCTACATCTAACTGAAAGGAGGATGTAGCGAGGTGGAGTTAAGCCTCTTCTCTGAGGTAAATAGCGATAGGGCTAGAGGTAATGGCCTTAACTTGCAGCAGGAGACCAGGGGAGGTTCAGAGTGGATAAAAAAAAATTTCTTCATGGAGTGGATTGTGAATCAGTGGAACAGACTGCTGGGGATGTGGTAGTGTCTCTGCTTTGTGTACCACTTTCTTGTAAGTAGTACAGAAGAATAAACTTGATGCCGGCAAAAGAAACCGTTTTGCTACACATTAGCAGCAAATTAACGTGCATGACATTTTACATCATCACATAAGTAGCTGAGTGGAAATTGCTCAGTCAAATCATAAGCTGAACATATTACTGACTTGAGAAAGATTATTTGTTATCCAGAGCATGAAGAACAGACCGTATTACCAAAAAGCAGAAAAAAGCCAAGCAGCAGCAGTAGTAACATACAGCCATATTTTAAAGGGTATTACAGATACATTATTTTCAATCTCCAGATGTGAAACATCTGTCCTGGCACTAATTAAATCTCTGGTAAAAGTTTCCTGGACTCGGATTATGAAGTATATATCTATGTCAGCATCGTTCCTCTTTAACTACAGACTTTCTGGTGTTTTGGTGCTTGCTCACGTCTGCAGCACAATAGGAAACAAGCTTCATAGGGTGCCTGTATGAATTAGGAAATAAGTCGATATGACATTTTAAATCATTTTTCTTTTTTTTTTTTTTCTCTCTCTTTAAGAAGACGTGTAAATACCCTAGCTAATAAGGAATACATAGAATTGCATCTGCCTCTAAATTCCGGATCGCACTTGTAGACCTAGGAATAGTTCATGGAGTTCCTCCATTAAAGATTACAAAGATTCCAGGGGTAGATTTTTATGTGTCAAGTTAGTGACTATGGTCAACATACAATAGTATCTAATGTTTAGGAGGCTTAGTCAGTGAAACAGACTGGCATCTGGGCCATCTGCGCTGGCTAAAAGGTGCATGGAAAGACTCTGGAGTTCCAGAGGCAAAATGGGCAAGCTGAAAAGGGCAGCATTTAATCACCGTGTTTAAGATGATGGAGACATGATTGAAAACAATCCTGCAACAAACTGAGGCTGGAATGGTTCCATGGGGGAATCTATCACCTGTGACCATACTCTGGAGACTTTATTTAATTTAATCATACATCTTGAGAGAAATGTGCTTAGATTATCTTCTAGCTGAATGGCTAATATATTCACCTACAAAATATTGATGTTCAAATACAAGGTTTTCCTCAATCTGAAAGCTTCCACCAATCAGATAACATGCTACAATTAAATGTGTGGCTTGGTAGATGAGGAAAGAGCAGGATTCAGGGAAATACAAAAAACTGTGAGGAACAAAATGATGGAGAAAAGCTGAAATACTTCTTTTCACAGAGCTCTCACCAACAGAATCTCTTAACTCTTGACCAAGATAAGATATAAATCTTTTTTTAAGAATATCCACAATGGGAAACAGAATTTCTGTAAATGCCTGGCAGAATCTAAAATAGCATTACCTAACACCTCCAAGAAAGGTCAGCCAATTTTTAGCATTTTATTTTCAGAGAAAAGAAGGCTGTGAAGTCTTCAAAGGGAAAGTACAATTATGTCTAAAAATAGAAACAAGGTGAAATTTGAAATAGAGAAGCTCGCAAACACTGACAAAAATTATGAGTAAGATGGAAACCTCATTTTTTAGGCTTTAAACAAAAAGCCTTTTACTTTATCTCAGCAGCTATTAAGATTTTTTTTTCTTCCTGCCTGACCTGTAAAATGATGCAGGGTAAATGGAAATGCAGTGCTGTGATCTTTTAAACAGTTCTTCATGAAAACACTGTGTGGTAAGGGAATTATCTTCTCAAACTGTTACAGTTCAAAAGAGAGATCCTTCCTGTGCCTAAAGTTTGGAAAATATCTGGGGTAGAAGACATTTCTCTACTATCTCTTTTTTCCCCTATGCTTTTTCATCAGTATCAGGTATCAATTGACATAACACTAAGAGTAAACAGCAGTGATATTTTTGATTATAAATGTGTCTGTTTTATTTTCTTTAAGATGACAATAATTGTTCCTAGGAGATAGTTCTTCCCTTCAAGAAGAAAATACCTCAGAATTCGTGGTAGGATCCAGAATCAAATGGAAATTTTAGGGCTATTTGTGAAAAATGAACGTCAAATCCTCAATAGAACTTTCAAGCCCAGATTCACTTCAGGCGACTAACTGAAGGATGTCAGGCTATAAGAATAGTCAGTGCCCTGCTGAATTGATTTTTGTAAGCAGGTCCCTACAGAGAATCCACAGGAGAAGTGAGTTGGGCCCTAAAATGTCTCAGTTTTTTTCCAGTGAGTCAAAAAGAACTTTTGATGGCTTCAGTTAAGTTCCATGGGAACTTAATTGCCTTGATTTTTAAATTATTTGGTTCTTTGTACAGCAGATCATCATAATATATGTATATATATATATATATCAAAATCAAGGCCAAATTATCTCCTAGTTTTGCTTGAATTTTGTTGCACAGATTAATCTTGAACTTCCCTTGGATTCCACAAAGTGACATAGTTGAAGGTTTCTCCAAGTGATGATTTCTTTCTTGACGGATTGTTCATAGCTGGAGAGCACTCAGGCCGGTAATGACTTAAAGATATAAAAAAAAATGGCTACAAAATCTAATGTCTATTTATTCACAGAAGTATAGAAGTTTTAGACATTTTTCTTTAACTTTCATAGATCAAATTGTTTTAAAATTGTGTTCATTGCACAAGGAAAACATCTGAATAAACACTACAGGTAAATAAAATTGTTTACATTTCAGACAACTTATCTTTTGTGTTAGCTCTGTTGTGGACTGATGGTAGACTATCACTAAGAGATCTCATTCATATTGCATACTCTAAAAATAAGTACGTGTTTCATGTGAACAAATGGAAGAAGGTGTACTTTTACTATTTCTTAAATGTTCACACAAAAATTTTCAAAAGTTTTATTCTAGGTCTTAGCAAGTATGTCCAAAATTAATTATACATGGAAGCATTGTCTTTTTTTAGCCACACTCAGCACAGTAGTACCTAGAAAGTTCATCAGATAGTAAGAATTTTTGTTCACCGTCTACAGTTGGTTTAACTTATTTGGATCACATTATAGCACAATTCCAAATCCAAGTCTGACACTGAGTCCTCAATAACTTCATCCCAAGCATGGAATGACCTGTTTTTCAGGGGTTGATTTTTTAGTTCTTTAAAAAGCAGCTCTTACTACTTTTAAGGCATCTTAACTCAGCATGCTTAATTTGCTCAATCAGTACTCACTACTGAATATCACTGCAAAGGTATGATACTAAGTTTGAGCACTTATGCTTTTTTGTAAATTGATTTTTTAATAAAGAGAATGATTTACTCTGATGTATTTGAAACAGATCCTTCTAAGAGGCAGGATTGAAGTTGTTGAAAAACACTGAAAACTTCTGATGGGATTTTCTAATAATACTTTGATGACTTAAATGCACAAGTTCATTGAAAAACAGTGGAACTTTCTAACTTAAATGTTCTGGGATAAATCCAAACAGTGAATTAGCCATCTAGCAGTCAGCACAAATGCTTTACTCTATCATTTTGGCCAGTGAGTGTAATTTTTCTTGTGTATTTGTTTTCTCGTTCTCTCTTTTTTTCATACACATAAACACACTCATGCACGGATGTTACTTAATCCTGTAGTTATCTAAGGTATTTCAGATGCTGTGCTACCTCTTTAGGAACTTAATATCTTCAATCTAAATGTCTAGGCTCTATATATGATAAATAAAAATTAGCTATGGAATAATGATATTTTATTGTGCTGAACAGTCCAAACAGTCCAAAGATAGGAAAGTTAGTCCCTAAGATGCATCAACACTAGTAAATTAGAGATGCCTGTGAAGCATCTCTGGCATGGTTTTGTCTCAGGGCAACTTTTATTAACACTTATTCACACAGCTCCTAGAGTTCATGAGTTTATGTCGGCCTGTGGCCATTCTTATAGATAGTTTGAGAATAATAACTAATTTAACAGTGTGAATATGGACCATTGGTATCAATGGATGGACCTAGACTCACTTCATTTACCTGTGTAGATTTAACATAAAGGAGACAGTAGCCATTGTTCTTTTGAGACTTAGACATGACTGTTTTCATTGCCTCATATATTTTATTTCCCTTGTGCAGTTATTTTCTGTGCTTTTTATTCATACTCCTGTTTTCCTTTGTTAGACTTCATCTAGATTACAGAAAAGACAGTATCTACTCCACATGAAGGATATGAATATATATGGCCCCAGAAAACTTTTATCTTTTTGCATGTTAGCATAAATAATCTAGATGATTGGAGCATTTGATTTTAACTTCTTACCACCCGTTTTTGTTCTTGCAATACTTTTTTGTTCTACCATTTAGTAAAAATCTCTTTTTCCTGAGAATTTTCTTAGTTTCTGCACTATTATATATCACTACAGAATATTTTTGCTTATTTTCCCCAAGCCTCAAAGACATTGTCCTTACTTTTCCTTCACAATTTCCTTTGAAAAAGTGTTTCCTCAGGTTTACGGAGACAAAGCCTCTTCTGCACTCTGATGTACACATTCTCAGGTTTTGTCCACCTGCTGGGAGTCTAACCCTCCATCCTTAAGGGATATTCTTCTCTTTTCTCTTCCATGGGGAATTGAAGTTTAAAAAAGCAAAAACCAACCTGGACATTTCTTCAGAGAGGATGAATTCAAGTGTTTTCAATGCAAGGTGACCTCTGCCTACTATTGCCTTTGTACTTTGAACTCTGCTGCCCATTTCCACAAAAGGCAAGTCTCTCTGCAGCTTTCCTCATCAGCATTGTCATCCAAAGCCTTGAAATATGAGCTGGAGGTCTTTGTAGTGTTGCTTTAAAATCAGTAAATATGATGGAAATTGATACACTATTTATATCACTATGCATTTATGGATGGTAAAGATAAAAAAGAGCCTCGGCCAAGGGAGCAATTCTGCATTTTTCTTGAGGTTCCTGGTGAAACATGCAAGCTTGCTGCTTGTTCGGCTCATTCATTGGTAAATTACACTGTTTGCCTCTTCTTTACTTGAAGACTATGTGCTTGATATTTCTCTGATATTTCTTGGCATTTCAATTTATTACATAGTATTTTTTAAAACTTACAGTGTATATTAACATATGTATATATATTTGGTGTTTGAAACATAAACATTTTTTTCAGAATGGAAATATATGTGTAGTTTGAAGTAGCATACAGATTTAAACTCTTTCATTAGGACTGGAAAGTTTAAAATTATTGGCTATTAATTAAGAAAGCACATTTGTTACTGATGCTACTCCAGCTCTTCAAACATCATCCAATTAACTAAATAGAGGAAACTGAACTAATAAGCACTGCTTATTTAGAATGATCTAACCCTAAGACCACAGATAGTTTCAAATACCCTTATTTCTCCTTTTTATCTACATGGATGAATGATATCTATATGAATAAAACTAATTGGTTACCAAGGGAAAGACTACACTGTTATGTTGCAGTCAAAACTGATGGGCCTCATCGAAGGTTTATCATTTTACAAGAGCTGCCAATGCTTGAACAGGAGAATAATTCCTTTAATTAATTCAGATGGGTGGTATTTTATTTAGAGAGAAAGAGCTGCAATAATAATGAAGATTAGCTTTCTTTTCCTGACATGAAAAAAAAAAAAATAAAGATATTTATAACAACTAACGCATCTTCTGATTTACTTTCAAAATTGAGTTTATGGAGAGCATTCACAGAATTGTATTGTTGGGGTTGGAAGGGACCTCTAGAGATCATCTAGTCCAACCAGTGTTATAGTGTTGTAAGTACTTCTGTTTTGCATATTCAAGAAATCATTTCTCCATGGCTGCAATATATGAAGCAAACAAGAATTCATGCTTTCTTCTGAGTTTCATTTAGAAACTCCTATGTCTATATCCCCAAGGGAGCTACTTAATAGAAATTTCATATATTTATGTCTTGTTTAATATTATAAAAAAGTCGTGGTGCTATAAATGCAGAAACATTTAGATAAATAATCTAAATGCTCCCTACTTATTTAGTGAACATCACAGCTGCCTCACTCCCTTATGCTGCAATGTTATGAGGAAGAAAAATGGCAGTGCTGGAGGAACGGGCTGGCGGAGATGCTTCAAGAAATGTAAAACTGTTTCAAGCTGGAATGATAAGTGAAGCTACATCTCCTTGTAAAAACAAAGCAAAACAAACTAAAACAGTTCAGCAAACAGGGCCTTGCTGAACCTGGGCCTGTGCTTGGTGTTGGGCTCTGCCACCAAGTCCTCTGCCCCTGCTGTCAGCTAGCAACTCCTCCCACCCACCCCTGGATACGTGAGGGCAGTGCATAACGTGCTGGGAGGGCTCATATGTTCTAGTACTGTAGTTTATTTGTTGGCAAAAGTATTAACACATTGCCAGAGCAATGAAGACTGTGTATGAGAGGATTTTTTTCACTGTCCTCATTTTGGCTTACTGCTATCTCATCATTACCCATGTACAGCGTCTCATTTTTGCTTTTTCCATTTACCATATCTGTTCTGTAATCTTATCTGCCTGTAACCTCTGACAGTAATTATCTATATATCACGTAAACTAGAGAAAAAGTGTTAATATTTTATGCTTTATTCACATTGTCCCTCCAACTATTCATTTTTCATATTAAACAATAATTTTGGAAAATATATGTTTGGTCTTCTCAACCAAATTCGTGTACTTACAGAGTAAGTTCACTGGTTACAGAAAGCCTCAAGTCAGTGCTGAACTTTAAACTTTACCATGGCACTTTGAGAATGACAGGGGAATTCACACAGCCACCCTAGTTCCATCCTGGTGGAATGCACATTTACATTTTCCAATACCAATGCTTTTGCAAAACCTTACAGTGTGCACTGGATATGATTTTAAATTTGGATATTGCAGTATTGATGACAATGAAGTCCCAGTTGCACCTGTACAAGAATAACTCTGTGCACCTTAAGACTGACTAGTAAGATTGAGGATAATTATTCCTCATCTGACCTTATCATTCCAGCTGAGGAAACAATCAGGATTAAACAAATAATGTTATCCCAGTCTGCTCATTTGCAACGATTCTGATAAACACCTTGAATTGTAGCCTTACTCTTGCAATGAAATCTTCTGAAGTTTATTTAGAAAGGAAAGATCGTTTTCCAAACTCAAATCAAAATATTTAAACTCTCTTGACATGTTATCTAATTGTTTTTGTAAAAGTGGAAACTCATATAATCAATGGTACAATTTTAATGTAAGGAAATATAACTTATATTCTTGTTTCAGTCTTTGAGATTTATTCTGATCCTTCTTGAATCTTTTCCCTAGAGCAAATGTTGTCTGGTGTTATTTTTTTCTTTTTTTATATCTTAGATTTGATGGAAATGACTTAAACAGCAGTTACTGGGAACTCAAGTGCAACTTGCATGATCAACTATTACGCATGCTGGCAATCGCATAGTTCATTAGTGTAAGTTAACAATATTTACATACACAGTGTTCCCTTGCTCAGGATGCACTAGGATATTTCCTGGCACAGAACATTTTAAATACAAATTTTCTGAAAACTATAGGCAAACCTTTCTTATGAAAAGATATTTTCTGTTCAGTTTGTTTGCTTTATTATTTCAGTCAGATTTTCACATTCTTAATTACTCTGAACAATTAAATTTTCCTCAGAGATTTGTGCTGATATTTAGAACTGCCTATTTACTAGAAAAATTTTCTGTGAAAGTCAGTACCTATGAAATGTTACAAACAAACCTAATTTGTTTGTATATTGTTCAGCTGAGGAAATGAGTGGGGTTCTTCAAGAAACAGTGTAGTGATTTCTTTCTTATTCTTTTAAAATAATAGAATTAATTCAGTAACTCTAAAAGTTAAATGCAATAATATACAAATACTAATGTTTAGAAGAGTACTCTTTGGCAGAATAGTGCAATGCTTTATGCCAATTAGTAACACAGATAAAAAGACTACAAAACAATTAATGGATTGTCCTTAATCAGATCTAAAGGATACCTAGTGGGAAAGAATAGCTCAGAAGCCTGTGAAACACTAATGTGTGAGTCTTTAACATTAGTTCAAGATTTGATGGCTGTTGTTTCTGTTTTTTCATATCAAGTTTCTCAGCTGATCTGTTTCTTACATTTTTAGACTGCCTGTGCTGTCAGTTTACACCACATAGGCATGCCATTGAATATAATTGAAGTAAGCAGGTTTTCACACTCAGGGAAGTCTCCGGCTAATTAATATATTTTCTTCTATTCTGTTCCACATATTACAGCTAATGATATCCCATTGACATGCATTTGAAAAATTAGGTCTAAGTGTTACTATTAATTACTTATAAAATCCTCTTTTTGTAAGTTATGTTAACAGTATACTGGCCAGAGCACAGCTTTTGCTACAGCCAGTGGTGAAAAAGAAAGAAAGAAAAAAAAAAAAAAAGACAAAGTAGTTCTCTAAAAGAATTCATACTCTGGTTGGAAACTACATTTCAGATTTATTAGCTCAAAACCTTAGAAGAAAAAAAATTGATTCAAGCTAATGTTTTCATTTGAAATGTCAATAGAAGATGTATTTGTTAGGTCATTAGCTTTTCACTATGCTGCCTCTTTATTTGTTAAGTAGTTGTAGACTGGCACATCTAACGCATTGTTTGGTATTAGGTTCAAATGTCATTTGTCATGTTTTTTATACTGCCACTGCGGCAATCACTCCTCAAGACAAAAGTACATCTCATGCGTAGAAGAAAAGCAATTGCCCAACAGAGGCATGTGATAAATCAACAGGTTAAAAAAAAAATGGAATGGTGAGATATTCAGACTTCTTATCTCATTTTCATTTTGGCCTGTTGTGCCAAAACAGCTCAGGACTGAAGATATCACCTGTTTCAACAGGTCTGGGCAAAACCTGTAATTTTGACAAAGGCAAATGTCTGGACAGATTGACTTGAAAGAGCTAGAATAAAGGCTAGTTTTAGGAAGTGGATTAGATGGGAGAATATGATCACTGAGGAACATTGTAGAGGATATCTTATTTCAGGAAGTGTGTATTGATAACTGTTGCATTGGAAAGGAAGAGAAGCAGATTCAGCAACTTACAATAGACATAGAAAATACATTAATAATATAACTATAAATATAACTATAGATATTAATGCAAAAGTATAATACTTACACATAAAATATGTTATATTAATATATCATAAAGTCAAATACTGCTAGATGTAAGCCACATGGCACTTGCAACAAAACAAGCTGAGATTTAAAGCGTAGTTGAAATACAAGAGGAAAAAATCCATTGATGATTACATCATATAAACAAGGTAAACTGTGTCCTTAAATGTATCATTCTTCTTTAGATTTTTATTTTAGTCACCATTTTTTGCCCTCAACTTGTCATAACTATTCAAGACAAATATAAAAAATGAAGCAGGCTTTCTGCATTTTGTTTGTTTGTTTGTTTGTTTTTTAATAATGTTTGACAGATTTTGTCCTTAATGATTTCAATTAAACAGTGACTAATTGGAAGAGTAGTAAATTCTGAGAGTAAGAGAACAGCCTGATCAGAAAAACGTCATTTGAATCAGTGACTAGGTCAGATAGTTAAATAGAACATTGACCTCTAAGAAAGTCTATAAACACGCTGAAATATGGAACATGTCATAGGTTTGAACTCTAACCAGAAGTTTAAATTAACTGAGAGGGAGCTGGATAAATTTTTGAAGAAGGAATTAATTGGAGGGCAGAATGAGACCGGGGTTAAGAAGTCTTATAGACTGATTTGATTTTTATCTAGATGGAAACAAATTAAGTGAAAGAAAACAACATGAAAGATAAAAGGGTTGAGGTAGTGGTAATGTGTGGTTTCGTGCCTTATGTTTTCCTATGCTGTGGTCCTAATCAAGTTCAGTTTTGCTTACAGAACTGTAAGTGCCTCAAAAGCAAATCAAATGCTATAGGTAGAGTGGAAATTATTCAACATGACCGAACAATTTATTTTGAAAATATTTATCTCTGGGCTACAAGTGCTCGAGATCAATGCTCAGTGCTAGATTATGAACAGAAGAAAATATTACCAGGCATACAAAAAATATTCATGATGTTAACTTCCTTTGTCACTGAAATGTCATTGGCTTGTCATAACAAATAACTGCAAATCTATGTATCTAGTTTAATAATTTCTCTATGGAAAAATGATATCTGGTATGTTGAACAATAACATTCCTGTATGTATGCATTAGGGCATTTAAGGAAAGCAATAATATAGGCACAGTTCACACAGAATATAGCTATTTTATGGGACAGGAATTCTAAAAAAATAAAAGAAAACCAACAACAACAACAAAAAAAAAACAACAACACAAAAAAGCCTAATTTAGGGATATGTAAATGTTAATAGGCAAACATCAGCAGGAGGCCACTGTATATGGAACACAGCATTAAGAATTCATATTTTTTCATTATAAGTCACTACCAACCAGTATTTTCTATTGTTTTTATATTGGTGTGAGTGAAGAGACTGTTCATACGTAAGTTTATCTGGAAAGATCCTAGTCTTTGTCTTTCTTTTTCCTTTCAATATTTCAGGAATTATTATTTTTTCCATCTAGACTGTAAGAAGTCTAATAGCTCAGATACAGACCAATACCAAAGTATTTGTAAACATCTGTGAATCATTTTATTCTGGCGCTGATTCTGCTATTGCCAGCTAAATGTCTACATTCAAATTTTGTCAGGGAGCTTGAATTGCAACTCAAAAGCAAGTAGCAGATGTATTCAGAATGTGTATTCATGTTTCTTTTTTCAAGAAATAGCACTTAACCCAATTTATTCTTAGGAAATGGTATGAATATACATTTTGTTAGATATCATAAGGTGGTGTCTGAATTGCTATTGGTAGTTGTTTAACCATTGTTCATATCTTATATAGAAATAGTTTTCTTGCTAGTATTATACAAATTCCTGAATAGAAGAAACTATATGTGTAAGAGTTTTCACTGTGATTTGGTTGCTAGCTAGTCTGTTCCCAAGTCCCAGTTTATCCACTGAGGCCAAGTCAGTTATAAGTGTTTTGCTTTGATTTGTAAAAGAGGATTACTCGAGTTCTGTTTTCTTCCTCCTGTTCTAGGACTTGTATAAGGGGGTTGCACATGAAAAATAATGAAAACGGGAATGTAAACACCTGCTACTACTGTTTATCAGAGCTTTACAGCGTTAGATGCTGGGCAAAAAAATATATACAATGTAAGGATGATTGAGAAAAACATACAAATACCTCTTCTATTTTTGTTTTTAGTTTATTGAACCTCACTTTCCCTAGAAAACTTTGCTTATCATGGGCCAGATAAAAATGGAATGATTAATACAGTTAAATCTTGCACATCAGATAACTGTGCTAGAGCTCCTCTTTCCTTCTACAAGATGTTAGTATAACTGTCTCCTTAAAATGAACTGTCACTGCCTTTTGGTGTTGCTTTAGAAACAGAACTGTGAGTTGCAATTTTCTATGCTTTTACATTATTTGTGTTAGTACTTTTGCCTGACTGCAAGATAAAAAGACAAAGTAGGTTCTTAAGGACATAGTTATTTTAAAGTGAAATATATATTTATTAATCAACTTTTGCTATAAACACTTTCATACTTCACAGTATATAGAACATTACATAATGGAATTTCACTGGAATCTCAAGAAACTCCAAGCCCACATTGTCATTAACGTTCATGTACATCATAAAGAACGTGATGGAGGTACAGTGATCTTCCTTTGCACATCAGTTTTTCCTGTCTCAGCAGAAAAGGAAATCAGTTAATTGGTTCTACTACTCAAATCCTTGAGGATAACTTGCAAGTCAGTAGAGTTCTCAGGTTTATTTTTCAGAGTGAGTATAAGGAGTGAATATCATTGAATTTACAAGCTGTTCAGTCTGCAAAGACATGCTGGGTAAGTACTGATTTTCTGAAGTACATTTTTCAACCTTTAATTTTAAGATATCTATGTCTTCATTTCTAGATACATGTCTAGTATCGATACTAGTAACCATCTTGCTGTTTTTAACTCCACACAAGATTCCTCTCTTCTCCGCATTCCTTGTTGAAATATAGTTCTGACCCTCAACACAGAGTATTTATATTTGCCTTTCCACAACAGTCTCGTGGACTGGTGTCCTGAAGAGGCGGATGCTGGTGATATGGCAGTAGATGTTGAAACTTCCCACAAATATTCCATTACATTTTGTTGCCATGCAACAGATGGCAGCAGAGGGGCAGTCTGACAGAATGGTGTCTGACATGGAAGTGGGTATGAAGCAAAAGTGTCACTGAATTCCTCCACGTGGAAAAAAATTGCACCCATTGACGTTCATTGATGCTTGCTGACTGTTTATGGAGACCAAAGAGTGGATGTGAGTACAATGAGTTGCTGAGTGATGCGTTTCAGCAGTGATAACAGTGGGTCATCTCCACTGGTGCAGATTTTTACAAGTACAGTATGCAGGCTTTTGTTAATCTCTGGTGAAAATGCAACACTAATGATGGTGACAATCTTGAAAAGCAGTGGTTTGTAGCTAAGAATTTGCTCTATCAAATAGTCTTACTTTGCATTCCATGGAAATAACTAGATGATGTTACTTTCGGAGTGATCTACGTATACACCTGAAGGTTATTAGAAGTTTATTAGAATTGCAGAAGTTTGTCTTGAGTTATCTTTACTTTGCATGCTTTAAGATTAGCTTTGAGATCATCTTCCTAGCATTCCAACCACCCAGCTCTGCACTTTTGTGTTTCTAACAAAAAAAATGAGATGCTCCTCTCAGGTATATGAAGTATGCGACTGTTGTCTCATCTGAGATATAATTACACTGTCAGTGTCAATGTTTCTACAGACTTGCAAAGCTTCAGTACCAGTTATCATATTTTGCCACTTGACACTTGGTATTTTCTGGAAAGAGGTGGAAATGAATGAAGCATTTGCACAGCAATCTGTCCAAATCTTTCAGCCTTAAAATCATGACAAGAGCAGCACAATAATTCCATTCAAAAACTTCGAGTTCAGTCAACGGCTGGCACCATAATTTACCAAAGAATTGTTATCCATTGTGATGTACTTTGTGATATCATCAGCAATCACTGCATTTCATTACTAAGATAGTAAAACTTCTTGTCAGCCTTAGTCACACATTATCTGGACACTAAAGGAACTGCTACAAAGATATGCTGTCTTCTGGGAAGCTTAAGTTCTGGGCCTTAGATTTTCTGACAGATTATGAGTTTACTGTAGTTTGTAGCAAAGCAATCAGTGGTTGGTGGAATATCTGCATGAGATAAGGCTTTTTGTTTGATTGGTTGGGTGTTTTTTTTGTTTGTTTGTTTTTGTTTCATTTTCTGTTTTTTTGTTTTTCTTTTTTTGTCTACATTAGCATTTGCATGTTTCAAGCGTATACAGTAAGACATGCTGGTAGCTGTCCTTAAATCTGTCCATTAACGCAGCATCAAACATTTTACTAGGGAAATATAAAGTCTCTTTAACTTATTTGAAAAAGAAAGCTCTTTTTTCATTCAGGACAGCAAGATGGACTGCCCACAAGTCAGAATAATTAATAGTGTTAACTTTAGCAGGATTAGGAAAGATCACATAAACACTTTGGTTTTCCTTATGGTTCTTCATTTGAAAGAGCCATGTAGCAAAAAATATCTGTCATGGCATGGTTAAAATGGAATCTATGCTGAATTCTGCAAGTCTTTCGACTTCTCTGCAAATTCACTAGGCAAACAATTTAACAGAATTGGCAGGCATCATACCAGCACCTGCTGAATTTTACCATTCATCTGAGACTGACAATCTCCCTCTTTCATAAGCCAAGCAGTTGGATAGACCCTTTATTTTTGGGAAAGGTTAAAGAAAAGACAGTATGGGCATCTGTTTATTCATTCTAAACTACTCCAGCATAATTTCTGTCAAAACAGTGACTTTCTTTTGCCAGTGTTCTAATTTTTGTCATAAGCTGGTGTGTATAAAGGAGATGGATCTTTGTTTTGGGTCACTGCCCTTGAAACATTTACCCTCTTGGGTGAGATGACATTAGTTTATCATTTTTACACATGGTATAAAACATTAGTACATATATAGATTAAAGCCTCTAGATGATATTAGTAAGTTCAGATCTCTAAAGTGAAGGGATATTTGTGAAAACTGTTATGTGCAATTCTGATAGCTATGTAAGTTGCTCCAAAAGTAATGCTTCCTGTTGATTTACATGGAAACTACAACAGCTACAAATAACACAATAACACCATTTGATAGAGCAAATTCTCAACTGCAAAAAGCTGATTTTCAACATAATCATTATCATCAGTTATGTATTTTTACCAGCAATGAACTAGAGTCTACATACTGCAGTGTAAAAATATGCACCAGCAGAGGTTTTACAGCTACTGTGATGGTGCTGTTACTTGGAAAATGTTACTCATGTAATCCATATTTCATCAGCCCAAACAAATTGAAGTCAGAGAGCACCAAATCCAGAATAAACTGTGGATGTGATAGGACAGTTGAGATAAGACTGGCAATGTGTTCCATGGTCTTCAAACTGACATGGAGCCTGGTGGAAAGTGATCTTATTCTCTGGCCTGAATCTGGACATTGGAGCCTTCATCGTTCTCAATGCCATGATGTAGCAGTTAGGGTTGATGGTTTATCCAGATTCCAGGAAATCCATTAGGACCATCCTTTTCCCATCCCAAAATACAGTGCACTTAATTTTATATGCTGAGGAGACAATATGGAATTCCTGTGTCGCCACTCTATGAACTCCTGTTTTGACTCTGACTTGTAGTGGTGACACCACATCTCATCGCTGGTAATAAAGCAATCCAGAAAACTGTCATCTTCAGCCTCATACTCATTCAGTAGGTCCTGAGTAGCTTGCAAATGGTGTTCTTTCTGTTCCTGTGTGGGATCCACATGGGGCAAACCTTGGTACTTCAATGTTGCTACCATCATTTCCAATGCATTGAAACTGATATTTAGTTCTGTATGCAGTTCCCTCGTTGTGATCAGTGAATTTCATTGGATAAGCTGATTATGACACTTTTTATTTTGTGATGTTATAGCTATGCATTGCTGTCCAGAATGAGGCTGGTTTTTCACATCACTTGCCAAGTCACCATGACACACCCACAGCCTTACTGTACTTACATCCACTCTTTGGTCTCCATAAACATTCAGCAAGAATTAATGAATGTCAGTGTATGCCATTTTTTTTCTCATGGAGGAATTCAGTAACATACTTTTGCTTCATATGCATTTCCATGTCAGATGCCATTTTGTCAGGCTGCCATCTGTTGCATGGCAGCAAAATGCAACAATACCTTGTGATAAGGTTCAACTTCTACACCAGTCACGATCCACCTCTGATACTGTGAATCAACATAATAAAATAGGGGACATTACTATTGGAACAGCCCTTGTACATAATGATGTCTCCACACTCAGTTGAAAACACTTCACTGTAGAGCAGGAGAAATAAATGATGATATAGCTAACAAATGATCAGAAAGTACAAAATTAACAAATGCTTTCACAGTGTTCCAGGTTTTGTCTGTGACATGCCCACAGGTTACCGTGCCTTCCAGCTGAACTCATTATCATCCTAGTGTTTTTCACTTAATTTTGGAAGGCTGGATTTTCATATGTCAATTACAAAGGAGTGTTTATTTCCTTTTTAATAATATGCAATAATATACTCACAAGAAATCTTTCCTAGATTGCTTTTGACTGTTCCAGAGGGTTCACTTTCTTCTGACTGATCATTGTCTACTTACTTTTAATATGAATGTGCAAAAAAGTCAAACCTAGACCTGAAGTAGAATCCGTTTAAGAAAACTTTTTCAAGTGGGTATTGCTATTTAAATAGATTTTATTGACGTGTGTTATTTTGGTGCTCCTTATATTTGGATGCAGAACTAAAACTGGAAATATAAAACTCTACCATCAATAATAGGACTAATTATAAAATATATAACTAATGCAGACTTTCATTAATGCAAACTGCAATATCACTTTGTATAGTTGGGAAAGATAAGTTGCTGACTTTTCAAGCAAAAGAAATGTTCAAGTACCCTACAAAATAATTACAGTCTGTAGTGTTCCCCTAGGCTTGAACCAACAGGAAAAAAAAAGAAAAGATAGAAAGAATAATCAAAAGACATTAACTTTTCACCTTTCCTTCGATTTTTATTTCCATTTATATTAGAGAAATTGCAATTGTAGTGTAAATTATAAAAACTACACTCCTATTTCAGTACAGTACCTCTGCAATTAAAGTTATTCAGTTTAAATAGATAATAATTTGTTCAGAATGTAGTATTATGAAGAAAGTCTTATGTCTTAAAGAAGTCATAGCAGTTTCTCTAAACTCTATCAGAAATCTGTTATAGGACTTCAGAGATAGCTGAAAGAGCAGGATATAGTAAAACTATGTATCTGAAGATTAAAGTGGGAGAACGAAACATGTTCAGGTTAAGTGATACTATTATTACAATGAATTCATATATGATATTTCTAATGCATTTAATGTATAGTCTCATAGTTACTTATGCTCACATATCCCATTAAATACTATTTCACTTAAATCCAGAAGAACTTGTAGAAAATTATTTTTATTTTTTTTTTAATTTATAGCATACACATAATAAATGCATATATTTTCTGTTCTTCCATGGATGATCCTAGAGGTTAAAAATACCGCATCCTGAGCTGCATGTTAACAATCAATCAGAGCTGCATCTCACTCTGAGCTTCTTTAAATTTTGGTCAGTATTTGGATGCCAAATGTAGATCTAAATTCTAGGATATAGTACTCATTTAATACACTAGATACTTGAATGAGGATCAGGATGCTTTCTTGCACTTCACTTAGCTTTTCGTGTTGTCACAGTAGTGTCACTGTGAAATATTTGCTTACTGCTCTGGGATTAAATATAGAGGATAAAAACCATTAATAACTGAGATGTCCTCAGAAACAGCAGAGAGAAGTGCTGATCCTTCCTCTGGATCCATGGTAGAATCTCTGCTTACATCAGTATTTCTGTGGTAGATCAGTTTTTGAAAGCAAGATTGATTTCTTTCAAAAATGCTGTCACTTGACAAGGTTGCACTTAGAAAGGAATCTCTGTCATGTCAAAAAACAGAACCAGAAAAAGGCCAGAGTGGGCTAATAATACCTAATTTCTGTCTTGAAAGATGTGGCTAGGCTTCTTGTGCACGGACCTTATGGATCCATCTCACAGCTTTCAAGACAATAGGAAGTATTCTGCTGATTTAACATGTACATTTGTCTGATCAGCTTGGCTATTCAGCCACCAATTTCCATGTAGGTTTAACCAGTGACTAAAGGCATATTCTCAGGAATATGTATTTCCCTTCCTTTCCCTGCCCTTCCCTTCTCCTTTAGTGCCCTAATTTGTATTTATTGAGTGTCTGTGCATGAGCATATGCTTGTGCAACAAATGATGCTAATTCTATATGTGTCTAGATGACAAACCTTATTTCTCTAAATATCAATAGCCACATGTATTTTTGACCAATGGGAAAAGGAATATTTTATATTTGTAGAGCAGATTTGAAACCCCCGTTATATTTCAGTTTTTAATGTATTATATATAGTTCTCATTCTTTTATCTCAGTGTTTTTATTTCATTTCAATAAAACTACTGTCAACACAAACAGAAATATAAAGGTATAAAACACATATTAGTGTATTATGTATACAAATCAGTTACTGTAAATTCATCATATAAGGTCATTTCAGCTGCTTAATACAGCAGAGATACCAGATTATGGGTGTTTTTTTTTGTTTGTTTGTTTGTTTGTTTTTGTTTTCCAGTAACTGTTAACTAACAAATATGACAAACCTGCTGGTCTCTCATTTTTGGCCACTGACTTTTTTTTTTCCTTATTCTTTTAGTATCCTTCCCTCCCTTGAATACTTAAAATTTCTTTCTTTCCTTGCTAAGGATGTTTTCTTAGTCTACTGAAGTTCCCAAATAACATTTTTCTCTCTTTTTCCTCTCCCCTGAGATCCTACTATCCCTTCTAAAATACCTTTGTTTCATCAGTGCCTTTTGAAAGGACAAGCAAAACTTATACTAGTGCTTATACTTGTTTCAGGGTCACCCAACCTCATTGATATCAAAAGTTGTTCTGGATTTTCACAGGTATTAGAGCAAAGTGGACTCCCAAATGCATGCTAAAATTCCTGCTTTCAGAGTAAGAAGGATAAAAGTAGAAGTTTAATGGCCTATATTTCCAGAGTAAAGCCCTTCTTGGTGAAATTTTGCTAGTTGTATAGGTAGTGGTGCCCCAAATATTTTTTTCCATTCTATACTTTGTAGACAGAAGTGGTCTTTAAAGATTCAGAAGCTGGAACTGACACAGAAAACAGCATGTCTTGATGCTTCTTGCTTATTTTCAAATATAGACCTTCTTCTTAATCCATCAACACATGGATCTTTTTTTTTTCGTTTTATATATATATGTATATATGTGTATATATATATATATACTTTTTTTTTTTTTTTTTTTTGAGAGAGAGAGAGGGAGAGCAAGAGCATGAAAGCTGTTTAATCTTTGGCAGAATAACATTTGGCAGATGGATTAAAAGTCTTATCTTGTTAACACCAGCAACATCGGGAATCAATGTATCAGTGACTTCCTCAAGTAATATCCAAAAACAGAACACAGAGTTTTCATAAGTTTACAGAAATGATCCTAAATCTTGCAGATGTGTCTGTGAAGTTAGATAGACCAGTATGATTATGTCAGTACATTTCAGGATCACAGCAGGTCCCAAGAGATGAATATTTGAGACTGGAAACATCTGCAAATAGCCTTTTCCTGCTTTTTCAATCTGGGTAGCTGGTGTAGCTTCTGAACTTTGAGAGTTATAACCAAATTTCATGCAGAAACCCTTGCTGTTGGCTTTTTCCTTTTTCTTAGTTTCTCTTTTTTTTTCCTCCTGCAATTCCATGTCAGGCACATTAAACTAAGTGGAAGTAATATATTTTTTAATCATCATGGTGTTCTTCATGGAAAAGACTTGTTTACACTTGTAACGTAACTTGTTACACTTGCACGAATTAATTGCTTCTATACTGCACCAAACTTCCCTTAAGATCCTAAAAGCCTGTTGAAGACTACCTCAACCTCTTTTCACATAGGGATCTCAACTCAAAGTACCTTGTACATTGAGAGTGACTACACAGGGAATCTGAATAACAACAGCTTGCTAAGCACTTAGTGAATTCTCTTTGGTATAGCTGAGATTGATCTTTGTTGCATTTCATTGTAGCTCTATTGATACCAAGGGAACAGCAACAATTTATTAAGGGTGAGAATAATTTAATAATATTTAGTAAGCCTTTCTTCTGCTGTAAAAATAACTAGATATCCAACAGAGGTAAATCACTGTGGTTCCGTTGAAATATAGATAAACAAGCTGATTTAAAGAAGTGAGAAATCTGTCTCTCAAACTTCTCACAAATGAATGTGCTCTTTTTGCTGATACTGCTTTCATGGTGAACAAAGGGAAGGCAACTGATGTAGTCTAACCCGACTTCCCATACCACATCCTTATCTTTACATTGAAGAGATATGGATTTGGAGGGTGGACTGTTTAAACGGATAAGGAATTGTCTGGAAGGTTGCTGTCCGAGGGTTGTAGTTGCTCTATGCCCAGGTGGAGACAGCTGATGAGCAAGTGACCCCCAGGGGTCTGTTTTGGTACTGACACTTTTTCACATCTTTACCAGTGACGAAGCTGGGATTGAGTGTATCCTCAGCAAGTTTGCAGATGACATCAAGCTGAGTGGTGCAGCTGACATGGCAGAAGGAGGGAATATCATCCAGAGAGACCTTTATAAACTCAAAATGTGGGCCCATGTGAATCTAATGAGGTTAAACAAAGCAAAGTGCAACGTTTTGCACTTGGGTCAAAGTAATCCCAGGTATGTATACAAACCAGGAGAAGATCTCCTTGAGAGTAGCTCTGCTGAGGAGGACTTAGAGGTTGTGGATGATGAAAAACTTATCATGAGCCAACAGTATGTGTTTGGAGCCTGGAAGACCAGTGGTATCCTGGGTTGTATCAGAAAAGGGATGGCCAGCAAGGTGAGGGAGGTGATTGTCCCTTTCTACTCTGCCTTTGTGATCCCCCATGTGGAGTATCGCATCCAGATCTGGAGCCCCTAACCAAGGAAAGTTGAATGGTGAGCTGATGAAACATATTGCCCAGAAAGGTTATGTACGTTTCATCTCTGGAGATGTTCAAGGCCAAATTGGATGGGGCCCTGCACAATCTGATCTATAAAGCAGCTGACAACTCTGCCTGTGGCGGGAGAGTTGGAACTTGGTGATTCTTGAGGTCCTTTCCAACCCAAGACATTCTATAATTCTGATTCAATGATTCACCTACTTATGAATTCTTTATGAGGATAGTTTTTCTCTCCTTGCTATATAACCTTCTAAAGAAAACTTCCAACATGTGACCCTCTTACTCTCTCTGTCAGCTCTATAACACTGCTAAGTCCACTTCTGCACTGGAGGCTCCTTGCATTGCGTCCTATTCATTCATTCCACCATCTGCAGATGGTTCCTTATTGGCAGTAGCTGGCTACTTACTGTACAACATGGTGATGTAAACTCAAAGCCAAGTCTGACATGAACTGCAAGGTGAGAGCCATTTTCCTTTGTCAGGAGTAGCACAGGATTCACAGTAAAATGAGTGTCTGTCAGTTCTACAGTAACAGGTGCTGAAGAGATAAGGTTCTTTTTTAATCAGGTAGACTGACTAATACAGCATTAGCTTCTGAGGTTATATTCAAGTATCTTTTGTGTGAGTTCTATAGTGCTTCTACTTCATGGAGCTGCTTGTAGTCTTTTACTAAACAGGCTGCAAACTTTCATTTTTGGAACTGCTTCATATGCCATAGAGAGTATGCTAAATGGCTAAGGAGTTTCAAATGTTTTTAATACGTCTTTCAGGTGCTCTTAATTCCAGTGTGTGTCCTGCTGAAATAAGTGACACTAGAGAAGGCTCTTTCCAGAGCTACTGATGACCTTTCACTCTCATGGAGGGGTACAAGCACAGGACTACTCTGAATCTTCACTGGGACTATGCTCTAGACACCTCTGCATATGGATAGTTGATGCCTACAGTAGAGGTTCCCAAGGGTTAGAGACAGTAACATGTGAAAAGCTGAACCCGAGACAGCAAGCTCTTCCAGGCTGTGTTCACTCTGAGAAGCACTAAGGAAGAGGCAATCTTTTTTAAGCTGGAAGGAGAGGAAGTATGGAGGGGACAAGTGGATCTAGAGATTTTATCCTCAGTCTTTGATAAAATGTCTCCATCCCATCCAGTCTCCCCTGGTTCTGGTTTTCCTCATAAAATTTTTATTCTATGTCTGTGTCAGAGGAACCAGAAGAAATCTCTCGTTCTCCTCTGTGATGCAGTACCCAATCTCTGAATCTGCTAAAGGGGATACTCTGCTGAAACTAGTATTTATTCCAAGCCTCAAAATAGATTGTACTGAACTATCTGATCTCAGTAGTCTGAAGCTGGGTAGATAACCAAACTAAAAAGGTGAGTGCTACAGCTTTTACAACATTCTGTACCATTATAGGATAACAAACAATTGTTCCTTTTTCCTCTGTCTCATTAGTCTGCATATTGTTGAAAGCAAACGAGCTCAAGGGTAACTAAATTTTAAAGGTACAGAAGGAGAAAACAAAAATATCTATAAATTGGAAGTTAACATTTTTTTCTCAGCTTCTGTTAATATCAACATCTTATTCTCTATGAACAGAAAATGAAAAACAGTTATTGTCATAACAAACAACTTTAATGTATGCAGCTGTCACTTAAAACAGCATATAAGTTGAGATCTTCCTGACCTTGGCATCTTTACAAGGTGTTGGGAATTGAGTTGATTTTTTTGGCATATGAAACTTGAGAATGTGCTTCTGGCTACATCTCCCAAGAGTGCTTGTGGCGTGAACATGATGTATACACAGCAACTTTATATGTATCAGAAATAGAAATATCAGGAATGTCAACAAAAGCAGACAGTTCTGGAACATTTTTTCCTACCGGCTGCTGAACATTTCATACAGACTGAGCCTGACTCTGCTTTTATTAAATACAACACAAAACTCTCAGCAGTTGTTATGGAGTAGCATGTTTTCTTGAAAGGTGAAGAGCGGGGAAAATCTTGAAGCCTTTTTTTGCTGTAAGGAATCCCAAAACTGGAATGTTTTTCTTCATTTAGACCAGGTGTTTGAAAAACACTTCTTTGTTAGCTATTTGTTTCACATCCTGCAGGTAGTAGCTCCGTAAACTTTAATCAGTGTGACCTCATATGTCCAACTAATGCCCTAGCTAAAGGAAAATTCAGGAGAGATTTTACTTATCCTAATTTCTGCATCCAGTGTGGTAGGTATGCCCCCCTCAGTACAAGACAGGTTAAAGCAGTGAACTGTTTATACACACATCTCATCAGTGAATGTAATTTCATGGAATAGGAATTATTATTTTTTTTTCTAGAGATATTTAAAAAATATTTTATGTGGAAATGTAGCTTCAGTTTTCTGACAGAAATTTAAGCACTGGAGATGCCTGTGAGTCAGAAGGAAGTGACATAGGAATTTGAAACTCCTAAACAGCAAATGACTCCCGAAATAAAATCTGCAGTTTAGAAGCCTAAATCTAACAGTGCAACACTTACTGAATGTAAGTGGCTTGAAAATTATCTGTGCTCAGATTCAAAGGACATAAGGGATACACTATCTCTCCACCCATCTGATAGCTGTGAATGAGCATTGTATATTGAGGTGATAACTACTTCCCACATTGTGAGACATCTTTATTGGTAACCAGGATGATGCTAGAATAAAACATCAGTAAACTTGCTGATGTTACTAAATTAGAGGGAATCGATGACACAGAGAATAGCTGCAGTTAGGAGGTGCCCCTGTACACATGAGGACAGAGCCAACAGTAGTTGTAGAAAAGTCACCAGTGGGAAATATAGAACCAGTCTACACCTGAAGCAGAGAGTCACCTAGCAGTACAGACTGAGCTCATAAACCCTAATATAGTCAGATACTTCCTCTGATAAAGTCCTGGTCAAGTGGCACTGTTCATACACAGATTACAAGGCTCATTCAGCCAGCACTGGGAAGGAGAGTTAATTTTTTCTTTTATCTATTTTATCTATTTAAAGTAGTTCAACATTATGTTTTGTTTTGTTTAGAGATACAGTGAATGCCCTGCATATGAACTTGTGATCTGACTGTCTCCTGGAATATGTCTAGCGTATCTCCTCAGCTTTTGGATCTCAATATGGTGCCATCAAGGCTGATTGCATTACTCTTGGAGTGGAATAACTTGGTAAGAAGGAGTTCCTTTGGTGACGTCAAGCCTAGGCAGGTTTATCTGATGTCTATGACAAAAAAATAACCACAAAATGGACATCCTGCTGTGTTCTGAAAACTGCATAATGGTCAGAACTGCCTCTCAGACAACTTTAGCCTCCAGGATTTGTATCACAGGAGCAAGAATCGATATAAAAGCTCAACTGCTCAGCGCTTGTTCTTCAACACATTTGAATTTTTTCTAAGTAATTCTTTGCTGTGGTTAAAACCAAGTGTTGGGTTATGTGAACTTACATTTGCAAGAGGAATTATTTTTTCAGTCTCAAAGAACAAAAAACCTAATTTGGTTATGTACCTATATATTGCTGACATTTTTTCCACCATGCTATGTATTCTAAGTGACCTTATACTAGCATGAAATAGCTCCAAGTGAATACAACAATATTGTCATCCCTACCTACTCTGTTATCAATCCTGGAATATTAATTCTTAACCTGTATGGATTATGCTAATTAATCTATCAGATATGCTCATATATACTTATGCATCTTGCAAAATACTTCAATTTAAAGTTTAGGTTTCTGAAAACATTTCTAAAAAGTGAAAAAGTTGAATGTGTTTTGTGTTGATATACATTTATTTATTACAAAATTAGTTGCTAGTCAGAACACACATTAGAAATACAATAAGAAAGCAGCTGGAGTCTTCTACACAGTTTAAAGTACAACAAGAGTTTTCCAGTCTCTTCTCGATAACTGCAGCTATAATGTAATACAGTGGCAGAAAAGTAAATTACACACAAAAAATCCATTTCCATGCTAATAGAGTGTGTTGTATGAGACTGTTAGCATGCTTTCAGAGAGTAAATAGATGTTATTTAAGACACTCACTTCGTAGAATAAAGATGTACATTAAAATGACTGTCTAAAAGATTCTAGTCAGCTAAAACATCAACTCCCTCTTAATGAAAACAGTTATTTCTAAGTAGAAAATGCCAATGAGACCGATGACTAGATAAAAAGAGGTGAAGAACTGTAAAGACCAGAATTTTCTATTTAAAAAGTCTTTAAATGGTTCCACAATAATACTTTAAAAATGAATAATATGTAACTGGGAAATTCTGTTGATGTCAACTAACAATAGCATCTGCCAGTTTTCAGCCTGTAGAAATTAAATTCTGACTGAAAAATCTTTAACCTTAAAAATACTTGTGGAGAATTTCAGCTGAGAACTGTCCTAATCAAAGCTAAACAAGGGTAGAGAAACTGTGTATATATGTGCATGCTTGAGAACATGAATGTGACTAATAGAGATTGAGAAAGTGCAGAAAATTGTATATTGGAACCAATGGTACTTTGCTAACAATCTTTTTTTCCCCATTACATGAAAAGATTAAAAGTCTTCAAAAGCAGACAAGCAAATGGCACAGTCGTAGCTGCCCTTTGATATTTTCTTCTCTCCAGCAGGTCTACTCAATCAGTCCTTCTTTAATACTGTGTACATTCTGTAATAATTTTGTACTATTAGCACAGTGAGAACACTGATGTCTTTAAAATCAGAACTGATCCTTACACATGGAAGCTGATAATTTGCTTTGCTAGGCATGCTGCTCTTCACCACTTTTATTTGCAGTCATTTATGGAGATAAATGTGTACTCCAAAAAATGTTCACAGAGAGCAAAGCAGAAAAAATCTACTGAGAGTGTTCACATTTTGAAAAGAAAATAATATATTTTTAAAAGCTGTATTCTGTCTTTCTCACATAGTAATGGCGGACACATATATTTGTAGAATGCTTTTACTTCTTTCTAGTTAGAATACTTTTAAATGCAGCACAACTTCTTGCTCTATTTGTTTCATAGCAGAATTATCATAGAATCTTTGAGATGGAAGGAACCTTCAAAGGTCATCTAGCTCAACTCTCCTTCAATGAACTGGACCACCTACAGCTAGATCAGATTGATCAGAGCTTGGTTCAGCCTGACTTTGAACATTTACAGAGACAGGGTTTCAAACCACCTATCTGGACAACCTGTTCCAGTGCTTCACTACCTTTGTCACACATGCACATAGACAAATGTTTATTCATTCTAAATCTCTTTTAGTTTGAAACCATTTGCCCTCATTTTGTCACAGTATATAGTACTAAAATACTTGCCTTCATTATTATTGCCTCCCGTAGCTGGGGGTTTGGGGTTTATAGATGGTTAGACTCCAGTTTTGCCAGCTATGTGTTGAGTATTATGAAGACAGAACTTACTAATATGGATCTTGTCAGTTGAAGTTCTGCTTCCCTCCTAAATATAAAATTTATGTTGGAGAAGATTGGAAGCCTTTGTCTTACAGCTGAATCCCTCAATGATGTTTACTTTGTATCTAAATGAGTTTATCTTCCCTGTAGCATATTTTGTTGGGTAACCTACCACACTCTGGAGATTTAAAAAGAAGAGAAGAAAATCCAAGCCCACATATCCTGATGAGCTTCTCAAGAAAGTCTGGTTAGGAAAAATGATGTAGAGAAATTACAGTGGAAGCATTTGAGCAAATATTAAATTACTATATAAGAAGTTCTTGCCAAGGTTTTGAATACCGGATTTCACATCAATAAGCGCTTAGTTTTGTGAATTTCCTATAGAAATCTAAATGTCTGCAAGTTTACAAGCAGCTACTCACATTTCTCCTTGATTTCCTCTTCCTTTCCCCATGGTAAAACCGTGGCTTTCCTTCTCCATTTACTGTGAGGAGATGTTGCATTGGCCACCCATTCATCAACTAGATATTGTGGCTGTACCTATACTTGGTAGAAGAATGGATTTCTACCAAGTGACAGTGACTATGTAACTATACTTAGATGCTGAGCCTGATGGGGCACCTGTTTAGCCCAAAAAGCAATACCAACCTGTTGTTTCTTTTTAACTTTTTTAGAGTAGCTTTAAAAATAGTGCCTCCTATTTTATTATATTGACCCACAGTGTCAGAAGCAGATGTGGGTAGAATGGCAGCAGAGGCTGAATCCTTCCACCAATACTCCATTACATTTTCTTGCCATGCGACAGATGGCAGCAGAATGACAACTGACAAAAAAGGCATCTGACACTGAAATGGATATGTCATTTAATTCCTCCATGTGGGGAAAAAAATGGCACCCACTGACAGTCATTAACGCTTGATGATCATTTACTGTGACCAAAGAGTAGCTGGTGCATTTCAACTATGGTGACAGAGACAAGAAAGATAAGCCACATTCCAGACTACCATGCTCAGCTCTCACACCATGAAATGAAGAACATTTCAATCAGCACATCTGCACAAAATAGCTGATTATGACCAGGCGACTGTGTATAGAAATTAATATCAGCTTCAATTTGACAGTTTTGTTGATTGAATTAATTGTATGCTTAATATTTTTTCCTATGTGTTTTGAGAAAAGGTAGTCATGACAAGATTTTTTTATTATTATTTTATTTTTTTCTTGATTAAGAGGTAACTTTTAAAGGTAAGATTTGATTACATGAAAAATATGTTTATTCATGTTTAAATGTTCATAGCTTTCTAAATGTCTATTCAAGCAGAACATTGATTTGTCCTCAGACTCTATTAATTTTCATTGAAACTTTCAAGATTTGATTCTGAGGACCTCAGAGGCTAACGAAAATTCTCCTAGAACTTCTGGTATAATTCTACATTAGCAGTTTGGGATTTTCATAATAT
This sequence comes from Oreortyx pictus, assembly GCA_036925125.1. Lineage (NCBI taxonomy): Eukaryota > Metazoa > Chordata > Aves > Galliformes > Odontophoridae > Oreortyx > Oreortyx pictus. The sequence continues at coordinate 159,463,037 of JAUPFR010000001.1, read as the reverse complement.
AAATATATATCAAGAAAATATTTAATTCCTTTATGAGTTCACAAGCATTACTGAATGCGATACCATAAGATATCTAGTCCCATTCATGCATTAGGTGTATCTTATTTGAAGAGAGCTTTTAAACATCACTTTAGCATACTGTATGCGTTTACATAGTCTGTACTAATATCTGATAAGTGAAGAACAAAGAGAAACCCATTTGCTATGGTTCATAATCTCTGAAATTCACTGTGCTCCAGGTTGCATCGCTTTCTCATTTTCTTTCTGGAAAACCTTTGAAATCAGTGATGTATCATGGGGGCTAAGCCTGCCTTTTAAAACACAATCTGTTTTAAAAGCTATTTTTCCTGTTTAGTATAGTGGAAACATGACATTGAAATATTGTTCTGTATGTCCCGTTCACATTGTTCCAGCAATATTCATTACTCTGATCTTCATAATTTTACTTTTGATTTGTTAGCAATTTAACTAACTTTTTGGTATGACTCAAAATCTTGTTTGAGAATGTGAGACCAACTGTATCATCAAATGATACCTCCTGAATCACTGGAAAGAGTTGTCTACTGGGGTAATATTTAATAGAAAAGCACACCATCTAGTCTTTCACTACAGGAAAGCTAGAATCAGATTTTCTTATATTTTAATTCTATATCCCTCTTTCTAAAGTATTTAGTATTATGAGAGGTCTGAAAGTACAAAGAGATAAAATAGCTTGGAAATGATACTCAACAATGATTAGACAACTGTTTACACTAAATATTAATGTCACTGTCTTTCAAGAGGAGCTTGACATAAACAGTTTTGGGGTAGATTATTTCTTCCAGCTTTCATTGGGTTCTATCATTTGAAATTAAATTTTATTCTCTACTTTCTCTTTACTAAGTCCAATCTTTTTGAAATCTCTTAGTATCTTCCATACTGCAGAATGATGCTGTCAATTCCAATGTTAATATCCCCAAGAAGTTCCTTTATTTTTTCCTAAAGGCAGTAACTCACAAGGTTCTTGTCAAAATGTCCTTTGTATTTCATTTTCTCAGATGCCTTAGGAGCACTTTTTTTTGCTCTGGAAATTGTGTGAATTCTGTCAACTGTAGGGAGAGCCATAAAAACATACTGAAATAAAATAAATCATCAGAATTAAAACAGATGTAATCACCTTTGCTTCACCTTCACCAGGGAAGACCATTGAACAGGTCCTCCTGAAAGCTATGCTAAGGCACACGGAAGACAGGGAAGTGTTACAGGAGAACCAGCACACCTTCACTAAGGGCAAATCCTGCTTAACCAGTGTAGTGGTATAACAGCAAGAAGAACAGAAAAGGCTCACCCATCTCCAAGAATTGAAGCTCAATGGTAGAAACTCCACAAAGGATGGATCTCCAACAAAAGATCCTCCCTTAGTGGCAGTCAGCCCTTGAATGGGGTCTAAGAGGGGTTGACCCTGGCTCTACCCCTTCTGGTGGCACAGGTGAATTGCCTTCACCTGTGCTGACGGGGCTGATGGGGCTTTTCTCCAGGTGCTCAATCAGTGATCCAGGCTGTGACTCAGCAGTTGCCATACAACCAACCTGGTAGCCTTCTATGATGGTGTCACCACATCAATAAGCAAGGGAAGAGCCATTGATGTGATCTATCTGGACTTCAGTAAGGCCTTTGACAGAGTACCCCACAGCATCTTTCTTTCCGAACTGGAAATATAAGGATTTGATGGATGGGCTGTTCAATTGGTGAAGTACTGGCTGCAGGATTGGGTCCAGAAAGTGGCAATCAGTTGATCAGTGTCTGGATGGAGTTTGGTGACAAGTGGTAGCCCTCAGGGGTTGGTGCTGGGGCCGATATTCTTTTATATCTTCACCAGGGACATCAACAGTGGGGTCAAGAACACCCTCAGCAGGTTTGCTGATGACACCAAGCTGTTGGGTGTGGTTGACACACTAGAGGGATGGGATGCTATCCAGGGGGACCTAGACAGGCTTGAGCAAAGGGCCCAGATGAATGTTATGGGGACTTAATAAATCCAAACTCAAGATATTGCACCAGGATCAAGGCAACCCCCATTACGAATACAAACCTGGGGATGAAAGAATTGAGCACAGTCCTGACAAAGAAAAAAAAATGAAAAAAAAAAACTGGGGGTACTGGTGGATGGGAAGCTGGACATGAGCCAGCAATGTGCCCTCACAACCCAGAAAGTCAACCATGTCCTGGCTGTATCAAAAGAAGTGTGGTACGCAGTTTGAGAGTAATGATCCTGCCTCTCTACTGCACTGGTGAGACCTCACCTGGAGTACTGCATGCAGATGTGGAGTCTTCAGTACAGTAGAGACATAGACCTGTTGGAGTGTGTCTGGAGATGGGCCACATAGCTAATCGATGGAATGGAACACCTCTCCTATGAGGACAGACTGAGAGAGCTGGGGCTGTTCAGCCTAGAGAAGAGAAGGCTCCAAGGTAACCTGATAGAAGTCTTTCATTAACTAAAGAGGAGCCACAGGAAAGACGCTATTCTGCATAGAAGTTAAGCACACAGATAGTTCTTTGAAACTTGCTACTCATCTACATCATGTAACCTAATATCTGATTGATGGCTGCCAAGGCTGATTGAAGGCATAAAGCAATTCACTCTGTTCTTCACCTTCAGAACTCAAAGAGGCAGAAATCAACCCAACATAAGCATGCAATATTCAGTCTAGATAATATGTTTCATACCTATTTTATTGAATTATGTATCTCTTATATCACATGGCACAAGAATGTGAATTGAATTGTAATGATCAAAACTAAACTGGAAAACTGAATAGATTTTATATTTCCTGTTTTTGAATACTTGTGTCCTTTGGTAACATCAAAACAAGACACATAAACTTTTGTGTAGCATTTTCCTGTGCTATTCTAAACTCCCTAGAATGAAAAGGCTATGTAAAATGCAATTTTTATACTATTCTTATGTATAAGAATGAAGTTTAGATTCTGTAGAATGCTTCAGAGAAAGATGGTTTATTTCAGTACAGATACCAGGCAGAAATGTTTAATTCCTCTATGATAACATAACTGAAAATAGTTTTGAATAGTCATATGGACAGCTATTCAACCAGCATGATAAGAAGGTCATTTCTTTCTGATGGTATATCTGACTTCTTCAGTGTTGCAGCTCTGCCACAGCACATGCTGGGAAAGACAGATCCGTTTGCCTCAGGTTGCTCTTCTGCCTAATATAGTTAGAAAAGATCAAGTTGTACCCATCCACAGTGACACTCGTAAACTTAGACAAGAACAATCTTTGATTATTCATCTTTTCATTATTTTTGTGAAGACAAACAGAGCAGATGAAAATATTAAAAAGGCTTTCCATTTTTGCACACAGGATATTTTAGTAAGGAAAGAACACCAAGGTAGGTTAGAATGCCTTTATTTTTCTGCTTTAAACATTTCACTGTACAATGACTTATTTTGAAAATGCACGCTATGATTTGGGGCTCCTTCATACAATTCTTGAGGAATTAATTTTTCTTTTAAAGAGAGTGAGACAGAACCAGTAGTTTCTTTTTCTGCTCTCATCCAGCTTCCAGTTATTCAAATCACATTTGTTCTCATGGGAAGCATTGCAAAGGGTCGGAGAAAACAAGGAATAAAACTTTAGGCTTGAACACTTGCTCTGGGTTGTCGTTGCTTCACTCCTGCTATGATAAACTTATAGGTGACACTATTTTTGTAAGCTGCAGGTACACTTCTTCAGGAGCAATCTTCCTAATAGAAAGTTTGCCTATTCCAGCTTCAAAAATGTTTTCACTTACCAAAAATAAACAAAAAAAAAAAGATCATTCAAAAAAAAACTGAGCAGATTAAAGTGGTAAGGGGTCCATACTGAAAACAACAGCTTATTTGAAAAGGACACCATTCAACTGTACTATTTTGGAAATCTATGGAAGATTCATCAGAACCTTACATGAGGTTTTAACTAAAGTTTGCTAAATCCTTGTGAAACTTTCCTGTCCTTTTGATGCCTACCATTTCAGTATCCTGAAGCATGGCTTCTCAACACGATCACCCAGAAGTGCCTTTTTCTTCATTTCAGTTGTCAAGATTCAAGCATTTCTGCCAGCTTTGAGTATATTTTGTCTTCAGGAGTCCTGGAGTTATTTTGGAGAGCTTGATTACTGGATGAACAAGTAGCAATCAGTCACAGAACTTTTCAATAGGGTAGCTGCAGTCCAGGAATCAACCAAATTTTTGAAAGCCTTTGAATATTTCTTCTACTTAATTGACCAAATCCATCTGGAGGGAGTACATTAAAGGCTGCAGAACATTTGCACTGTGTTGAAGAGCATTGTACCTTTCATATCTGCAGTGCAAAGTTTAGTTGACAGGCTTAATTGTTCCCAGATCCAGCATTCCTCATTAGTTTGCGTTCAGTGCTTTGTGCTTTGTCTTTTATGGATGGTAGATTATTTGACATGACTTGGTATTGCAGAAATTGTTATTTCCAAGCTGCTGCTGAGAGACTGCAAATGATTTTTTTAGTCTTACACCCACAAGTTTATACTTTCACATTCTTCTGCTCAATCCTAATGAACCTTGCTTAAAAAGGAAAATTTAAGCATGACTATTTGCTCACAGTAATTTCACACACATTATTTTAAAAGGGAGTGTCTTGAGACTTGCACAGTGCAGATGCCGGGGAGTGTGGAAACATTCATTGATTACAGTAACAGTTTGGTCACAGATTATGTAATTCTCCACTCTGACTGTTAATATAGAAATATAAAAATGGAGTTGTTTGTTGGTTTCACCTCACTCTCCCCCAAAAGAGTATATTTTAAAATGTTCTGTTGTTAAGCCATGTAAATTTCAACATTCTTGGAATTACACTGTTCCTTTCTGTGGTCTCCACAGGAACCACTAAGTAACTTTGTGGTACAGTAATAGCAATTATTATTTAATAGTTATTATGCTTTCACAATAAAATGGCTTTCACTTAAAATAGCTACAAACTTAATCTTGCTTCAAGTTGTGTCTATGTTCATTGTAATATATTCAGAATTCCTTCTTTTTTGTGTACGTGTGGGACTGTTTTTTCTTCTGTATTTACCTAGTATATTGAGTTAGTATTGCCTGGATTGATGGAGTAAGAAGAGATTAGTGAATATGGTACCATATGGACATAGCCTTTATCAGCAGAACACTTAGGCATGCTTGTTTGTTCTTAGTATTTCTTGAGGATCTCACTGTTGTTTCATACAGCTTCTTATTTGAGTTATTTTCACAGGCTTTTCTCTGTCATTTGACAAATTCTCTCTTTAAAAATTATGCCATTTCTGTGCCAGGCTGTGATTTGAAGAGATTGGAGAGTTTTCTGGTGTCTGTTTAGTTGTGTACTTCATACTGTTCAGAAGAAATGCTCAATGAATTAGTGGCCTAGAAGCATAACTTCTGGCTGTCACCATGCATACTGATTTAAATACCTATGAAATATTTGCTTGTATTAGTGTCAGCTCCTATGTTACAATTCAGGGCCATCTTGCCATTCATTCACAAACAAGCTGGCAGTCGGTGACTACTGCTTTTAGAACTGGATTCTAAATTTTACAGTATCTACCATTTTAATGGATGGAGGAATTTCACAGCTAAGTTTTTCAGTGGTTGCTTGTGGTCTTCCGGGGGGATTCAGAGCAACTGTATCTCATGGTTAAAGCTTGTCTCCTCTTGCTACTGAACTGCAGTCTGGAACACACTTGTATTTTGACCTGCATGGTGCTGTCTACTTTAGCACTTTGCATTACATCACTGTAAGCTGAGGTAGAGAATTCAGCAGTGATCTTTTACAGATGATTTTGAATATGACAGATAAGAAAACTGAAGAAAAATAAGTCACCATTCCCACAATAAATTTCTTTTTTTTTTTCTGCATTCAGTCTTCCATTTTCTCTAGGCGCCCATTTAAGCATCAGAGGTCTCCTCAGTTTCAGCTTGCCTGCTCACAGAAAGTTACTGGAAAATGCTTAGTAAACATTGCAGTTTTCTGTTGTGGTCCTGCATTGCTTCTTCCTTGTCCTCTATTTCCATTGCAAGAAAATGTTATCAACAGTTTAGGTTCCTAGGAGATCCTTACAGTCTGACTGCAACAGTCCCATTTTTGGCTGCAGTTTTGTCTTACTCTACCAGAACACATTCTTTGCATATGAAGACACTAATGTATTTGCTCTGAATAGGTCTGACTTGGCTATTGCTAGTGAGGAGCTGAAAATATGTTGTAGCTAGACTCCAGTTCACTTTTGATCTGTTAGTACAATTATAGTTGAATAGCTGGCAGACTTCTGCAATGCATCTCATGAGGAATCTTGAATTTTCTTAGCTCATTTCTGACATTCACTTATTTGAAAACCTCTGCATCTCCAGCTGTAACAGGTACTACTGTTCCTTCATCTTTCAGACCAGCAGTAAATAAATCCAGCTGCACGCTATTACATGCTGGCAAACTTTCAGTGCTGGTCTGGAGATGAATTCACTGGTAATGCCAGAGGAGGGGAGAAAGAATCTTTGCCATGATATTTATTCTGCACTCAAAGACTGCACTGATTGCTTTCTGCCTGGGTTAGCTGCAATTTTGAATCTCATTTAACCAAATAGCAAAAGTCAAAGGTAGGAAAGCTGGAAGTAATATTTTAAGAGGATTCTCATCTTATCTTCTTACTCTCTGGGAATGTTCAGCCTGGAGAAGACATGGATCAAAGTCAATCTTATCAATGTGCATACATACCTTCAAGTATCTGAAGGAGGATGCAAAGAAGATGGAGCCATGATATTTGTAGTAGTGCTCAGTGCCAGGAGAAGGCAACAGGCACAAAGTGGAACACAATAGGTTTTGTCTAAACATCAGGACGCACTTCCTTTTTTGAACAGGTGCCAGAGTACTGGCACAGGTTGCCCAGAGAGGCTGTGAAGTCTCTTTCTGCCTGGATGTGGACCTTTGCAGCCTGCTAAGAGTTTCTGTTCTTGAACAGGGGATTGGACCAGATTATTTCCTGGAGTCCCAGCTACTGCTTACTATAATTCTGCTTGGACTCCTGTGTTCTACTTACTGACAAAAAAACTCTGATTGTGGATTGTATTGATTCATGTTCATTCTTATGAAGGAATCATTGAATCATATTTTCTAGTATACATATACTGAGCTATGATTCTGTTTCAAATTTGCAAACTTCATAGTTTTTTCCACTTTTCCATGTATTCTGAACGGGCATACTGAGAAATACTGAAATCTGTTCTGTGTTTCTAGATTCTATGGAACATTTTTTCCTGAACTGTTGCATGATGTCCCACAAAACTTGCAGAGTAAGAATGGGAGTGGAGCACTGCTCATGTGGTATATGCTTGTGTTCAATGGCTCTGAGACTGTCAGGCTTATAAATTGAATTCCAAGATTTCCCTAGTTTCCTCATGAAACTGCCACGGGGATGAAAAGTGTTAGAACTGTAAAGCAGGTGTTTTCTATAATGAAACAGGTACTCAGAGTAGAACAATAGTCATAACTGGCATCCAGACTAATATTGTGATGTATTTGATGACTTTATGTACTACAGTTTGGAATCTTTTCCCCTTTACGGCCTCCAGCATTTATCTCCTGAGGTATGTGCAGCTTTGCACCGCTATCATTATATAACTCCAGGGTCATTATCAAAGTTGTTTTATTTATCTATTAATTTATCTTTAAAATGAGGCAAGGAGTTTGAGAATGCAAATTATTCCAAAAGTCACCAGTGTGATTATAGCTTCCCATAATGTGACTTGTTCAGTAAGAGCATGGAGATAATACCTTCATCTATGGTTTAATGTGGCAGTCCCTCTGAATTTATTTCCTTCTGAACTGATTGAAGGAATGCAAGGAACAAATGCAAGGTTACTATTTCTTTGCAAGAACATAATTGACTGTAGTATTAAAGTACTATTTGCCTCTTTACAGTGTTTTAGAAAAATAAACATATATATTATGAGATTACAGGTTAGAAATTAAGATTTTGGGAGACATTCTAAGGTTGCTTAATGAAGATCTCCCATTAAGATATGAAATTATTAGTCTCATTTTTAGCATTCTATGGGCCTTTCTATGTGAGAGAATTTTAGGAAACACGATTAATGCTAAGTTCAACATTATAGTTGGAACTCAATCTAGAAGAGATATTTTCTATTTTATTTAATTTCCAATTAGATACCTTTTTCATGCGGAGTAATATTATCATACTTTTAGACTGCCGATCAGCCAAAGACCTGATTACTTGTATTTTAATTTGGATTGCTTCTGTGGCAAAGTATGACATCTCATACAAAGTAAGGTTAAAAACTCATCTCCTAATGGTGGACATTTGAAAAGATTCAGCCTGAATACTGAATTTACATTTTTTGAGAAAAAAAAAACAAACAAATGATGGCTAACTAACAAAACAAACAAAAATAAAAATATTCCAAAACCCTGAAAAAACAAAAACGATGATGAAATGTCTTTAATTTCATCTGTTGTTTTTGTTTGGAAAGACATTTTTAATGTCTTTCATTTGTATATGTACAGTGATCAAATAACATTTTTCCATTTTCCTGCTTCTAGACAATTTAGAGAGTACTTTAAAATTTGTATGTAACTAAGCATGTTAAATTGTGAAAGTTTATATCATAAACTTAAAGTACTGTAGCTGGATTTTAAATAAGATACCAAATAGTCAAATATTTAAATAATTTTTTTTTTCCTTCAGAAATCCAAAGGCCTTTACTTCTCTTTGTTTGCATGACTGCTGAAGACTTATTAGTATTCATTATTGTAATCATTATTTATTCTTTTTTCTATTTGTGTTTTGCTATTAAGCAAAAGCTTAATTACATTTCAGTTATGGTTTGTCAAAATTTGTGCACTATTTTTCATTGAGAAGTGTTAATACTATAAACAAAAGTAATAATGTAATGAGAAAAGAATGATATGAGAATATGTCATTATTTAGTAGGCACAATTAAAGTATCTTCTTGAAACTTGACCGTTTGATGAACTAAATTCTGGCACATATTCCTTTGAATTGCTCCTACACCTTGTATAATTGAAAACTAATTCAGAACTAAAGGTTTTTGGCAATTAAAATAGTGATTTTAGAAATGCAAAATTGATCCCTAAAAAAAATAACTTTTCAAATTTTCAGCCTTTTATTTATCTATTTATCTATTTATTTATTTATTTAATGAACAATATGGTAAGACTTTCTAATAGATTACTGAACTGAAGATTATGAAATAATAATTGAATAAATTTTCAGGCACATTTGGGAAAAAAGTGTCATGACTTACTTGACTACGTCTCTACTAAGTTACAGTCAGATTTTTGTCTTAAGATTTTTCTGATAATGCAATAAGGGAATAAATTAAGTTATTTGGTTATCCTAGGGACACACCTTCGATTCTACAGTAGAGTACATGCTGGAACTATAATAAGTGATGACATTTTAAAGATAAACTCCATCTCTAGATGTTATTGCATACAAGAATATACAAATTAAACGAACTGTACTGAGCATTTTAAATTATTCTGCTGATGAAAATCTGGAACATGGAAACAACGGTACTTTAAGGCAAATTTTTTTTGGTTCAGATTTTATTCTTTTTAATTATAATTAAGTGGTAGTTCTTATTAATCTGTTACTGGATTTGTATAGGAACACATTTTTTTATACATAAATTAAAATCTTCATCCTTAAATTGACACAAAGAGATGTTTTCACTTATAGCTTATAAGAAGTCTTGAAGGAGAAGAAGATATGTGAAGGACTAAGAAGGAGGATAATTTTTCTGTCCGACAATGACCTGGGATTTAGTGGATGGATTATAATTCAGTATTGCTCATTAATGATAATATAAGATTACAAGGGAAGGATAAATATTCCAGTATTTCTTTGTAGATGTCAGTTAGAATTCTGGCAGCTGATGAGCTTTAGATGATTATGAATATGTCAGGTTTACAGGAAACAAAGCACTGGCAAAGGCTGACAAAGTATTAAAAGAAATGACTATTACCGAAGTCAAGAAGAAACCGTTTTCTTATCAAAATTCTGTGTTTGACCATGTAACATACGTCAGCTTATATCAATGAACATTCCATGTAACATCAACATTTAAGATCTTATTTGTCTTGTTATTATGAAAGAGAATTATCTAATATTTCTTTGCAGGTATTAATTTGCATTTTGGCAGCTGGCCTTCAGTGGAAAGTTTGGTGCTCTTTCTTTAGATATGACTTTGACGTTTATTCTTAGCAAGGTAAATAGTGTTCTAATGTCTTTCATTTTGAGAGTATCCTTTCAGAAAGGATGGTAAAGCAGACACAGAAATGATCTGACCTTTCCAAAAATATTTTCAGCTACTTGTTGCTCTGTTGAACTGTTTTTCATGATTCAGAAGATGAGTTCCAAGATCTAATTATAACATCTACTTTCAATCCAGAGTTCACTGAATGTTTTCAAAACCTTTTCACAAACAGTTCTGAACAATATCGAGATAAGGAAGTGTACATATTACTACGAATGCTGATATATACACACATCCAAATTTACATGTCAGCTTTCCTACACATTTACTTCCAGATAATCAATATTGTAGAAGGTTGTAGAAAAGAGACTGCTTTGAATATAATTTCATCAATACATCAATAGTGTAACTTTTTTTCTTAATGTAAAAATATTAGCTTTTTTTTTTTTTTTTAGTTAGAACTTGTGTTTCACTGTTTTCATGAAGTAGTCGCGGTTTTCAATTCAACATATTTTTGACTGCCCATGCAGTTTCCTTACAGTTACTCTCTGGATGGTCTTGAGTTGAGTACCACCCTGCACTGGGTCTCATTTCATTTGCAGACTACGCATATTATTAGTCAGTAGAAATTGCACTGTGCTGTTGTTATATAATTGATGAATCTTTTTGAAAAAGCCTTATATTTATTTTTAAATGCATTTATCACTGAGTATTAATGCAGAAGTATCTATGGAAAATATCGTAGTACATTAAGCATAGGTTTTTAAGAAAAGAAATTATAAATACTGTCTCTAGATAATACCAGGTGGCCTATTTTGGCATTCCACTTCTTCAAGAAGAATGCTGTGAATAAACCACTAATATGCTAACTTCTGCTGAATGCACTTTTCTTTAGTAGCCTTGTCTATACTAGTCCTCTAGACTGCCAACATTTGGGTGTGGGATTTTAATTTTAATTTTCCTTTTGATTCATTTCATATTGTTGTGATACACAGCAGTCAATCTCCTTAAGTCAATCTCCTTAAACTTCAATGAAAAAACAAGAACATCTCACACATTTTCACTTGATAACACATAACAGCTATCTGCTGTGGCCAAACCAAGTGAAATTGGGTCTAAGTATCTAGATACACACTGATAATTAGGGATTTTATATTCTATTTTTTGTTTGTATGTTTGTTTTTGTTTTTTTTTTTAATTGAAACACTATTTTAAAATTTTCTCTTCTAGAAATTGAGAAAAAATATTAACAATATTTAAATGTTTTGTTCTTTCCTTGGAGAAGAGGAGAGTCCTGAGGAAATTAGTTTGTATGTTCCTTATTTTCAGTTAATGAAAATAGAATATTTTTATTCATGCTTATAAATTGAGACGTAAAGAGCACTTCTAATTTCTAGAAATTAACTTAAGGAATAAGACTTAAGAAAATAAATCTTATTTCTACACTAAGAATTGAAAAAGAAACAGTTTTCTCCTGTAGGAAAGAGTAGACTTATTGCATACAAGTAGCTCAAAACCTACTTGAAGTATGTAAAATGAAATAGCTTGCCTTTGTCCTGTACAGGCCAAATTAATGTGGCAAAATCCATCTGTGCAGGCTTTTATTAACACTTGTTATTAGTTTCCATTGTAACAGTTATATATATTTAAAAAAATGACAGCATAAAATGATGTCCACAAAGCTGTGTTAAGAATAACATTCTTTAAAGATACTGTTGGTGCACCTGATACATAATGCACTCTGCACTTTGTGGGTGTTATTCAGAAAGACAAAAGGTGTTACTCATAACACATCTCTTACTGGAAAATGTGTGCTCAATAACTTAGCTTCAAATGCTGTTACAAGAAAATTTGCAGATGGAGCAAGAGGGCAAAAGGGTGACATCTGGCACAGCAGACTTTCTAAGATGATTTTGGCACACAGCCTGCATTAAGCAGCAGATGCTGAGGAAAAAAAAAAAAAGAGAGAAAATCTGAATCGAAAGAAAATTTGGTACAATGAAAATTTTATTTTGAATCTTTAACAATTGCAAAATCTGTCCAACCTAGTCAACATTCTTTAGTTTATTGTCTGTTGTGTCCTCCAGTGGATCATTATTTGATCTTTAAATGACCCAAAAATTGGTTTGAGGTGCTACATTTTGTCATTCTGATTACATCTACTCAGTGCAGCATTTTCTAATCGCTATACACTTGATTTCACCTTTTCAGTTTTCACCTGAATGAATGATATACAAAAATATTCTCATCATTACTAGACCTCATACACTAAATTTTTCAGAATGGATGAAAGATGAAATATGTGACATGTTGTTTGAAGTGTTGCCAAATGCATTTTAGATTTTAAACAAACAGTACCATGGAAACTATGATATGTGTGTCCTTGGAGGAAACAAGTACATACATTTCATCCACACAGGTAAACAGAAAGAAATGGTAGATGTTAGAATTATTAAACATACATAGAGGTAGGGACAAATTTAGAGAGAATATTTGAGTCAAAGACAAGAATTACTGATCTCATTGCCCTTCTTCTTTCACTGAGTTAGTTACTGCACTTTTTTTGTTTTGTTTCAGTTATCCCATGTCAACCTAAGGAGTGGAAAGGTGGAATTAATTTTTGTTGATCAGTATCTCATTGCTTTATATATTTGAAGACCTAATCTGAGGATTTCTGAGTTACTGATTCTGTCTAGACCCTTCTGTGTAGCTGAGAGGCTTTACTGCCTTTGGGAGCACATATTTCTCTCATGATTTTTGAGTTTCTGATAAGAAGAAATGCTGCTGAACAGATTTTAGCAATGTGTGTTTGTTTTTATGTGCATAAGTTCAAACCTGAAATCACATTGCCTCTCTCTTTTTTGAGCTCTCTGTTAGTTTAAGTGTATATAGAAATGTAAAATTTCACCTGGTATTATATAAGCAACCTAATCATTTTATATCAAAATTATTGAGTACACTATTTTTAGTATGTTTTGTGTATTATTTGGATCCTGACTTCCTTGATTTTACTAGTCTTTGTGTAGTGCTACCTCATAGACAAGTCTGTTCCAAGGCTTTGGGTTTCTGTAGTTTGTTTAAATACTTGCTTCATCACTTGGGCTCCTCTAATTTGATAGGCAAATAAAAAAACAACCAACCAACCAAAAAAAAAAAAAAAAAAAAACAACCCTTTTCTTCTTTATGCTCTGAATCAGTTTTTGGTGACTGGACACTCGCAGAGTGAGCATTTATTCTATGGTGCCTGTTAGTCTAAGGATTTGATCCAAACAACTCTATTAAAGGCAAACTATGTGGAAGTGGCTGCCGAGAACAGCAAAAACAGTGCTTTAGGTATTGAGAAAGAAGGCAGATAAGACCTGAGAGGACTGCAGTAGCTTACAGGAAAGAATGCAGGGACATAAATGATAAAATTATGCAAGCTCTAAAAGGAAAAATATGAATTAGGGAGGAAGTAGCAGTTAACATAGTGTAGCTGATGGATAAAATGTTTGATGTAAATTATAATTTGGAGAAAGTGTCCAAGACCTGTGAGGGTTTGAATGTGACTGAAACATAGCTGTTTGTTCATTTGCATGACTTATACTTAAAATAAGTATTACATTCATAGTTCATAAAGATCTTTAACCCAAGCTTAAAGTGGTACAAGGCATCTTTCTAAATATAACAGCAGAATCAGACAAAACAATGAGTATCAGGTTCCAGAGATTAGACCTCGACTTTGTTGTTGGGAACTTCTGCTTGGCTGCATAGAGAAAGTTTCCTGCTTTACATTTACCTGTCAAATACTGTTTCATTTTTAAGTGTAAGGAAAACATGATTTCTCCCTCCGGACTGAGCTGACTGCATCTTGCTACTAATCTCTTACAGCTCTCAGGGGGTTATTTTGTGCTATAGTTGGATATTGGACTGAAACATGTAGAGGTTTGATTACAGACTGTAAATAAGGAGATGTAACTTGATTAACTTTGGAAGTTGTTTTCTTTTTCTTGTTGTTATTCTCATCTAATTAAGGTAATTGTTGTTAATTGAAAAGGCATGATTGGTTTAATTGGATCTGAAGATACCACAAGAAAATCGCTAATGATGAAGATGGAATTTATTTGATGGCAGCTACTCCAGACAAAAGTGTGGTCTGAACATTATGAATCCCTTTAGAGAAAAACATTTGAGAAAACAGGTTGTTTTTTTTGTTGTTGTTGTTTTTTTTGTTGGTTTTTTTTTTTTTTAATCCCACTAGCTGTGAAGAGATGCAAGAGTGCTGTACTGAAATTAAGCAGAAATACTGACAATTTGATACATTCCTCTAATTGTATTGCATGCTGCTTTGGTTTGCAAGAGATGGTGGTGATGGAAATTTTATAGTGTTTAGGGAACTGGGCTGTACTGATCATTGAGCTCTAGAAAGATCAGAGCATATTGTGCAAAAGTTTAGACCACATTAAAATTCATGGAATTTTTAGATAACATGGTCTCTCTTGATTTGTTCAGTTCCCTTTTTAATAAATGTATATCTAAAGAACTGAGGAATTAAAATTTGCTGTTGATATCCCACAGGGAATTAGGCAACAGGGCCTTGTTATTCAGCGTCCACAGAAGCGAAGTCCAAACTCCCCCATGGGGGTCATGAAGCAGTGCTTTGAAGCCTTTGTAGAGGAGTAGTAACATACTTATTGTAATTATTATTCTGACTACTTCAATGGGAGTAAATTGTGAGATAAACATTTTAGCAGCATGACATTGAAAGTGACTTTTCTGAAGAATCAGTTTTGTGGTTAATGTTCTGTAGTTTGTTTTTGACAGATAAAAAATATTTCTTAGCAAAAACAGTAAAAATGCATCATGTAAATCACTGTCCATTCTATTACGAACTAGAGCTGGTTTGCAAAAACTTTTGCAGCAACAAAAGAAAGAATGAGGCTAATCCTCAAAGATTACATTTATAAACTTCATTTTTATGAGATAGTTCAACATGAGATGCCAATAAAGATTATTTTTTTCTTGTCTGAAAGCAGTCTTTGTACTCAGTAGACCAGACTGAACCAAAAAGTTAAGTAAAAACATCATGGTATAAATATAACAATTTTACACTTCCAAGAGATGCTATGGTCAGAATTAAAAGCATAGATTAGAAATAAAGAGGAATAGTGTCAGTTTTAATTGGAAGAAAGATAGTTTAAACTACTTGGAGAAATGATGAAGGTGCAGGTGGAGCTTTGCCAAAATAAACTGGTATGGTTTCTCTAACTCAGTAAAGTAATTCAATTTACATCAGTTGAGCAGTAAATCCCAGGGATGGAATGTTTTCTCTTCTTGCTAACCTGGAAATTGCATCAATTCTTGAAAATGCTATTCTGATGAGGCTTTACTGTGACATACCTCAAATAACTTCATTCCTGTGAGCCTGAGAAGGCTCACATCCAGTAGAGATCTTTCCATGCAAAAGTTTCATGGGCAGTTTAGTAGAATACCTTGAATATCCCCTCATCTCTATAAATACTATATTTTGCCTATACAGATATGTTTACAGTGCACTTCTAAGTGCAGGTGAATAAATGAGTCCGTGGAATTGTTTGGAAATGGCCCACATTTTTGTACATTTTAGTCAAGCAGTCTGAAGCACAACATTGTTCAAATTTCTTTGATCTCTTTCCAGTATTCATAGGAACAGCTGAGGTATGAAGGCTTTTTCTTTGGTTTATTCCAAAGACTTGTATATTCTTTTTGTTTTGGAGTAAAAGGGAACTGGGGGGTGATGGAAGGAAAAATAAGTATCTTTTTTAGAAGAAAAATTTAGAGAAAGATTTTTATTAGGAAGCAATGCCTTCACTAAAAAATAGCCATCACAGCTAATTGAGAAGAGCAAAAAGCTTAAAATACAGTGGACAGTTAATTCCAGCATTTACAACAACAGCAAACACAATAAAAAGCAACATAGTAGCTGCAAACATCTGTGTTAAATAGGTAGTTCCACACTTTCTCCCAGATTTATCTTATGATACTGTCTTATGGAGGGATATCAGAAACAAAACCAGTCAGGAGTGTTGCAGATCACTTCTAGTTCTGCTTTTCGTGGGTGCAGAGAAAATTCTGATACGATTCATGTTTTCGTTCCCTGAAAGTCAGAAGCTGTATTCATTGGACAGCACTCAGCTGCGCTCTTTTCCCACCAAGCAGTGTCTTCCATGATAAATACACATCATTTTAATAAGTGTGGTTTATCTGCTATTTATTGTGCAAATACCAGAATCCTACATTCCTATTTGAAATATTTAGTATCTGCTTATGTAAAAATGTGCATCCCATTATGACTCAACGTTGTTTCAGACACACATATTAAGGATCTGGCAGAAGATTATTCAAGTTTAGTGATTTGAACAGAAGACTGCAAAGAAGTCTGCAATTAAACTCATAAAGCTGAATTTCAGTATTTAGGACATAATGCTAAGCAAACACAAATAAAAAATTAACTCAGTGAATTATAGAATCCATTAATTTATTTCACAGATTCATTTCTGGCTTTTTTTTTTCCCCATTAGAAATTTTATATCAAAATTAGAAAAATGAATTGATGAAAGAAATTTAAGAAATGAAAATGGTCTAGGTTGAACTTCATCATGACGTTTTTCTGAGTTTACAGTTACATTCTGACCTTCTGGAGCCCCATGGTTCCCCACTGTTTCTGCAATTGCTAAAGATCCTGATAAATATGGTATTTCCTGCTCTGTGTTGCTAAGTACTTTGTCCAACTTAGAAGTGTAAAATGAAGGGTTTTTGTCCACAGGTAGATGAACCATGCACAGAGCATTTTGACATTTCACACACAGCTGCTTTGAATTTGGCTACATCAGTCAGTTTGGGCAAGTACAGACTTCAAGATGCCTCTAAACCTTTTTTCAATTATGCCCATGAATGTTCGGAGAATGCGGAATTTTGCCTTTACTATTTTCATAGCTTCTGAAGTTTTAAAGTTTAAATTACAATAATAAATTTACATCAGGACTGTTGGGCTTTGCAAAATTAACTGGCTTTGTACTTTGTGGAAAAAAATGGAAAAATAAGTTTTATATCAGATATAAATCCATTCTATTACAGGGCTTGATTTTAACATGGCAGCTCTTCCTGGAACAAATGATAAGAAAAGATTAAGTGGAGAAAATCTCTGTTCAATTTCTATGAAGAATTTTTTTCTTTGTTTTTAAGTGCTAAAGGAATATAGGACCATAAATTTTGACCATCCCTTTTATTCTAAATTATACCGTGTAATAAACACACTATCTTTTTGCTTGAAACTCTGCTATAAAAATGTATACCAGCACACCATTTCTAGAAGTAATTGAAATTTTATCATGATCCTATAGTACCTTGCCTGAATTTGAAGTTCATGGACTGTGCTCTCATTTTTTGTTTTACAAGATTGTATTGATGTTGGTTTCTTGTAATAACAAAATATTTAGTGTTACTATTCCCATGCATGTCTCAAGATTGAAACCTCCAGTTCATCTGAATAGCTTAACCCAATAACTTGATGTTGAATTACACAAGATCATCACTGCTTTTGAGTTAAAGAAAATTTCTCCTGATCTTCTCCAACAGCTTAGAAGCTGGTGACATCTTAGAAATGCAGATTTTGATATGACACACTAACAAATTTTTTCCATAAAATAAAATTACGCCTTTTTTTTTTACAGATGGCAATTAATACTTGATAACTACATACAGACCATTGTCATCCAAGAGTGCATATTAGCACCATAATAAAAATAGTCCATGTACTTGTCAGCATAGCAACAAGAAATTTAATTAATATCACAAATTTTCCTTTCATTGGGAATGTAAACTTTTCTTCTAAGGCTTTAAAATTGTGTGACTGCATTTGCCCACATAAATATATTTTTATGTATCAAAACAGAAAGAAAATCTGAGATGATAAAGTTTTACTGGCATGCATTCTCAATGATTATATTCAGTGGTAACAATTATTTGGCATACTATGGAAAACACAGACCACTAGCTACTAGGCTAAAAAAGCTCTCAAATATAAGGTCCAAGCTGTGCTAAGCACTTATGTGACTATTTGTGATATTTTAACTGTTTTAGCTGTGATACTGTCTCCCATGGTAAGCTATCCTGGAAATTTAGCATTTTCAAAAATACTAGAGCATACAAAAACATTCCTTGTAAATTCCTAAGCCAGCAATTTCATAGAAAGTATGTAGGTTTGGTCTACAAGGTTTTTGCTACACACTAGGATTACTCCGTGTAAAAGCTAATAGTAGGCATAGATGAATTATTGTTGTTGATCCATCTTAATACTTAACATTATATTCATTGAAGGAAGTGGAGATTGTATAATTTCTACATTTGTTTTAGGGCCATCAAAGCCTGATTGTCATGAATGAATGAAAGAACAATCTTCGAAGTAGTAATGTTTTAGCCACTGTTTTCCTCAGTAAGGATCATATACAAACTAATTTCTATAGACGTACAGATGACAGTGTAAAATTAAAAGCAACCCAAATATGTATACAGAATGGCCTAAACCATGAGCTTGTCTTCTTCCCAAATATCCTGGAAGAAATCTCTTCACTAAAAGACAGTCTAACACTGACAAAATAATTCTTCAGGTATTATATTCCTAGGAGTATCACTTGAAATGATGAAACTTGAAAAGTGGTCTAAATGAACTTATGAACTGTCTGGTGTGGTGGCAGCATAATCTACATATGAAGTTAGATAAGTATATGTAGATATGCAGGTACATACATATGTTGCTCTGAAACTAATGCCTCTTATTTGGAAACTGGGAGACATACAAAGACCAGAATAACACTATTCAATAGAGCAAATTCTCAGCTACAAGATGCTATTTTTCTACACAGTAAACATCATTAGCCAAGCAGTTTCACTAGTAGTGAACAAGAGCCTGCATGCCTCATCAATATCTGCAGGACCCACTGTTGCTGCCGCCACTGCTGAGACACACCGTACACTGTCTCACTGTGCTCACATCCACTATCTGATCTCAACAAACATTCAGCAAGCATTAATGAATGTCAGTGGGTGTCACTTTTTTCCACATGGAGGAATTCAGTGACACACCTTTGCTTCATATACACTTCTAAGTCAGATGCCATCTTGTCAGATTGCCATTCTTCTGCCATCGGTCACACATAACAACTTGTAACAGAGTATTGGCAAGGAGGTTCAACTTCTACTGCCATAGCACCAACTGCTTCTGACAGAAGCTGGCCATGCTCTTTTTAATGCATCCCAGGATACTATTGGCCTTCTTGGACACCAGGGCAAAATAAAATTACTTTTTTTTTTTTTTTTAGAAATTTAGAGCTCCTATTTTTAATCTTAATTGAAACAAGAAAGCAACGAAATATTTAAATTGTTACATGTTTAAGCTTTTAAAATAACGTGTTTATTTTACATTTTAAACATAGGGTTGAAATTTCTTTAAATTGGACCTAATTTATGACACATTTTGTGGTTAATGCAATGGACTATGTCTTGAAAATCTTTACCGTGAAGTAGTAGAAAGTAAATTCATCAGTGTGCAAGAAATGCTCCAATACACCGCAGGTGTAACTGCATAAGTGTAGATGTGACTTACAACTTTGAGGTTGTCTGAAACAGCTTCCTGCAATACTCTGCCTACATCATGATCCCATTAGAGTATTAACTATTTATGATCAGATTCCATATTTTCACATGTAACCAACTCTTAGACAAATATATATATGTATATATATAGTGGCATTCTAAACAGGATAGTGGAGTAGTAGTCAGTCACAATCATCTCCATTTCATTTTACTTCTTATGGGCTTGAATTATTACTTTCATATGTTGTTTCCAATTTCCTCTCTCTAGATGTTCACTTAGATGCATATTCAGTAGCCACACAGAATATCCCATCTTAATCTTGTTTAATTTCTTTATTTCTTACAGGTAACAACATTTACATCAACATGACTCAGAACTGTAGTTAACTTTTCTTGGTGTTTTCCTATTTCTTCTGTAGTGTAGATGAGATTCAAGGACTTGACTGCATTTGGTAAGAATAGTGTGGCTATAGTTCATAGCTTACAGAGACTATTAGAGATTCTGCGCATTGAAGAACACAGAAGCATAGCAGTTTGACTATATAAGGGAACACAGTAACAAATTATCCTGAAATGAGGAAGCAGAGCCGATGTAGGTAACAGGCTTATGATATAAGAAACCAACAGTGGAAGAAGATAGAGTGAAAATCTGAAAGAAATTTTACTGTGATAAGCAATGATTCCTGAAAGCACCAAGTCAGGTTTGTTTTTGAGTGCAAATCAAATAGAAGACTTGCAACAGCATGTCAGTAACTAAAATTCAATATTAAACAGAGAAAATTAGATAAATTGAGGGTATGTGTTACTGAGGAGAATCAGATAAGAGATCTGAAAGTCATTTTCTTTAAGGAAAGCAATTTTCTCAAGTATCTCTCCTGAGCTATGGGAAGAAGAATGTAAATAAGAAATTGAGATGTAATAGAGGAAATAAATGTTTCATTAAGAAATAAAAGAGGAAATCCGCAGACTTGGGATAGAAGGAAGGATTCTGAGCTTGAACTCCAGCAAACAGGGAAACTGGATCAGAATGATAAGAGAAAATTATATTTAATTATTCTTTTTGACAAGACAACAGAGTCCTCCATCTGTCTGGAGTTGGTGCATGCATTATGAAGTACCGTCAACCCAATCTTAGGGCTTTTCTGGGGACTACATTGTCACTGACAGACAGCAGTATTCTTGTAGACTGATTTTGTCCATTTGCTGTAGTGCCCTGATGTACAGCCTAACAATAGATATTGCTGCTAAGAGATATTTCCACTGGGAAATAACTAGTTGTACTAGCTAATGATAGGACTGCAGAATGGCTATCTCCTCCCACAGATAAATGACTGTGAAAATTCTGTGGTGCTTCCATGGAGTATCAGGAGAGATGATCCCAGGCGCAGAACTGACACAGTGAAACTTCTCTGTCATTTAAAAGGCCCTAATGAGACCTCATCTCTAACACCATATTTCATTGTGGTCAACATATTAAGGAAAGATGAACTGACATTGCAGCAGCAGAGAACAGTCTAGCAGAGGAACGAAGAGCAAATCTCTCAGAATAAGAGTTAAAGAGATTAATTTAGCAAAATGATACCTGAGGGAAGATATTGTTACTGTATATGAGTATGTTGGGGGCAGCAAGCATGTCAGAGAATAATCTTTTAAAGGAAAAGGCATGGGAACAAGTTGCTATAAGCTGGCTATAAGAAGTTGAAGCTGAAATGAGAAGACAGATTCTGTCAGAGTACAGTTCTGAGTTAGCCTTCCAGGCACAAGTACTGAGGTCAATTCACCCCCAAATGCTTTAAAGATAGAACCTGGAGAGTTTATGAAAATGATTTCATGTTTGATTTATCTACAGGGAGCTGACCCAAGAGGACTCGGGCAGCCCTGTGAATAGACCATGTACTTTTATCTCTTCCTTCAAACCCTCTTGGAGAATTCATATTTTAGTCAATCTTTCCTATATTACTCTTATCAACATTCCCTCCACAGTTGCCCATGCACCCCACGTTTGCTTTCGTTTTGTTTATGTGGTTTGTTATTATGATCTCAGCACCACAGAGAATTTATCTTACATACAGTGGCAGTTATGTTCACAGCACTATATAAATGATTAATAATAATTAATAGTACCACCTGGACTATCAATCAGTAACAGCTATATCAGAATCAGTCCTTTCAACTGAGTCTACTAGACTACTATTTCATTAACTCAAAATGTAATTAAATGTAAAATTTCCCTAAAAGAACACATATACAATGAATAGAAATAAAAATAACTTTTTTGTCTGAAGCTTGAATTCGTCTAGTTAATTTTTCTGATGGAGTCACACGTACAATGTAAATGACTGCACATAAGGTGTAAAAAATGTATTCAGAGTAAAGACCACAAAATAATAAAAACTTATTGTAACATGAAGAATCTAAGTGTATTTTGTTATTTCTATCATTCAAGAAGCAAAATATAATTAAAATTTAGTTTAGAATGGAAAAGCACATTGCTAATTTAAAGGGTAGCTGTTATGATTATGCAAAACCTAATGACTTTTAAAGAAAAATTGATATATTGTACCCTGGAAGTACTCAGTTAACTAATTCCTATGATACTGGAAAAAAGGACCATCAGTTGATTCTGATGTTTACAGTTAGAAATGGGATTAATTTGTTGTGTTTCTGTTTTATTTTGTTTTTGTGTTTTGTCGTTGCCCTCATATTATTTCTCTAGGCTTGTACTGTAGTCTGTAATTTACATAGAGGGGAAAGATAGTTATCAGCAGACAGCATTATGATCTTTGGCCCGGGAGGATTTCCTATGCTCTGGAGTTCTTTCTCTGATTTTGACTATTTAAGCAGTATTGACAAGGCAACAGTGCTATAAAAAGTGTTATTCATGTCCAAATGCCCAATAAGAAGTTGGCCAGATAACCTTTAAAAAGTGGTAACAGGTGAATGAAAAGCCCACAAATCAGAATTCTTGTCACATTAATAGCTTTCATTCATTAAAGCCAATTGAATTACAGCATGAAAATTAGTTTGAAAAAAGGAGAAGGGCGACTAGCTACTACCTCTGTTGTCATAGTAGTCACACTGATGAGTTACTTGCACTGTTAGCCTGACCTTTCTACAATTTATGTAATGATAACAATCAGAGAGAAGCTAAATTACAATATAATTTTCTGAAATATAGCTTATACATTGTATTTCAATGTATGTTAATGATGAAAAGTCTGAACATCTGTTTTATGCAATTCCTATGATCATCTGGGACAAAGTAAAGACTGACAGATGCTAAATTCTTGGAGAGCTTAAGTTTTAAATTAATTCCAAGTCATAAACTAATTAATAGGTATTATTTCAAATGAAAAAAAATAGTAAGGATATAGAAAAGTATTTCTAATATGGTTTCTAGCAAAAAGAATATTTTTTTTCTCTATACATTAGGCATATTATCTCATCCTAGCAACACTTGGAATTGAAAATCTTATTCATACAGCAGTAGAATAACATCTGGTGTCAGCTGGTGCAGGCATGGTGCCATGCAATCCTGAGCAGACTGCTATTTTACCAGCTTTGAGCGTATGCAGATGTTAGTTAGATGTGCATACGCACAGTAAGCATATACACAGAAGCTAGATCTTTGCAGAGGATGGTATTTTATCTTGCAAAGGGCAATATAGCCAGAACAATGCTGCTAAGTCAGCAGCAAAAATCAAACATCCATACTACAAGTATTATTTCATAATCTTTATGTTTTTCATGTGAACATCAAAATTTGGGTGAACATTAAATACTAATATAAACTCATGCACAGATTTGGTTGCATGCTTTACTTCTTTTACTTTTTTTAAAGAACATCTTGCTGTGGAACCTTGCCCATGGCAAAACTGAAGAGGAAATGCTGATCAAACTACAGCCTGTTTTTTAAAGAGGCTAATTGCATGCACAATCCAGTGTGATCCAGAAGGGCATGGGACAAAGCATAGTTTTCATGCATATCCACTGTATGACTCTGGGTTCATTTGATGGGGGCAGAGATCTCAGGCAAGGAAGGTGTTTTAACATGCAATAATCATCTTGTCCCATGGCGTATGGTGGCTTGAAGCAGGGCAGTGCTGTGGATTCCATGAGGACCTATCAAAAACTTCTATGCCTGCCCAAGGTATTCATATCATACTGTCTCTGTGATATGAGAACAGGGAGATGGATAATCAGAGAAGTTGAAGCTTCCAGATAACTTTTCCGGACTGAGAATTATTTAGAAGTCATTACATTGTTAAAGGTAGCCACTAAATCATTTAATGAGTATTTCAGAGTAATTTTCTCTACATAACAGAAATAATTTATCCTGAAATCTACTTCTAGGAATCATTAATGCAATGCTTATAAAGCTACCTTAGTTTAAGGATTAATCATGAAAAAGGTACTTTACAAATTCTTTACTGAATACCACCTTCTTCATTTGTTGATGAAGTAACACTGATTCACAGAAAAGTTTTCTAAGGTTTTCAGCAAGTTTTCTTGTTAAAGATATCAAGAACTGATTCCACTGCTGTTTTCACGATGCATGTTTTTGTACCACTTACCTTGTATTCTTCTGAAGATACAGAAACTCATCAGATATCTGTGCTGATAAAAGTGGAGAAACAAGGAAGAAAATCTTTGTATGTCTCATAATATCTTGACAGAATGCTTATATATGCTTTACAAAAAGGCATGTCTAAAATGCATTGTTTTTTAAACTTTTTTTTTAAACATCACAAAATCATATCTGTCTATCAAACATACACTGTTCAGCTACTGATATACAATTCCTGGAGCTGATAGAATGACTAGAAACACAGGGCCAAGCTTATCACTGTTCTTCAGCAGCGCAAAACCATCTGTGAACCTGACACAACCTGCCACCTAAGCTAAGGGTATGGCTGCTTCAAATTTAGTATCACTGCGGAAGTATGAAAGAACCATATAAGTGAATTTATATCCAATTTATATTACAAACTTAATTTACAAAAGAAAAAAAAAAGTTGAAAAAGCATAAAATCTTTACCCTATAGAATGTACACTGAAGCCTGGGATTTTCCATTGATTTTAATCTCTGAGACCAGGCTGATGAGAGGCTGTTACTAAAGTGAACACTCGTTTCAGAGCTAATAGATTTCCATTTTGTTAAAGATTACTTCCATGGGCCAGAATTTTAGATATAAATCTTTTATTCTTTAAGAATTGCTAGATTAATTCTATTTCACTCAAATCAAGTCAAGCCATAGGTTCAATTTATTTCCCAAGATATCACTTTGTTATATTAGGGTGCTCGGCTCCCCAGATATAAGCAATTGAGAATATGTTGACATTGGAAAACTGGCTGGGTCAGAAAGAACCTTTTTTGTCTATGCTCTTCCCTTCTGCAGTTCTGAACTTAGTGAAACTTGACATTTCACTTTCTCACTGAAGCAATTTACAAGTGTGAATTTACTGCTTACACGTTCTTTCAGAAGACGTCATTTATGCCCATCCACTGAGTAGCATTACCTGTAATGCTGTGAACCTGATAATAGATTAAACTGAAGCTGATTTTCACCTCCCAGAGCCATTTCAAAGCAAATCTGAAGTTAAAATTAACAATTTATCCTGGTATTTCTAGAAGCATGGATTCAGAAGGAGACGTCCTTCATTCCTTGGCATTATATCTCAAATATATATATAATATAATATGGTTAAATAACATAACCTAGCATTGTAGGAAATAACACCTATCAGTATTATTTGTGGGGAAAAAAAAAATTTACGCTATTCTTTGTGGCTCTCCTGATGAGCTAACCAAAAAACTCAGGGCCAACTAAAGGGATTTTGCTAGTTTTCTGACAGTGAAGAGGGCAGAAACAATTAAAATCATCAGTAAGGTGAAAATGTACAACTCTGTATGTACCATCACTATGATTTTATCTGTGCTAGAAGCTTCTGCTTATTTAAAAGAAAAAAAGTGAATTTTCCTTTCCTGTTCTGGCAGCACTCAAATTTGTACTAAATTTCTGAGCATGTCTATAATCAGTTTAGTGCTCTGTGTTGTTTTATTTTTTTCTTTGTTTTTGTTTTGTTTACAAAACTGTCTATCATGTCATCAACCTTTTCCGTAAAGGAAAGAAGCATGGATCTGTAGGTCCTTTCACTCTCTTGTCACAGAAACCAGACCAAACTGTGACAAAATGACACAGTTATGGCATGCTTTCTGTGAACTTCAAGTTCAACTTCTATGAAGTTCAAGTTCATGAGATCATCTCGTGTCTGTGAAACACTCAGGACTTTTCCCATCTGATTTCATTTGGATCAGGGTTTGACTCAGTCTATCAGTCGTACTCATAGTAAAATGGAGTAGGCCAAGCTTGCATGCCCATATTTAAAATATATCCTTTAATCTATAGTCTGGGCTGTAATCTGGATGAATATTATGGTTCATCTATGTTACAACTGAACAGCATTCAGTCAATGCACTCATTCAGCCTTATCAAGTATCACAATAAAGCAAAAGTAGTTGGAGTATTTATGACTAGGCAGAGATTTTGGGATATATTGCTGGCCAAAAGCAGTATGATTTTAATACAATTTTGTAACATTTTTATCCTTTTCATGATTTTTTTTAATAGATGATTTTAATGAATTTATATTTACAAATATTTACATTAACTTTGTAAAATTCTTTCATTTTTTTCAGATATTTGGTGGAAAATTCTGAACTTCTCTATGCTTTTAATTAGTAAAGAAACTAAAAGATAATGTAATCTAATCAGCTGTTACAAATTCTGGAAAAATAATATTTTGGTTCTCTTGACATTACCATTTTTATAAACTTTTACTGAGTTTTGTTTTCTGCCCCAAATCTTTTAGGAAATGCAAACCTAATAATCTTCTTTTTAATGTTGCCACAGTATTTTCAGGATGCACACAATTGTTTTTTTTTTTTGTTTGTTTGTTTTTTAACAGATCAATTGATATAAACAATATATTTATCTTGACAGATGTGTACTAATGAGAGAGACAAAGACAGTTGTAGTTTTACATTTGCGTCACTGAGATATTTTGCCTCACTTAGTGGATAAAGACATTCTCTTTTTTTCTCCAACCACAATGTTTCCATGTCAAGGTCTGTGTCCAAATTAAGTAATGGAACATTATTGACTATTAAAGGTCTAGTTTAATGTATTTTATCTATAGAAAAAATGTTCTCCTCTCTTTAGAATTTTTTATCCTATTTTTATATATATTTTTATTAGTTACCTCCATGTTCCCTGATCTCTTATCTCCACTTCAATCCTCATAGAAAATTCTTGCTTAATTTAAGTGTGGAAAGAACAGTGTTTAGTTCTGTTCCCACCCCACTTGCAAACTTACAGCTGCCAAATACTTCTACTATCTATTTTTTCTATTCACTTACACTATTTACTTTAAAAATATGCATGTTCTTCCATTTATACTATTGTATCTGCATTTGAAATCTATTACATCTTTTGTCTTTTGCTTGATCTCACTGATTTTTGTGATACTTTCTGACATTTAGATGTTATGAGTATTAATACAGATTTTACTTTTTCCAGTCCTTATTGAAATATGTTCTGATTTTTTCATTATACATGTTCTGTAAAACAATTGAATGAAGTTATCTTTCTTGAATTATTACATATTCTCTGCAAATGTGTCTTTTAAATTTTAATATCTTCAGCTGTCTTGCACAGATAAAGTCTAATGATGAACTACACATCTGTATGGATGTTACACAGAACAGTTCAGAATGTATTTTCAAGAGTGCTATCTATCCCTTTATCTAAGTTGTTGAAGATGTTGAATAAGACCAGACCCAGCACTGCTAGCTACAAGCTTCCAACTGAACTCTGCACCACTGATCACAACCCTCTGAGTTCTGGAAGTTTACTGGTTCTCAATCCACCACACTGTCCTCTCTTCTATCTCACCCATTCTATATTTTATAACAAGGATATTATGGGAGACAGTGACAAATGCCTTGCTGAAGAAGAGGTACACAACATTAACTGCTCTCCCCACAGTCCAGCTGGTCATGACAACATAGAAGGCCACAAAGCTGGTCAAGTATGATTTCCACCCAGTGAATTCATGTTGACTACTACCTGATAGCCTTCTTCCCTTCCAATTGCTTGGAGTTGGCGTCTAGAACAAGTTACATCACCTTTCTAGGGATGGGGGTGAGGCTGGTCAGCCTGTAGTTGCCTATATGCTCCTTCTTGAACTTTTTGAAGACTGGAGTGACTCTTTCTATCCCCCAGTCTTCAGATACCTCTCCTATTCTCCAAGACCACTCAAAGATTATCAAGAGTTGTCTGGCAGTCACTTCTGTCAGCTCCCTCAGCACACAAGGATGCATCCCATTGGGGTCCATGAATGTATTATGGGCATTGATTTTACTTAGATACTCTCTGATCAGATCCACCTCGACTAAGGGGAAGCCTTCCTACATGAGGAAAACAGTTATAATATCCAATGACATTACTGAAAATAATTAATAGTTCGGAAGAAATTTGAAAAAATTATGGGAAATTAATGAAGAAAGCCATTGGCTACTGCATGTTGGTTATAGTTTTTTACCATTTAGAAGTTGACTGAGTAACAAAAATGTGTTCTTTACTGCAAAGAAAACAAAATCACTGCACACATAGAGACAAGGCAACAGTCAATTCAGTGCCAGCATCTATCTCTTTCATACTGCATCAAAATAGGTTCTAGATATGTGGAAATTAAAACAAATGGAAGCATAAGGTCCACAGAGAACAGTGGCTTGAAAAAAGAGATGTGGTATTTCCTACCTTGCAATATAATGACAATTAACATTTTCATTATAACCCAAAGTACCCAAATTGTCTCCTCTTTTAGACTGTCTTAATCTTTGCAACTCTAAAACTTTCCATGGAGGGGAAATGGAGAGAGAGGTGTCAGTCTCTTCTCTGTGGTAATGATAAGATGCATAGGAATGGCACAAAACTGTCCCAGGGGAGGTTCATGCTAGATAGAAGAAGACATTTCTTTACTGTGAGTGTGGTCAAACACTGGAACAGGCTTCTTAAAGTGGTGGTTGATGTGCCTGCCACTGCTAGAGACGCTTTTAGATTTTGATTCTTGACAATATTTCAATTTTTGTTAGTTCTGAGGTGGTCAGGCATTTGGGCCTTTATGGTTGCAGATGTTTTTAATAAATATTGAAAGTCAAATTTTAAAGACCTATGAATTCAGCTCAGTCTTTATTGTTCACTGACTGTGTTTGATGGCTGTTTGCCTGTATTTCCAAGGCACAAGAATTTTCTCTTGGCAATGTAAATTATAAAATAAATTATATAATTATCCAATCTAACACTAAATCTTACCAAGTTGACTATTTACAAGATCCTTCTTCTTCACAGAGTTTGTTGTGAAAATTTTTTGTTTAAATCCTAAGTCCAGATTTCTCCAAATAAGCTTTGTACTAACAATGGAATACTTAACAAAAAGATGAGAATATGCTATTGCACACACAGGAACAGAAAAAAACTGTAACTGTTTTAATCACCAAAATGTGATAAGACATTAACATGTGGTGTGAAATATTTCCAAGATGTTCACAAGTGTTTAGTTAAATTTACTGAATATGTTAATGTCACATCAGTTTCATGCTTCAAGATATTGCAACATATTAATCTTTCCTTTCTTATTATTGAACAGTTTTTTAGGACTAATTGTGCATTTTATAATTAATAGAAATAATAATATTTTTCAATTAGACACTTTAAATTAATAGTTCATATATCATAATCTCCTTACATCTCTATAAAGACATAATTGCCAGTATTATAGAGGGAACTGATGTGCAAAAAGGCAATTAAGTAATACAAAATGACTATAAGCTGAAAAAAATAGTGTTTTCATCAGATTCTTCCTAACATTTTGGAGAACACAAAAAATGAGCTTGAAGATGAAATAAAAGCATTTTTTTATGACTTTGTAAATTTGTTTCTTTTAAATGGGCAGAATGTGCTTGATGAACTGATAAGCTTTTTATGATGAGGTTGTTGGCTTTGTGATAATGGGGACAGTCATATGCTGTGTATTTTGATTTTAGAAAGGTCTTTGGCCTGTTCACCCATAACATCCTTAGAGCCAACCTGATGAAATACTAACTTCTTAATGTGATAGAGAACTGACTGTGTTTCTGGAATCAAAATACTGAATTAGAGGTTTCAAAACTCAGCTGGTGTTTGATCATGAGTGGAATCCCTCAAGGATTCATATTGGGTTTAATGATATTTATGTATTTGTTAGTAGCCTGGGCACGATATAGGATGTTAACAAGTTTGTAGATTATACTACTGGAGGGCGTGGTTTCTGTATGTTGGGACAGCTATATAGTTTGGAGAAACAGGTTGACCAAAAATTCAGAAAGTTCAATAAAGGCAAAGACAGAGTCTTGCCCCTGGGATGTTGTAACTCTATTAAGCAACTGTGAATAGATTGGATAGAAAACAGCTTTGTAGAGAAGTACTATGGAGAGTCAGCAGAAAGTAAATCTTATTAATCAGTAGTTCTGAGCAAGAAAGTAATCAGCAGATGAAGGATACTTATTATTCCTATCACTCTGCCTCTTATGCAATTGTATCTGTTGTTCTCTATCCAATTCGGACCTGTTTCAGATGAGAAGGGCTTTGGCACATAGGAATGGAGGGTCACCAAAATGTTTTTGAGCTTTATTCTATTTTAAGAAGAAAATTTGATCTTACTGCTATGTTTGACCACATAGCAGGAGATGAAGAGAAAACAAGCCAGACTCTTCTCAGAAGTACAAAGTAGCAACAAACACTTTCAAATGTTGCAGCTCACAAAATTCTGATCAGACATCGTTAAAAAATACTCAGAATGAGCAAATGATTAGGCAAAAAAATTATGCGTTCTCCATCCAGATAGCCAAAATTATATGAAACAGGGCCTTGAGCAACCTGTTCTAGCTGGGCTTGATCTGAATATGAAGTTTAACTGGGCAATCTCCAAAAGTACTTTCTAACCTGTATTACTCTATGCTTCTACAAAAGTGACTTTTATCTTCTATACAGTTTGATAAATCAAGTGTGGCAAGAACTGTGGGACTTAAGTTAGGAGTATCAAAATCAAGTTTGTTCTCGAATTGTAATGACGAATTGTAATGATTGTAATGATGATGTAGATAGATATAAGGGCTGTGTCTTCATATACACCGAATGCTCCTAAGACATTAATTCCATGAGTGGTTCAGGATTCCTCCAGTTAGCTGAATAGATGAAATAGCAGATTAGCTTGAGACACTGGAATTCTGACTAGAGTGTTCTTTGCCTTTGTATTTATGTATTGGACTGAGTCTTACAGAAGCCCTCTACATGATATTTCAAAATATATTAGGAATTCACTGGTGTAACATCTGCTGTATCTTGTTCAAGTTGTATGTCAGTTACGTTGATTAATATCCCTGCTGCAAAAGAGTTCATCCTATGCTTGTATAAACGTTTAGAAATAGTTAATAGAAGCAGTTCTTGCAGAATGTCAGATACGACTGTCTTTTGTGTGTTGCTGTCTATCTCATCCAAAACATTTTCTCAGTTTTACCTTTCCAATTGCCTCCTGCATGACACTAGGGTAGAGTGAGTCTGTGAGTGTCTGGGTGGAGCTTAGCTGCCCCCTGGGATTAATCCACAACTTTTTTTTTTATCTTTTATTATGTTATTTGTATCTGTGCAACACAATTATTTCCTGTATATAATCTGTATCTCTTTTGTACCTGTTCTACATCTGAACACAGTGGAAGCATAATATATCAGATTACATTTCCAGATGTGTATTTGAAAATGTTTGTATTCATTTGAATCTAATGTGAAAGTTGGCATGAGTAAGGTGACCTGGCCTTCTGAATACAAGTAATGTCTGTGATCCTTTAAGAACTGTAGTAATCGGACTGATGATTCAATATTTTTTGTCACTTTTGGTATCTCCCTTTATGTTGTGAACTTATTCAAGTGAGTTAAGAGCACTTTATTGTTCTCCAGAGTTCAGATAGTTGCTAAACCACTAACGGCTTTACGTTTAAAACACTTGTTATAACTCCCTACAGAGTAGTAAAATGTTATGCCTTACTCCCATTTGAGCTTACTGAATACTTTTATCACTTTTGTTATTGCTACTAATAGAACTAATATGTTTCACTATGTCCAAAACAACTGCAATCACTCTGTAATTAGAAAAGAGGCTGGGAGGACTCTCTGTAACAAATGGCTATGATAATTTGCTCATTTCTGAGGGTATACACAGAAAATAACAACAAAAAATACCCACAACAATTCTGACTCAAATACCTTAAAAATTTACTGAGAAAAAATCAGAAAATCCCTCATTCACAGATAAACACAAATAATACTGTAGAGAGATGAAAGAACTTTGACTTCCAATGTTGATTCAAAAGTTAGATTCAAAGAAGGCTAGTCAATTGGAAAGACATTAGCACTTCACACTGTCTGATTTCTACAGAAACTGTGTTGTGAGGATAAGACAGGATCACAAACACGATGCAAGACTATAGATATTAAAAGGGCAAAAACCCACTGGTGGAGAGAAAAAAAAACACATCAACTTGAAAAACGTTGTCGCCATTATTCTATTGGTATGAATTATTTATACATATGAATACCCACTATAGGTTTTTTTCTCATCCATTTAAATAGTATTATTTTTCATTTTATTTTTTCACAGATATAGGAAACTCATGAATCAATGAGTAAAAATCTTATCTTCTTAATAAACACATTTTATTCTGTGCAATGAAACCTATGTTGATTTGCTAGCTGAGAAATCTTCAAGCATGTAGTGGTAAGTTTTGATGAATACTTGCTTCTTTATATTTTCCGTTCCTTCTTCCTCCTGACATTAATATTAAAGATCATTTGAAAAATAAAGACCAATAACATTGTTTATAAATACACTTTTTTTTTTTTTTTTTACTGTAGAGAGAATTGAGAAAAAAGTTCCTGAAATATTTCAACCTCTGTACTTAGCATTTAAAGTAAAGGCACAGAGAAAAGTTTGTCATGTAGAATGTCTGAATTTAAGATTCCAATCACATAAGTAAATAAATAAATAATCAGAAAATTTTAGAAAGGAGTGGAAAAACCCAGATCAGTCAAAGAAAAGGGTAGGCACATTCAGTACCTTTTTGGTAAGAGGACTGATTAATGAATTTGTGTTTCAATTAAAAGTAATGACAAAGGACAAGATGAAACAACTCCTGAAAAATTTATACATTACAGAAATTTAAAGGCTTTTATGTCATTGGTCCATTTGCAATTCCATAAGATACTACTAAATGTTATATGGCATTGCATCTTCTATGTGGTTGTCAAACTTAAATGGTTTAAAATCCTCGGAAAACAACAGTAAATCCAGCCAAATTAAACTTCTACAGGTTAGGAGCTTAAGTTAAATGGGACACCTAAACTTCTTCTTCAGGTAGTGAGTGTGATAGGCATCTCTGGAAAATATTTTTTCCTTCAAAATTTCTAGGGTTATAATTTGATGTTGACACCAATTAATTGTAGTTGGTCTTCTCCTAATAAGCCAGTTAAGGAAATAGAATATTTAACTGCCAATATTAAGGATAAAGTTTAAAATTAGCTTATGATACTAAAACTTTCAGTGGTATTCAGAAAAAATCATACTGGAATCAATACAAAATCTACCAAAGAGAAATAATTTGCCTCTATTTTCATTTAGCAGACATCTTGTGGTGTAGCCAGGAACTTCTGCTATCACACAGAAAAAATGGGAAGACAGATGTTTGATCTGAATCAATTCCTTTTGAAAACTTCATCCCTCCATGACTAATGTAGAAGCCCTGGATGGTCAAGTTTTTCATTAAATCTTCTCCTGTACATGCTTAAACTCGTATAGAGGCAATCAGTTCCATGATCTCCATGATTTAACTTTGAAATATGCCAAAGTCTTTTATGTATAAAAAAAAACTAGTAGAGTACTAGCAGGTGTTCAAGCATGATTCATAACTATTTTGCTGTATAATTGGATGGGAAGACAAAAAGCATTTGGCCAGGTCTGAGTTATAGTGACTAGAATCTTGCTAAGTTGTTTCCTTGAAAGTAGTCTGACTACCCAGTGAGTAAGGAATATATATAATATATATATATATATATTCTGATGAAAAGCCTAGATATTAAACAAGGAACATTAAATCACAGTAACACTCAATGTCCTTTCAAAATTAGCTCTGTTGATTGACAGATCACTCTCTGTTGCAGTCTCGAGGATAAAAGGGTAATTTCAAATCTTATAATTCAAGTCTTGCTTACGTTTCCTGTTAGTTTCAAATTCTCATATTCATCTTGTTATAATCCTCTGCTTTACAATACAGAATCTGAAAAGTAATCTTATTTATTCATATTTATTCATATTCAAGGTGATATTTTATTTCCTTTCTTTTCTCATTCAGCCCATTCCTATCTTCTCCTAGTTGTGACTCTCACTTAATTAAAAACTAAAAATGGCAATCTATTCTCTATAATATCATACCAATTTGATCTACCTTATTGTACTACTAGCTGAAGGCAAATCCTAAATACCAGTTGTACTGAATATTTATTATAAATTTGTATTCCTATCCCTTCTCCAGTTGCAGCCTCCATCAATCTGTAGCTGTAACAGTAAGAGATTGAGACAACATGGAAGATTAGGAGTGGAGAAAAGTGACCAATGACAGTGAACAAGGATCAGAAGAAAGGGGTAGCTTTACAGATGGAAGAATGATAATTTCCTGGTGTTCAATAATATAGAGGTCAATGGATAAGCCACTAGGTGTAGTATTTATACATTTTTTTCTTTAGCATTGAAGTATACAATTATACAAGAAGAGACAAGAATGTTATTTAATAAATAAACAGTTTTGTAGTATCCCCCAGGTAACAGGAATTTGTTTTGAGGATGCAATAGTTAATAGTTTTGCCCACAAAGAAGCAGTGTAATGGAGATTTTTGTTTAAGGAAAGTATGCTTACTTACATGCTTTTTACCTCAAAGCAGAGTCAGGGAGCCCATACCAGTAACATATATCAACTACAATGGGTACAATACACAGTCTTTGCGTGAGGAGTCTTACTGTTCACCTAGTGGTGTGAA
Organism: Oreortyx pictus; assembly: GCA_036925125.1. NCBI lineage: Eukaryota > Metazoa > Chordata > Aves > Galliformes > Odontophoridae > Oreortyx > Oreortyx pictus. The sequence goes on along the minus strand of JAUPFR010000001.1, from coordinate 159,427,962 downwards.
GAGGAAAGGACTCTCATCTTTGTAGAAGTACAACGCTAGTAATAGCAAAGCACAGTAGTCAGTGCATGCAAAATGCACTGAGAGGGAAAGGATCCCATGTCAGGAAGTGTAATAATTTTTTTCTTATTTGCCTTTATTTTTAAAATAACCTTAGAAAGAATTAGAGACTCTTGTTATTTTCTTTGTCCCCATTGACCCACTTTCATCTGTTTGCTGCATTCAACTAAAATGTCTTTGTTTAACAATCAATAAGGAAATGCCCACCTAACTTCAGACTCTTGGAGAGAAATAGAACCTTAATAGGCATTTCAGCCTCCCCATCTGTGAGGTGATCAGCTCTGGTACAGACTCATTCTTCAGTGAAGCAGAACATCTGTAGTGTCTGTGTTCAACAGATATGAGGCTCTGGGGATAAAAAAAGGAGATGGTATAGGCGACAGTCAAGACCCAGGAAGGAACAAGCACATTAAGCAGGTCCAACTGAGAAACGACATTAGAACTAGTGCTACCAAAAAAAAAGCCGAAGAGTCTTGGTAATTGGAAATGCTTCACTGGGAAGAACTGAGGAATCCATTTGCCACTTGGATAATCTTTTCATACACATTTGCTGTCTTCTTGGATGAATGTTAGAGACATCAGGAAGAAGCTACCAGGTCTGATAAAGCTAGATGACTACAATCCTCTCATTCTCATTCAATTATGTCTCTGAGGAGACATCATTGTGGCCTTCCAGTGCTTAAAAGAAGATTATAAACAGGAAGGAAATAAACTTTTTACATAGTCTGATAATGATAAGACAAGGGGACATGTTTTTAAACTAAAAGAGGGGAGACTTAAGTTAGATTTTAGGGGAAATTTTTCACTGAGAGAGTGGTGAGATGCTTCCCAAGGGAGTTGTGGATGCCTCATCCCTGGAGGTGTTCAAGCCAAGGCTGGACAGGGCCCTCGGCAATCTAATCTGTTGCTTGAGTTAGTGGTTGGAAACCCAGTCCATAGCAGGGGGTTTGGAACTGGGTGATCTTTAATATCCCTTACAACCCAGGTCTTTCTATGATTCCATGACTCCATGGTTCTCTGGTTCTATGTTTTATGTCAGTTATCCAACTCAGCTAAGAGAATTTCTGATGAAAAACTCCTGTTTCTATTCTTGAGAATATGTGACCAGCTGGGATCCAGTCATCTCTTTAAATACTCACATTAGAGCAATGATCCCTACCTCATATCTGTATTTATTCCTGTTTGTTCTATTTCAGCTAGTTTGTTTAAGAAAAGAAACACTACTTGTACAGTAATTGCACCTTGAAGTATGAGAACAGCTTTAGATTATTTAGCCAGTTTAGAGAATTCTGGAAAATTCTGTGAAGCCTCATAAGTTTTCTATAGGACTGAATGGATTGTTTTGGAGAATACTTTCTGTAGAAGAACAATATTTTGCTTCCTGTGTGCTATGTCAATCAGTTTTGCATGTCATTATTTTTCTTTCTTAAAAGTAGAAGCTGAATACTTTTTTGTTCAGTATATCAGTGGTTCTAATGCCTCTGTTTATAACTATCTCATCTGTCTGCTAAGATGCTCTTAATCCAAGCAGTTGCTTTGTATATTTAATCGTTATACTTACATTTAATGGAAATGCTTAGCAATTAATTAACATTTTTCTTAAAAAAAGAAAATACCTTATATTCTATGAGTCTATGATTCTAAGGACTATTCTAAAAACCTTAATTTTCATGGTTAATCTGTATGTTTCTCTGCAAATTTACCATGTCATTTTACTTCTCTCCATTCACCTTCCAATAAACATATTTAAATCAATTGCTCTGAAATAAATACTTCCTATCTATTTCCATGGAAACTACATCAGATAGAACAGGTAAAATAACACTATTTGATAGATCAAATTATCGGCTACAAAACACTGTTTTTTTAGTACTGTCACCACAACTAGCTATGCATTTTCACCAGCAATGGAGAGCCTTCATGCTGAGTACATAAAAATCTGCACCAGTGGAGGTGACCCACTGTCACTGTCACCACTGCTGAAATGCACCACCAACCATCTCACTATGCTCACAACCTCTGGTTGATTTCCATGAATGTTTAGCAAGCATCAGTAAATGTCAATAGGAACCATTTCTTTAGCATGGAGGAATTCAATAACACACCTTTGCTTCATACACACTTCAGTGTCAGTTACCATTTTGTCAGACTGCCCCTCTACTGTCAGTTGTTGCACAGCTACAAAATGTGACAGAACATTGATGGGAAGGTTCAACATGTATTGCCATACCATCACCATCCACCTCTGATATCATAGGTCAACATAATGAAATGGAAGATATTACTTTTGGAGCAGCCCTCACACAAATGCTCTTCTGTGTACCAATTCTGATTAATTTTATATCATAAAAATGTTAAACTGATCACTGATCATGATAAAAACCATTACTTTATACTCGGTATGAAAAAAAGTCTTCCCACTGATCATGTGGAGTTGGGAACTAGTCTGAAAAATAGCCAAAAGGAAAAGATAATACATTTCTTCTGTGACAGAAAATTGTTAAAGATAACTCAGCTTTTTAAGACTCTATGAAGCTGATGAAAACTGAAAGCTACAGAAAAATAGAATTCATAATATTAAACCAAAATTTCATGGGAAATTTTGAGCATTAAACTAGTAAATTTCTAAATGGGATATGACACACCTCTTATATCACACCTGGTCAGAGGAATGGAAGGAGCACTGCAAGCCTGAAAAGTGCTTGGAGAAAAAATTGAGGATTATAAACCTGATTTTTGTATCAGTCAGATTTATAAAAACTGCAGTAACGAAGAGGATGAATTGACAGATGGAAAAATTTCAAACACTGTGGAACAAGTTACTTGGAAGTACAATGCTTTACACAGCTGTGTTTGAAGGAATCGGTGTCTGGACAAATGATGCCCACAAGATAGTAAACTTGGATTTGGGCAAACCTCAAAAAAAGGAAAAATAATGAATAAAAAATTGTCATACACAATCATGAAGAGTAGATGAAGAGAACTTCCAAGCATTTTTACAACACATTTATAACCCCCCGACATTTACAAACCCCTATATAGGAAACCATCCTGATCTCTAATGGTTACAAGAAATACTTGCAGGAAAAAGACCTAGGAAATTTCTTACCCCCTAGTTGCTGCTCCTCTTTCTGCTTTAAATACCCAAAAAGGCACACAACATTTTATACTTTGGATACTTGTAGCAATATCCTGAAAGTCTGGATCCTACGTTGGATATTTGAGGAAGTTTGTCTAAGGATTGATTTCACTTACCAGCTGTTTATTATACATTTAACTCAAACCACAGAAAGTAAAATGCAGTACGAATTATTTTGTTCAGAAATGTGTAAGAGGGAAAAAAGATGCTGAAGTTTATAAATAATAAATAAGTTTATAAAATAAATTTAAGAAAAACTAAACTTACTTGCTTTGATGCTAAGATGAAAAACAACATGGGTGTTTTCTTTTTAAAATCTAGATGATGGTTAGTCCAGACAAGGTGATTATGAGGGATTTTCTGTTTTTACTTATCATTTTCTTCATGTTGCATTATTACAGTGCTCTCTGTCCTGGTGATATATATTAGCTTTTATAGCCAATCCCTCCTTTTAAGTTATCCAAGGCTCCAGACATAAAATCTTTTTCTTCAAAAAGATGACTTCCTTCTAAAAGAAGCTGACAGTTTGCAACGTCTCTTAATCCAAAGAAGTGGATTATCTGCATCCTTGGAAATGCTAATGTGTCTGTAAAATCAGATGTCATTTCTTCTACTTGCTAACTAATAAACAACTTTTCCTCTGAGATAGGTAAATGTTTCCTCTGCCAGCTTTGGTAACTTGTGTAAGTTTGATAGAAAAGTGACATTTGAGTTAAGAATTATGTTTATAATATTCTTTATTTTATATTGCTCTGAACTTAAAGGTACGTATACAGATCAAAGTGGGTAAAAGTGTGTACCTTGTCATTGGGCTTGAATGATGTCAGATGAAATGACTGACTTTTCTCATATGACAATAGGTAGGCATGATTGACTCTTTATCTTTCTTTGAAGCAATGATCTTATAGAGGAAACTAAAATTGATTGTCTAGAGAAGCAGAATAGTCTCACAAAAAATAATGAATAGGTGTAAAATAGCAAACGAAATTCAGTGTGTCTAAGTAGGAAGAAATGGACACAGGGAAAAAGTATATGCCTAATGATAGTTTTTATATTACTTAAATCCACTCAGAAAAAAAATGAAAAAGAAATTATTAGATAGCTCTTTGAAATGCTCAGCATGGGCTCTACTCCAGTTAGAGAAGCAAATAAACTGGTTAGGATTTTTTTTAAAAGAAATGGAAGGCAAATAAAGCAATAATTATGCAAGTGAAAATCCATGGCACATCTTTGACTTAAAAATTTCTGAAAATTCTAGTCTTTAACAGAATCACAGGGATTGGAAGGAATGTCAAGAGGTTATCAAGTTCAAACCTCCTGCTAAAGCACATATCCTACAATAGGTTGCACAGGTACGCATCCAGATGGGTTTTGATTATCTCCATAAAAGGAGACTCCACATCCTCTCTGTGCAATCTGTTCTAGTGCTCCATCACCCTTACCTTGTATAAGTTCTTCTGCATGTTAGTACAGAATTTCCTATGTACTAGTTTAGGCCATTACTCCTTGTACTATTGCTGCACACCATTGAGAATAGCCTAGCCTCACCCATTTGCCTCCCACCTTCCTTTAGATATTGTCGTGCTTTTATGATATTTTTTTTTTATCGGCATCCCACATCATAACATCATGAATTGCACTAGGAGTTAAGGAGTTAATGCTGCAGTTCCATGGACTGTTGATAGTTCCTAGTACCCTGTCCCAGAAGAGAAGGATGAATTACAGCTCCCAGAAGACTTCATTACTCTGTTTCCATTTTCTGTACAGAGGGAAAGATGCAACTGCCTGGAAGTCATGGGATTTTCTCTGTTTTTATTAGTATCTCCTGTGTGTGCTCCCTAGTTGTCTCACCTACAGCATTAGAGTAAGGCCACTGGTTTTTGGACACTCTCTCTCTCATTTATTTGATTTATTAGCTTCAGTTCCAATTATATTGTATTATATTGTGTTATCTTGCATTCTGCTATCGTACTAAGTAAACTAGTTTTCTCTCTTCATTCATTGCCACTGTTTTTTTCCCAACTATGTCCATCTCTCTACCTTTTCCTTACTCTCATTCACCCTCTCCTAGGTCATGGAACCATGGGACCTTTCATCCTCTGTTAAGGAACTAGGCAGTACTGGGCATAACCATGATAGATATTTATAAACATTTACCAGATCCCCTTTCAGTCTTCTTTTCCCCAGGCTGAACAGACCCAGGTTACTCACCCTTCCCTCATACGGGAGATGCTTCAGGCTCTTTATTGTCTTTGTGGCCCTACACTGGACTCCTTCTAGGAGATACATGTCTTTTTGGTACTGAGGAGTATCACATTCCAATGTAAAGGAGGGAGATGAGGTTCTTTGATCAAGTGCATACTCAGCATGAGATTAAGAAGCAACGATTCAAATGTTGGTCCGACCAGTTTATTACAAATACTGACCAGGGAGATGGGGAAAGAGAAGGCAGACACTGTTACCAATAAGGGTGATAGGGAAGGGAAGGTGAGCGATAGGAAAGATAGGAAAGAAGCAAGGATTTGTACAGTGCAGGGATAGTCACCAGCCAGGATCCTAGGGGTGGTCTGGTTGCAAGTAGCTCCAACGGCTCCGACGGTGCGAGGCATAAGAAGCAGAGGTGGCAGAAGTGGGGTGAACAGCAGCAGCGACAGGCAGACAGGAAGAAGCGGTAGGGTCTGGAACAAAGCAACAGATCTCAGGTAGCAGGCCCAGGAGGGAGTCCATCAGCATGCAAGGATCAGCTCGACGATTCTGATGGAAGAACACCAGGAAGAAGTGACGAGGTCCAGGAGAAAGCAGCAGGTCTCAGGTAACAGGCCCAGGAGAGAGTCCATCAGCATGCAAGGATTGGCTCGTGAGGGTTCAGATGGCAGAACAACTAACATCATGGTGGTCAATCCCTCTTTTATCCTTCATTTTTTCCTGCCTATGTGACAAATCCCCTGTGCCAGGATGCCAGGCAAGCATCTCCTGAGATGGCTATCTCCCCCCCGGAGATAAGTTCCACAAAGGAGTATTCTCCAGACACTGAACTGCAATTTATCTCTCTTTTTTTGCCCCAGGACATGCCCATTTGCTGTGTCCCTTAGACAAAGGATTTCACAAGCTCAGGACTTGCTTGGACTTGTTCATCAGCAAGCTTTGAGGCAATGGTATAAAAAAAAAATAATGTCTTACAAGGAGCCCAGAACTGGACACAGCAGTCTAAAGGTGGCCTCATCAGGGCAGAGTAGAGGGGGGAGGATCACCTCCCTCAACCTGCTGGCCACATTCTTCACAATGCATGCCATGATACTACTGGCCTTCCTGGCCGCAAAAGTACACCGCTGGCACATGGCCAATCAGTTGCCCACCAGAACCCCCAGTTCCTTTTCCACAGAGTTAATCTCCAACAAATCAACCCCTAACCTGTACTGGTGCATGTGGTTATGTCTCCCCAGGTGCAAGACTCTACACTTGTTCTTGCTTACCTCGTCAGGTTCCTCTCTGCCCAGCTGTCCAGGTCTTGATTGCCTAGCTTTCTCGTGTGTTAACCACTCCTCCCAGCTTTGTACCATCAGCAAACCAGTTGAGGGTGCACTCTATCCCCTCATGTAGGTTGTTGATGAAGATATTGAATAAGACCAGACCCAGAGCCAGCCCCTGGGGAATGCTGCTAGCTACAAGCTTCCCACTAGACTTTGTACCACTGATCAAAACCCCCTGAGCTCTGCCATTCAGCCAGTTCTCAATCCATTTCAAGGCCCACTCATCAAACCCACACTTTCTAACCTTCATAACAAGGATGTTATGGGAGATTTTGTCAGACAAAGACAAGGTACACAACATCCACTGCTCTCACTTCATCTACCCAGCCAGTGATGACATAGAAGGCTACTAGACTGGTCAAGCATGACTTCCCCTTGGTAAATTCATGCTGACTACTATTCATAATCTTTTTTTCCAATTACTTGGAGTGGGTATCCAGAACAAGTTGTTCCTTCATCTTTCTAGCAACAGGGGTGAGGCTGGCTGGCCTGTAGTTTACTGGATCCTCCTTTTTGCCTTTATTGAACACTGGAGTTACATTGGCTATCCTCCAGTGTTCAGGAATCTCTCCCATTTGCCAAGACCTTTCAAAGATGATAGAGAGCAATTCAGCAATCACTTCTGTGTGTTCTTTCACCACATGTAGATGCATCCCTCTGGGGCCCATGGATTTGTTATGCTGATTTTGGCTAGATACTCTCTGACCAGGTTTTCCTTGACTAATGGGAAGTCTTCTTTCCCCAGACTCTCTTTCTTACCTCCAGGGTCTGAGATTACTGATGGCTAGTTTTAGTATTGAAGGCTGAAGCAAAGAAGGCAGTCAGGATCTCTGCCTTCTCAGCATCCCCTGTTAACAAGGCAACCACCTCATTTATTAGGGGATGCACATTTTCCCTAGTCCTTCTACTGTTGTCATATTTAAAAAAAAAAAAAAAAAACTTTCTTATTATCCTTTACCTTCTTTTCAAGGTTTAATTCCAAGAGGACTTTAGCCTTCAAAGAAATCTGTAAAATTTTGAGTAATGTAGAGAAGAAAGGTGGGAATTTATTTTTTTTTTCTCTTTTATTAACCCATGGAACTTTTTGCCACAGGGTGCAGTAAAAGTTGGAGTGTAAAAGAAGACAAAACATCCTCAGAGTTTACAGACTTGAGATAACCTGAAGGGAAAGATGATAAAAGTTTATAAGAATGCTATGCGGAGAAGGTGAACTGGAAACAATCTGTCACTGTTTCAACATTATTAAACTGTGGATCTCATTGCCACAGGTATCAAAGAGGTGAGAGTATAAATGGGTTAAAAAAATATAAAATTCCTCTGGAAAATATTTAACATAACCTGTAGCTCAAGATAGTAAATTACTCTCTTCTAGGAATGATTGCTTTGAACAAGTCATATTTCCCATACTCTTCTCCAGGAACCCTTATCTTCCTCTGGAGGAGGGAGAATACTGAGATAGATTGACATGTTTCAAGTTCCTAGGGTTGGTTAAAGTAATTGTAGAGCTTTGGGATCTGTAGCTCCTCTTCCATATACATATTTGTTCTTAGGTCAAATTGGTGTGAAATCAGAGACCTGCACAGAGACTTTCAGTGTATAACCTTTGCCATCCAGCACATTTAGAATGACTTTGGCCATTTTTCTCCTGCTGTACTGCATGGATCATAGAAAATTTTACACTCAATACAAGGAATAGCATAGCTTATTCTGTAAACTTTGTGGTTTTTCTTATGCAGAAAAATGTTCCTTATTATCAATGTCTGACAAATTTTGCAGAAGTTTAGATAATGAGTCACTGTTACTTATCTATGACTTTTTTATTAAAGCCTTTGTGAGTTGAAGGTCTTTTTAGATTTTATAATTATTTTGAAATCAGAAGAAAATAAAAATGTTCTTTGGAAAAGACGAGATTTTATTTCAAGGCATGTACTTATTGATGAATAGAGTTTTGAAGTTTGGACAAAGTCGCTTTGCCTCAGGAAGTTTTTTTTAAGGAAATATCACAAAGGTGGAATACCAGTAAGATGCCAAAACAAATGAATTAATAGAATTATAAAAATGAATGAAATTCCTTAAGTCTACAGGGTTTAAATCTTTTAAAGAAGAAAGCTTTATAATATTAAAATTAAATTATTATTGTTTGGTGATTATTAACATTGAGCACAGTCTTTCAGAATCTCATAGTCCATGTAGTTAGTAAGTATATGTTTTGATGAACATGATATGTCATCTCTCAATGAATGTCTGAAGTTCTGCATTATGCTGGATTTTAAGAAGAGTGTAATAAATTCTAAAAAGTGAAAATAACAAGACAATTTCTGGCAATAATAACACTGAATGCAATAGCATTATAGATCTGAGAGAAAAAAATATTTCTGCTATCTTTGTTGTTGTTAGGCTGATATCGTTTAACTGCTGATATCCACAGTATTTATAATTTAACTGTAATTTTATGAGATAAAGTGCCAGAAAAAAATCTGAAATGTGTTGCAGATCATGACTGATATGATGTTCATTTTATCTAAATACATTTGTGTGTGAAAAGCTATCTAAATATATCTATTATAGCACTCACATTATGACAGAGTCATCATTTCTTAAATCTCTTTTACTAGACTGTAAGTGGACTGTTAAACTTTTTTGCTCAAGGGCACAATAATCCTCACATCAGCATAATTTAATAATCTACATAAGCTAATGGAAAGTTAAATTTGTTGCAGTTCTTTTCTGTTTTATATGTTCCATGACTATAGATTTTTCAAAATAATTTTTTTTTTATTATTTCTGTTAAGTCTTTCTAGACACAAATACTGTTATGCATTTTTATACTCTTTTTTTTTATGGAAAGGAAATTGTCTCATTTTTACTCTATGTGCTTCAAGAATGACATTTTTATTCTTCTGCAAAATATTTTCTGATACATAAATTTCAATAAATTAAGAATATATCTGTCTGTGCTGAGGACTTTGACAATAGATAACTTCAAGTGAAAGAAATTTTCACTGGGATACTGTTGACAACCATACAAAATATTCTGTTTCACCTTCAAAATATTTTGAACATTTTCAAATAAAGGCAAATGCCCTGAGTGAAGCTTATAAATATCCTTCTGATTTAGGTATGAATCTGTTCCAAAGATTTTCTCTAACCTAGTGTAGCCAAGGGGAACAGAATAGTACCAGCAGACGCCACACTGGAAGACAGATCAAGGTTAGCACGGCAGATCGCTAATATAGGTGAAGGAAGAGATCATGGCTGCTTCAAATTTTATAGAGCAACTGTTACTAATGTTGAAGCAGTTTATTTTCTGGAGATAACTGAGGCATACAGAAGCTTTTCCAGAACATCATATTTCAAATTTTATCATACCTGTAGGAGTAAAGTAGCTGCAAACAGGAAAAAAACAGCTTTCTTGCTTGGCTGAATAGACCGAGCTCAGCAGGTTAGCACTGGAAACCTTTACCTTGCTGTGTTGATTTATAACAAGTTAAATGAAGAGAATAATTGGGGCCAGTATCTCTTGCGACACCCTGTCTGAATCAGATGACAAAAGAAATTATGGATTTATGACAGTGACCCCACTACAGGTTTTTCTATATTAGGCAAAAACTTACTTTGGTTGAGTTGTGTCATTGTGTAAGCACAGTTACCATCCCAGGTAAAAGGGAGATTTAGTTCTTAGGGACATTGTTTAGCAGGCAATATTGGTGATATGTGGATGGTTGGACTAAAAGATCTTTTTAAAGTTTCTTCCAACCTTAATAATCCTGATTCCAAAACTCTCTTTAAAATCACCTCTTCTGTGTCTAACAGTGGTATTATCATAGCTTTGATTATAGACATATTTCATATTTAATATGCCAAATAAATAAAGATATATAACACAGATACTCATCTTGAACTGTTTTCCAGACTCTTCTATATTTTATTTTTCACAGAGTGATTGTTTGACTTTTTATGATATCATTTAACCCCTAAAACCTGCTGTCCCTTCACCACTGATGCAGGGGCCTCAAATGAGTTTGATTTTGGTTGTGCATGTGGCTGAGGAAACTAAGTATAACAATGGGATTAGCTTGTTGACAAAACTTGGTTCCTGTTAGGTAAAAAGCCATGCCACTCAACTTCTTTTACATTATAAATCTCACTTTAAAAATACAGTTTATGAACTTAAAATAGTCTTGTTAACTTGAATTTCTCTTTAAAGTTTAAAAGCTTTAACAAACCTTAGGAGTATTTGGATAGAAACTTGTCATACTGCTGTGTGACCATGTATGAGATTTTAGGAGAGTTTTTTGTTAACATCTAATAATGTCTCATTTATTATTCATAATTTTTACTACTGATGATGTGAAAAATTAAAATTAAAGGGGATCTGATCAAACTGAGGCACAGGAAGTTCTGCACAAATGTGCGTGGGAACTTCATCACAGTAAGGATGATGGAGCACTGGAACAGGCTGCCCAGAGAGGTGGTGGAGTCTCCTTCTCTGGAGATATTCAAGACCCGCCTGGACGCCTACCTGTGCAACCTAGGCTAGGGAGCTGCTTTGGCAGGGGGGTTGGACTCAATGACCTCTAGAGGTTCCTTCCAAACCCTACAATTCTGTGATTATGTGAACAGTTTAATTAATTGAATTGTTCTTCCTGTTATATATTCAGATCTTGTAAGTTTTTGAGTTATCTTTCTAATCAAATGAAGGAGAGTCCTGAATGACTGAGAAAGGAAAAATCATACTGACTAAACTGTTTATAGTTTGCTAATATTTATTCAGTTCTAGCACTCTACACATCCTAGACTGACACAAAATAAAATGTCAACACTGGTGCTTCTTCAGGTACAGAATAAAGCTAAACATTTTTGAGACATTTAATATGGTATACCTACAAAGCCAAGGAAGAAAAAAATATAACTTTGCTTTATATACTGTTCAGAAAAAAAGTGGAAATTCTATCTTCAATAATAATAAGAAAGTCTTACTGTCACCAGAGATACCCATGACAATCACGGCTTCATTAAATTGATGTCGAAGTGGACCAGGCTACAGAATTGTTTTGAATGAAGAATTTATTGAAGCAACTTCATGAATGAAAAATGGGATAAAAGCAATTGGATTCCAGGTTTTCCAGGCTATAAATGCCAATTATAGTATTTCTAATTTCTCTCTCTTCTTTTTCTATTATTTACTTATTTATTTACTTACTTACTAACAGGCAGAGATCAAAAAATGTTAGAGTTCTCAATTCTTGGCAAAGTCAGGAGGGAAGTCAATGGAACTGCTACTTTGGACTTCTGGAGGGTTGACTTTGATCTGTTCATGACCCTAGTAGAGACGGTCCCTTGGGATTCAGTTCTGAAGTACCCAGGGGTTCAGAAAGGCTGGTTGCTCCCCAAGAAGTCTTAAAGGCACAGAAGTAAGCTATTCCCTTGTGCCACAAAATAAGCTGGAAGGGAAGACCGGTGTGGATGAACAGGGAGCTTTTTCTGAGGCTCTAGGAAAAAAAGAGAACCTACCTCCTGCAGAAGATGGGACAGGCAACTCAGAGAGAGTATGAAGAAGTTTTTAGGGTATGCAGGGAGAAAATTAGAAAGGCAAAAGCCCTTTTTTGGTGAGGAAGAAGGGAACAAACAACTTTTGTACAAATATATAAACAATAAGAGGAGAAGTAAGGAGAATTGCCATTCTTTTCTGGATGTGGCAGGGAGCATGGCCACTGAGGATAAGGAATGGGCTGAGGTTCTCAGTGCCTTCTGTCTTTAAAAGTCAGACCAATTATCCTGAGGGTAATCTACACCCTGAACTTTAAGTCTAAGATTGGGAGCAAAATAAACCTCCTGAAATTCAGGTGGAAATAATTAGAAACCTACTACTTCACCTGGACTGTCACAAGGTCATGGTGCCAGAGGATTCTAGCTGGGGGTGCTGAGGGAGCTGGCAGAAGTGATTACCAAGCTGCTTTCCATCATCTATCAGTGTTCCTGGTCAACCAAAGAAGTCCCAGAGGACCAAAGGCTTGCCAGTGTGACTCCCATCTACAAGAAGGATTGTCAGGAGGATCTGGGGAACTACAGGCCTGTCAGCCTGACCCTGGTGCTGGGAAAGGTTATGAAGAAGATCATCTTGAGGGAGATCACAACACACGTGCAGCACAACTGGAGGATGAGGCCCAGCCAGCATGGATTCACAAAAGACAGGTCCTGTTTAATCAACCTGATCTCCTTCTGTGATCAAGTTACTCTCTTGGTGGATGAGGGAAAGGCATTTGGTGTGGACTACCTAGACCTCAGCAAAATCTTTGACACTGTCACCCACAGTATTCTCCAGGAGGGTCTGGCAGCCCATGGCTTGGACAGATTCACTTTGCTGGGTAAAGAACTGGATGGATGGCCAGGCTGAGGCAGCTCATGGTGAATGGAGTTAAATCCAGCTGGTGACCAGTGATGAGTAGTGTTCCCCAGGGGTTGGTATTGGATCCTAATAATTGTCTAATTATTAGAGAGCTGGTTTTGAAAAGTCTTCCCAATAATGGAAAACAAATAATCACTTTGATACAGTAAAGCCAGACTGCTGGTTATAATATAATGGGTCAACAACATAAACTTGGAGGCTAAAATGGTCAGCTGTAATCTGGGGGTACATTAAGCATGATGTAGTTAAATAACCAAAAGAAGTTATTGTCCCACTCTACTCAGCCTTTTTGTTTCCTTACCTTGAGCACTGTATACAGCTTTGAGCTCCATGAAATTAGAAGACAATAAAAATATTGGAATGTGTCCAAAAGAAGACAACAAGTATGATAAAGTACTAGAGAGAAAGAAATATGATGAGTGACTGAAGTTACTTCACTTGTTCAGCCTAAAGGAGACTGAGGAAGAACCTTGTGGCAGCCTACAGCTGCTTCATGATAAGGAAGGTAGAGAAGGAGGTGTTGATATCTCTGACAATACAAGGAAATGTCTTAAAGCGGCCTTAGGGGAGGCTCATAATGAATATTAGGAAAAGTGCTTCACTAAGAGAGTGATCAAGTATGGGAATAAGCTCTGTGAGGAAGTGGCCATAGTCCCAAGTGTCAGTCTACAAGTGTTTGGACAAAACCCTTAGATATATGATTTGATCCTTAGTTTGCCCTTTGTAGAGTCAGACGTTAGACTCAATGATACTCTTTGGGTACCTTCCAGCTGAAAAAGACCCAAATCTAAAACAAGTCTATAAATTCACAAGGTCAGGCTAATAAAAGTGTTTTAAATAAGATCAAGATAAGTTACTTTGAATTAATGAGTTATAAAATCAGGGATATCCACACCATGGTAAGAAGCTGCTGCTTACCAGTGGTAAATGTGAGTTAACTTTTTCTTCCACAGAAGGTAGCTTGGCTTTTATCACCCCCCATTAACAATGAGTGGATTGGTCAATTGGACACTCATTAACCAACTCACAGTGCCTGACTGCATGTAGGCTCACTACCTTGACAGAATCAAAACAAAGTGAGCTAGATTTTCATTTAGTGAAAGAGGGGTTATCTGCAGGGCATCAGTGGATCAGCTTTGAATGACAGCTGAACAGAGGACAGGGAAGCTGCAATTTACCATTCCAGGACTTCTTAATGGGAAAATATAGAATAGCCTCTGGAATTTACATCACTAGTTGATGCAAAAATGTCATGATACATTTGGATAACTGTTATATGTTATCTCATAATTGCCTTCAGTAGTACGTTACTAAACTGAATGATCTGAGAGGTTCATATTCAAATGCAACCCAGGTTGTTGCCTTTCAAGGCGTGGTGACCCTTCTCAGGAATGGCACGGCAGCCAACCCCAGGCTGCTCGGTCCATCTGCTTGCAGACAACCATGTGGTAGATGGCAAATGACGTTTATTGGTGGGCTACACAGTACTTTATAACCTAAAGGTTACAATGTTGTCTCCACTTACTTACACCACGAACAAAGACTATTGGCTGAGAGGTGGCCGTATCTTCCCGTACAGCACGATATCTTCCATCCGCCAAAACCCTGACTGCAACACCAGGTACACATAAAATAGGAAATTTGCTATTCAAGATGTTAAACATCTGAAACTGTGTATCATCCAGCTTTTCCCAGAATGAATAAAATTCAGCCTTTCTAGCAGATTAAACTTCTTCAGATGTTTCTTGCCTGTTATTGCTTTTTTTCTAAAATGACTGTTGAAGGACATGATTATTCAGTGTCTGAATCATTGCATATAGTGAGCAGATGGATAGAAAATGGAATTTTTAAAACATTAAATGTAAAGATTTAGCAGTGTAATTTGGGGCTATAACCCAGATATTCCACTTAGAGAAATTTCACAATATTTGTTTCCTTTGGGTATAAGCACAATGTCATTGCTAAGGCAAGCTTCCTGTACAGAGTTATAATCTCTGAGGTTCTACCAAAATAGAAAATGATCTCAGTAAGAAATTATATGTCTTAGACAACAAACTGTACTTGGATGCATTTGTACTTGTTCAAATTCAAATTCAAATAGGACCTTGTGAGTAAAACACAAAGGTTATGAGCTGCTGAAATAAGATTATAGCTGTCAGGGTGCCCATTACATTGGTCTAGTTCTTTTTTTTTCTTTCAAAAGTGATTATAGGGACCACCCAGCATCCATATACGCAAATGTCAAATGAATTAACAAAAAAGATAAAAAATAAGTAAGAAACAGAACAAATGTCTGTGAGAACAAAAGGCAAGTGTAAAAGATGTGATCTTTAACATCTCCTCTGGCAAAAACAGAGAAGACTTAATTTCTTAATGTAGACCGTTCTGATGAAATTTATACACATGATCTATTGAGTATCCTCAGAAATGAAATAAAGCTCAAATCCAGTTAACACACCTTCACCCTTCCCACTCGTACTTTTTGCAGACAACCTTTTTGTGAAAATCTCACATCTCAGAAGACTGTGCCTTGACAGGCATTCAATCTTAAGTTTTCAGTATTTTAACTTAAATGAAGGAAGTAGAAGATCACCTTGCTGAAGCGTATTTCCCTAGTGATTAATGACATACTTCCTTCATTACCCAGTTCCTCTGTTACTCAGAAGCTGGTCTGTTTAGTATGTTAATAATAGGTGGAGGGGAAGAATATATACTATGACACTAATTTTTTTCTAAGGGATTCTGTAGTAGATGAAGATGCCTGCAAGTTTGCTCTACTGGGGATTATCTAGTAAGTTTTTAAGTTTCACTTTCTCTCAAATCATTACATCTCCACAGTCATTATTTTCTTCCTTCAGAATCACATCTTTTTTTTTTTTCTTGCCTGTTAACTTTTTTTTTTTTCATTTTTCTTCTGTTTAACATTCATAGGGTGATACAGAGTCACCTCAAAAATTTGGTCTGTAGAATCCAATCAAACAATTATTTCCTGAACAATTTAAAGAATAAACATTTATTTCAAAACACACTAAAACTGATAGTATGTTGATCACAGGTCTTGGCCTTGTGAATGACTGGTGGTCTGCAAAGCTGTGGAGGAAGCAGTGCCTCAAATGATTCATCCAGCTCTTGTCTCTGGACTCTGAGGACTTAATTTTTTTTCCCCATAGTTTTGGTTTCTCATAGTTTAAAGAAATCTCTAATATTTTGGGTGAATAATGAAAATACTTCCCTTCTGACTCTCCTTTCCCACTGGAATTTTTAATTTAATTGCACAGGAGAAAGTATTGCTTTCAGAGCTCAAGTATCCTGGGAAAATAATCTCTGAGGTTCCCCTTTGTAGACAGTAATTTCATAGGGATAATGATCTGATCCTAACATAGAAGATGAAACATGCTGCATTATTTATGTGAACAGTATATTCTGTATTTTCCAACACATTTGATTCATTTTTTGATAAGTGAAAATAAATATGTTACTTCCCATTCCTCAAAATGCAAAACTAAATCAAAAGAGGTAAGTGATAAAGATGGAGTATTCTACTAAGAAGAACGATCTGCTGTTATTGCTTTGTGTTGATGAAACCTGACTGTAAATGGAAATGCATCTGTTCCCTATATATGGCCACTTCATAGTTAACTTGCCAGTGGTGCAAAGCAAGTGCTTGTGTCACCACTCCTACAAAGACAAGCTGAAAGAGCTGAGGCTGTTTAGCCTGTAGAAGAGAAGGCTACAAGGTGACCTGATAGCGGCCTTTCTGTATCTAAAGGTAAGCTACAAGAAAGAAGGGAACAGACTCTTTAGCAGAGTCTGTGGTGATAAAAGAAGGGGAAATTGCTTAAAACTTAAAAAGGGGATATTTAGGTTGGATAAAAGGAAAAGGTTTTCTACAGTGAGGGTGGTGAGGCACTGGAACAGGATGCCCTGACATAGAATCATAGAATCATACTACCCTAACTCTAACAATCCACTGCTAAATCATGTCCCTGAACACCACATCTAGATGATTCTTAAACACATTCATGGATAGTGACTCAACCACCTCTGTGGGGAGCCTGTTCCAGTGCTTAACAAAGTTTTCTGTAAAGTTTCTATTGATGTCCAACCTAAACCTCCTAAAGATGTAGTGAAACCTCATCCCTGGAGACATTCAAGACCAAGCTGGATCAAGCTCTGAGCAACCTGATTGAGCTGTGGATGTCCATGTTCAATGCATGGGAGCTGGACTAAATGGCCTTTTAAGATTCCTTCCCACTCTAAGGATTCTGATTCTATGTTCAAAAGTATTCCCAGTATTTTCACATTAACATAATTAGGATGAAGTGTGCATACTTCCTCATCTACTCACATCTCTAGCTTTCATTTTAGATTCTAGGAGCTGATACAGATACTTTAATTGAGTAAAACTCTCTTAGAAAGTGCGAATTCTAGGCAATATTTACACTCCTAAAAATAAGGTATGTGGAGTTTTCTGTATCATTGTAGTGCCTGATCTACTGTCTCTCAATCATTGTGAAGTGAAAAAAAAAATCTAATACATTGGAATTCTTGAAATGTTCACAGGGTACATCATTGGCTTTAAAAAGGAAAATTTATAGCTCTAGGTTTCAATTTATATCTATTTTGTAGTGTAGTAGAAGTATATTTTTGCCATTAGAGCATCTGCAGTTTCAAAGTATTATGTCAGGTAAGTGCTATAACTATAGGACTCCATAGAGATAAGGTGGGCATACTGTAGTGGGAACCATTCCGTCAAATAAATGGTTTTAAAATAAAGATAACTCTTCACAAATGTAACATATATTTATAGGCACATGGGCGCATGGCATCACAGATTTTTCTAATAGGTCCAAAAAACATACTGGCTTGTGTTATTCAACACAAGGACCTTTCAAATCTCTCAAATAATTTCTCCTTTTCTGTAATTCTGAATGAATGGGTTTGTTTGTAGTAGATGAGCCCTCTCTTCACATAACATTAAACACTGAAATATCACCAGTGAAATCCACAAAGTATAAGCTTGAGTCATACTTTCATGCGAGGCTCTAGGAATGTCACAAATGAACACGAAATACATGCATATCCAAAAAAAAAAAAATGCAGTAGTTCAGAGGATGTTCACATCAGTTATTATTTTGAGGAAGAACTACATTTACCCAGCAGGTAGTTCTTTTAACTAAATTTAACAAAGCTTCAGAGTTTGAAACAGTTTTCTTGTGTACATTATTCATGCCTTGATATTAGCACGATCAAACATTTACATTCACAGCAACTTGTTTTTCATTGTCCTTCTGGTATAGATGATTTGAGGCTGTGCCTACCAGATTACTCACCTCAGGGTATCTAGGTCTAGTGCTGAATTAGAAACAGCGTAAAGTACAAGTGAGACAATCAAAATCTGCTGAACCACTTTAGGAAGGAGAATTCAGACACATGCAATAGGCATAAAATTAAATTTCCTAGTTAAAAATGTAGTCCTTAAGTCTGATTCACTGGAGAAAATGTGTATGTGTACAGTATAGATTATTTTTGTGGTCAATGAAGTAAATTCTTTTGTGCCACATTAGCTCTCATTTTAATATTAATTCTTAAAACAGTAGAAGCAAAATGTACTTTATGTGTTTTGGGTCACTGATGAAGAAGTTTGAATGACTAGTTAATGTTGACAGGGTAGATGTAAATTTTGTAAGGTGAAACTCTTATGGACACTGTAGATAACAAGAGATGTGGAACATGAATCCTATATATACTCCTGGACATTTGTTCTTATGTTAAATCAACATTTTTTAAGATGTCTCCTTTGGATTTAAGTTTCTGACTTCTACATAAAACATACTATAGATACTGAAATATTCTTTTTTATAGCTTATTCTTAATGACTTCAGGTGAATTGCTCAGGAATAAGCATACTATATAATGGAGACATGAGACATTTTGGAAGAATATGATTTTTTTGAAGAGTCCCCATACCTTGGTTTATGTTTTACTTTCCTCATTAGACGGAGAGGATTTAGGTGGTAAAATGCCCTTTACACTTCAAGAAATAAGTGCCACCTGTAGTTCTAAATCTGTCTGCTTCAGGTACATTAGTGCTTAAGTTAACCAGGCTTCTTCGAGTTGTTGCTTTAGTTTGTCTTGTGAATGATCCCAGAAAGTAACCTAAGACTACAGACTTCCATTATTTTTATTATTTTTTCACAGTCAATTGTATTGATGCCAAAGAAAAAAGTAAAAGCGGTAACATGCTTCAAGAAAGCACTTCTCTATAATGTTTGCAGCTTGTGTGATAATTAACAACTTTTACATTACCTTAGAGAGTCATTTGAAATAATTCCAGATGTAAACCAGAAGAGTTCATTGATTGCTACTTGCAGCTTACTGATCTACTGGAGCTGTTTACTCTTTGCACTAATTTCTTTCATAGTTATGCATAGTTGCATAGTGCAGACTCTCCAGTTGCATAAAGAAGTCACAGCATAAATGACGGGTTGCAGTGTCTCATTTCTGAATACAAAATCAGTGGGATGTAGAAAAGACTGCATGAAGAATGTAAATAGATCATCCAGGTTTCATAATATAATTATGTAAGCATCATGTAATTGCTTCTACTGGATCAACTTAGCCTAATATCATGGTTCATATATTGCAAACTGGGGTCAAGTCAGAATTCACTATGAAGTAAATGAGAGCAAGAAGGTCATGTTTGCAGTTCTTCAGTCATGGGAGCATTCTGTTCATGATGATTTCCCAAAGCAAGTTGCTGATTTTGTTATAGTCATTATTTATATTAGCATCAGTCCTGTTCACAGGCTAGAATTACTTTATTAGAAATTAAAAAAAAAATATCAAAAGTTCACTTCTGCAAGTAATCAGTATTCTAAATGTAAGAGATGAAACAACAGATAGATGCAACACCAGCATAAACCATACACATCAAGATGACAGACAGTCCTGATGCCTTAACTGCTGCATGACTTTTGTCAGTTTCTTTTGGAAGTTAATTGGATTTAAAAATAGCTTTACTGAAAGAGAGTAAAGACAAATACAGTTTTGTGCAACTAGCTCTTCCCATGCAGCAGGAGCAAGTATCAAGATAAATACAGAGGTATTCTCTTAAAAATTTTTTTTGGTGGAACAATAAACGTAATTTTAGTCCAATTAAGAAAAAATTACAGGCATGACTGTATATAGACTGGTCACAGTGAAGGAAAACATATCTGACATGGTACAGAAGGAGAACAGAGAGAGCAAACAGATGAAGACATGAGTAATAGTTAATATCTGATGGAATAGAAACAAAGTATTTGTAACAACATCTCTATGGCTTTTAGTAGGGAAGATTGTCAAGCATAGAATAAAAAGTTCTTTCAGGTGCTGGAATGTAAAGTAGAAAGGGTTTTGTCTTTGTGAATGGACAGGACAGAGTGTCTCTTAGATTTATCATCAAGTCTCAAGGTCTTAAAGAAATCACTAATATAGAATAAGAGAATGGTTTTCACTACTGCTGATATACAGGATGAGGATCCTGACCTACAGTTCTCAATAAAAAGAGTACCAAAAAATATACCTCTTTGGAAACTAAAGATCCAGTTCAGTTACAAGGATCAGACATTTCAAAAATTATGTTGGAGAAATGTCTAATTCTTTGTTTGAATTAAATAAGTGAGTAAATAAATAAATAAATAAATAATAGAAAATAAGAGAGAGAAATTAGAAATACCTGTGCTGCCCCAACCATAGAAATGTCTACCTGCTGGAACTACTCTGTCTTCCAGGTGCATTCCAGAAGATGGTGATAGGTAAATGAGCTCTGCATCCCCTAGCATAATAAATTAAGGAGAGTAGGCAAGAAGCTGACATGACTGAGCAAGAATTTGCTGATCAAACTAAGAGACAAGAAGGAAAAGTACAGGCAGTGGAAGTAGGTATGGGTGGTGTGGGAAGAATATAGTGGTACTGTCCAGATGTGCAGAGGTGGGATCAGGAAGGCCAGGGCATAGATGGAATTAAACTTGTTGAGAGATGTGAAAAATAGCAATAAGGGTTTCTTTGACACAGGTTCTCAGAAAAATGAGAAGGGAGATCTGGCTGAGGTTCTTTTGAGGTTCTTTTGAGGTTTTTTTTTTTTTTTTTGGTCAATAAGTTCTTTGCCATAGTCTTACCTCTAAATTGGAGAGATATAGATTTGAAGACTGAGTTATTCAATGGCTAAAGAATTGGTGGTCACAACCAGTGGGTTTGTGTTAATGGTTTTATGTTGAGGTGGAGGCAAGTGCTGAGGCTGTCCCCAGTGGTCTATCTTGGGACCAGTGTTCTGCAACATTTTTATGGATGTTATATACAGTGGAATTGAACGTTCTCTGAGGAAATTTGCTGATGGCATCAAGCTGAGTGGAGCAGTTGACACAACAGAAAGAAGAGATGCCATCCAGATGGAAATTTACAATTTTGAAAAGTGGGCCCATGTGAACCTAATGAGATTTAACAAGGCCAAGTGCAAGGTGTTGCAGCTGCGTTGAGGAAGTCCTAGTGATGAATACAGAATGGGTGGAAGAACTCACTGAGAGCTGTCTTGCCAAGGCCTTGAGGGTCCAGGTGGATGAAAAACTAGCAGTGTGCCTCTGTAGCCCACAAGGCCAACTGTGTCCTGTGTTCCATCAGAAGAGGGGTGGCCAGCAGGGTGGTGGAGGTGATTATCGCTTGTTTACCCTGCCCTTGTAAGGTCCTCTTTGGAGTACTGTGTCCAGCCCCGGGGAATCCAATAGATGAAAAATGGCCCACAAAGATTATTAAAGGGCTGGAGCGCCTCTCTGATGAAGACAGGATGAGAAAACTGGGCTTATTTAGCTTTTTGCTATTAAACTGCCCCTATGCTTAGGATAGATTTTTTTTTTTCATACCTGTTTTAGACTAGAATTTTCAAATGATCACATCACAACAGAGAATATAAATACTTAAAAAAATATGTCTGGCAAATATGTTCCAGACAAAGGAATAGAGATTTTATGCCTGAAGACCATAGCATCTATTTCTGTGCAGTTTATTAAAACTTGAATCATATCCAAAGAAAATATAAACTGAGAAACAATATGAGTAATCACTGCATTGGTTTGTTGAAATTCACCCTCCTTTTATGGAAAATAAGGATTTGCTAGAAGGAACTAAATTTGATCTTTATTCTGGATACATATAATTTTCATAAGACAACCAATTAAGCACTACTAAGATGAGTTGCTAAATATCAGCTGACTGTAGGCAATGACCTATAACTTGCCATTATATGAATAATAGGGGCTAAACAAAGAACACAGACATTAATTTCTGAAGTGGAAGAAAGGAGCAAATTACACTTTAACTCATCTGTACTTTGAATAGCTTTGCCTGAAGAATTTTCAAGCTTAGGATAAAAAGGAAATTCAT
Organism: Oreortyx pictus; assembly: GCA_036925125.1. Taxonomy (NCBI): domain Eukaryota; kingdom Metazoa; phylum Chordata; class Aves; order Galliformes; family Odontophoridae; genus Oreortyx; species Oreortyx pictus. The sequence continues at coordinate 159,405,407 of JAUPFR010000001.1, read as the reverse complement.
TCACTTATCTACTTTTTTCTACTTTTCTGCATGTCAGCAATTAGATCTACTGAGACTAGTTAAGGTTAACAAATAAAAAATATATTTGAAAAAGAATAATTCTCTGTGTTATGTACAAACGTGAGTAATTACGTTGTCTGGAAAAATTCAGGTGTAATCACTTATCATACCTATATCTAGTATTATAATAGTCAAATTAATATTTGGAATTATTAAATGTGCTTATGCACTGCGTAGTAAAATAAATTGATTTTATTATCCAAGCAGCACTGTGTAGGATTTAAGGAAAATGGACCTGAGAGATGAATGTGGAAGTATGATGCTTATTTATAATAAAAACAAATAAACATTATTATTAGAAAAAAACATACAGGAACAGTAACTGAGGATAGCATTTCCATACTTGGGTAAGGCTTGAGTGAGAAAATCTGTAAATATGTGTCAGATCAATATAAATGAGTGTTTTTTTAAGAGAACTGTGGAGAAGACTCACTGCATCAAATGCCTTCTGGCTGTGCCAAAGAATGCATGTATTTTTGTGAGACAAGGAACAAGACAGCATGTTCTTATTACCCAACTGTAATGATGAATGCACAGACCTGAGTGAATGACTGTAGCCTTAATGTAAATGTTTGCTTTCTTCTCTTGAAGGAAGCATGTATTTCAGCACAGGAAATGAGAAAGATGTGAAGGTGATGCTGAGCTGCTGTGAGACATTTGTGTAAGTGAAACTTCAGTGTTGAAGTATAAGGAGGTAGCCAAGAGGTCAGAGCAGAGATGAGAGAAAAGGCTGTAAGTACCTGCAAGTACAGTCTGGCCTGGCTGCTTCTCTCCATCACTCAGCATGGAGAGGTGGAGGTAGGAACTTGGGAACAGATTTATAGGCAGAAAAAGTGAAGAGGGGAGAAGTATGCCTACAGGCATCTCTCCAACTGATGAGAGTCTCTCTGCTATCAGAAGCATATCAGGCATGGCAGTGTTACTCCAGGTAGTAGTCACTCCTCAGAGATTCAATGAGGTGCTCCAAGAAAAAAGCTGGTGAGAAAATGCAAACAAAGAAGAAATAGCCCAAGGTGTACTTACAGCAGATGCTTGCCTGATGCTTGCCTTGATGCTTGTAACAAGATCAGCTCCTAGAAATCTTTTAAAAATTTAGCTACACACATGGCCTTCAGGCTTAAGAGAGCTCTCTGAAATTGTGACTGAAAGGTAACTGGGGAACTGCTCATCGCAAGACAGGCTCGAAGCTGCCAAAGTTGTCTCATTTGGTGGCTTATTCAGGAAATTAAATGGGATAGGTCATAGGTGAAAACCAATGAAAAGCATTCAGTGCTGTACAAGAGCTGAAAATCAGAGGAATTAAATAAAACAAGTGGAATTTGTTAACAAAACAAATACAATGGAGGCTACTGTGTCAGCAAGTCTATTCATGCTATATCTAGTTAAAGTCCTTGAGCATAATTTTATTTTTTTTTAATGAACTTCAGACTGTCTACATGAGGCTGCAATATTTGAGGACAGGAAGGCACATACGCAGTGGGGATGCTGCCCAGCAACCAGTAATAAAGCAAATGACATCCCTACGAATGTGCACTCACATGCTTCTCTAAGCCAGTTCCTCTAGGAATCCAATAGATCCTCACCACTTAACGTATCAGTGATAAGCCTGGGTGGTGGCACAGGTAGACCTTAACAAAATGTACTACTTAAGCTTCTAGGAGAGACAGATTTCTGTCACTTCTATCATGTGTTTTTCCTTCAATGAAACACTAAATGTAATGTTTTTAAAAACCTCCTGGAGCAAAGAAATCTACAGTAAGGCTCTTTCAACACCTAAGCATGCTATGGAGCATAAGAGGTGTTCTCTATGAAGTGTTTCTATGTAAATTCTTAGCAGACAAAAAAAAGAATGGATTATGAGATGAAAATAATAATAATATACTGTAGCCCATAAAACTCAAGATTCTTATTTATTGAAGTATTACATTACAGAATGAATTTTCGGTGTAGTAATGGAAGTTGTATAGCTAAATTGCCATAAGAACTGCTGTGAAAATATGAATATGAGACCACATAAAAACAAGGAATTAACCACTTTTATAATAAATTTTAATTAATTTAACTGCAATTCCATTTGAATTCTATATCATTGTACTGGAATCAAAACTCATTTTCATTGATAAATTGGCACCTGCTAGAAGACAATTTTCTGGCACTTAAAATCCTACATTATGAAACACTGGTCGTGAAGCTATCTGAATATTTGGAGTCAACGATAAATAAACAACATCAGGCAATTGCTGTGCTTGTGACCTTGCTTAATTAAGATGGATTTACAAAGCTTAGCCATCAAAATTATATCAGAATATCATTAAAATAATATTACTGCTTAAATTCTGTAACTGGTTAAAAGCTGCAGGAAGATTTATGTGACAAGACTGTTCTATGGTGATTTCATCATTTTCCATTTGTGCTATGAATCATAATTTTATTTTGACTGTTCTGACTAAAATTTTACTATTCCATGTACTGTAATTAGCAGTAGATATATCCAAATGCATATAATCTCTTGTAGTCTAATGATTCAATATTTTTAACAAGAAAGATGTACTTCATTTCTGGCCTTTCTAAAAATATTTATTCCTTGGAACTGTACCTCCGAAAATGCTGACATTTGAATATTTCACTTTAATAGGCATAAGAATAGATTAGAGAAAGTAAGAATTTCCAACACTATAGAAATTGTCTTTTTGATCCTTCTTAATATGCCTAATACAAATAAAATCAAAAACAGCTTCTAACTGCTCAGTAGCTAATGTTCTGTAAACTTCTAATGCATTTGCTGTGCTGCACTGCTCTTCTGTCTATTGATCATTCTACTACTATTTCAAACCTCTTATTTCTCATTGTGTTGTACTCTAATGGAAAGTTTACAGGAATATGTATATTTACACATAAATATCCATACTGAATTTTTCCTTAGTAGCTCCTCTGTATGATTCAAATAATGGAAGCCACAGCTGGATCTTCCTGGGACACCAAATTCCTGCTCTGAGATGAGGGTTGTGTCACTGATCAGCAGTGGTATCCATTTGAAGGCAGGAACATCAGCTTCTCAAGGTGGATACATTCAAATTAAATCTGCTTTTAACTGTACTTGCCTTAAAAACTTCTACTGGTGCAAGCACTGATTTCCTGGTGGCAGTTGATGATAAGTTTAATTCTACAAGAAAATGTGTGTGGAGAATGTAATGGCTGATAAATAATGTGAAGGGGAATATTAAATGTAAAAACAAATCAACAATACATGTTCCTGTGATATCAGACACAAGGGAAAATAAAAAAATCTGAAAATTAAGTCTCTTGATAAGCTGCTCCAGCCATCCAAAGGCTTGAACTAGATGACACTTTGATGTGTCAGCTGTATAGCATTAATGCATTTCTGAGACATGGAAAATATGTGTAGTGGATTCAACACGTACAGGAATCTCTATTTTCGGTAGGGTGTTTTCCTCTCATTGTAATGCTGAGCTGATGTAAATCTTCAGTGACTGAGAACATTCTATCCTAATGTTGTAAAACCTGAGTTAATAGGACCTGAAAAGAGCAAGAACAAAAATGTAAAAAGAGGTCACAAGAGAAAAGACCTTTACACACAGTAAAGTTAAGATCTCTATTACAAAAGTATAACGTATTTCTATATGCAGAGCAGTTCTCTTTGGTATTATCTTGATGGAATGTGAATGGCTAGATACTTGCAAACATGTTAGTCCTCAATCACTTCTTAATTTGACCTACTTCTGTGAAATATGTAATTTGGAAGGTCGTTGAATATTTGTAGAAAATGCTTACTACCAACATTTGATCCCATTCACACATTCAGCATAATTCCTTTCTCAAAACAAAATACCAAATTAATTTCAAGTAGATATAAAATAAATATCACTGACAAAATGTCCCAAATCAGAAACAAATAGAGGCACATGGTGTTGGCTATGAATATATATAACTGTACACAAAATCTTTTGGGATAGTGGCATGGTGGGTGACAGATAATACAGTAGATACCTGGAGTCTGTTAAGGATAACTTCCTGGTTGGCAGGTCACAGCCAAAGGATTGTGATTAAAGGTTTTATGTCTGGGGGTAGGGTAGTCATGAGTGGTGTCCCCCATGGGTCAGTCTTGGGACAAGTGCTCTTCAACATCTTCATCAATGACATAGACAATGGAATCGAGTGCAACCTCAGCAGTTTAGCAGATGACACCAAGCTGAGTGATGCAGTCAATGTACTGAAGTGAAGGGAAGCCATTCAGAGGGACCTGGACAGGCTGGAGAAGTGGGCCTGTGTGAACCTAATGAGGTTCAACAAGGTCAAGTGCAAGGTGCTGCTCTTGGGCCAGTTCAATCCAGGGTATTTATATGGACTGGAGGAAGAACCCCTAGAGAGAAGCCGTGCAGAGAAGGAGTTGGAGGTTCTGGTGGTAGAAAAGCTGAACATGAATCAGCAGTGCATGCTTGTAGCCCCAAGGGCCAACTATACCCTGGGCTGCACAAAAAAGGAGTGGCCAGCAGGGAGAGAGAGAGGTGATTGTCCCTCTCTACTCAGCTCTTTTGAGGCCCCATCTGGAGTACTGCATCCAGGCCTCTGGCCCCAACACAAGAAAGACACAGAGCTCTTGGAAGAGGTATAGAGGAGAGCCACAAAAATAATCAGAGGGCTGGAGTACCTTGCCTATGAGGAAGGATTGAGGGATCTGGGCTTGTTTAGCTTGGAGAAGAGAAGGCTCCGGGGACATCTCACTGTGGCCTTACAATACTTGAAGGGAGTGTATAAACAGGAAGGGGAAGGACTGTTTACACAGATTGATAGTGATAGGACAAGGGGGAATGGTTTTAAACTAAGACAGCAGAGATTAAGTTTAGATGTTAGGAGAAGATTTTCACTCAGAGGGTACTGATGCATTGAAACAGACTGCTCAGAGATGTTGTGGATGCCCCATTCCTGTAGGGCATTCAAGTCAAGGGTGGATGTAGCTTGGGCAGCCTGTTCTAGTGGTTGGTGACCTTGACCATGGCAGAATGGTTGAAATTAGATGATCTTTGAGGTCCTCTTCAACCCAGACCATTCCATGATTCTATATATATATATGATTCTACTGATGATTGGCAAGATACACTGTGGTGCTCATGGTTATATATTTTACACCAGCTGTGTTATAGTAGTAACCTGTAACTTTCAATATCTGTCTCGGTTGATGAACTTGTAATTATTATAGCTGTAGAAAGAATAAACTTAGATACTGTACCAAAATAAGTTACTAGAAAAAGAAGTTATGACTCTCTATTAGATAGCAGAATCTGTTTTGTTAAATCTCAGAAAATTAAATGCGACTGAAGCCTAGGAACAAAAATATGTAACCTTGACAACTAGTCACAGGTAAATAGTGGTACACAGAGCAGGATATGGAAACACCAGTAGTCAAAATTGGGAAGTACATTAGCTACAAATTAAGCAGAAAAGAATAATGTATGAGCCTTGCTTTGAACTACTGGGGACAAAAAATCACTTTGATCAGAATTCTTTGGCCTTAGCTATTTTTTTGGACCTCTGTTGCTGAGCTAATCACTGATTAACTGGCCAGGGCTAGGTTCAGGGCAGAACACAGCAGTAAGCCAACATACATCTGAAGACTGTGGAAATTTTTACTCTCAGTAATATGTTGATTGAAAGAACTGTAACATTTGAAGTATTGTGGAATTTATCACAATCACAAAATGAATGAAGAAAGTAAGATTTACTTCTATTCTCCTCGTGTAAGTACAGCATGAAGCTTGGTATTCTGCTTCCATAGATGTGCTTAGATGTGTTTCCATCGTGTTGCACTGAAATCTCTCATCACACCTTTACTTGTACTTTTAGGATGTGGTAACATTTTTCTTACTTTTTTATTTTTTGAACATCTTATTTTTTGGGCTATATACTCAACACATTCTGACAAAAATATCAACACAGTAGACCATCTCCTCTCCTTCTGTTGTATACTGAGTGCTTATCCCCAAAAGACACTGACTTCCTTTTCTGGTTCACTCTGTGATTACTGCACAGTAGCTTACTTGAACAAGTTTTCTGAATTCCTGTTTGAGTACTGAGATTCAGAATTCACAAACACCTATTAATCATCAAGAATCTATAGAAATATCTCACTATGCTCACTATCTTCTGGTATCAGATTGTTAAATTATACAGTAAATTTATAAACATAATAGGTAGATTCTAGTGAGACAGTTTAGAAATGGCTTACCTCTCGAATTCTGCTCCCATTCTCCTTTGATGGTAACACTGTCTCATAGACACACAACTTTGTTCTCATCTAAAGTAACTAATTTCCAAATCCTGATGTGTTTGCCTCAAAACATGTCTTGTATTTGTTCTTCAGAGTGCATATCATTTTTACCTGTTGCTATTACTTATTCCACTTGCACTGGAGTGCATCAATTTAAACAGTTTATTCAAGCCTGTATATAATTGTGCGTAGATATTTTTATCATATTTGCTTCCCTCGTTTCCATTTCAGCCAGCACAACCAGACTTAATATGCTCTTCATGCACATGTAAATAAAGATTTCTTTCTTGTTTCTGAATTGTCTTTGAAACTCTTTTTTTCATTTTCTTTCTAGTGAAGAAGACCACAATCTCCCATGCTACGAAATTTTTTTTAAATATTTATTATTTTTATATTATATTTATAATATTGATAATTAACTCTTAGCCTGGTAGCTACAGACATAATGACAGAATACTGCACTGCCTATAAAAATGTATAAAAAATAAGAAACATCATAAAGAACTTCATTATGGTTGCCATAGTGACACTTTGAAAGTTAGGGGATGCCACAATTAACGTAGTCCTCAAATATTCACTTGTTTCTTTCTCTTCCCACGTCATGAAAGTGTTAATATATATATATTTTTTCTCTCTAGAAAACAGGACTCCTGTTTCATTCAAGGTACAGGATGAGCAATACAGCTAAAAAGCAAATACCCACCACCTTTCTTTCTCCTGCTCGTACCTACAAGTTTTGAGGACAGAACTATTAATTTTCTCTTGAGTTACTCATGATATATCTCTCTACAGTGTTCCTATGTGATTCAAAAACGATAACTGAGGAACTACCACCTCTCAGTTCTCCACAGACAGATTATGTAGACTGCAGATTAAGAATCACATGGATGTGGAAATATGCAAGCACCAGCATGGGTCCAGGCAGGCTCTAGAGCTGGAAGAGAACCCTACAGCCGGAGCTGATTTCATGGCAAAATCAGGCTCAGCAACACTGTTGCTCTTGCAGAGAGTGAAATACATGAAAACCAGCCTCACATTACTCATGCTAGTGATGCAAGACATTGATGAGAATATCTCTGCACTGTCTCCTTGGAAGTGGGAGCACTGATGGATGTGATGCAGAAACGTCTGTTCTGGCTGCTCCGAGGCTAATTTTCTCCAGTGTCAACACAAGCCCTGCCAGAACCGGTCTGTGAGGTGTCACCGTACTGCACATTTTTTCTAGTGGCTGAACTATCATAATGGCTTGCTTTCTTCCCTGATGCAGCTAGTTGATTCCAGCCCCCTGACCTCCAGCTGCTTGTGAAACTGTGCTGTAAGCCCACTGATGGAAATTAGAAAGCTAGGGAACAAACAGATAAAACTGAATTACTGCCAAAAAGGTATTATTATTTTTCACTGCTGTTGATTTCATATGTCTGGCTCTCAGCGTGAATTCACACACACAGCTGAATAAGCTTAACAGAGTGGGTAGTAAAATGCCTTATGGGGAAGGTTTCAAACAATCAGAGTGAGGGAAGGTCAGGGCCCTCAATTAACCAGCATTGTTATTACACATGGGACTACATCAGACTCTTCCCGAAGTAAGACATCCCAGATAGGACCTGATTCCTCAGAGCTCTTCACACAAAGGAAGATTGTCTTTGACTTTGTCAGAGCTGTAAGAGCTGAGCACTTTGGATCTGATTTTCAAGTCAAATCTCTGGTAAAGAGGACTGGATAATCACTATCTACTATTAAAATTTTAACAAAGAACTTTTCAGCTGCCCTAATTGTGAACATATCCTTCTTATCACTACAGGTCTCTGCCTTGCTAACTGCAAAGTTATCATTTTGTGATTAAGAGGAAAGGATCCTACAAATAAACATTTATCTCTCTGTTTATCTACAATTCCTTTCTGTTTTTTTGTTTTGTTTTGGTTTGGTTTTTGGAAAAACAAGATGGGCAAGTAAAATAAAACTCACCATAGCATTTAAGCATCTTCATCTTTGAATATTTCCCCTGGTATTTTTTTTTAAATGACCAATTATACGTAGAAAAATCATTTTTTCCTCTGATTCATTTATTGTCACTATTTCAGGATTCATTTACTCTCTGCAGAAATATGACATTATCGTATTATACACGTGATGCAATTGTGACAGTGTTTGATTCTACCTTCTAAAAAGTTAGTTCAAGTGGAAAAAAAATCCATCAATGTCTGTTGATATGAACACACACAGAAACAAAGATACAAGATTGAACTCAGGAAGTTCCTAAGCCGTAAACTGCTGAAAATGAGGTCAGAACATTGGAACAGTCATTTATTTGTGCTGTCTTTGTGCTTATTTTGTAAAAGTAGATTCTATTTGTCTACTATTAAAAAACTCTTCTGAGTAGATACATTTTTCTGGCCCAGCATGGCTGTTCCGTTATTTCGGTAAGTTTGTTATATTGTTGCATAGTACATATTTTTTTGCAAAGCAAAATACAAATTGAATTATTTTACTCTTAAAAGATTTACATTTGAGTCTGATTCCATGAAAGTGTTTGCTTTGTTAAAGCATTAGTTTACTTTCCTTTTTACCTTATGTTAATACAATTAACTCATGTACAATAATAACAATAATAGCATAATTGGACAAAGTTATACAGCAGTTTAATCAAATAAATTCTCAATACCTCCTGTATTATGGCTTATTCTATATTATTTTTTTAGCAGATGTGAAGCTCAGCCCTTATGTTTGATGGAAATAAAGCAAAAAACAGGAACACAAACTGGAATTCACTGTTCCACACGGTGAAGTATTTTGACATACTCTGTGGACAGAAATGCATTATACAGTATACATTTACAGTACAATATAGACTGTATATTTCTGACAAGTAATTCTGTGCCTGGTGCTTCATTATCACAGTGGCTAAGGTAACTGAATGGTACATAAAAAATCACTGTATATATCAGAAACTGATGGTGTCGTGTTAACACAGTGAAAAATGACAAAAATTTGAGGTGGTGCCATGCAGCTGATGATGTTCACAGGGGCTTAGTAGGGAGTTATGGGAGAGGCAGACAAAATTCATGGACAACTGGAGGAGTACTGGTGTTTTTTTAGTGATTAAAATCTTCAAAGTCCAGTAATGCCTAATGAAATAGTATCCATCATGCCACATAAGGCAGATGTTTTCTAGGTAACAATCATACTGAAAGTGGTAGCAATGGGGATAGAGTAGCCATGTCTTTTTTGGGAATAGATGTAGAAAAACAGAACTACAAGAGTGGTAAAGAGGAGGATAAAAATACAGGAAAAGAGATAAGTTTTGAGAATCACACAATTGGCTTTGTGTGAAGGTACTCGTTGGGCAGCCCTTCAATTTGACCACTGCAACTTATGCCAGAAAAACAAACCAAACTGTTGTTATGACCACACAATAAGCATCAAAACTTTCTGCAGTTGGGAGGATGGGCAGAGTATTCCTGGCTTGCAGGAGGAATCTTGGACTTGATGAATCAACCACTCAAATATCAATGATTGTTCCAGTCCTGGCAGCATCACTGCCTTCTTATTAGCAACCCTACTGAAGTAATTGTTAAAGTACAAAGAAAGACAACTTTGAGCCTGGTGGGAAACAGAAAGTGGAAGCAACAGTTGTTCTATTTCCACTTGTTAAATAAATGATCTTGCTAAATTGCATTTTTATTTACCTCTTGCTTAATGATGCCATCAGCTCATTTTTTTTCTCATTACTTTCTGCAGAATTTCATTACAACATATATATATTTTAATTCTAAGTTATAAACCTTGTGATTTTCTAAAAGTTCATATGTCATATGAACTGAATTCAGATGAAGTACTTTGCCTGTAACTTTCATATGCCTCCATCCTTAGTACTCAAAGAAAAGGCAGGTGAGCATCTACTACAATGGCTTTTAAAAACAGTTCTCAAAGTGTGATATTCTACTGTCATACACTTATCTATAATCATCAAAGAAAGTACAGATTTGCCTATGTACTCTACGGTTTATTGCCTTAGAATAATACGGAATCAAATCCCTTCTCTAATTTCAAAATAAGAAATAGGCAAGAACCTTCAATTTTCCATCTTTTGGCTATGTTCTTAATTCATCATTCTCATAACAAAATCACTTTCTCATCACAAAATCACTTCAGGTGCTACCTGGCAGTCTCCAATTACAAGATTACTAAAATATAGTTATATATAATCATATCCCTCAAAGATATTTGCTACTTTATGTCAATTAGCAAATAAAGATGAAAGATATTTGCGTAAGTAAGTAGAGTAGGCTTGTAGCTCTGTGCTACTGAATCGAGAAACAGTCAGACTCTAAAAAGCATCAGTACACATGAATGCCTTTTTCCACAGGCACTTGGCCTATCTTCTCTAATTTAATTGAAAAGGCTCAGAGAAAGTTTGTTGTGTATGCAAATTGCAGTGGTAGTGACAGAGTATTGGTGATATTTTACGCTGAGTACCACAGTGATTTTTCCACTGACCAGCTGCAAGACAGTTTTTCTCTGGGCACTGTACAGTGCCTGAGAAACACAGCTAATAGCCTTTGCAGTTCCATCTGGGGTCTGTTCTGACACTGCCTTCCTTGTCACACTTTAAAAGCTTTACACAGCAAAACCATGACCTAAAATCTTCTTAATGTCATTAAGTACCTTTTCTTAATGTTCCATTTCTCCTTTCTCTGCCTTCTCTCTTTATCACAGGAATTCTTTACATCCTTTCTGGAGGAGTTGCTTTTTTGTGCCAAAAGAGCAAACAGACTTGGCAGGTATTTTGGCAATAATTGATCATACCGGAACAGTAATTGAATTTTGTTTGCTGTCAACAAAGCCAAGACAACATCATGCTGCCTCTTCTGTGACAATAAGCACCAGATTATATTACTCATTTAGTTGCTCATTCTCTGATCCATTTTTCTGGGTGTGAAACTTCACAAGCTATGTAGATGGAAAGGAGAGAGAAAGGAAAAAACTTGGCTCTGACTGTACCAAGTTATTAGGTACAGTAATCTTAACAAGTGAAGCTGTGGCCCTTTTTCATTTCTTCTCCCAGGAAAATTATTTTGCTTTGTTTTCAGCCAAGCATTTTTTTTTTTCCCCCTCCACTCAATTCACACTATCATCTCCAAAATTTTCATGGCAACAATTTCAAAGTACTGTGTGGGGACCCATCAGCAGTATTTATTTTTCAGCAGACTAGACACTGATCTTTGGCAACAATGTCTAACAACTGCTGCAGTTTAGGCTCTGTTTTTCTTACTCACAAACAGTACAGTGTCACACAAGAGACAAATTTTCTGTTCTGCAGTACAGTGCTTGTCACCAGAATTTGGGGTTTTATCTACTGACACAAGATTTGGATAAAAGGCTAGAGTAAGGAGCCTAGAGTCTTCCCCACAAAATATATGTAACCTGTGTTAGGTTTACTCCCTGTTTTAATATATTAATAGAGACTACCAAAGACACAATTTCTTTTATGGGCCTCTTGTGGCTGGGGGTGGAGAGCAGACTGATATCAGGATGCAAACACATAGATTCACATGTCTTAAAATTCCCTTCTATGTGAGCAGGTGTGATTAGATCCTAACCGTGAGTGAGATAGAGCCAGCTAAGGAGGGGAAAAGTACTTGATGAGGGGAAACAAATGAAAGTGCACTAGAGTCTTATGGTTCTGTTGCATCTGTAAGAAATGGAAGAAGCCCAAGATCTCACTGAACATGTGTAAGGCCACTAGAACATGAGGGGCTGTGCAACCATATCTTAGGTGACAGTGGTGGCCGTGGCCAGTCAGAGGCTGCAGGACCACACATGCCGCTGAGGAAGAAGACACCTGAAATCCAAACCCACAGCCCTTGTCATGCTGTTGAACAGGGAAGGATGTAGGTGAGAGTAGAGTGGGGAACAGGCAAATGTATCCTGTGAAGAGTCATTGGCTTTTAATAAGTAACCTACACGAAAGCAGCTGCATTGTTGACAGCAAATCCTTAAACTGGCATTATAACTGACCTACTGTGAGTTACAGTTTAGATGACTTCACTGAGATTGAAAGTCAGCAATTTAGGACAAGATTTGCTGGTAAAAGATACTTTTTCAAGACATTCTCAATTTCCACTATTGCAAAAGTTGCAGAAGAAATGTCATTTCAAAGACTTGTTGAATTTGGATCAAATGAAGAGGCCATCCCACGCTTTTCTCTAACATATGTGTGCTTTGTAGGTTTTGAAGTTGTTTGGCATTGCAACTGTCAGTGATAAAACAAAGAACTGTTGCTAGTGAATAAAGTAGCGGTTTTGTTTTCAAAAATACAATACACCAAACCTATTTCTCTTTCAAAAGAAAACGACCTAGTTATGTCTGAACATGAAACCATTATTTCTGTATGATACCATAGGATTAAAAAGTTTTGTTATTCTTCAGTTTTCAGTATTCCTAAGTATGGATGAGAATGAAGTTGAACTGTGAGGGCAACGTATTACCCCTGTCAGAACAAGGAAACATCTGAAAAATCTGAAAAAGTACTGCTATGCTTGATTCCCTTTGAGGTACAGAAGTGGAAAATGCCTCCAACAGCCCTTACTAGTTTTTGCTTAGTTTTGTAATGCAGTAAAAATAACAGCACTATAGTGAAAGTAGTTGCATTTTTTTTTTTAATAATAAAACTAAGCAAACTTGACAAGACACTTCCAATGAATCAATCTTGTGACTGTAGAAATTTGATCTGTGAATTTTCCTTTCAATACATAAATATGTAAATCATTTTATTAATTTATTTTGCTTTGCTTCTTTCTCTTGTGAAACTTTCTTTTCACTTTTATATTAGATAAGCTGTGCTTGATCCATTTCTGGTGAGGGTCAGAGCCACCTAACTTTTCTTTTGAAGGCTGTTCACCCTTCAGTGTCTGGCAGCTCTAGAGGAAGAATATCCCAGAAGTCTTCTCAAAAAGAACCACGAAAACAGGAAGATGAGATTACTCATAAGGCAGAAAATTAATAAATGGACAAAGCAATAGAAAGTAGGTTGAAACACAGCATTGTAAATAACTACAGACGTGAAGTGCTCTTGTTGAAAGGAGTACTGGAAACTTAAGGTGAGGAATTAAAGAGCGTCTCTTTATTCTTTGCATTAAGATAAAATGCATTTGCAAACATAGGTCTTATTCTCACGCAGTCTGAGGCATTACCTTCTTTGGTAGGTGGGTGCTCACTCTGTTTTCCTAAATTCTTTCTCTCTCCTCCAGCAATTGCTACTGACTGATCTCTTTGCTCACTTACTGTGTCCGCAGTGAAGCTATTCACTTCCTGAGTAATATTCTGCCTACATTTCCTTCAGCCAGTATCTGATATTAGACAAAATTAGTTCACTTGATCTTGACTTCTGACACATTTCTGGCAAAATGAGGAGATTATGTGCATTACAAGAAACCTATATTCTTCTGCCTTTGAAAAAAAATAAATTAAAAAATGCCTCTTTTTCAAGAACTCAAAAGGGATTGGCTATGCTTTGACCTTGGGTAAATCACTCATTCTCTCCTTACTCCTATGCGTGCTTCAGAGAAGATATTAAGAGCATTCAACAGCTTATACAAATGTTACAGCAATGCATTAAAGTGTGACTGTACTTGAGCTTGACAAATACAAATACTTTGCATCATTTAATGCAAGCATTTAGTGAATTTAATCATACTCAGGATAATGATTAACAGTAAAATGGCTAATACTTACTTTTAGCCAATGGCTAAAATATCGTGTTCAAGGCAATACATTTCAGATAAGTAATGCATTACTAAGTATTACATTGCTCTTCTGCTGAGCACATCTGAAAAAACATCTTGAACACACACAGAAGATGCTCTGATTTTAGGATGAATTATCTAAATACCTTTGAGGAGACGGCTTTGAATGTTTTTTCAGACAGAACTCACTAAAATCAATTAATTTTCAGAGATAATTTGCAATACTTAACATGTCAATATACAGTTGAGTAAGATTTTAGGACTGAATTTCCCAAGTCCTTGTTCTGAATGTCAGAGCTCTCCTAAGCCTTTTGTGACTGAGACACTCAGTCCAGCTTCTACAGATCCAATTTGCATTTCACCTACTCCTCATGAAATAGCTTTCTGGATATTACAGGAAGATTAGCAGGTGACTGCTCAAGCAGAATCAGTGCAGTTACTGAGACAACCTATAGCTGACCTGCCTAGCAGGACAAATACAGCAGTTGAATGGTGACGCCTGCAAACAAACAGTGCATAAATCACAGTTCAGCCACACTAGTGCAGTTTACCTCAGCTTGTTCAAGTGACCCCTAGGAACAGGAGACTTACACCAAGTGTGCCTGACAACTAAGCTTCTATGGGCAGCAAATCATCTCCTCAGCTTCTACATGGTCTTAGGGATCTGAGTGACATCTTCCTGAGGAACTGTTGATTGCTTTCTGAATTGTTAACTTGTTATCTAACTCCTAATTGATTAAAGTAGTCAATTACAGCTGGGCGCATGCAGTGAGATCTCCTTCATCCAGGTGGGTGGGCTCAAGGCATGGTCATGAGGATTCACTCAGAGCCTGTCTGATGGATGTAATCCTTCAGATGAGGAAATAAAATACACAAGTGGATACATCATTATTGACTTCCCTGAAAGTGATGCTTTTGCTGTTTAGCATCATCTGCTCACTACATTTATGTAGGTTGAAAGTGATTGACATGACAAAAAAGATCAAGATCTAGGTTTCCTCTGTGAATATTTAGAATAACAAACGTATGTTTGTAATAGAATCTTGAAAGATTACCCATAAAAATTTCACCCAGTACAACTTATTTATTCAGATGTGGAATAGAAAGCATTGATGTACAAAGAATTTCTAACTTGCAGAACCAATCTAATTGCTAGAATATTAATGAGAAACATACTTGAAAAGAATATGAGAATACATTGACTAATTTTAAAAATCACTTTTTGCAACACTTGACTTGTGATAGTGCCTGTATATTCTTTTGCCATGCAAACTGACATGATTTGGTTGTAAAATGTTCTAGCCCAGTTCTGTTCTGGCTCTGCGACTAAATGAAGTGGGGGAAACCATGGACCCATGCCCTCAAGGAGGGGAAGGGGGAAAAGATAAAGGGTAAAATGATGGAACTAAAAACAAAATAGCAGTAATAGCTAAAGGAGAAAACTAATTTACTAAATATGATGGCAGAATGTGAGATAACACAATATAACTCGAATTGAAGCTAATCAATCAAATAAAATGAGAGAGTATCCAAAACTGAAGGCCCTATCCTAATGCTGAAGGTGAGATGGCTAAGGAGCACACATTGCTGTGATGAGCAGTAAAAGAAAGGGTAATCTTGTGACTCATGAGCAGTTTTGTTTTTCCACTCTGAAAGGAAAATGGAAACAGAACAGTGAAGTCTTGGGATTTGTAGTTCTTCTCCTCTTCTGAGAAAAGTATATCCAGAACTTTTGACGATGTACAGAATTGGAGCATTAACTCTTTAACTGCCAGTGCACTACATATTGTGTAATACTGACAACAAAAACCATAAAACCATGGCAGTGGTATAACATTTGTTTACAATAGTTCTCTTAACTTTGGTTCACTATTATTATTATTTTTTTTTACCCATATACTACCATTGATTTGAGGTACAGGAAAATAACGTAATGAGTATCAAGAAGTGCTGTGACGTCTCAGGCTGCATCTGCCAAATTCACTGGGATTTAGGCAATTCTGAATCTTCATTGAACTCCCTAACTATACTAAATAGCTACCTAACAGGAAGAGGTACAGTATACATCCTTGTTCATATGCTGACATACTGTTACAGAAGAGCAATTGTTAAACTGCTGATTTTGTTCCTCTCTTCTTCTTACACAGGTGAGGTGAATTATGCTTCTCTATTGATAGTGCTATATCAAATAGGAGGGTTAATTTTCATTCTTGACAGTTTAGTTTTGTTTGCCTATAACAAATAAACAATTTAATATTCTTCCCTTGCTCCTACCTGCACACAATGTATATTAATTGATCTACTTTTGTCAAGTGCCATTTCAGTCTTTTTTTTTTTTTTTTTAATTCAGAAGCATAATTAATTACTATAGAACTGTTTAGGTTTTTTTTAGATAGAGCATTAACTTAAGTGAGAAAATTATGGTTTCTCATATTTGTAAGAGATACAGGTTTAGAACAGAAATTACTGTCTTACAGTGGGAGAAAGTCTAATTCTCATGTCATGCTGAACAACCCTTATTTCGTAGTTTCTTGACAGGAAATCAGGATATTTAAGGATAATGAGTATCTTTTACAAGCATCAAAAATAAAGATGAAACACCCCTCGTCAGTGGTTCTCATAGCAGCTGTTATCAGGAGTCTCTGTTGAGAGTGGAATCATTGATTGTTTTCTCCCTCTAAACCAGCTTCTGTAGAAAGCCAGCAATGGGAGAAAGAAAAAAGCAGCTGTACCAAAGAAAAAGGATCCATGAGCCAAACATGGAGATAAGGTTATGTTCTTCCTAACTTCTGCATTAAGTATCTGCAGGGGAACTCTTCTCAGTGTTTTTCTGGTGACCTGACCTATGAAAGTCAGAGTTCAGACACTACTGTATGTCTCAGACAAAAACTAGACTTAACTTTATTTTATGTCAGGCACCATGGAAGCATGAGCCCAAAACAGCAAAATCCTGAATTAAAGGCATTGCTGAAGTTTTTGTGCGCAACCCATTATATTTTTTAATAAACTAAAAAAAATATTGTTTTCTGATATATCTCTCGATGCTCACAAGTTACAACTTAAAGAAATTCTTACGGAAAGTATTATCATAAAATATTTCTGCTGAAATACTTCAAGTGGCAGATAGCAACACCCACTAGGCTAAAGGCTGGGAAGTCTTGCAGGATTTAATTAAGTCACATTGTGAGGAAAACTGAATCTTGAAAAAGTTTTGTTTGTTTTTTTCACATTTTTGTCCAATATGTCATGGGATGCTGTTAAGTCCAGTTCCCATTCTCACTCTAAATGGCTTACTTCTGTTTTATGTCTGACTAGGTTACAGAACCATTTAATTCATCCCTTTTTCCTATTCAGAAAAAATAATTTTGCAAAATATTATTTTAAAAAACAAATGTTCTTAATATTCCAGTAAAGTTACACAGAAAAGCATTCAGGCAGGTTTATATATGATATATACAGGATATACCATAGCCTCTCTGGGCAGCCTGTTTTAGTACTCTGTAGCACTCAAAGCAAAGTTTCTCATGTCTGTATGGAACTTCTTCTGTTCCGGTCTGTGACAATTGCCCCTTGTCCAGTCACAAAAAAGAAAAGAGCTGGGCCTCATCCCCTTGACTCACACACTGAAATATTTATAATCACTGATAAGATCCCCCTCTAAGACTTCTCTTCCTCAGGAAGACCTGTCTCAGATCTCACAGCCTTTCCTCACAAAAGACATACTCCAGGGTATCATCTTTCTGGCCCTCCACTGGATGATCTCTAGAAGTCCACTGTTTTCTCTTGAACTGAGGAACTCAGAACTGGTCACGGTATACCAGAGTATACCAGATGTGGCCTTACCAGGGCACAGAAGAGGGACAGAATCATCTCCCTCAACCAGCTGGCCACGCTCTTTTTAATGCACCTGGGATACTATTGGCCTTCTCAGTCATAAGAGCACACTGCTTGCTCATGGCCAACCTATTGAACACCGGGACATCCAGGTCCTTCTCTGGGGATCTCCTCTTCATCATGTCATCTCCTAACCTGTACTGATGCACACAGTTATTCCTCCCCAGGTGTAGGACTCTATGCTCACTTCTATTAAACCCGCCTGTGTCTGAAAACATGTGATATCTGTATTCAGAAAAGTACAGAAATAAAAACTTAGGAAAAAAAATTCTGAACACCCAGAATGCTTCAGGAAGTGTATTTTGGAAAAGTCACACGTTTTTTCAAACACTATATACCATTATACTTCATAACTTTTATAATTGATACGAAACAATTCAGCCTTGCTGAAGGTAATCACCAATAAATGGAGAAGGGGTATATGATTTCTACAAAAGGAATCTTCCATTTGTGCTCTTCCACTTTGTAATAATTACAAAAACCATGATCTGTTAGGGCTTTTTGTTTTCCTTTCTAAAAAAAAAAAAAAATTAGCATGCCTTTGGCCATAATAACAAAGTGTTACCTCTGATGTATGGACAACCATACACAGCCACCACTTTAAAAGTATCACTTTCAAAACTCTTACATGTCATCAACTGAAAAGAGGCAACTGGAATTGCTTGTTACTTCTCAAAAATGCCATAAAACCTATAATCTGCCAGAGATATTAGCAGGTTGTGGGCAGGGAAATATGCTTCATCAGTGCCCTTTATTACTGATTATCTCAGCAAATACACTCACCTCACCTGACCTGGTGGCCGAGAAGTTCCCTACTACAGGGAGACAATCACTTCCCTGTTCCTGCTAGCAACACTTTTTCTGATGCAAGCCAAGATGTCGTTTCCTCTACACAGTCTTCCAGACACTCTGCCCCAAGCTTCTAGCATTGCCTGATGTTGTTATGGCCAAAGTGTGGGATCCAGCATTTGGTCTTGTTGAACCTCATCCCATCGGCTTCAGCCCAGCTATCCACCCTGTCCAAGTCCTTCTGAAGGGTCTCACTACCTTTGGGTCACAAGGATACTAGGCAAAGGATTAGGACTCTCCTGGGTTGCTGAAATCAGTCTTCTTATAACATAAGCATTTTTATGATCTCTGACATAAAATCCACCTTAAAATTCAGCAGGAATTTTTTTGTTCCCAAAACTACGACTGTCAGATTTTTTCAGAAGACCTCTTTCTTCTGAAGTTCAGAACCTTTCTTTTAAATTGCATATGGTCACTTCATTCCCAGTTTCCCATTCTATTGTTTAATTTACATGGTGATTACACTGTAATATTCATAGCATACTTTATATCTCTCTATATTTGTCTAAGTGAAACAGACACTTAGTCTTCTCTCAGGAGGCTTTTTGGTCCCTTGATCATCCTAAAATTCTTTGCCTTTTCCAGTTTGGATTACACTGTCTGGTTAATGAGAATTTTACACTGCTTTCTCTGGAGGCAATTAGCACTCCTTAGGTGTTGCACAGGAGAAGGTGTGAGATCAAGGACAGCTGTCAGAAAGAAGTACTGAAGGAGTACCAAACTCACTTTAAATATCATCTTGTAAATTCCATTACTAGTGTAGAGGACAGAACAGGCAACTGTCTGCATGCATCTAATTAGTTAATCCCATCCCTCTTCCCACCTTTTATGTAATTTGGATGTTCAAAGTCATAAAATGGCAGTATAATCTCTGTTCAGTGTCTATCATGTAGCTCAAGGCAATAACACAGAAAAATTCTTACTACACTCCTCTTTGTACTGATGTTGACAATAGCTGAACCTGGTTCAAATCCTACCTTGTAGAATAGCAATATTACAAGCAAAAGTCTTAATTTGGTACATTGTTATTGAGTAATGACACTCACTAGTCATAAGATTTAGAACAGAATCAAATTATGACTCCAGCCTTTACAAGACATTGGGCTGGACCATGAGAAAGAACAGGAAAGTAAAGAAAAATATTTCACTAAATGTAGACTTTAGACACAAATTATTTCCCCCCCCCGAAGCAGAATAAGTTTCCTTCTTTAATTTAAAGTTAATGTGTTATTCATTAGGGTTTCTATGCTGATAACATTGACTAAAGGAGGGATTCCAGCCCTTTGTCTCCAGAAAAATTAAGTTACTCATCATATATATACATTCAACAAGGAGTAAACAGACCTCCTCAGTATAAAACGCTTTGATACCTTAGATGTAAGATTTAAGTTATAGAGCTTCAAATATCAAAAAATGCATACAACAGTGTCTGGATGAACACTAATGGGAAGTAACCAACACAAGTATGGAGAAACTTGAACATCTTTTTTATTAAAATTCTTGCACTGCCAGTCATCATATAAATTCCCCCCTGAAGAGAGAACTATCAATTCTAAGGAAGTAGCATCAGAATCCAGTCCTTTGCTACGTCTCCATTGAAACTAGCTCATAAAGCTCTGTCAGGTTGCCTCCTGACGTTTAGTTTACTTTTCTCTTTTTTATTTTAAACCTTTGTCAAAAGTCCATTATCTTGAAACAAAAACAGGAACATTGCCAATAAATCTCTTAAGATGAAATGAACTTGGAACTTAAAGCTAAGCCAATTAGTGATGTGGCATTTAATGCAAGCAGTATGCTTTAGCAGTTCATCAGGCACTCAAACTAAGTGCTTTACATAATCATTTTACATCAAATGTACTTTTTCATTACCGATTTCTTATCAACAGCCTGCTCAGGGTACACATGTAGCAGCTTGCCAGGCAATCTCCTCTTACGCACTGTGTATGGTATATGGTTAACAGAATGAATAATGCTAAATAGTACTGTAGCTGAGATATTTTACAGATGGAAAGAGACAATCAAAATGAAGGAAAGTGCTCACCCATGTCCTAGGCTCATAGTACAAAACTCCAAAGGAGCAGTCTCTAAAAAGAGACCCTAGTAGTGGTCAGCCCTTAAATGGGGTCTAGGAAAGGTGGAGTCAGACTCCACCTCTGCTGGTCACACAAGTGAGTTGCATTCACCTGTGCTGTGGCTGAGTCAGTGCTTGCCTCAGGTGATCAATCAGTGGTTCAGGCAGTGAATCAAAAGTTTCCTTACACCTTGGTACAGGAATACTGTAAAAAACGGATTTCTGGATGTGCCTAAGGAAACTGGACATTTAACTTTGAACAGATGCGAGTCAAGGAACTTTATGTTTTCTACACAGGATTGAAGAATATTCCTTTTACTTTCATTTCTAGTAGTGCTTATAAACCTTACCTGTCATGCTGATCAACGAGCACATAAAATACTAAAAAGTTAAAATTCAACATATAAAGAAAGAGGCCAAAAAATGGAAGACAAGGAAATATGTTGAATAAAAACAGATCCTTATGAGAACAGATACAAGGAGTTTCACTAAGAAGAGCAGAAATTGGAAGGAAACCTAGAAGAAAAGTGCAGGTCTGTTTTAGAAATAGATATTGTGCAAACTTATAACTGGAATTAGCAGAGCACACACAAGAAAGAGTGGAATTCCCCACCAAAATATTGCTGCCCATGGAATGAGTAAGCTTGGCATCATCCCAGGCAGATCTTTGTACCTCTGTGTATGGACACATTGTGCCATATCAGTACATTATATGCACATGAACTCTACATTTCCCAGCTCAGTAGGTCAGTACACAGCTAAAGATCACAGTGTACAGGACAACATCAGGCCCAGGTGAACACACTGAATCAGCATTTAATTGCTCTGTAGATATTTTTTCTTGACAAAGAGATACATGGCAACACTGCCTCAAGTTCAGAAGTAGTTTTATATCTTAGGGAAGAGTGAATTATCTTACTAATTACGCAAGCTGTAGGGAGGAACACAAAGGCCGCTTAAGGAAAGGAGAGTAGTCAAGGAGTTGAAGAGGGAGGTGGTACAAGGCAAGAAAACAGTGGAAGGAAAAAATAGCTTCCAGAGATTCAGTTGACAATGGTAAGCTACCACTTTCATTTGTGGGAGGCAGCTATGAAGAAAGCAAAGTATCTCAGATAAGCTTGGATCATCAGTTCCAGCTACTTTTGACTACTTCCACTTCTGCTATTCTCACTTCACCTATGTTAGTTTTATGCTTCTACCCTGTGTGGCTGGGTGAGAATGTAAAAAATGAATTTCCATCATTATACACCTTAATTCCTTTTGAGGAATAATCTTGTTTTCATCCTGGGGTTCAGTTTGTCATTTTATACAGGTCATGTTATTTACTTTGATGTAGATTTTGAATAATCAAATAAAGGTTGTTCAATTTGGAAGTCATGAAACACAAGCAATGCATGTTTTGAGTTCTACTTCATAAAGCAAATACTATCTGCTATAAAATATATATATTTTTCACGTAAAAAACGTTAAAACATTTCTTTTAAAAATCTTTTTAGTCTTGAATATATTATGTAAAGTTAATTTTGTAATTGTTAGAAAAGTACCCATGAAAGATTAGTATTGTGAAATCAACAAGGATAAAATTATTTGATGTAGAAGCAATTTACACTTTTTAATAAGTACATTGTTCTTGTTGAAAGAAATATTTGTATGCAATGACAGTCAATTTTCTAGTGATGAATTGTCTAAAAACCTTTCTCTGATATTTTTTGTGAGTAGTCGAATAAGAAGTAAGCTAATTTTTACGTTTTTCTTTACTGGTCAATGCTTTATTTTAATTATCTTTCACACTAGTGTTACAGATAGACACATGACTGTAAGAAACAGTGTTAAAATTACATGGCTAGAATTATCAGGTTTCGTTTTTGCATTTTGGTCAATGCCTCATTTTTTAAATTCTGTTATTTGGTCCACCTAGGCTTGAACCAGTAACTAGTGGGGGTGATTAAAAAGATCTTTGCCAGTATCATAGACTTTGGATTAACACTTAATGCCAAAATCCTTTTCCTGTTTTGAAATGTCCTTCTAGATCTACTTTTTAATAATTTTTCCCCTCTTCTTCCAGTACAAAGTAACCATAAAAACATTGTTGACAGGAAAGTGGTTTATTTCACAAAAGTACGTTTCAGGAAAATAAAGCAAGTAAAAATTAATTCTGTGAACATGATCTCGCTCTCTGCTGATACATTTTGTGCATATTAATTCATATTTTAGTAAAATTCTGAAAGAAAAGGAACTGCATTCACAATACAAAGGACATAGCAAATATGTATGACATTGGTTTGTGTCCCTAAATGACATAAAACAAAGTGTAATGGCAAAACTTTTGTTTTACATTTTTTAATCTTTCTCCATGATATATGGTAGTCATGAAAATACAAAATTCTCAGCGAGTCTTGTCTGTTGAAAGGACCAAATGTTGTTTTAAGTACTGTGTGCTTATTATAACACAAAGAAGACAAGCATACAACTTTTCAACGAACCTTTTTGAAATATTTAGATTAATTGTGCATCTCTTGGTGCAAAAGTTGCATCTTGAGGAGAGGCAGACCATTTACAGTACTTACGCTTCTGTATGTCCACACATTGTTTTGAATATGTTTTTGTTCCAGGCTATTCTGTGTGAGGCAGGGGATCCTAAGACCCTTCCTGCTCTAGCTGGTGGGCTGAGGGTAATCCATACCCAATTGGTCAAAGAATGGAGGACATGTGCAGACAGCAAATCTGATTCCATTACCTGTTACTTTAGAAAAACTATTTCCCAGAAGGAGTCTTAAAGACAGAAACTGGCACAAAAAGGTTGGAAAGAATTGCCTACAGTCTGAGTGTGGAGCAGTAATAGAGAAGATAAGGAATAAGTCTGCCTCAGACCGAAATACAACAATTTACAACTAGACAGAACCAAGAAGTTTTTTGACCTCATTACTTCAATGGAATTATTTAACTATTAGGAGTCCCATATTTATCTCAATATTTAATTTGCATCTGGCCAGTATGGCTTTAGCACGGCTTCTTTGATTCTTAGAAAATGAATGATAGAAATTGTCCTCTTTTGGATTTGTTTTCTTTATGTGAAGAAACTTTTTCAAAACTTTGAAAATGACCGAAATTTACTGCATAAAAAGATGCATTAGAAAACTGCCACTGTTCCAAGCAGTGAGAAATTGGGAATGCTTAAACAGATTTTTCTTACCCTGGTATTTTTTGTTTCTTTGCTTTATCTTAATATTCCTGACTTGAACCTTGTTGGAATCAGTCTCAGATCTCCTGACTGTTAAACATTGCAATGATATATTTGCCTATCAGATCATGGCTTTGACAAATGTGTATTAGTGTAAGAAAAGGAATGTTTAAGGTCACCTGCTCTAGAAATAAGAAAGATCTCAATTATAATAAATGCATGTGAAATGAAAATATGTAATTGTTTTGCCAAGTGGAGACTAAAAGGCTGGAGAGCTGGGCAGTAAGAAACCGGATGAGGTTTAACAAAACCATGTGTAGAGTCTTGCACCTAGGGAGGAACAATTGCATGCACCAGTCCAGGCTGGGGGATGACCTGTTGGAGAGGAGCTCCGTGGGGAGGGACCCGAGTGTCCTGGTGGACGACAGGTTGAACATGAGCCAGCAGTGTGCCCTCGTGGCCAAGAGGGCCAATGGCATTCTGGGATGCATTCAAAGGAGCGTGGCCAGCAGGTCAAGGGAGGTGATCTTCCTCTACTCTGCCCTGGTGAGGCCTCATCTGGAGTACTGTGTCCAGTTCTGGGCTCCCCAGTACAAAAAAAGACAGGGATCTCTTGGAAAGAGTCCTGCACAGGGCCACAAAGATGAAGGGCCTGGAGGATCTCCCCTATGAAGAAAGGCTAAGTGGACTGGGTCTGTTTAGTCTTGAGAAAAGAAGACTGAGAGGGGACCTGATCCAGGTTTATAAATATCTGAGGTGTGAGGGGCAAAGTGGCGAGGCCAGACTCTTTTCAGCAGTGTGTGGAGACAGGACAAGGGGGAACGGCCAGAAACTGCAGCACAGGAGGTTCCACACAAATGTGCGCAAGAATGTCTTTACAGTGAGGGTGATGGAGCACTGGCACAGGCTGCCCAGGAGGGTTGTGGAGTCTCCTTCTCTGGAGATATTCAAGACCCGCCTGGACTCCTACTTGTGTGACCTGGTGTAGGGAGCTGCTTTGGCAGGGGGGTTGGACTTGACTATCTCTAGAGGTCCCTTCCAACCCCTACGATTCTGTAATTCTGTGAAAATATGTTTATATATTCATGACCACTACAGCCACTTAATTGCCCAGGGGAGGCATTGACTTGAAGAGCTCTCTGTGGCTGTGCGTGCTACCATCAGTCAATGGAATACCTTACTGGTATAATAATATTTGAAATCTAGATTTATATTCATATCTTACTAAACAATACATAACAATGCCAGCTATTGGTCTTATGTACCAGAACATTTGATTTGATTAGTTATTTATCTTTTCACAAACACTAAAGAGTGCTGAGAAACCACGTGTAGATGACTTTCAAATATCTCATAAACCTCATAATGTTTCAGTAATATTTGTTTCTATTGCTGCACAATGTTAATTACCCTAAACTGCATGTTAAAAGGCTTTGCTTCAATCTGTAATCATTGGGAAATGCCAGCATTTCCACTGTGTTTGCCAGCATCTTGTATTCTTTGAATATGCCCCATAGCCCATACTTAAACTAAAAATTATGTTGATATTACTTAACTTTTTTTTTGAACTGTTTTGATTAATATGAAGTGATATAGAGTAGCATTTGATATTTATGATAGAATCTTAAATGTTAAAAACTGCTTTGCCGTATAGTTCTTAAAACTGGAAGGATATGCACACATTGAAGTCATTTGGGTATGTACATTTCTTATAGTATCTAAAACCAAAACCAAGAGAAGGAAAATAATCTAAATAACAAAAAAATGAGCTTAAGAAAATCATTCTTATTTTCTCCAAATACATCTCATCTCTTTGGCCAGATCCAAAGCTTATAGCAGTTAGGGAGAATGTGAAAGTCTGGAAATTTGGAGAACTTTATGTTTTCCTCTTATAAATTCTAGTTGATGCTAAATTTCTGAATGCATTTAAGCCAACTGAATGTCACAAAGAAAATACAAGAACATGACAGGAAGAAGCTGGAAAAGTCAAATATAATAAGATCGGTCCTTATAGGAACTAGACTTTTTACCTGATTATAGAATATGGATGGATGTGTTGATTGAGAAGAGATGACCATTTCCAAAGACCACTTTTTCCCCAAAGACAGGGAAAAAAAGTCATAGTCTGAAGTCACTTCTTCCTACTGAATATAGAGAAACACATGATGTATCTGATGTCTAGACTTTCAAACGGAGGTATGTTTGATTTGGTCTTCTCACTGACTGCAATGATTTACAGAATAAAAATAATTACCTTGAGAAGGGAGATATTTTCTTTTTTGTTGTGTAAGAAAGGTGTGCCAAAATGACTAAATTGGTGTAGAATAATGTATCTCAAGATATCTTAAAGTTTCTGTGAAAGACTATGGTTATTTTATCATATTCAGAAAGCTAGAACATGCATTCTTTTAGTGTAGTTCAGTGTCTGGCTGAATATGTGGGCTATTACAGAGGTATTTAGATATTTCCCCCATTCCCAGGAAGAAGATGGTGGCAGGTGGGAGGAAAAGGTCATGGAAATCAAAAGCTGTGTTTTCATGAACAGACAAAATAATCTGGTCACTCTACCATGAAGGAGGGAAGGCTATACATCTTTCTTCACAAGCCTTACCTATCTACAACTCCAACATGACCCACTCTGTCCTGTCAGCTCAGTGAATTCAGCTTTGGAATGTATAAGAAGCCCCCACGAGCTTATTCAGCTCTGCATTCCAATTCGTCTCCCTTCTCTTCCTTCTTCCTCTTCCCCTTCTCACTTTCTCTTCTTCTCTGTATCTTATGTTTAACCTTTAGAGAAGTCCAACAAGTACTAGATTCATAAAATAAGAACAAGGAGAAAAGGGAGAAGAATGACTAAAAATCTCCTGATTTTTTGTGGTAAAAAGCAGTTAAGTCAGATTGCCATCCAAGTATTGTTGCTGAGAATCATGGACTTCTACTTTCAGATGAAACAGTTGGGGAAGTGGGAGGATGAGAGGAATACACTTACAGAGTATTGGAGAGAGTTCCAAGTTGAAAAAGAACCTTACATTAGGATCTGGGGACAGAATTGTATTTTAAATACTGTAAAAATTCTGTCATACTGAGATAGGATAAGCCCACGCTTAACTAGTGAAAGAGACTGAAGTTTACAGAAATGATATTGCTTCCAGCTAATATTTGAAAGTCATTAGTTATTTCTCTTCTGAGCATTATGGCACTATTTGACCAGGGGCAATAACACTTGAACTGTTTTCAGTGACTGGTTGCATTTTAATAGCACTCTTTCAGTCAGTAGAACACAGTCAGTGGTGAACAGCTATCTACAAAGAGCTTTACAGACATAAAAAGCCTGATCCTGATACATCTAATTGTGTTCTGTGATCATTTATTTGCACTGGAAGTCAGGACAGCAAAATTATGGCCTGGTCCATTATTCATGCCTAATAGCCTTTGTTTACCTACCGAATTTAGCCAGTGAGTTACCACTAGGAGCTGGACAGAAAGTGCTGTAAACATGCTCTGGTATATTACCTTATACTCTTATTTTATTGTGATTTTCTAAATGATTCAAAAGCATTTATCTCAAAAGAAAGTATAAGAATTAAAATATTTTGGACCTTTCTGAACTGCAACTAATAAAAAAGGACATGACTGTTTAACTACAAAGATTTTTGGAAGAGGAAAGCATATAAATCCAGTATGAAATGGGAATGAGAGAGGAACAACTAAAGAAATTTATGTAGTACTCCCTACAATTCAGGAGGTGTAATATAGCAAGCAATATAACCCCTACACAGTCAAACTCACTAGAGCTCATGACAGATTATTGAATTAAAACTTCAGCACTGTTCTTGCATCCAATGTTTTCAGTTCAAAGTAAATACAATTAGACATATTGATCTCATTATTTTATGCTCAGAATTAGCAGATTATATTCCCAGCAAATCCTATGAGTATCTTGTCTGAAGCCAAGCCTTTATCATCTTGTTAATGGATTTACTCAAAAAGCAGGAGTTTAAGGGGACTGTAAGTTAAGTGAATGATT
This sequence comes from Oreortyx pictus, assembly GCA_036925125.1. Classification (NCBI taxonomy): domain Eukaryota; kingdom Metazoa; phylum Chordata; class Aves; order Galliformes; family Odontophoridae; genus Oreortyx; species Oreortyx pictus. Next base: position 159,377,294 of record JAUPFR010000001.1, on the reverse strand, counting down.
TTCATTAAGCATATAGTATTTTTTAATATCTTCAGCAAAACATTTTTGGAGTTATAAGAGTTTATTTCTATTTCTAGTGGTTATTTATTTATTTAATGGGCATTTATGAAATGCACTGCTATGTCTAGAACAAAGTTTGGGTTCTTATCTATGATTGCATTTTTCTGTGCTGAATCAGAAAGTAGTAGGGCAGTGTCTTCTTTCTCATCGATGTATTTGTTACTGCAATTCTGAACATTATCAAATTTATTAAAAATTTCTTAGATCTGTTTATAATTGCCATTGAGAAGAGATATCTGTGGGAGGGATGTAACTGAATTATTGGACAAAAGAGAATTCTTCATCTAATGCTGTTCTGTCCTTTTTTTAATTTTATTTTTGGAATAGAGAGATGAAGAAAAAGAAAAAACAAATTCAGTGCACTGTTTTTCTTCCATTTATTGTCTGCTTCTGGCAAAGGAAATGATACTATCAGCAAAAAAAAAAAAAAGAGTGAGAAAGAGTGGTAGATTTGCATATTTATATTTAAAAATATAATAATAACAATTATTATTATTATTATTATAAAATAACTTCAAAAAGCACAGGCACGGAAAGCACAGGCTGTACATTACTTTGTGCTGAGTTGTACATGATGCTGCCATTTTTATTTTTTTCAGCAATGAAGTTATAGTAAACCACCAAAGCTTATCTACGTGGTTCTCATCTTCTAATGAATATTCATATTTTAAAAATCTTGCAACTCTTATACAAACTTAACTCATATACCAGCAGCATCGCAGAATTTGCCAATTGCCATGGTTAAAATGAGGAATGGATACCCAAGGAAGAATATGTGTTGTTTTGTTGCTTTTTTTTTCTCAGCTTTCTTCCAACCTTCTGGGAATTTGGATTTTGCAGGAAGAAAGATCTGATGGATTACATCGAATTTTTGATATTCAGACATCTAGTTATGGAAAGAAATGTAACCTGGATTAAGCTAGTGTTATCAGTACAGCTTGTAGGTGAAACTGCTTTTTTTCTTTCTTTTCTTTTTGATAAAAGTAAGGAACATTGTACCATTTCATTCAACTGCCTTCTGTATGTAGCAAAATGAAGGCATACTATGCCGAACACCTGAAGAAGTACCTGGACTCAGTAAGTATAAATACCCATTTTTGCAATAACAGCAGGGACTTACCTTCTTTGCTGATGCTGATATTTATTTTCTTAGTTCCCACTCATTGTAACTTTAACACTTTACAACTTTAACTTCTCTTTAGGCCTATGAATAAATGTGTGCACAGTGGAAAATTTACCTGGAGCAGTTTTACTGTAGAGCATTCTTGCTGGCTTTTCTGATGTTAATAGTGAAGATTTTTTGGTACGATATCTTCCCTAGAAATCCTGTATGACTTCTTCCTTTAATAGAGTTTCAGTATCTTCAGTACTGTAGAGATATAGCAGAAAGTCCTTTGCAAAAATATTAAAAATGTGATTCTTTTCCTCTTGATGATTCCCTGAACATTTCATTAGGTTTCATCTTGCTCTGGACATAGTAGTGTTGTCTTTGACTACACATTGTTCTCTCTATTGATTTTTAGAGAGATGGATGCAGGTCCTGCTTAATCAGTTGAGTAGTGTGCAGCTGATGCTCTGACTGAGTCCACCGCATCTAACATAAAATTTCTAGCTTGTCATGTGCTCATCATTCACAGTATCAAATCTGCATTTTCTCAGCATTTTCTAACATAAAAACAGGTCACATATGTGAGTCTGAGGAAGAGGCAAGCAGTTCTGATCAACATATAAACAATGCACTTACACATGCACGCAGTATTAAATGCATTACAAGAAGTGCAGAGCCAGTGCAAAGCAAAAATAATATTACACCTTTTCAAGAAAGAAATCCCCAGTTAAATGAACAGGTTGGCAGTTTTGGCTCAAGGTAGATCTGTGTTTGAGATAAGCTGATGCATCAATATTTATGAAAGAAAGGGAAAGGGGTAAAATTGGAAAGTTTCCTAGAATATTTGAGGTAAATTTAATGCATCATTTCGTATGAAGCAAATACGTTATCTAGATGTATTAACAGAAAATAGAGGGTTCATATTTGTAACCATAGAGACAGACAAAAGTAATCTTCTGCCTGATGTGAAAACTCTCACCCTCTTCTGGAGAGATATCTCACTCTCATATAACCCATTTATTAAACATACATCAAATCATAGGAAATGTGAGAATGAAATAAGTGAGACAGGTTGACAAGCTTCTAACAGGAAGATGCAGTAGAGAAGAAATCACAGAAGAAAGATTAAAGCATTAGAGGAAACACAAAAATTTTCATTAAAGAAATCTCTATTTCTTGCTTTTATCCACAGTTATAGAGCTACAAAATAAGGTTGCATGCAGAAAAATTTTGGCATAACCTGAGAAAAAATTGTGTATTATTGGCAAAATTTGGAACATTTTCCAAGATTTAGATTTGGAAGCATGACATATCTCTGTGCTAGAATCTTATGTAATCTTATGTAATTATGTAAATGTTTTTATACATAGCTCTGCATCCACTTTTTTGCTCTGCATAATGGCCTTTCAGGAAGGTAGCAGAAAGCAGCTGCTTTGTAACAAGAGGCATAGGTACTGAGATTATTGTCTTCTTACTAGGACCCAAATGCATACAATCATACAACCCAGCAAGGCTGGAGTCGCTGTCTCCATCAGGAAGACACTACTTTACATGAATTTTGACATCTTCTAGTGAGACAGAAGAAGTCTTTCATATCTATAATAATATCATATATAAGTTTCTTATATGAAGGTAGAGCTTGTTTGTGTGTTGGTTATTTCTGGGAAAAGGTTCTTCTCTTTGAAGGGAGGAGAGGGCAGAAGAGAAGGAGGGGTTGATTTTTTTTGTTTTGTTTTTGTGTTGATGGAAGCCATCACTGAGACAGAGCAGGAGTTTGATGGATTTTTATTCAGACACAGACTACCTGGAGACAAAAAGAGTACTAATGATCTCTGGCTGACTAAAAGAGGAGCAGATAAATCCTGCACTCGGAGTGTTTCAAGATAGTATTTAATCTTAATAACATTAAATTGTGGCAGTACCTCCCAATAAACTATAGAAGAGTGAGGATATGCTAATTAATTGGAAGTGGATTTATTGTTTGATCCATCTCTGCCTGATCTTTGATGGCTGTGGCAGCAATGATAATCTAATTTAATCTACCCACCCATCTGGTATTTCTAATATGTTTATTGTACTGTTGTATCTATATCATCAGTCATGGATGTAAAATATGTAAAGACTGCAAACATAAATAAGGAATGGCACATTAACTGAACAACATGCAAATTGCTTTATTTACAGTGCTGGGAAGAGGGTACTCTTGGGATCATCTCATTACATATCAGCTGCTGATATGCTGCTTTTCACACCCCGTTGCTTGCTTCTGCCATGTAGAGGCTTGTAATGATACCTACTGTCACTTAATATTACACAATGAATGCAGTGAAAAAATCTTTGCTGAGCACTTTAATGTGTTTCTCTAAAACAGTCATGAAGAGACAGAGAAAAGTGGACAACTGTATTTCATATATGTCAAATACATTTTCTGACTTGAAACTTGCTTTCAAAATGAAACCTCTTCTACAGAGCTGTTCAGTGCTATCTTTTCTCACTTTCTTCATTCTTACTGCCTGCTTTGGGATTATTGCATTCTCATTCCATCTTTCTTTTGAGATAATTAATCCTCCAAATACACACCTAATTGATGTCTAATACCCCTCAGCCATTAAGTTTTTTTTTAAGATTCTGCTTTTCAGTCACTACTATGGACTCAGTCTCCAGAGATCCCTTCCAAATCCTATGAATATCTGTGTCTTATTCTGCTTTATATAGGCAACTCCTTGCTCCAGACTTATCAGGCATTCTTTTTGTGATGTGAATTCAGGGAAGATCCGTAGCATTGTTACTATTTTCTGCTTTTACATACTGCCATCAACAGCTTGAACTTAGTTCAGCAGATTTATTTCATTTTTTCAGATTATTAACTGTTTCATATACTCTCAGTTTCTTTAGTTTCCTAGTTGGCAGCTGTTTTCCATCTAGTGTCAACTTGCGTCTTCTGTTTAAATGCACTGCATCCCATGTAAAACACTCTGACTTCATCATTAGTTTCATTTTGTGTTACTTTTTTATTTTAAAGGTGAACTCAGCAGTTTAAAGCTGAAATCTAATGCATGAAAATGATGGATCATTTATTGTCATTTCTTTTCTATTGGTGCAATTCAAGTGTCTCAATAGTATGTAAGATCTTTTAGACTTAAAGAGATCATGATCCTTATTCAAAGTTTTGCTCAAATGAGATGAAAGTCAACGTTTTTGTTTTTTAAACAAATTGCTCACACAAACAAACATACATAGATATATACACATGTAAATACATACGTCAACTTCATCTGTATTCCCACTTTCAGTGGAATTTCTTGGTTATGCACAGAAGTACAGTAAAAATACAGAAGTAAGCTTCTGTCCTTTCGTATTCTATTTCTTAATTCACTAGTATTTAAAAGTCAGAGAAACATGACAGAAAATCTTATTTGAAAAATTGAAATGCACATTTATTTTAATCCCAGACACAAATTTTCCTCTCTGTTGAACAGAAATTTCCATGAAGGAAATACTGATGAAGAAAATAGTTGGCATTCAACATTTAGTTACTTTAAACAGAAGGATGCCAAAGACTTGGTATTGGAAGGATTTTGTTTGTAGTCCCTAAGACCAAATCCATTTGCTACACTAACTGCACTACATACACATTTCGTGATCAAAATATTTGATATCTACAAAAGCTCCAAGAATCAGAGCTGGCCCTACATAGTAACTCAAGTTAATTTCACTGAAAATATTAAATGAAAAACACAGCTAAATAGCACGTATGTTTTATCTGAGTTACTGAACTTAGTTTCCACTGCACCTTCCTAGGTCTGAATTTTTTGAAACATCCAAATAGATATCAATTCTGGAATTAAGCTGGATGCTGATACCTTCATCTGTGATAAGTAGATCTACATAATTCTGTATCGCTAATACTGTAAACGTCAATATATTATTAGTAGCAATGGATTGTACTGCCATTAGCTTTTGAACAGACACGTCATAAATATCAAGGCACAAAACTGGAATATGAAATTTAACTTTCCATGAATGGCCTGAAACAGTGGAGTGAGGGTGATAGTTTATCAAGAAAACAATTTACAGTGCTGAATATATTCTATGTTGCCTTTATTATGCAGGAAAACAGCTAAGAGAGATTTTCAGTATACATACAAACATATACACACATTTGAGCACAAAGAGCCTGAGATGAACCTTCATAATATGCTTTTATTTAAAGGAGAAAACGGGGATACACATTTTGTTAACTCTTGCAATGGGAACAGGTCCAAAAGGGAAAGAAGAATGTGTGTACTTCTACAACATATGATAAGGTGCTCATTTCAGTGTTTTTACAAATTTAATATACCGAATGTCCACACTGTATTATATTCACTGCTTCCTTAATAAAATAAATTCATTATCGTAAAAGCGGTGTTGAACTTGAATTGAATATCTGAACAACTCCAATTGGTGTATAAGTTAAATGATTCAAAGATAGAGTTCTTACTCAAAAATATGTTTTAGCGTAAAAAGATCTCAACATGCAAAATGGAATGTTTAACTAGATTATCTAAAGAAATTCTACATGACAAATCATAAAGAAAAGTTTGAAAGTATCACTACTTAAATATATTTTTTTAAACATGTCAATTCCATTTTTTATTTTTTATTTTTTATTTTTTTGCCTGCTCTGTAAACCTGTAAAAGCAGAGCATTTGCTTTGGAGATTTAGTAGCTATCAGGGAAAACTATTGTACCATGGGGAAATTCCATAAAATATTCATTTAATTAAGTATTCAAAAAACTCTGAGCCATTTAACTGCTTGGTCAAAACAAATATATTCTAGGAACTGTGACACTGTTTTTATGATAATGCACAGTAACTGATTTTCTAAGCAAGAAGATATTTCTTGGATATCATTTTAACAGCTCTATGATGCTAAAAGCCAGTTCCCCACTCAGAAATTCTAGAGAAAGTTTTCTTGGCTCTGCTGTACTATAAACACAATTTGTTGTGATCATAGTATTGTTATAAAGATGCTTCAGGATAAGATCTCCTTTTCTGATGAGTCCATTGTTTTTGCTTTGTTTTTTTTTTTTGTTGTTTGTTTGTTTGTTTTGGATATTTGAGCTGGTATTGAATTGTATAACTTTTTAGCATCTTGTTTACATTTCTTTTTATTTTTTTTCTCCCGTAAGCTTTTTACGATTGAGATATTTTGTTCTGATTTTTTTTGGCCTAATCTAAGATCTAAAAACTACCTTGCTAGATGTCCACTTAACCTGATTTTTTTTCTTTTTTGTTTTCAGCAATGTCTATTTAAAAATATGCTAGACAAGAAATGACTTTTCCTTAGGACCTCCTTTTACCTCTTTGTTTTAGAAGTGCATATTATTTTAAAAGTATACTAGGTAACCTTCTGCTGTTAGTTGTTTCTCAAAGGAATTTGAGTCATTTATCATAATTTGCATAGCAATTTCTATTTTTTCATATTTGAATGGGAAAATGTTGTTCTTATTTACTTGTATTTAGTACGTTTTAGCCTATTTTTTGAAATGGTCTGTATTTCTTTGAACATCTGCTAAGCACTGTGAGATGGTTCATCCTTGCCTTTGTCCTCTATCTAGACATGTTCAAGCTGTCTCTCTGTTGACATTTAAACTGTGATTACTCTATTATAAAGTAACTATTCTGGAAGAATGAAATGTGAATTACTAAGAACTAAATCGATTTTTTTTTCATTATGGAGATTTCCAGTTGCTCCAAGAAAGAAAAAAGGTAATGTTAAAATGAAATCAATGCTATATTGTAAGACCTTAATGTTAAGTTATCCACATATCTTTCTTTGAAAAGTTAACAATTAATTTGCAGACTATTGGTATTTGTACTTAACCAAAGTGCAGTAAAAAAAAAGTGACTTAAGTGACATGGATGACTTAGTATATTTGTACTGGTGATTTGTCTGGTTGTAAAAAAGTAAAAACTAGGGTTTTAATTTCTATGCTTCTGTGTGGTCTAAAGTCCATGGGTGGCTAAGATGTAGATCTTAGCAGCAAGAAAACTGACACCAGTTGATGACACTGAGCTCATACTGCATGTGCATCTGAAAAAACTGTAAAGCACTATTGCCATATCTTTGACCTGTAGGAAAGAGGAGCTGCACAAACAACTTATGCTCAAATGAAGAAAATATGAAAGAGTAGGAAATCTGACAATGTAATCATAAAAATGATATAAAACTATTGTGTGAGTGGGAGAAGAAAAGTTTGCTTAAGAAAGGAGCATATATGTCTGATTCTGGACTACATATTAGAAATACTCTCTATGAAAACCAACAGCAAAGAGTCAGCCTCTTTAGGAGTGATATGTGTCCCACTGTCTAAAGGGAGAAAAAAAATGTTTTTTTCTCTCATGATGTTTTTTTTCCCCGTGATTTGTGCGCAGTACTTGAGGCGTGGCCTCAACAGTCCTGAGTACAGAGGGACAATTACTTCCCTGCTCCTCCTGGCAAAGCAGTTTCTGCTACAATCCAGGATGCCACTGGCCTTCTTGGCCACCTGGGCACACTGCTGGCCCAAGTTCAGCTGAGCACTGACCAATACCCCCAGGTCCATTTCCTCTACACAGTCTTCCAGCCACTCTGCCCCAAACCTGTAGTGTTACTTTGAGCTGTGGCCAACTACTTGTTGTAGTTAAGCTTAATGGTTGACAGAAAATTATCTTTACTGAGGAGATAGCATCTTCAGAATTAAAATGAAAAAAAAAAAAAACCAAAAAAAAAACCCTCAGTAACGAAAGCAATGTACTTAGATAAAAAATAACCCTGTTCTTCTGACTTAAACCTGTTTTTCTCTTGTATTGCAAGATCTGCTGGAAAACAACTCCTGAGTATGACATTGCTAGATTTGTTTAAAAATAATGAGACTCCAGGTTCAGAGTGGCTACATTTATTTCCATCTGTCATATTTACTTCTGAGATGTTGCTTGCAAACTAGAAATGTATAATTTAAAGAAAAGATAGGCCTATATATCCATTTTTTCTTTCACACAAAAATAATCAGCTGTGTCTCTATATTGGCACCGGGTTAAGGGTGAAGCAAATGATCACTAGCATCAGAAAGTATGAATTTTTAGTCTTAAGGCAGACTTCCCAGAAAACAAATGCTGCATGTGAATAAGCAGTAAACTAATGCTGGTGTTCATCTTCACTGATTTTAGTTATGTACAAGTTAGACATGAAGATTTTATCTTTAGTCAACAAGACAATGGCCAGTGAGGCAGTCTCTCAAGAACATGAACAGTCTTCCCTGCAGAGAGATCATTATGAGGATCTTCAAGAGGGTATTCTGTCTCTTCCTATCCATATTTCCATATATCCAGAAACACTCATGCAATTCTATATGTACAATACATACAATATGAGGTAAGTAATATGTAAAACCAGGCATACGCGTGTTTTTTATTTGTGGACTATGTTATAAATTATACAAACTGATAAATAAATAGCTTAATTAACAATTAATCACCACAATATAAGAAAGATATAAAATTATTACTACGTGTTCAAAGGAGGACAGTAAAAATCATGAAGATTCTGGAGGGCAAGAAACATGAGGAGTAGCTGAAGTCCCTTTGTGCAGCCCAGAGCAGAGTAGGCTGAGAGAATGCTGCATGGCAGCCTACAGCTCCTCACAAGGAGTGTAGAGAGGCAGGTGCAGAACTCTGCTCTCTGGCAAAAGGAGTAGGACTCAAGAGAATGGCATTGAGCTGCATCAGGGAAGGATCGGGTTGGGTGCCCATCACTGAGAGTATGGTTGGACACTAAAACAGGCAGAGGTTATGGCCCAAAGGATGTCGGTGTTCAAGAAGCATTTGGACAATGCTCTCAGAAATATGGTTTGAATTTTGCATGGTCCTTTTACTCCTGGCCCTTTCCCAACCCCATTATTTATTGTAAGATTTGTGCTGTAGACTGATTTAGACTAGATGCCTAACTGCGTAACACAGGTCATACACGATAACTCCAAAACTCTTTTCATGTGTCACCTTGAAAATGGAAGCAATCATTTAAGCATGGGAAAAACCTACACATACTCTCTATTAATAGGGAGAAAAATATTAAAATTCTTCTTTTCCCTGAATAATCATTATTATTAACACATTATTTTTGAATTATTATTTCATAATTTTCCATATCACTAAATAAAAGCATAACATATTCAGATGCTGAATACCTCTGCATGATATCAGAGAAAACAGGTACAGAAAATATGGTCATATGAAAGTTTATGCACAGCATATTTCACCTACATGTATTTCAACTGTATATGTTATACCTCCTCTTAAAAATTTGTTATAACTTGATATAACATATAATAAAATTGTGAGCTTTGCATGCTCCAAAAGTAGTGTCTTTGATGTAATTATTGTGGCCCCTGATGTCAGAGGAGGTTGTGTGTCAGTAGTTGCTGAGCCTTCCCATCAATTGTCAGTCTGACAAAATGGAAAGTCGTATGGAAGAGATTATGAAGCGAAGATCTGTCACTGAATTCCTCCATTCAGAAAAAATTGCATCCACTGACATTCATCGATGCTTGTAGAATGTTTATGGAGACAGTGAATCAGTGAATGGTGCATTTCAGCAGTGATGACAGCAATGTAGAAGACAAGCCATGTTTCAGATGGCCATGCAGATTTTTACAAGTGTGGCGTGTAGACTTTTGTTCATATCAAGTAAAAATCCATAGCTAATGGTGGTGACTATTGATAACATTTTGTAACTTGGAATTAGCTCTATCAAATGATGTTCTTGGGCTCTTTGTATCTGTTGTAGTTTTCATGGAAATCAGTATATTTGGATTGAATTATGTACCATTATCTTATACAGTAGAGAGCTTTTGTCCTCTGCTGTGTAAGGCTGCTTAGGACTTAAAGAAGAAAGTTGTGTTACAGACATTCAAATAATGCATATGCCATTTAGGTGAGGAAGCAGAAACACAGAGTATAATGCTACTAGGCATTGTCAGACTCATCAAGTCCAGTTACCCTGCAATCACAAGAAGGTTACATAGTTCCATGGACGTTTGCATTAAGTGTTTCTTCATCTCTGCTATTGTGCTAAAAGAAGAGTGCATTATATGAAAAAGAAAGGAAGTATAATATGTGGTGGCAAACAGGACAAGTTAATTAAAATACTCAGAGGACCTTACATTAGAGGTAGAAAGTAATACTAACAGTCAGCTTGGATATGTCAAGGAAAATTACAAGTTTTGATGCATGTTTTCATTCCTGGCAAGACTTGTAAGGTATTGAACTTGCATTTTGAAGCAGTGAAACTACAAAAAAGTTCTTCCTTTCACTTGGTTTTAGAAAAACTTTATATTCTCTCTTCTAATAGTACTCTTGGCTTAGGGAAGCTCATAGCTGTTTCCTAAGGGAACTTTTTACTAGTAATAATTCCTTTGCACAATCTCAGTAGCAGAAAGGAAGACACAAGTCCCTGGTAGGCAACTCTAATGAACATACAAGCTTGAAAAATATGTCACTATATTTCTGTTATGATGAAGGAGAGCTCACTGACATTCAGTTCTCTACATGCATCTCTCTGTAATCTCTCTCTGCATCTACCTGTAATTTCTTGAAATGAACAAAATGCTGTTCAATCTCTAATGATACATTTTATTGAAATATAAACAAATAATAATAAAAAAGGCATCACACCATTGAAGAAAAAACATCAGTTACGATAAAGGAAAAAGGTTAAAAAAAAAGTCTCTCTTCTTTCCAACCCATTGAGATCTTGCTTGTCCAGCTGTGCTTTATACGCAGTAATTTTCAAGGGTTCCTTGATACTTGGCAGTCTAAGTACAATAACAACATCATCAGATTATTCAGGCTGGAAGGTAGCTGAAGAGGCCTCAAGTTCAACTTTCTGCTCAAAACAAGATTAGTTTTGTAACCATAAATGGAGCTGTAGGTTCTTCTGCTTGTTTCATAGCATATACTTGTGTATATACCTCTGGAAGGAGTGTTCTTTCATTCTATGCTCCATTTTTTCTTGATGTCATTCTTGGTCCCACCATCCTGTACCTTTCTTTTACTTTCCAGTCCTTTCCAGTTTCTTCTCCTAACAGTTGTCTTTCTTTCTATATGAACAGGAAAATCTTTTTCTCCCCTGTCTATGCATCTGTTCCTAGAGCTGGGAATCTCCTCAAACAGAGACCTGTGCTACAGATTTCCTTCTTTTTATTGCCATGTAGTTGATGTGGATGCTGATGTGGTAAAAACACCTCATACAGTGCTGTGTTTTAGATCTCTGATCAGAACAGTGTTGATAACACCAGTGTATTAGCACAGCATCATGACATTCCTTGTTCCTGACTCATAAAGTGGACCGAAGATGAGCAAAAAATCAGGAGGGAACACTGATGGAGAAACTGACTTGAAGTGACTGAAGAGATATTAAATACCATATGTCATACTCAACAGCAAAACTTGCAGGGTGGGGAGCTTTCTGAAGTAGTCAAGTTCTTAAGTATAAAAATAGTAAAAAAGTATAGCTTACTTGTTACAGCCTATATTGCCAACCCCATTAAGAAACAAAGAACCTTTATTTTACATGAAATCTGAATTTTGCTATTTCCTAGCTATTGTGTGTTTATCTGGTCTGCTTTATGGTATTTGTAGAGAGTGTGCACCTGAGTACAAGCTGAATTTAAAACCATTGTTTGAAAGTAGCCCTTATGTCTGGCTTTGTGTTTAATATCTTTATTGCTAGGTATGTAACAATGCTTAAAATCTTTTAAGATCATTATGATAAGAAAGAATACTTCATTGTTTATACTGTTTATTTTGAGAATATTTGCTTGGCAGTTGTGTGTTGCTTCCTGCATGTCTGCTCTGCTAACCTATAACATGGTATATAATTCTCAAAATGGAGAATGAAAGGATGCAATACTAACATACAACAAATGCTTGTCACATTTTGTAGTTATTTTTCATTTTTAGGAGTATGCATAATTCAGCATAGTTGATACAGTACAGTACAGTAGTTTCTCTAGCTAAACTAATGTAGAACTTGGATCCTACCTTTCTGACCAAATCTCTGATTGAAAAAAAAAGAAGAAAAAAAAAAGAAAAAAAAAGGAATAGTGTGCCAGTACCTTCAGATAGAAGATAATTCAAAGCAAATTTTATTCAGTAGGGTAATGAATTGGAGCAAGTCTGAAGCATCCAAACTGCAGGTACTGCATATGGCAGGCCCATCAGCAGTTACTGAGTCACCAGCACAGCTGCTGCAGGAGCCTGCCAAGAGGCCAGATGTCACTTTTGGAAAGCTACATAACACAGCTTGAAGTGTGAATCCTTTGATGGCAAACCATTTTCATTGGGTCACATTCTGATCTCATTTGCATTGTTTCAGGGCTGAGGTTTCAAACAAAACAAATGAGAGCAGAGTTTCTTAGATTAAGATACAAATGGCAAAAATAGACAATTTCTTAAAAGAGATAGTGAGAGAGAAAACTACAGAGAAATAATTTAAAATCAGAATCTCAGTTTCAAGTAGTATAGTTCTGCAATAAAACCAAACATTTATATGTGCAATTTAAATAATGAAAACAGTGAAAGGAATCAGAAGTATCACAGACATATTCCTGCTAGGAATTTAAAGTTAATTCTTATTGTGGGTTCTTGTTAATTGACTTTTAGTATCATCTGATATGCCAGTAAATCGGTGTTACTAAATATCTAAGGATTATGAGGTACTTAGCTACGAATATTTTAAAGTATTTTTTGAAATAGTCTTTTTAGTAAGAGGTTATCAAGATGCTGTTAAAGAAAAGGTATAAAATGATAAGCCTGATAAACACTACTTCAGGATTTCAATGACACAGTTTAATGTATGCGAGCCTTATTATGTCAGTCAAATATGCATTATAAAACATACAGTACATTGAAAAAAAAATCACCCATCAGCCTTATTACAATAGACTTCATTACCCTAGATCTACTCAAGAGTTAATGAGAAAAGTTGTGATAATTTCGTCTAGGAGCACCAAGAAACTAAAAGCTTTCTACAATTTTAACTTTTTTTTAAACTTTATTTTATTATTTTCTATATTTTAGAGCCAAAGCCTATTTTACAATGTATTTATTGCATTACATTCCGTTTTTCTTGTATTTTCCCATGGAACAATGAGCAACCTAATCTTCAAAGATGGCTTAACCTCACTGTTATTCAGTATGATGGTCAAAACACATTATCCTTAGTATTCTCTTTAAATACAGCTTAGTCTACAGATAGTCATAAGACGTCAAAACCCATATACAAATCTCTAAAGCCCAGTTTTGATTGTGGAGGTCTGTTTTTGCACTTCTTTTCATGTCTGAAAACAAAAGGCCTCTAAGAAGAGAATATTACATTTCTGTAATAACAATATTCATAAAACACGCAAAGAACATTCTGAAACTGATACATGCTTGACATCATTTTCTTCTAAAGAAAAATGTATCATGTATTGGGTGTTTTAAGATTAATAGGGTTCTCCAAATACTATTACCTATGTATACATTTTCTCAGCTAAGACCAGTTCTTTCCAAGGCAAACTATAAATAGAGAGCCTTTCTTTGCTCAGCCTTGTGCTTTAATGTACTGGTATTTTCTTACACAGAAATAGTAGTTTGCTCACTGTGATAAGGACAGAAGCCTGCTCAAAATCCATTCATTTGACTGAATAAAGTGTGTCATGGCCATACATATCAGAACGTATTGAGTGTGTAAATTATGTAGTTTAGCATTAAAAGAACATGGGAGATGGAGAAAAAGAAAATTCTAGTGTCATATACCTTGTTAAGCATTTAAGAACACAAATCTTCAGGCACATAACAATCCTTATTGCAAATCCAAATGTGAGAAATGATCCTTTTCTTCCATTTAGTTTGTAGGTGATAATTTAAAGGACTTCTTAAATTATGTTTTCTTTATGGAATAGAAACTTCTTTTGAAGTTGAGTGTTACACATCCAAAATATCTTTTAACAAAATATTGATGGAAACATTAGGAGGGTGCAGTTGGATATATAAAAAATGCAATTCCCATTGAGATTATATTTATTTTCTTCCATTAAAGTAAGATCATATCCCAAACAAGTTGCTTGGAAAATTGGATTATTTTTTTTTAATATTCAATTTCTAGCTATATTTTATGCTCCTGATTCAAACACAGACATTTGCCATGTACACCATTTTGCTGTTCTGTAACATTTTAGTGTTCATAACCACATCTCAATGAAGAGCTTATTTACGTCCAAGTTAAATGATTATTTGGACTGCAGAGAAGAGAGCATTTATGAAATGTCAACAATTGGAGGAACCATATACATAATTACCTCACTTCACCATGACGCTGAAAACAGCTCCTAGCAGTTCAAGCACCTACTCCAATCTTCTGCCCTATGAGAAGTTTCAGCACAATTTAGAATATCCCCAACATAGTTTTGTATAACATTAACAGCTTTTTCAAGCTAAAAGAGATAACGGAGATCAGAAAGGAGTGAGAGTTGCAGCGAGATGTTGAATATTGAGACATAGTTCATTACCTTTTTCAGGAGAAAAACTGAGAGGCATTAAATAGAATTGCCAAGTGGCATTAAAAGGAGTTGCCAGCTGGCAAGCTCATAGTGATCATTAGGAGCTAGTCTACCTAAAATGAAATATATTCACTCTAGATAGTGCATAAAGTAAAAACATTAAAGAGGTTCACAAATAAAATCCAGAGAAGAAAAATTCATCCAAGATAATTAAACATGCAGAAAATCTCCTGTTTAGGAATATTTGAGTTAGAAATCACTGGAAGCTCTGTAAAAGTCATCTATTTCCACTGCCTTACAGTTGCTTTACTCCACCTCTCCAGGAAAATGAGAACACAGTACACAACTCCCTACAGGAAAACCACCTCCTTGATAATGTTGTCCCTTCTGTCAGGAGTCTGGGATAGCTTGAGAGTAACCTATTTCAGCCTTTCTTACACTATCACATCCTTTATTCTACCATTACATATCTTGAAGAAAGGCAATTTTCAACATTCTCTCTAGTTTGACAGTTTCACTGCTTATCATTTTTATCAGTATTTTTTATTATTTTTTTTAATTATTTTTTCCAGCAATAGCTTTTTACTGTTAACCAAAGATATATTATTTTTTTTGTCCTTGCCACAAGGGAAATGGAGATCCTTTGATCATTATCTTGTTTATAACACACAAATGCTGTGCAAAACACAGATCCTATCTTTCAAATTTCTTTCTCTGCTTTAGTCTGACCAGCCTGTCTGCATCAGTTTACTTCCCAAAATTGAGTATAACATTGATGATTAAGCTTTCCTAGAACTAGGGGAAACAATTTCTTGGGTTCTATACAGAAAACTTCTCTGACAATCATTACACAATGATAACATAACCTAACACCAACTAGCTTTGACTTAAAGATCCTTCTCCTGCTGTATGACTACCTGTAACCAGTTTGTCTCTATCTTGCATTGATGCTTTTTTTTTTCCTGTGAACGATACTTTGCACTTTTCTCAACTAAATTGTCTCCTACTGAGTTTTTGCTATTGCTCCAATCTGAAAAGATCATTTTCAGTTCTGATCCTCTGTTGACATGTATTATTTTTGATTTCTTCTACTTTGGGGTAACTTAAGTGCACATAATCTTTATTACCTTACCTGAACCCTTCTGAAACAGCCCCATATGAGATTCTGTTTTGATTGCCCTACACAACGCATGCTTACCTAGTTAAGAACTGAGAAAAGTTTAAAGAAATATTTTCTTCTAGTTTGAGATGGATTTCTATCATTTTCTTCCCTCTTTCACTGGAAGTTTCAAAAAATCAAACAATGTATCATGTACTGTTTCCCATTCTCCACTGGAGTAGCCATTCTGATGAAGGAAGCAAAACTGTTACTGACTGTTACTATGGCTTAGTTGGTTCAGATCTTATTTTCAGCCAGAAGCTTGCAAAATGATTGATATAAAAGCAGTACAGATTCCTTCCATGTGTTAAAACCAGACTGTAATTTATGACTTCTGGTTCTTCTTACATTCCCTCTTTAAAGATAAATACTATATACTGTATACTAAATACGACATCCTGGGACTTTCTCTGTGCTCAGTAGTTTCTTTCAGAGAATGACTAATGATTGCAACATTGTATTAGCTAGTTCCTGAAGTACTTTTTGGGGAGAATTTTATGTGAGCCTGTGGATTTGAGTTTCTCTGATCTATGCACAAGTTTTAAAGATATTCTTTTACAGATACTACCTATGCCAGCTATCATAGGATTATAGAATCATAGAATGGTTTGGGTTGGAAGTGGCTGTGTTAAATTAATTTTCATTGGAGTTTTGTCACAATTAATCTGTGGATTTTTTTTTCTTCCGAGGAAGAGTGAAGTATGAAAACATTGAATACCTCATCTTTTTCCTTACCATCCCTTCAGTTTACTTTTCTGTGAAAAAAATTAGTAGCACTAGGCTCTCCTTTTCTTCTGTTGAGTTCTAATGAGAACTTTCTTCATTATTCTTTTGGTCCCATGGTAGTTGTGACTGTTTTCATTCCAGGCATTTTCCATTTTGTCTTTTCTAACTCCTCTTTTGTAATGTGTTTGCTGTGTCTTTTCACTTTCATGACTCCTTAATAATTTAAAAGCTTTTAGAAAATCTGAATGTCATCCAAAAGGCAGAATTTTTGGTAGTTTATACCATCTATGTCTATCTATAGAATATATATATATATATGCACTATTTCAGCTGTACACATGTATATTTTTATGTATGTTTGTTCTCAGCAGATGTCATGGAGGTTACTTAGCTCTTAGGTCACTGAAGTCACACATTTTTGATTACTTCATCCTCTTGAAAAGCTTGTTTGAGTGTTGGAGAGCATTATGCAGGAGGAGGATCAACTTCAGAAGGTGTATGAATGAATGATACTCATTTTGTGTTTGATAATGCCAGAAGACAGACAAAAAAAAAAAAAAAAAGACATAAACAAATCTGCTTTTCTGATAGAATTTAAAGTAAACTATGAAACTGTAATTTTCTGAGGATTTCTAAGCATGATAAAATGTGATTTGAAACTTTTCTTGAAATAAATGATGATTTCCATTCTTGAACAAAATCCAGTCTAAGAAAAACAACCCGCTTTAACATAATCTTAGAAAGTAAGGTGGTTAGTATTTCATTGGCTAATATTTTCTGCTAGGTAGTTGGCTCTGGGCAGATGCATTCTTCACTGAAGCAGGGAATCACCTCACTGAGGTGTGCCCCTAGTTGCCATTAGCCCTCCTTGTGGCAGCAGTGCTTTGACACAGTGACAGTGGGGCCAGAAGCAGCAGCCACACTCTGTGTGTACAAAGGCAGACACCAGGTAGCACAGTGACAAAAGAACATGGTAAACAAGATGTGCATCCATGACATGTCAGACAGATGTTGTGGGGGCAGTTTGAGCAGTGTTCTAGCACGAAGCGAGAGCAGGAAGTGAAAGCAGGGAGGGTGCCTCAGCTCTTCTGGAGGCAGCAATCTATGATGGCTGATAGCTTCCAGATTCATAGCTGTGGAAGTACTGGCATGGAGAGCTCTTGCCTGAGGGATAAAACCTGCACCCCTTCAGGGAAATGCCAGTGGATGTTAAATACATCTGCCCAGACAGAACTGGTAAGAAAGGGGACCTCAGTTCACACGAGTGATTGTATTGAGTGTCCTGGGACTTCTACTGATAAGGTAATCACCTAAACTAAATGTGCACAGCTGGATGATCTTTTAGAACAAGTATCTGAGCTGCAAGAAGCACTTGAAAGGCTATGTAGTATTAGATGTGCTGAGAGGGAGATAGATAAGTTGTTTAATAATCATGTTTCAACTGGGGAGGAGGAACCTTTGTCTTTGGTAACACAAAAGCAGGGCTCTGTTTCAGTCTGAACCAACTTCATAGCAGAAAAAGGTACAAAGCTCTTACAGGCTATAGATGCTCCTGACTCCCAAGACCAAGTCCCAACATGAAGAAACCATACTTCTGGCCTGCAGTCGATATTGTAAAAAGAAACACAGGGTGTTTTACTGGTGACTCCATTTTAAAAGGCACTGAGGCTGCCCTGACAGGCAGTCTTGAGAGGTCTGCTGCCTCCTGGGATCCATGGTCCGGGACATTGCTGAAGGGGTGTGGCAGCTCATCAAGAGCAAAGACTACTGTCTATTGTTGCTCTTCCATGTGGGTACAGTGGTTCAGCAATCACCTCTGCCAGCTCCCTCAGCACCTGTGGATGGACCCCATTGGATCCCATGGATTTACGATCATTAGCATTGCCTAGGTGCTCACAGACCACCTCTTTCCTGACTAAAGGAAAGTCTCCCATTCCCCAGACCCTCTCACTAACCTCCAGGGTCTGGGATTCCTGAGGGAGAGTTTTTTCACTGATCCATGGGCCCTGATGGAATGCACCCACATGTGCTGGGGGATGCTGGCAATGGTGACAGCTGAACCACTCTCTATCATCTTTGAAAAGTCTTGGTGAACAGGAGAATTGCCTGAAGACTGGAGAATAGCCAATGCCACTCCAGTCATCAAAAAGGGAAAGAATGACAATCTGGGAAACTTCAGCCCAGTCAGGCTCACTTCCATCCGTGGAGTGGTGCTAGAATAACTTGTTCTGGATGCTATCTCCAAGAAAATGGAAGAGAAAAAGTATATTAGGAGTTGTTAACATGGATTCACCAAGGGGAAACTGTACTTTCCCAACCTAGTAGCTTTCTATGATACCATCACTAGCTGGGTAGATGGGGGAGAGCAATGGATGTTGCATACCTTGACTTCAGCAACGGGTTTGATGCAGTCTCCCACAGGATCCTTGTAATGAAGCTTAGAAAGTGTGATAGAGATGACTGGATGGTGAAGTGGATTGACAACTGGCTGGCTGACAGAACTTAGAGAATTATGATCGGTAGTGCAGAGTCTGGTTGGAGGCCTGTAACTAGTGGTGTTCCCCAAGGTTTGGTGTGGTGTCTGATCTTGTTCAACATCTTCATCAGTGACCTAAATGAAGGGATAGAGTGCACCCACAGCAAGTTTGCTGATAATACAAAGCTGAGAGGAATATCTGACATGCCAGAAGGATGTGTTGACATTCAGCGGGACCTGGACAGATTGAAGAGTGGGACAAAGAAGAACGTGATGAGGTCCAGCATGAGCAGGTGTAGACTCCTGCACCTTGAGAGAAATAAGGAATGCACAGGTTAGGGGCTGACCTGCTGGAGTGGAGCTCTGAAGAGGAGTTGACCTGTTCAATGTTTAAAAATATCTGAAGTGTGGGAGTCAGCTGGATGAGACCAGGCTCTTCTCAGTGGTGCGTAGTGACTAGACAGGGAGGAATGTCCAAAAACTGGAACATAGTTAAGCTCCACACAAATATGCAGAAGAACTTCTTTACTATAAAGGTAAAAGAGCACTGGAATAGGCTGCCCAGAAAAGCTGGTAGCCTTCTTCTCTGGAGATATTCAGGACCTATCTGGATGTCTACATGGGTGACCTACTGTAGGGAACCTACATTAGCCAGGTTTTGGATTTGATGATCTCTTGAGGTCTCTTCTTACTCTTGAAATTCCATGAATTCTGTGATTCTGCAGTTCTGTGATTTTGACTGCAGCAATGCTTGACTTGTATGCATTTACTCTGAAGGAAACAAATCTGAAATAGGTAGCTATAAGATGACTTTCCTGATTGTCAGCTAAAAAATCAGCTCTAGGTTTCTAAATCAGCTCCTGATTACTATAATTCCACTGGTCAATTTGAGGATAATGGTATTTGAACAGAATTGAAATTGCAATTGGACCAGATATAGAATATAAATTTTCCTTTGACCATTTTTTAGCTAACAAAGACAATCCTTAGTTATTCAACCTAACACATACAAAAATGGTTTCTGTCATGAAAACTTTTTTCTTTCTGTTTTTCTTTTTCTTCTTTCATGAATCATTATCAGGAGGAAAGAGGTCTCACTCAAAACAAGTAAAAGTATTTTTTAATATTTTATAATTTATCATTTATTTAATGAATACAAGTCTCCTTACAAAGTACACTATTATCATATAGAATTACCTGCTCTTAGGTATATTAACAAATCTAAATAAAATGGATTATCTGAAGACATTGTACTTCCGAGAAAACATTTAAAAATAAGTCATTGCTTTCATTTTTTTTCTTTCCATTTTTTTCCTAGTGACATATCTTTTATTTTATTTTACTCTTTTGATAGTCATACACTTAATGAAGTTGCAAGCAATTGATGTGAACTTGCCCATTACAAGTTTTTATGTATAATAAAATAATTGCATACTGCACTGTAATAAATTGCGTAAAGGATTGACAACTTAATTATCTAGACTGAACAATAGCTAGAATGGAAATACTTCATACCTGTGGATAATGACACAGTTAATCTGATCAGAATAGTATCTGGAAGAACACCGTTTGGTTTTTTGACATCCAAATTAATCACCTAAATATAAGTGCCTGAAAATGCAAACCAATGTTGATGTACTATTAAGAGTATAGGGACATAGCAGCAGCCTGGAATAGTAATATAGTTGTAGCAGAGCAGACACAGCATAAAATGAAGAACAAGAGAAATGATAAATGATTTCTTAATATAGATTTTGTGGACTCTGCTACCTCTAAATTTTTATATGAAGTTCTTCTACCTTATGTCTGAGTTTCATGGAAATATATATATTTTATTATTATGTGTCCACTAAAATTTCCATAAATTAAGCCATCAGAAATCATTAGTCATTGCATATATAATGTGTAAGAGGCAAAATTGTTTATCTGTATTTACATCAACAGTATTTGTCCCAAGGAGGGCACAAAAAGAATAATGATAACCTCCCTGTTACACATGATGAGTAAGTCCATGAAGTTTCAGTTAAGAATCCTAGATTTCAAACTTCTGACATTTGACATTGAATATAAGATTCAACATGTATCCATAAAACTATTTTCTAGAGCTATAAGGAACAGGTACTTTTTTTGAGTCTGACTATGTTGAGCGTTTGCATTGTGAATGCTTTTTGTAGAAGTGCGTAAGACAGGTATTGCATTTTCTCCTTTTCTTTTTGACTCTATGGTAGCATTTTAAGAGATGTGAATTTTATCACATGCTTCATCACTGTGAATGTGATACTGTGTGCTTGTAAGTGTGAGGGTGAAAGGCAGAAACATAAATGGCCCTATGACGTATTGGTCAAAGGTTTAGCAAAATTTATTTGGTAACAGAGAGAAAGCAGGTACTCCTTTTCTTCAGATTGTTTTATTACATAACTTTTGGACACAGTCAATTTAATGTGAATTGTAGTGATTCTGATTCTGTGATTCTGTAACAAGAATGCATTAAACAGAGGTGGTGGACAAGCAGAGTCCCTGACTTTGTATGTTACACTGCAACACTCATCCCACAGAAAATATGGCCAGTGAGGTTATAAAGAAGTAACAACCTATTCCATCTGTAATGGAAATAATTTTGTAACAGTGCAGGGTTTTGTTTTGTTTTGCACTCTTTTCTTACTGTTGTTGTGTAAGTTTGTAGTTTTGTTTTCATTTAAGTCATCAATGTCAGTATTCCTTTATGAATGGAATGGTGTGGGATATTGAGTCTTATGTATCGTATTACTATTGCTTTTCATTTTGTAATTTCTGCCATAAATCTACACCCATAGAAATACTCCTGTCTTGTCTGGAACGTCAGACATCCCGTCCTAAAATGTGACAGGACATTGACACCAGTGTTTGGTAGTGTAGTACATTGTTAATGATTATGGGGGATATTGAAGACACAGAAGTTACAATGATTATTGGAGAAAGTAGTATTTGCACAGCGTGATAATAGTGTCTCTCTTGCTTTGGTTTAGCATTTCACACAGCAGGGAAAAGGTGCTTTAAAACCACCAGAATGTACAATAAGAACAAGGCTGAAATGAAATAGAGAGGTAAATATGTGTGGAAGCTCCTTGCCTCACCTCAGTGTAAACAAGTTATATTACTCCCATCTTTACTTGTTTGTATATGTAAGTAGGTTGCTCTGAAAATAATGCCTACTATTTATTTCTATGGAAACTACAACAGATACAAAAACCTCAATATTTCTAGTTGATAGAACAAATTTCCAGCTACTAAACACCATTTTTCAACATACAAATCACCACTAGCTATGCATTTTTGCTAGAGTTGAACAGGGGTCTGTATGTCATGCTTATAAAAATCTACACGGCTATCTGGAACATGTCTTTTCTTCCATGTTTCTGTCACCTCTGCTGAAACAAAACACCCACTACGTCACATCCACTGCTCGCATCCACTGGCTGGTCTCCATAAACATTCAACAAGCACTGATGAGCAGCAGCAGGCACCATTTTTTTTCTGCATGGATGAATTCAGTGGCACACCTTTGCTTCTCATGCACTTCCATGTCAGACACCATTCTGTCAGATGCCATTCTGTCAGACTGCCCCTCTGCTGCCATTTGTTGCACAGCAACAAACTGTAATGGATTATTGGTGAGAAGATTCAGCCTATACTACCATACCGCCAACATCCACCTTTGATATTATGGGCCAACATAATAAAATAGGAGGCATTATTTTGGAGCAGCCATGTGTATTTCAAAATTATAGTGTTACTTGCTCCAATCATACTTTACTTATTCTAAATGAATTTTTTTAGTTATATGTTGTGCTAGATTTATTCAGATTCCATGCATCAGGTTTCTTTCTTTTTTTTTTTTTAATGAGAGATATTTCGAACAGTTTAATCCCATCATTTTGTCAGTCTGCCCTGCTGTTGCCATCTGTCATATAGCAACAAAATGTAATGAAATACTGGTGGGAAGTTTCAACTCATACTGCTATACCATCAGCATCTCATCTACCTCTGAATTTGTATGCCAACAGGATAATAAAACAGGAGGCATTACTACTGGAGTAGCCCTTGTATACATACATATATGTTTAAGCATGAGCTCAGATATGTCTAATTCCAAAACAGGGAAGGAATTGTATATCTCTCTTCCATGTAATGTGTTCAGTTCCAAAGCTTTTCATCTCTGCTTACTTCTTTGTTAAAAGTCCAATGAACTGCATTAATCAATGTTTTTGCAGAATACTGTCAATACTGAAGAATTTCAAGTCTGAAATTCTATTGAAATTTGTGTAAACAAGCTAAAAAAATTCATGCAATTTTGGAGGAATATTATAAGATGATAATCTAATATTATAACTTGAACCTCAAAATCCACACTATGAGAGATCACAAGAAAAACCCTATATCTTTTGGTATAATAACAAACAAACAAGAAAATGAGAAAACATTGATGATGGAAAATTTGAGTTTCGAGTCAAATTAGCACCTGAGTTTTGTTGAATAAAAATATGACAAAGCTGACTATTTTGCCTAATATCCTATTATCAAATGATTGCAATTATGTATCATGTCTCAAATTAAACTATTTATGGTTGTACTATATTATGTTTGATGGCTGCATAAGGCGTCAAAGCTCTGAGGCTTAATTGTCATAGAAATGCAACAACTGCTGGTTTAAGCAGTGATGTGATCGTTAGATGTCAGCAACTATGAATATACCCTACTGCATTCCTAAATTCAACATTTATGCATATCAGAGCCGAATAGGACCCAGATTTTTTTTTTTTTTAGCTTAGCTATGGATCTACATGTTACATACCATTATGACTGAAGAAATATTAAAAACTCTTTTTAAATATTCCAAGTTCCATGATTCACATACATACAGGAAAAGTTTAGTTTTGAAACACGTAGTTCAGAAA
This sequence comes from Oreortyx pictus, assembly GCA_036925125.1. Lineage (NCBI taxonomy): Eukaryota > Metazoa > Chordata > Aves > Galliformes > Odontophoridae > Oreortyx > Oreortyx pictus. The sequence goes on along the minus strand of JAUPFR010000001.1, from coordinate 159,353,265 downwards.
TCCAGCAATTGTTTCTATCTGCCACAGAATTCCATCTGCCATATGGGAAAATAATTTCCTGTGAATATTCACTTTTCAGTGAATCCTTTCACTTATATTCACTGCTGTTAACCGTTTCATGAGTCACCTGTCGAATGAATTGTTGCAAGAAAGTTGCCCCAATGGGAAAAATTTTCTATAGCAATCACATAATATTCAAATAAAATGAATAATGAATTCAGCAACTTAAATATTTATTCTGTCAATTCTGATCTTATCTGTACCTGGAAATTCTTTGTGTTTCACGGAATTCATTGGGTGTTCCAAGTTCTGTTGCTTCAGTCTCCCACTCTCTCTTAGAGTTTTTATGTAGTTTTGCACCCATGAAAATTAGAACAGAATTGTGATTTTATCTTTTTAATACAATTGCAATAAAATATGATCACAATTTTGTGAACATACTATTCACCAGTATCTCCAGAAAATAGTCCCTGAATAATGGCCATATTTGAGAAATATTGTTGTGAATAGTTTATGCTGAAAAAGGAAGATAAATTAGTCCATACGTCTGATGCAGATAATTAATCCCAGATTCAGAATTTTCTGCTTTATTAGTTTAAGTATCTAAGACAGCATTTTTTGGCCAGTGAGAACCATTTAAAGAGAATTACAGTAAGTGTGAACAGTGTGCCTCCTTTTACACTGGTATAGTTTAATGTGTTTATGATAACATCCAGCTTTTTGAATGAAAGAATGCTCATTTCAGCATTATCTTCAGTTTCTCTGCTTTTTCGGTGTCTTTTTTTTTTAGATCAGTTTTTGTTTGTTTACAGTAGCATTAATAATAATAAGATTTGTTTGATTGAGTTGAACAAAAATGTTAATCACTTCTTAAGGTCACCTTTTTGAAAAATTACTTGCAGTGATTACAAGATTAAAGAAAGAAAAGAAGCAAGGAATATGCAAATTAAATTTACATTAATTACATTTCTCTGCATGACAAAAACTAATGATATTATTTTAAAATGAGTTACTCCTGAACCGGTGTTTCACAGTAGACTTTAATTGTCTTGGTAATTTCATAATGAATCTTAATAACATTATATTCACAACATCAGCATGACTTTTGAGTGCAAAAAAAAATTCCTATTAGGCTCAAGTCTATGATACTTTGTTTGCATCAAAATACAATGGAAAACAAATAAGAAAGCAAAATGCCTTCATTTATCTCAGGAACTATGACACAAGCCAGTATCTAAATGAAATAATGTAGATAAACTATTTCATTTACATAGGGTTCATAAAACAGAGGTGTATTTTTTAGATAATAGTTTTTCAAAAGTTGCCTGCCATCTCCCTTGCAATCTTTCATGTCTCACAATGATAAGGATGCTTTCACAATACCTTCCTGCAAGATTATGCAAAATTATAATCCCATTTTTCCCTTTTATTTCTTCTGATCTTAATAATGGAATAATCAGAATTAGAAAAGTTCCATGGCACCAGATTCAAACATAAAATACACTAAAAGACCATTTATAATAAAAGTTTAAAAGACTAGTAAAAGATTATAGTACATTGAAACTTATCAATCAAATACAAACACTTAATTTAAATCCAGCCTTAATCATTATTCAACTTTCCCAACTGCAGACCAGTAAGCTTGGTTTGAAAGGACATGGACAAGCATATTTTTTTATTTTATAAAATTGAAACAGTAATTTTTGAGGGAAATAAAGTACTGAAGTAGGGACATTCCAAGCCAGAGACTTGTGGAGAGCAAGCTTTTACCATGTCTGCTTCTTTTAAACTGCAATGCCCTCAGCATGCTGTCTGGACTGATTAGCAGAGATTTAAACTAGGTTCAGTGGAGGAAAGAAATGTATTCCTAAGTGACAGAGAAAAGCTAAAGAACAGTCAGTTTAGGAAGTATCAGGGGAAAACCTCAAATTTGTCCCAAATTAATTGAGGACTTCTCCAAGAAGGTAATGCAGCTGATAGCCCACATTAAGTGTCTCTATAGCAATGTGCTAAGCATGGGAAATAAGCATGAGAAGCTGGATATCATGATGCTATTAGAAGCCTATGATCTAATTGCTATTATGGAAGTGAGATGTGATAATTTGCACAACTGGAACACCACAATCTACGGCTGTAACATCTTTAGAAGAGATTGGCAGGGAAAGAGTGCAAAAGAGTTGCCCTTTGTGTTAAGAAATTCAAAGAGCTGAATCTGAAAAACATCCATGAACAGGTTGAGAGCTAGCAGGTAAAACATAGGGACTGAATCAGTAAAGGGACTCTGGTGGTCAGGGTCTATGACAGGCTGCCTGATCAAGGGGAACCTGTTGATGAAGTCTTCTTGCTTCAGCTACAGGAAGCAAACACACTCACGGGTTCCTATCCTGATGGGAGAATTCAACCACCCAGATGCCTGCTGAGAAAGCAGTATAGCAGGATTCAAGCAATCCAGGAGGTTCCTGGTGTATGCTGAGAATAATTTCCTGTCCCAAGTATTAGACAAACCAGCCAGAGAAGCATTGCTGGAACCAGTGCTCTCAAATGCAGATTAGTTCATTAGAGAAGTTAAGATTGATGACCATTCCCTGGTGAGTTTTTGATCTCTAGGGATATGGACCTGGCAAGAGCAAAGTTAGCACTCTGAATGTTAAAAGAGTGAATTCAAATCTATTTAAAGAATTATTGGATGAGATACAGTGAGAAGCTGTCCCTAAGGTCAAAGTGATTCTACAAATCCATTGGTCATAAGAGAATGTGATATATGAGATGATAGAACTGGCAACAACAGAAATGGAGGAAGCCGAGGTACTCGATAAGCTCAATGCCCCAGTTTTCACTTGTAGTCAGGCTCCCCATCTTATGTTCCTGAATATCTATGCAGAAACTGGGGGAAAGCAAAATCCCTCCCACTGTATTTAAAATAAGTTCAAGACTATCTGATGAATCTGAATATGGGAGTGGGTGACAAGCATCTTAAGGTCCTGAAGAAACTTGTTGATATGGTTGCCAAACCACTCTCCATTATTATTATTATTTATTATTATTATTATTATTAGTAGTAGTAGTAGTAGTAGTATATTACTATTATAAGTCATAACTGTCAGGAAATGTTCCCAGTGACTGAAAAAAGGGAAACATACTCCCATTCTTAAGAAGGGTAGAAAAGTAGATCCAGGAAGCTACAGGCTGGTGAGCCTCACCTCTGTGCCTGGAAGATCATGGAGCAGATCCTCCAGGAAGCTAAATAAAGGCATGTGAAAGACAAGGATTTGATCTGTGACAACCAGCATGACTTCACTAGGGACAAATCTTGCCTGACCAATCTGCTGACTTTCTACAATTGAGTGACAACAACAGTGGACACAGGAATAGCAACTAATGTTATCTAACTGGACTTCCACAATGACTTTGTAGAAAGGCTGAGACAATGGGGTTTATTCATCCTGGAGAACAGAAGGCTCTGGGAAGAACTCATTGAGATCATACAGTATTTAAACTGGAGGGAGACTGACTTCTTATACAGGCAAATAGTGATAGGAAAAAGGGGAAGAGCATTCAGCTGGAAGAGGGGAGATTGAGGTTAGATGTTAGGAAGAAATTTTTTATTCATAACGTGGTGAAGCACTGGAACAGATTTTCCAAGGACACTGCAAATGCACCATGCCTCTTCCCTAGAGGCCAGGTTGCATGGTACCCTGGGCAACCTAATTTAGTGGTTTGTAAACCTGTCCCCGGCAGGTTTAAAAATGTCTGCATATAAGTAATTTTTTTTACAAAAATAAAAAAAAACAACATTCTATTTGTAGACATTTATAGATCCAAATTAAAAAAGGACAAATAATCTCCCATGTCAGTTACCAATCTGAGAGCAATTCCATTTTATTGGGTGTTTTAGAGCCTCCAAAGCCTCTTTTTCTCTGCATACTTGTCTGGATTTCTCTCCTTAGCATTTCAGCCTATTTATTTTAGATTATTAAAGACAGAAATTAAAAAGGTTCCCTTAAACTTAGACAACAAAATTTTAAGTCTTCTTTCTTTACTCCCCCCTTCTGTTGGGCTATTTGTGTTGTCCTTGGATTCTGCCAACATTAAATTTCCTTATCTGAGACAACTGTAATTCATCATAACCACCTAGGAAATGTTTCCTTATACTAGCTACTATATTTTATAGTCTACAACAGCTGAAAAGTGCAATGCCTGCCGCGATCCCTATGTATTCATCTATTACATTTTAATGGCAGTATCAACAAATTAAACCAGAAATCACATTTAACATGAACCAATTCTACTGTGCACTGCATTCTTAACAAAAAGAAAAAAAAAAAAAGAGCAAAAATTACATATCACTATGCAATTAAAGGGCAGTATAGTATCTTATCACCACTGTTTATATGTATGTTTCTGATTCTCTTGGCAGTATTTAACTAATTTACCAATGTTTTTCTCCTCTTCCTGTCACATTTTTTCATGTCTTTAAAAGATAAAATTGTGTAAGTAGGTACAAAAATAAATGCCAAATAAGACAATCTGGTATATCTGATGTGCCAAATTGTAACAAAAAAAACCCTGCAACATTTTTATTTTTGTGAAAATATATGCTTACAGTAACATTTTCTGTATTATTTTAAATCTTTTCCATAATTCATACATATACCATCTTACAGACTTAAAAAAATATATTATTTTACTTGAGATTCCTTCATAAATATGTAGATTGCACTGAAAGTAATGCCTAATATCTATTTCCATGGACACTACAACAGGTACAAAGAACACAGTAGCTTGATAGAGCTTGATAGAATACTTGATAGAGCAGTTCTCAACTGCAAAATTTATTTCAACATAGTCACCACCATTAGCTAGGCATTTTCAACCATGCTGAACAAGAGGTTTTGTGCCGCATTTGTAAATATCTGAACTTGTAGAGGTGACACGTTGTTTCACAGCTGCTATCCTATCCTGTTTTTACTATGAAAACATTGCACACACAGTCCATGTTTCTTTGTCCTGAACAGAGAGAAGTCAGAGGGTGCCAAACCCATATTATATGGTGAGTGTGGTAGGATAGTCCATTCAAGATTGATAATGAGCACCATGGTCTTCAAACTGATATGGGGCCTGGCATTATCATGTTGTAAGATAAATACCGTCTTCTACATCAGCTTTGTGATGTAGCAATCACTGTTGGTGGTTTTTACAGCTTTCAGGAAGTCCAGAAGAAGCATTTCTTTCCTATTCCCAAAGACACATCATTTTACTTGCCGATGGCTGTGTACTGAGGTTTTTCTTTGATGGGGACTTCATGTTGCCACTCAGTGGAATGCCATTCTGACTCAAGTTCATAATGGTGACAACATGTCTCATCAACAGTAATCATGCAACCAGGAATCCCTTTCAGACTCATATTGGTTTGATAGGTCCTGACAAACTTGGGAACAGCGTTCTTTCTCTTTCTGTGTGATCACTTGGGATCACTGAACAAACTATGTGCTATTCCAACACTGCCACCATTGTTTCCAACACAATGAAGTCAATATTCAGCTCTGTACAGTGTTCTCTGGTTGTAACCTGCTGAGTAGAGTGGATCAGCTGTTCAAAATGCTCCTCATTTCATGATGTGACGGCTGTGCATGACCATCAAGAGTGTGGCTTATCTTTCACATAGATGTTACTTCTACTGAAATGCACCACTCACCACCTCACTGCATTCACATCCACTGGCTGATCTCCATGAAGATCCAGCAAGTGTCTGTGAATGTCAATGGATGCAATTTTTTCTGCATGGAAAAATTCAGTGGCACACTTTTGCTTTGTATGCACTTACACATTAGACATCATTATTGTCAGGAAGAATCAACCTCTACTGCCATACCACCAACATCCGCCTTTGATGTAATGGGCATGCATAATAAAATAGGAGACATTACTTTTGGAGTAGCCATGTGTATTTCAAAATTATAGTGTTACTTGCTCCAATCATACTTTACTTTTTCTAAATGAATTTTTTTAGCTACGTGTTGTACTAGATTTATTCAGATTCCATGTATCTCTGAGGCCTGCTTCTGGTTTCTTTTTTTATGAGAGATCTTTAAAAGTTTCAGCAATGTAATAATTCCCAAGGAGAATGTAAGACCTTTGCATTGCTTTTACAACAGAAGGAGTCAGCTTGAATTTGCTGTTGGCCACAGTACACTAAATATAACCAGGCATCTTTCCACCTGCTCTGAAAATATGTCCCTAGGACTATAACTGGCAGTGATCAGCATAATATTTAAGCACTTCAAAACTGGTAATGGATTTGCTATTAAATCCAAGTAGAAACAAAAATTAAATGTGAGGTTTATAGGTAATCACGTTAGATGCTCGGGGATTTTGGCAACTACTATATGTGGAGGTTACAGAAAATGGAAGAAAAAGTTGAGAAAATTGTTTTTCAGTATCTTAAAATCAGAATAGATATAATCAGGAGACTACTAATTGAAATAAATGGCACAGGATATTCTCATAAAGCATCCCAACTGTAAAACTTTTTGAATGCAGTAATGATTTCTTAAAGCTCTGGAAGTATTTGTAGCCTTCTCATACAGTAAATGTAATCTTGAAGTAACTAGTAACAGGACACAGGAATTATCAGGATTCCTCTTCATTTCCCTTGGTTGACTGGAGAATGACCATGTGAATATACAATGGTTTAGCTGAAGTTCACTTTATTCCAATGGTGTGAGGCAATTTACTATTATTATTATTTTATTTTTATTTTTTTGGACAGTGAGGTGGGTTGAGAACTGGCTAACTGGAATAGATCAGACAGTTGTGACTGGTGGTGCAGATTCAAGTTGGAGGCCAGTACTTAGTGGTGTTGCTCAGGGGTCATTGCTGGGTACAGTCCTGTTGAACATCTTCATCAATGACCTTGATGAGGGAATAGAGTTCACCAAGTTTTCTGATAATATGAAGCTGGGAAGAATGGCTGACATGCTGGAAGGCTGTGCTGCCATTCAGTCAGAATGGCAGCACAGCCTTCCAGCATGTCAGCCATTCAGTGAGACCTGGACAGGCTGGAGAGTTGGGCAGAAAGGAACCAGATGAGGTTTAACAAGAGCAAGTGGAGCAATAACACAAGCACCCCACACAGGTTGAGGGATGACCTACTGGAGAGAATCTGAGGAGAGGGACATAAGGGTCCTGGTGGATGACAGGCTGGTCATGAGCCAGCAGTGTGTCCTGGTGACCAAGAAGGCCAATGGTATCCTGGAGTGCATTGAGAAGAGTGTGGCCAGCAGGTTGGGGGACGTGATTCTCCCCCCTCTACTATGTCCTGGTGAGGCCTCATCTGGAGCGTTCTGTCTGGTTCTGGTCACACCAATACAAAGAAGACAGGGACCTCTTCAAAAGAGTCCAGACTGGAACACACTTTCCTTATGAGGAAAGGCTGAGAGGACTGGGTCTGTTTAGACTTGGAAAAAGAGTCATACAGTCAAATAAAACTGGTTTGGATTTCACTGATTGTATTTGTGCTTCAAATTTCTCTGAATTTATTGGCATTTTCTGATTGTATGTGGTTTCATCAGAAAAATTCTGATCATCTGTAAATAGAACAAGTGTTGAAATAAATACCTTGTAATGTCAAAGGAGAAAGAAAGGAGTGTCATTTGGTTAGTACAGTGAAAATGTCAGCTTAATGCACAATGTCAACCAAAAAAGAAGAAATACTCTACTGGTTTTTACAGGGAAGTGAACAGAGGTCAATGCTAACAGTGTTATGACACTGTTATAGAAATTAAATGGTATATCTTCCCTTTGTGGCTTTTCAAGTAGTGTCTGTGTTAGCAATGTAATATATCTCTTCTAGCCTTAATGAACATAGAATGAGTTTGTCGTAATAACACTATAGACAAAGGAGAATACATCAAGTCTTATGTGAATATAGGAGAAAATTCTTCTGTTTTACATCACCAGTTATGCTACAATTGCTATGAAAAGTAAGGTAGAACTATTTTTTACTTTTTATTCCTGTAATTTCTCAAGTCCATAACAGGAAACTCAAACTATAGTCCCCAATGGCATAAAAAACATAAGCATACAACAGTGTTTTATTTTAAAAACTTAAAAGAAACAACACAAACAAACCAACAAATGGTGGAATAATATTATAGTTTTCTTTCTATGTCATCTTTGCACACTTTTCTGGTTCATCATCCTAATTGGAATACAACAGGCCTGGGAACCTATGGTGCAATCTACTGTGGTGTAGTCTTCCTTGTCTCAGTGGGCTGCCATTGCCAAAGCAACTGATCACAAAGAAGAGTAAAGTGACAGGGCCACTTAGTCTCACAAAGCCAAGTCAAGAATGTAGAGAATATTGTTATCACCGTCATGAATTTCTCATTTTCACTGTTATCATAGTAGAAGGTAAATTTTTCTCAGAAGTTTGATGTTCTATGAATTTCCTATTTATGCCAGCCTAACAGAATTGAACTTGCATTTATATAACATTTATATAAACACTGAAGAAAAATATTTGCATAATTTTGTTCTCAGTCTTTCACTCCAGGCAGGCTTATTTTAAGGGATTTGTTTCTTGGATCATATTCCAAGTTGTTCCTGTTAAGCATTTTTATTGGACTCAAACTTTAAAAATCTTTTTCTATGTTTGCTCTCTTAGGCACAGTGGAACAAGATTACTTTGTTGTCAAGGACAAAGATCTAAATACAAGAGTAATAATAAGAAAAGAAACTTCTCAAACTCCTGTTCAGAAAGCAGAGAAGTTTTAATTTGGAATGTTTCCCAATTTCTTAGTATGGAAATGTAATTTGTTTTCTTAAGTAGATAGCGTAATGTTAGATACAATATCAAAAGTAGCAAAACCAAAATAGACTAAAATACAAAATACCCCTCACAGATAAATTTTATTAAAATGCTTCATTTTCCCAGTATGTGTTCTTCTGTTTACAAATATCCATATAAATAAATCCATGAGATTTCTTGGACTTTTGGGGAGATAAAATCAAATAAAAATGTAAGTTGAGATGAACTGTAAACTGTCATATCTGATGAGAAATAAAGCAGTCAATTGAGTGTTGCTTTCTTCTTGTCCACAATATATTTTTAGTCCTTCTTTATTTGTGGTAAAGTAAGTATCTTTAGAATAAAACTAACAGTTGTCATAGCACACAGTTATGGATCTGCTTTTCAACTACAGAAGAGGAAAAAAAGGAAATCAGCCACTTTTTAAGTGGACTGTGATAAGTGACGCAAGGGATTGAAAAGGTATAATTTCATGTACAATCAGGAGACTGGCAGGCCCAGGAGGTGCTGTCCAGTTCTATGATCTTTGTGGCATATTTTAGACAAATGAAATATACATTCAAAAATGCTGAAAACCTGATCTCACATGAACAGCATTCTAGCATTATCTGTTCTGCAAATAAAGCCCACAAGAATTGGCCTGAATTTTTTGGTGCTCTAAAAAAATGAGTTCTTAAGAAAATTTACATTACTTATTGAAAATCAGGAATTATAAAAACATTTTAGATTGTATATTTCAGAATGAAGCTTTGTAAACAGTTTACATGCTGATTCGTCCCGGTTCCATGACAATTATTGTGGGGGACCCATGGACCCACACCCCGGGAAAGGGGAAGGGGGAAAGGGAAAAGGGAGATGGACCTAAAAACTTAACAGTGGCAACAATCTGAGGAGGAAAGCTAATTTACTAAATAAGATATTGGAAAGCAAAATAACACAATATAATACAATATAATTGGTATTAAAGCTAATAAATCAAATAAAACGAGCAAGAGAGAGTGTCTGATAAACCAAAGGCCTTACACTAACGCTGAAGGTAAGACAGCAGTGAGCACCCACTGCTGAGTCAATCCCAAAGGAAAGAGCAATGGTCCCGTGACTGCAGACAGTTTTTATTTTTCCCTCTGAGCGGAAACACATAAAATTGCAAAGCATCGCACAGTCCTCTGGGGAATGTAGTTCTTATTCTCTTCTGAGACAGGTATACCCAGAACTATTGATGATCCTTGGAGCTGGAGCATTAACTCTCTAACTCTTAATGCACTACATGATTTTATGATGTGGAACACCAATATCAAAAATCATAAAACCATGACAAGCTTCCTCATAATGATTTGTAAACCTTTAAGATCTTGTTTTGAACTTATATTTAGTATACATATGTTAACTTGCAGTCTAAAGATATTGTATAGGCTGGTTGTGTTAAGGCTTTGAGCATGAATCTCAACAATTCAGTAAGTTCCACATTCATCTGCCACTTATGCATTTAGTAAACATTCCATAGGATTTGCAGAACAGTAATACCTTCTATGAAAATTAGTATTTATGGGCAGGTTGTAAATGCTTCTCACCTTACTCTGCTTTGAAATGACCTAGTAGAGAGAACTGTATTTTTTTTCCTGCTCCCTTCTTCAAATCAAATACAAAGATTCTTCCTTGGAGCTAACAACTGAACTGAAACAAACTCTTAGAAAACTAAGGGTTATGACCCTCCAGTTTCCATCAGTTAGAGAAGAGATAGATTTGAATTGTCTTTTGCCAAAGACTAAAGACTAATGTTCCGGGATGATAATTTTCAGTCAGAGCTGTCAGAATACTTTAGCATTTGCTTACTAAATAAATAGTAGAAAAAAACTTTCTGAGTAAACACTAAATAAATACTACTCATATTTCCAGAATACCTTAATGTTTTGCAAACTTGGAAGTCAAAAAGAGAATTCTTCCACATCCATGTAACTATGGTAATCTGCAGATAAGTGGCATATTTTGATTCCTATTTGTTTTGAAAAAAATATTTAATTACTTTAAATAAAAGCGAGCCTTTGTGACAAGAAAGAAAACCAACACTGTGTACTCTGGAGTGTAGGAAATCCTCTTGGGAAGTGAGATAAATATTTATCCATTAATCCTATAACAGTTTTAACTATTTTTTCTCTTACATGTTACATAATTGTGTCTTTAACCTGTGTGGTAAAGGACCATCAAAGATCACTGAGTCCAATTGTCAGACTATTTACAGCTGACCCAAAGCTAAAAACTAATTAAGAGCACTATTCAAATTCCTCATAAGCACAGAGACATGAGACATCAGTCATCTCTCTAGGAAGTCTGAACCAATTCCTAACTACTCTTTCAGCAAAGTCTTTCCTTTTGTCTTGTCTGAACCTCCCTTTATGCGACATTTCCATGCCTCCTGTCACTAGGTACCAGGGAATAAAGATGAGCACCCTCCTCTCCAACTCCTTTCCTAGGGGACTTGCAGAGAATAGTTAGGTCACCTCTCAACCTTCTTTTCTTCAGTTTTAACAAACTAATTGTTCACTCTCAGGAGAAGATTGCCTTCTAGCACTTTTATGAGATTTGTTGCCCTTCTCTGGGTGCATTCAAGTATCTTAACTCTCTTTTTGAATTGTGATGCCCAGTTTGCACACAATATTCCAAGTAAGACCACACCAAGACTAAATATAATGGGAGAATGGCTTTTTACCAGATGGCTATGCTGTTTTCCATGCATTCCAAAATGCTGTCTGCCAGAGCACACTGTTGGACCATGTTGAGCCTGCTGCTAACAGCGCTCCCAGATACCTTTATGAAGGACTTCTGTACAGCTTTTCATCTCCCTGTCTGTACTTACATCCAGCATTACTCCATTCCAAGTGCAGAATCCTGCACTTATTCTACTGCTGATTGTCTAGTGCTTCCATTTAGATACAACTTCAAAGCTTGTTCCTCAAGGAATCAGCAGCACCTGCTAGTTCAGAATCATCAGCAAATTCACTCACATCCAACTCCTGCATCAAGATTACTGATAAAAATGTTGATCTGGACTGGTCCTAGAATTGAGCCCTGGAGAATATGTAGTGATCAGCTGCCAGTCAGATGTAGTCATTCATTACCATGTTTTGAGCTCTACTGTCAAGGCATTTCATCATTCAGCATAGCACTAATCTGTTCACCTCACAATCAGGCAATTTGTCTGGATAGACGCTGTGAGAAATTGTATAAAAAGCTTTAATATAATCGAGAACACCTACTGGAATCCACTGTCTTCCCTGGATCCTCTGAGTGAGTGATCTTACAGAAGATTAAATTAGTGAGACAGGACTCTCCTTTCATGAATCCACACTAGCTGGGACTGATTATTTTATTATTATATAAATGACTTTCAGTAGAGTCCAAGATAAAATTTTCTGTAATTTTTCAATTTTTGGATGTTAAGCTAACAGATCTGAATTTCCAGGATTGCCTTCTGTGCCCTTCTTGGAAACTGAGACAATACTGTCTAGTTTTGAGTCATCAGAGACCTCTTCAGACTCATAACCACTTACTACAGACATTGAGTTATCTTTGTTTAGCTAAAATATTTGCTGAATTTTATAGACATTTTCAAATTATTATTAATTGTCCAAAACTATGATTTTAGTGAATGCACTGCTAATAATGACCTGATGGCTACTTAGAGCCATTTAAAAAAATTGTTATTTCCCATGATAATATCTGCAGTGCTTGTGCATATAACCCTGAGAGGAGTCATGTTTCACTGAAAGGTGTAACAACAAATACAAATTAAATATTTTAAGACAGTGTGAACTCTGACTAACAAGGTTGAACTTTACAAAGTTATAAACATATAACAGTCACAATAGCATTTAAAATTGTACTTCTAAATAGAGAATAAAATAAATATTACTATATAATAGTTTTTTTCCTACAATATTTTGAGATTATCATGGAATCATAGAATCATTTAAGTTTAATGGAACCTTTAAAGGTCACCTAGTGCAAATCCCCTACAAAGAATAGGGACATCTCCAACTAGATCAGGTTGCTCAGAGCCTGGTATAAAAAATATGGAATAAGTTTTTTACCAGTTAGGTAAATTTTACTGTAAGGAATATCTGAACAAAGGCATATATTCTGCTATTCTGCTGCAATCTGAAACAATAATTTCTGGTTGTCAGAATGAAATTACAAATACGAAATTTTAATTAGGAGGTGACACAAGTTAAATGTATCAATTAACCAATGGAGTAGGGGGTACATCTGGGAAATAAATTGTATTAATATAGCAGGAATCAAATGATTTTCTATGAATACAATTTTCTTCAATGTTAATTTATATTTAAGACATCATCAAATACTACATATTTTTAACAGCATCACTTCAATATCAGCTAGATCAGTTCAACTTTTTTTCAAAGCAGATATATGTAGAATTAGGTTCTTCTGTGGAATATGTCTGACATATGGCTTTGCATATGGCTCTTGTTTGTTTGTATTCCCTCATCTCTATTCTCTATATTCTTGAAGATTTTTTGGAACAATATCTTTGAATTTTTGTGAGCCAATAACTCCCAGCCCTAGGGTTAAACACTAGTTAATTACCAGAATAACCACAAATATTTGGCATGGTTGGCATCTTATTTCATCTAAAAAATCTCATTTGGTTTAGAAGCATTTATGAGCAGTTGTCTAATGTATTCTGAAAAAGTTTCAATTACCCTCCTTGAATTCTAAAGAGAATTAACTTCAGTCTTCTGATATAATGTTTCTTAACAAGCTGTTTATTAGCTCTGCATCTCTGTCAGTTTTTTGTTTGACTTTATAATTACCAGGGGTATGTATTACTAAGTTATAAACTTGTATTATAACTTTAAGAATCCCCCCTGAGAAATCAATGTTATTTTTCCTGTGAAGAATTTCTTTTCGTATCACTTAAACCTATTGTGTGGGTGTGTCTTAACAGCTGAGTTCTTTCTTAGACTTTACTTATTCAGTGAAATTATGTATTTAATACTTCCGTTTTTTATTTCTCAAGTATTAGTCAACTTACAAAACACATACACATCTGAGATATTATGATGCCTACTGTTTTAGTTCAAAATTAAGTTCAGATGTCAGTGAAGACAAAACCTTCAGTCTGCTTTGTTGTGAAAACTCAGGTCGGGTGATCCCAATAGAAGTAATACTTTCCTGTATTCCCACAAAGTTTGTCTCTCTTCAAATTCAAAAGACTCAATTATCTGAATTCTCTGTTTGGTGGTGGTGGTAGTGGCACTTTTTTTGACAGAGGAAAAGGGTATAGCAAATAAAATATTTGGGATTAGTAAGTAGATGCTGAAGTGGAATATTGTAAATAGGTTATTATTTTAAAGCTAGCTTCTATCTTTGCTCTTTTGGCTGGTAACAGTGATATACAAATGGAACAGTCATCATTAGTTTATCAGTGTTTATCTTTTCATAGAATCATAGAATTACAGAATTGCTCAGGTTGGAAGACCTTCAAGATTATCAGTTTGTCTTATTATGAATAGAAAATCAAAATTTCCTTCTTTAATACAACAAATTTCCCTCCTTGTAAGAAATGTCTGCTCCACTGTACACTGCCGGGCTAACAATTTATTCAGTATCTTCCTAATTTTATGCATATGAGTAAATTCAGCACACTACAAGCATATGGAAAATCAAGCATGTGGATTTGGTTCTTGGGTTCATTTCACCTAATTTTTCCATTGCCAGTATCTGAAGCTGCTCCAAAGGGGCCTCAATGCAGTAAACTGGCATGGCAGCAATTTCTCCCACCAAATGACGACCTACAGTAGCTAGCCATCCTTCCTAGCTTCTGAAGAAATATAAAAGTAGATAGACAATTCACTTGACCTCTTTGAAATTTCATTCTGTAATGAAATGCATTGCAGCCTTCAAGTGTTCATTTCATTCAGCAGCTCCTAAAGGAAACCTTCAGTGGCTGGTACAATACATGTTGTAGAGAAACTCACCTATTCTACTGAATAAAGGCTATTTTAAACTCAAAAATGTCAACTTCAGTTTCTGTTTTAAAATAGTTAATTGTTAAATAATGCATTGATATTTCTCCTATTAGATAGCAATAATACAGAAGTCAAAACATACATGCTAGTTAAAATATTACAAATCTCTTGGTAGCTAAAATATTCTGTCATCATCTACAGATGTAATTGTTGTTCTCAGAGAAATAAATTTTAAAACATTTCAATCGAATTTAACTTGACACTGTCTTCTCTTTTATAAAAGTGTTTGAACATATAAACCCCTAAACCTACACAGACACTTACCTAAAGCTAAGGAATACTTTCCATCTTTCAGTGAAATGCAGACAGATTTTAAAAATCACTGCAGGGAAGAGTCTGATACAGGAAGTGTCTATAAATGGTGAGAGAGATAAAAAAATAAGAATATTACTTCAGATTGTAAACTCCAAACCAGTAAACCAGAAATGAAATAAATAGTAACAGATTTTTTCAAGTTCTGAATATAAAAACAGGACACTGCATAATTTTTTCTTCTTTTCATATTCTTATGGTAATAGTAAGATAAGCTCTGAAAGTAAGGGTACTTCGTACAGTATAAGATGTTCTCATGAATGATCCTGAAACATGTAATATATTACTTTCTTAGGAATTCAGTCATAATTCATGGCATGATATGGAAGTACTGTGAAGACTTGAGAATTATAGGAAATATGTTATTTCACAATATGTAAACAAACTCTTTCCACTCTTTATGCAATATATTTATGAAAAAAAAAATTACACAAAAAATCCTTCAGTCTTATTCTATACAAGGTGTTATAGCAGATACAATCTAGATACCACACTCCTCATCAAACATTTTATGACAATGAAAACAGTTGGTTGGAATCTGAGACCCTTTGTCCTGGTTTTATCAGTGTTCCATATCATATCATCATGTAGCAGGTTGTCTGATGCTCACGCACAGTGCCAGGTGCACTTCCTGGGTGCTGTGATTCTAGCAGACACAGCCATTCTCATGTGAGTTTCATCTCTCAGAATCATAATTGCCGATTCTGAATGATGGGGAAGAGCTCTCTTCTTTCCAAAAGGCCACCCATGAGGGCCTTCTGATAAGGACTCGGACTCTCTCTACTTTTGTTTTGTTTTGTATGTTTGATATAATATTCTTAATTATTCTTGTATTACCTCACATTCCTTTTAATAAACTAGTTTTCCTATATCAAATGGGTTTTTCCTGTTCCTTATCCATCTTCTCCAGTTGGGAGGGAGCGTTGTTGCATGATTAACTCTTCAAACCACAACACTCTTTCGATCACAAAATGATTCAGAATTATCTGAATATAGCATATTGTAATAATGATAAAAAATTATTTATATAGTCTACCAGAGGTCCAATGGAACTTTCACTTACTTGGTTGCTGGCAGAAACGAGATTGTAGAATATGCTAAAGCATCCCATGATTTAGTTCTAAGAGTACCAGTTTATCCACTTTACAGAGCAATGCACCAAAGAATTAGTGCATAATTCTGATGCAAATTCTAGGGTATTTTGTGGTTAGATTTGACAGCATTTCAACATAAAGAGTGCTCTATGAATTACACAATATAGTATTTTAAAATGATTTATTGTATTCTTTATCTACTTCTGCATTTTCTCAGCAAGTTTATGCTGGTATATCATTGCAAACTGTGTGTGATCTATCATTACAAAACACGAAACAGAAAAAGAAGCTGAAAAATAAATTTTTGTCATTCTTTACATCTTTTTGTTTTCCCTGAAGAAAAGCTTGTTTTAGCTACTGACGTCCACAAGAGTCTTCCCAGAGATTCTGCTGACTTTAGATAAGACTGCACATGATTAATGTCACTCTTCTATTGGATACTTAGCATAAGGATATACTGGCTATATCAGATTCCAAGCCCACACATAGAATTTTTCCCTAGTTTTTTCTACTGTCACACAGAAGATGAAGAAATACTATTATTTCCTTCCCTGATGGCAAATAAGATCTTTTGCTTATAAGAAATTAGAATATGCACCTCAACAAGAGTAAACAGAACTGGAACAGAATATAGAAATATTTACACTGGATCAGATCTGAGCTCTATTTAGATGCGTTCACTCACACAAGTAGACAAATACTAGGTGCTTCAAGAGAAGGTGGAGAAACAAAACAGCACTTATGTGATAGTAAATATTGAGCACAGTTCTGTGTGACAACTTTGTATCTACAGATAATAAATTCAACTGAATACTAAGTAGGAAGTCAAGTTGGTTTTCTTGCAGTATTTCACTTTTTTTTTTTTAGTTTTGTTTTTTGAGGCTACTTTGCCTGTTGCTGTCAGGAGTCACAGATGTATTTCTAACATTCTATGGTACTGAAGAAAAGCATGTGGAGCTGGGTGCACAGAACTTGTGGAGAAACAGCTGCAGGTGAGGCAGAGTGCACTAGAGCATTTACAATGGCATGACATTTCCATGAAGAAAATTAATATTATTTATGAAGAGAATGAGTGCTTTAACACACACACATGTCTATACATTATAAAATAAACATATATTGGCTTTAGTATGAGGCAAACCTATTGCGATGTTGTATGACCTTCCATGAAATTTGTTAGATAAACATTGATACATTAAGAGACGATTCAATTTGTAATCTCTTAGGTAAGAACATGTGATAGATATGCAATGTAAATTTCTTCACAGATTTTTAAAATCTTCACAAGTATAATACAGAACCCAGTGAATATGTTTGGTTCCAGAGTAAGCTCTGAAAACAGAAACATTTAGAGAAACCACTGAAAATTAGTGAATAGGTGACGATTCATGGCATGGTAGATATTCAGTACACATGAACTTCTGTTGAGCACATTTATGGAGAGGGCAGGAGTTAAAGAAGGAATTTATAATTATGTCATAGAGAAATAGTACATTTATGTAGCCCCACAGTGTTGTGAGAAGGAACTGTGGAAGAGAAAAGCTCCCCAGCTTTGCTCAGAAACTGCCTTGAGTCCTAACCTTTGAGTGATATATGCCATAGATATTTATGTTACTGGCAATGGGGCTGCTGACATGGACGGGACCGGTGAACTGACTTTGCAAGTGTGATGCCAGTTCTGCCAGGAAATCACCAGGCCATGTTCCACTGCACACTGTATGACTGCACCCTAATAAGCCTCTGACATCCTTGGTCTTACTCCATGCTTATGGAAGAAAGCTGTGAGGAGCAGCATAACCTGCTCCCTGACAAAGTATCACTGAAATTTTTTTATTAGACAGGTTAAGAAAGTGAAACTTTGAGTACAAACTGACTTATTCAAGGGAAAAGACAGAAATAAAACCAGTACAAATCTTTAGTATTTATGGCTTCTAAAAGAATAAAGTGAGGTTCTAAAACACACCTTTACTTCTAGTACTGCTTGCTGAAGACTTCAGGTAAGTTTTGCCATAAGAAAAACTGCTTGGTAAGACATCTCAGCAGTGTGTTTCAGAAGGGACAGCTAGGCAAATGAATTGGAAACAAAAGCTTTTTACTCTGGTTTTTATCTTGCTTGGCTACAAGACAAGCAGAAAAGCAATACAAAATATGAAAGGAATTAAAGCATTCAAGCTCTCTTTTTTTTTTTTTAATTGGAAAGCTACCTAGGAGAAAGGTAATTATGCAATTAATTTTCATTTGAGTTGTAAAGCTCTTTTGTGTTTATAGACTTCAAATAAAAGGCCGTAAAAATATTTATACTCTCAGTATTTTCATGCAATGTGTTTGGCAACGACTATAGTCCTGGGCAACATTTTATCTCATAACATTTACAGAAAAGTGGACTGTATATAATAATTATTTGTGATTGACTTATGGTGTTTGGATTTGTATTTTTAACAGACATGTAAGTGTTCAAATACTTCTTTGACTAATCCCAATTTAAAGGTGTGTAATGCTTCTCAGTTCTGAAGGTAATGGGGTATAAGTTATGAATTGTTTCCTTTCCCTTAAGGTTTGAACGTATTCATGGTCTTGTTCATGCATAGCTCCCCTTTCACTTAGAAATACAGCATAAGTACTGTACTGTGCTTTTGGTCTTCAGAGCTTCCAAGCATGTGCTTTTTCTCTGTGTGTATGTGTGTGCAAAAAAATCTCTTTCCAGCATGTGCTGAAGTGAACACAGATATCAATCATAGAGTGTGCAGTAGCACCCGGACCACTGTTGACTTTCTGTTTGCTTTTCTCTTAGCAAGTGTGATGGAGAAGGATGAGGAAATAAATGTAAAAGTCTTGAAATTATGTGTTTAATGTTCCAGCGAGGTGTTTGGTTTTTTTTGTCACTGATGTGCAAGAGGTGTGGTATACGTCTTTAAATGGACAATTGTGGCTTATTTAGTTTTTTTATTTTCTTTTTTTACTTCAGACTCAAGGTTTGAAGAAAGATGCTTTCTTTCCTACCCATGTCATCTATCTGAGGGAGAAATTTCTGATATCCCAGAATACAGATCTTGAGCCTCATCTCATTTCTGATGTATGTTTTTGCATGATCTTTCGTGATGCATACTATGAAGTACGCTTTTGCAATGCAAAAGAAATTAAGAGAAAGAAGATAACTTCTGGACTGAAAATCTAGTTTGATGAAGAAAAAAGGAAGATGAAACTGTCTATATTTATAATAAAAGAATGGCACAAGTAGAAGAACAAATCTTTTAAAAGAAAGCTCCACATTCCCCCTCTTCTCTCATCACTGAATCACCATAGAACATCTGCAACCATGCTTGAGCCAGAAGATTCCATTTCAATCATATTGATTCATCAAAAAGAAATACACATGCTGAATACAAAATTATGTGAAAGCCAAATCTTCAGTTAGATCATAATTTGTCTGATATTTAAAGACAGACCTGAAAAATTAGCAAATTCTTGTTGGGAGACTGACCATAGAGTGGACAGGGTTCATTGACTGGGTCCTGAGGGTGATAGGATAGTACCTGATTGGAGCAGCTTGGTTCTACCCACTCCCAGACAGTGACTCATGGATCTGACTGCACTGAGATGGGATCATGGGCAATGGCAGGAGTGAGAAGGCCCAAAGGGAGATTGTAAGTGGTTTTCTTAAAAATTGATTAGATTTTAAAATAAGGTTTGATTTAACCCCACCTGCAATTTGTTTGTGTAATGCTCTAGGTCTTGTTGAAGGAGCATATTCGATTACTTTTACTTCATTTCTGTATGTAATTGAATCATTGGAGTGTTCTGTTCTTATGTCTCAATGAATGATAGTGAGTTCTACTGTTTTTCACTTCTTTTTTCTTTTTCTTTTTTTTAAGAAGAGATGTACTAAAGTGAAATGAAAATTAACACCTTAAATGTCTCAATAGAAACAAAGTATGGATCATATTTCGAGGATAGAAGATTTCTATTTCTATTTATAAATAATTAGTTCATCCAGATTATTTTCTGAAAGTCAGACAGTATTTGTATTTGTATTTTTAGGCTTTACTGCAGGTAAAGAGAAGTTACATTGTAACTGAAATGAATACTGAATTCTCTAAGGAAAAAGTTAAAGTTTGAAAGTAACTCCATGTTATGTTCCTATCTGGGGGCGGGGGGGGGGGGGGGGGGGGAGATGAAGAAAGCAGGAATTAAAATTAAGGGTTTTGTCATTGTCTGGTTAGCTACCGTTCTTTGTTTTTGTGTGTTTGTCTCTCTCTTTTATTTTATTTTATTTTATTTTATTTTATTTTATTTTATTTTATTTTATTTTATTTTATTTTATTTTATTTTATTTTATTTTATTTTTTGTCTCCTTAACTATGTGTAGTAATATCGATATCACTGTTACAAAGCACAAACATTATTTACAGGATTTTACAATTTTATCTGAAGAAGAAGACAAAAGGCAAGACAATTTCTTAAGCTGAGTTTCATAGTAACTGCACAAAGTTCAAAGCATGAAAAGATTTTGCAGAGGAAAAGCAACCTTAAATTTCTTTACCCATCCCTTTTGTTTCTAAAAAAGTAAAACTATGAATTTGATGTATCTTTCAGAAGCCAGCTTTTCAATCATGTGCTCTAGACTGACGCTTGCCATTATACTATGCTTTATGATTAAAAAAAGGAAAAAACCAAAAACTAAGTACTGATCATTTCTGACCACAGATAGTAGGGAAAATTTTCCTTCTGTCAAGTATATTACTAAAATAGATATGTAGTAGTTTCAGTGGCTCCAATTTCCCTCTGGGATAAACTCAAGTTTAGAATAAGTCAGAAATTTCTCCAGTGGTATTGGCAAGGTGCATAGTAGCATGAGGTATTAAACTTACAATAGTGTAGAAGAAAATATCATGATATTTTACTCTTGTTTCAAGAGTAAATATAATTTAAAAGTACAATTTACAAATATGCTCTTATGCAATTTACGGTATTTTAAAAGCATATAGAATCCGTTAGTAATGGTTGCTACACATGCTTATGTATTTAAAATCTAATTCCCAGTGTTATCAAATGAAATATGTGGACAAAGGTTTCTTTTGGATGATGAGATTAGAACAAAGTCTTTTACTCCAGCTAACATGTAGCATAGTATGTTATTCAATGACATTTCTGAGGAAACTGTTTTACTTCAGAGTAGAAGGAGCTTGAGAGACACTGAAGGGTGCTTTATTAATACAACACTGAATATTAATGTTACTTCAAATATTACTTCAAAATGAGGCATTCATAACTTAAAATCTATTTTCTACATTAAGGATAGATCTTTTTCTTCAAAAAAATTTAGATTTTTATTTTTGAAAATATTTTAATCTTTTATCACATGAACCACTGATTTGACACAAATTAATACAAGTTTTCTGAGTATACTTTCATATTTCTTATCCTACATTTACTGACAGAGTGGACAGTCAAATTGGAAAATTGTGGAAGCCTACTTAAGTGCAAGGAAAACTTAACGGAAGGGAAAGGAAATAATATACTTCCTTTCACATTTAAAATAAATAGTTAAGCATTAGCAAATTAAAAAAAAAAAAAAAGTGAAAGAATAAAATTGATTGAACTAGTAAAAAGAAGTTTGATTAACCTACCAAGCATTATACCCTTTAAAATAAGATCTGGCACTATTCTCCTCTGTCAGATGGCGAGCCTAATAGGGAATTTTACAAACTACAGAATGTGTTCCAGTAGTGGCAGCAATTATTTCACAGTAAAGTGTGATTTCCCTTCTGCCTCAGTGAGAGTGCCAGCTACTGCCATCTCCACCAACACTGCCAGGAGTACTAAGGGCAGAGGTGGCAGAACCCAGAGAAGATATTCATGAGAACTTTAACTTACAGGATGGCTTTGTGACCATTTAGGAAACATCAATACATTCATGTCTGTCTGCTTTAAAGGAACTGGGCTGGAGACAAAGACCTGAAATGTCACTCCATAATACAATTAAGGAGTACATGCATTGGATGTATGTTTCAAGTTACTGGAATATATTGGGTTACAATTTAAAAGCAAATATTACCAGTTCTTTTTTATGTATTCTGAAATGCCATTAACATTCTATCTTTAGTCTCCCAAAGGACAAATTAAAGACAAAAAAATAAAAAGAACTGACAGAAAATAAGAATTGATTTCTCATCTCGAGTTAAAAAAGGACTCTCGGATAAAAGAAAACCAATTTGAAAATTAAAATAACTGTTCCAAAAATACACAAAATCAATATTAAAAATTAAAAATGATATTGCATAACATATAGAGGACAAAAAGTTAGTTAACTCTTCCAGTTGCCAGATGTTCGGTATTAAGAGTGGATGGATGCAGTGGAATGAAAGAGCAAATGGTATGAAGAAAGTGCTGCACAGTGACACATCTTCTATTACTCTG
Organism: Oreortyx pictus; assembly: GCA_036925125.1. Classification (NCBI taxonomy): domain Eukaryota; kingdom Metazoa; phylum Chordata; class Aves; order Galliformes; family Odontophoridae; genus Oreortyx; species Oreortyx pictus. Next base: position 159,330,583 of record JAUPFR010000001.1, on the reverse strand, counting down.
TAAGCGGCACACTGCTAAGCAGTTGGCTAGTGCTTCCATGCTGTATGGAGAATGTACAAGCTCACCATGCTGCAATAGGGAAATAGCAGATGGTGGTGAATGGAGAAAGGTAAAAAGCCCTGTTAGCCTTTTCATCAACCACTAGATCCAGGTCTGACTCAGATGAGGCTCTCAGTACAGATGTCCTGTTACTTCAGATATCCAGGTTTGAGAAACATGCCTGTTAGTAGAGCTGGAAATAGCATTCAACTTATTATATTAATCAGAACTGTGCAGCCTGTCTGGTGGAAAGAGATCTACACTTCTCTGTTACTTTTGTTTTGTTTTGTTTTGTTTTGTTTTGTTTTGTTTCCCAATAGAAACATGCTATTACATATCTTTTTTAAGTATTTTGTTGTGGAGAGAGACAGAGCACCCTGGCTTGTAAGTTACTGAAAAGTTTTTGAGATGATCAATAAAGCAGAGAGAAAATAGTAAGAAAATGAGGGACACGGTCAGACTGTTTTCAGTGGTGTGTGGTGATAGGACATCGGGAAATGGCCACAAACTGAAGGGAAGGAAGTTTTGCACTGATGTGCATAGGAACTTTGCCTGTAATGAGAAATGAAAAGAAATAATTGCTTGTTCTCTTACCTTATTTTTTCACAGTGCTAAAAGTTCCAAAATTACTATGAATATTTCAGAACTGTTTATGTTCTTTTACGTACACCACGTCAACTTATTAATAAAGGACACTGTTCATCATTAGCGTAGAGCCAAATAGAGAGTAAAGCACATAACATCGTACTGCCTTTTTTCCTACACTGCTGTTTGATTACTTAAGAGCTGAAAACAGATACCTTCTTCAGCAAAGATGAAACAGTGTATTATATGACCATAAATTCAAGACTTTTCTCAAGATTTAATGACCTTTTACAGAGTTAATGACTTATTATTTTATCTATGAGATACTCCCGGTTCTCTCAGCCGCTCCTCATGAGACTTGTGATCCAGATCCCTCACCATATTCACCATATTTCCTTATATTTCCATATATTTTCTTAGATGTTGACAATAAAACTTTATTATATGATTTACATTTAAATGAAACTTTCACGAATGGAAAAATAGCAGTTAAATAGCTAATTTTCACAACTGTGTTTTGTTGTGCTTTTTTCTTTTTTTTCTTTATTTCTTTTATTTTTTTTCATTTGTTTGGTTATTTTTTTTGTGTTGATATATCCTGCAAGAAGGTTTTCAAACGTAGAAGCTGGGAGTTACAGAGGGGTGAGTTCAACATCGAGACTGTATTTAGTGCTTAGATAACTTAGCAAGTTTTTTCTTTCATGCAGAAATTACTTTGTGGCGTAATGATTGTTCTCTGCTTACCTATATGGTACATTTATTTCAAAGCTTACCACACATTTTTTAAAAATGATGCATTCGAGTCTCTGAATGAAACGCTTCTACCAACCCTTTGTTTTTTACTCTAAGCAGTTACAGCTTCTGGGAATTTGTTTTTAGCTAACATTACCATATGCACATGACCTAATAATTATTACACAGACATACATCTTTGTTTTGGGGAATTTGTATTTCTACTTCTCTTACTCTTTTTCCTTGTCATATAGCAAACTCTGTGAGTTTAGAAACTGGATGATGGCACAGATAACATCAGAGAATATAAAACCTTCCTTAGGCTTTGAGTCAGGTTAGTTGAGCGATTACGCAGAATTCTGCCTCCCAATGGACCAGCTAGCCAATTAAAGAAGGCTACTGAGCTACATTTTTGTATTTATGCATGTGTGTGCATGTAAATAAAAGAACATATATGCATATTTTTTTACTTCAAACTCAGTTATGAACAACTACTAGGATTGTTTCACAGTTTCTTAGTACTATCTGGAGTTCAAAGCAAAAATACCAATAAAAATTTACTAGTGCCTAAGTCTTCTGAAAAAGCCGAATATATCTTCTAATACTTAGCTAACTTTAATGAACTGTAATTAACTGTGTCTTACTTCAGTCATTTTTGACCTGAAGCTGCCAATATTAACCAGAATAAAATAAGTATAATGCAAGTTTTGAGAGATTGAAGCTGTCTGAAATTGAAAGGAAATTCTGTTACTTAAGATTTTGGCTCTGTGCATGCAGATATTAAATGACCCATGAATGGGGTTCGAGTTCATTATTGGTGGAAGGAGGAGAATCATACTGCACCAGTCATAAACTCCACACTACACTGTATTGCCTGAGGCGATTGGTTTCAGTTGCATTCACTTTCCTGCATATCTATCTATGCACAGCTTAGATGACCAAAAGGACAAACTCCATAGTTAAAATGCCTCATGACTCAAAACTTTAAAGTCAAAAGATATTAAAAATACTTTTTCATAGAGATTCTTCCAGATATCACCAGAATTGTAGGGTGAATTGTAGAGAGGTTTTTCTGGACAGAATGGTGGCAGACTTCAGTATTCTGAAGGAAATGGCAGATAGGGTCATCTGGAAGCAGCTCTGAGGGACAAAGGTGCTCAGTGCAATAGACAGATCTTTAAGAGCAATCTCCTCCAATCACAGGTACAGTCCAGGATGATACTCAGGAAAACAAGAGTTATCATGAGGTAAGAATAGCTAAAAAAGAGCTTGTGACCAAAGCCCGATGCCAAGAGACAACGTAAAGGATGTGGTAACAGTGAACTGCAGAGAGGCAATATATACACTGTGCCCAGATATGAAATTGACAGTGTTTGCTTGGCAGCTGACTGTGTGACTGAATCTCCCTTTGAGTATGGATACTTCCTGAGATTGTGCCTGACAGAGATTCCTTACATCCTGACATCAAGATGCCTGCCATTGCAGATCCTTGCTAAGTCTGTTCATTTACAACAATAGTTTGTTCTAAACTATGTTATCTTCTTCACGGTTTTATCTTAGACTGCACATGTATATTCCTCAGACATTATCCATTGACCAAATCTGAGTCTAGGAGTAGATTCAGACACACCAAAAATCCTTACATCAGTGGTTCAAGGAGTTTAGAAAGTAAGTGAATCCACTCCGAGCCTTGTTATTCATAGGGAGGCATCTGCTATGAGTGTGTTTTATCCTATCACCTTAGTAGTACTTAATAGTCACATATACTAAGCCATCTTGACTCATTCTGAATTGCTGTCTTACTTATTAAGGTTTGTTAAATCACTGTTGTATATCAACAGATTTATTCATATTTCTCTCCTATAAGTGCAGTGTAATTTTCATCTGTGATAAGAATAGACAAATTTTCCTATAGGAATTCAACAAGTACAAGAAAATCAGTGGATTAGAATACACCTGAATCATAGCCTATTCATCTATGTTCACGTCTTTTTAAAAGGATTCTGTACTACTTCATTTCTTGTTATCTTCTTTAATGTTTTGAAACAAGGAATTAAAGTTTTAAATACCATAGGCTTAATGCCAAATAAATTTGTTCATTAAATAGGTAGCATTTGGCCCTTAATTTCATTAGATTAAAAGCAGGTAACCCAATGTTACTACTGTTCATTTTCATATGCATTATAGTCCCTGTATTACCTGAATATTCCCAATTTAGAAGACATAACTGTTAAGTTTCCCTTTACTGGGTTTCTGAAATTTTCACCAGGAGGTAAGGAGAGTCAGAGATTTTTTGTCCACTCCTACAGAATGACAGGATTTAATTCCTTGTTTCTATGGCATGAGGAAAGAGACTTAACCTAATCTGAGTTAGCAATTTTAGGTATAGTCTGAATTAGTTAACATTTTGAATGAAAATTACCTTTAAATATATATGTAAATCAGTATTTTAACAAGGCGAGAGCTCAAATAATCATTATAATTATTAATACTATCACCATAGCTATTATTATTTTTACTATTACTACTGTTATTTTTTAAATCTCTTGGATCTACTCTTTGTTTTATTTAAAGTTCATAATTCATTAACATGCTGAGCATGTAGGATAGCTTGGCATTTATATAGTTTTTAATCTGGGCTAAAACCTAATATTTTAAAATTAAAAACAAAATAAATTCACCAAGAAACTAACACACTTCCAAACCTGTTACACAGCTATGACAGTGAAGAGCACCTTAGTATAATGTAGAAGTGGTTGATCAGAAGCTAAGATATGCTACATTTCATTGTCAAAATTTAATCACTCAGACTACCTATGCAATTAAGTTGAGGGGGGTCAACACAAAACCAGTCACAAAGTATCATTAATCATGATTTAAATGTTTTGGACACAACATCCAAAAATGCGTAGTAAAACTATCAAGGAAACAGTGAATTCCTTGTGTGAGGCAAGTTATTTTAAACTAAATATGGTCCAGAAGATATTTACCAAAATTTATCTCAGTATTATCCCATCATTTATTGAAATGAAGAAGTCAAATTAATGCAAGGCCAAATTTTACAGATTAGTCATTGTTAATTTAGCAAATATAGCAAGGTTTATCTGAACTGTGACATAGAATTATGAGAGTGAAGTCGTATTTCTATTATGACTGTGTAATAGAAGCTCTGAAGTATTAACCAAGACAGTTAACTCCTCCAGCAGAAGGAATTTTCCTATAATTACTGTGAGAAATCAGGCAAAATTTGATGAATATAAAAATGACTAATCCATTGCTGATATAATACAGTCAGAGTTGTAAAGACCAATTCTGTTACCTTGTAATATTACTGTTACCTTGTAATTTTTAATCTTCCTTAATAAGAAGCTGATGAACTCAACTTCTGACTGACTTCAGCAGTAACCTTTAAAACAACTGAAGATCTTATGTTTCATGTTTCCTACTTTTTATATATTACAGTCAGAAAAGCTATAACCATACTCCCCATTTCGTTCAGCCACTAGATGTGAATTTTATATTAAAAGTTTTTGCTTAATCTTATCTAGTTTCTTTTGTGGCTACTCCTTGTTAAATTTGAGTTTATAATCTACTACTGTTCACTTTATTTCTAATGGTTACATTTCAGAATGTCTTAATAATAGAATATTCTTCACTCTAAATCTAACTTGAGCCTTTATTTGAATGCATCCCATGTTCACTTATCATGAAGTGAGCATTTATTCTTATGAGCTCTTTTGTAAAATATTGTTATACTTTCACAACATTGCACACATTTTTGTATATTTTGAGAAGCATAAATTTTTTATTTGTATTTACTTTCACATTCTATTTTTTTATATATCTTGTCATTGGGTGAATAAAAATAAATTTTCCCCAGGAAGACTCACTAATCACATAGTGTTTTTATCTGTCACAGTATGTTTCAAACTGAGACAAACAGCAAGAGCACATAATATATTTTCTTATTCTTCTGTGCTATTAGCAGTTGCTCTTTGAAGCATATCTCCCTGTTTGTAAAATTTATGACACTAATAAAGCATAACACTACCTATGACTGTACTGTGTGCTATGAATCCCACTGAAATTGAGAGATAAAAGCCACAAGTATACGTGCAAACAAGAACATAGATGAATAATTCTAAATGTGAGTCAAAGAGTGAGTTACTCTTCCAAATACTATTCAATATACTCCCAAACATGTGCTGCTGAAAATTGCTGCCTAGAACTGTGGAAGCAAAAACTGTCTTTTGTTCTGTTTTCCATATATTCAGGTTTCTGTAGGAAAAAAAAAATCAATCAAGCAATCAAAATCAGTACAAATATATTCAGAATGAGAGGTTTTTGAAGAGATAGAGATAGAGACAGATTGTTACATGAAAACTATAGGCAATCATGGGTCAAAATGATTTGGAATTTCTCAAGGAGACTGACATTCTGGTAATTTCTCTCGTAGTTATATTATACTGAGCAGGAGAAAAGTCTACATATATATCAGTTAACAGTATCAACAGTAAACTTAGTGCAGTATTTTCTTTCCAGGAAGTTCAAATATATTTTGCCCTTAATAGTTTGAACTTAGTGTCCTGTTTTGAGAACTAAGAGCTCTTTTGCTAGGCAGAAAGTGACAGCTCTACCCTTTGTGATGTTTTGCCTCCAGTGAGAAGAAGAGAATAATGGAATTCCACAGGCTTAGCAAACATGTCATTTATAAAACTGAATTCTGGACTCCTGATACAAAGAGTTAAGCCCTGCAAGACAAGTGGGTTCAACAAGCCACAAGTGCATGAGCTGCAATTGCTATCAGTGCAAACTGTGAACACAAATTCAGAGTTAACATCTTGCTTTTCCTCTTCCTAGCTGCTATGCTCCTTACATGGCCATTATGAAGTGGAAATGAACAGTGAAGTATCTGAAGCGCATGGTATGAACAGTTGCCATGTTTGTGTGTGAAAGGAATTAGTTTTAGCAGGACAGTTTTCTGGAAATAATGATATTTTAATTACTTTTATTGCAGGTCAATTTCAAGGTCTTTGGCATCCACTAAGGATTCATTTTGTCCATAACAGAAAATTTGCCATGCTCTTAATTATTTTTAAAAGACAGTTATGATCCCAGAACTCACAGAATCATATACAATTAAGTAGACTCCCACATGATCAGATTTTTATGCAGCCTGTTATCAAGAGTATTCATAACGTACTATAACTCTAGTCCAATTATGCCATGTTATACCATATACTACTAGAATTTCTACTTATTTTCTAATTGAATGCAGAAGTACAGTTCTATGCAGAAATAAAGACGGGATGATAAGAAAGGAAATGTGCTAAAACAATTTAGCTTACTAAAAGTGTTTGCTTTGAAGGTTTTGGGGGTTGGACTAGATGATCTCTAGAGATCCCTTCCAACCCCTACAATTCTGTGATTCTGTGATTCTGTTGTTTGGCCATTGCTTAGATTACATTTCCATAATGGCAAAGAGGAAACAGGAAAATAAAAAAAAACTCCAAATAGATAAGATAATCTCGTAATGATAAGTCTTGTTCTGATGTCTTACTATTGCTGCCATCCCAGTTTAACCAGGAAACATACATCTGAAATCAAACCGAAGAAAAAAAAAGATTACTTGTGAACTGCAAAAGAAACACAGCATTAGTATCCAATTAACAAATTACTTAAAAGTTGCAGGCATGTTTCTGTAGTAGTGTGTCTATTATCAGCTTGTCCTGATGGAGGGCTTGATTCCTTGTAGCTGCAGGTTAACCTTTCCTGCTGAAGTTACTATCAAATGAAGCACTGAGGAAGTGAGCATATGAGGAAATAAAAAACTCTTAGGTATATTTTTTCTTATTAAAACTTTGTAGATTGTTCAAATCAAAATGCATACTATTTTTAAAATTGTAAATATTTTTCTAGGTAAAAATGTTTTCATATTAGTGAAAATTTTAAATATTCCAGAAATGTATTTTTCACTGTCACACAAATCTTTGTAAAATTAAGAACAGCTTTTAAAGAATTTTCATAAATAATGATGTTGATATTTAAATTATACTTTAGCAGACTTTCCTGCTTTGAAGTTACAAATGATTCTGGTAAGAGACAGAATTTCTTCATTGGTGGTTGTGAGACCCAACTTATTTATACGATTTATGCTTCTTTAGCCAAGAGATGACTTCAGCACATGCAATCATTTCAACTTTTAACTTTTATTGCAAGCCATGTACTCAGAGAAACTTTTGTCCACCAGTGAGATGATGCTATATTTTTCAGAGGCTATTATCTTGCTCTAAATAGGCATATTGATTTCAGAGGCATTTCAGAGGCAGAAAGCTTTTATTCTTGATCAAGTTAGTTGCTTAAATTTAATTATTGTCTTTTCCCTAAAAACATCCTATCACAATGCAAAGTTAAATACCTAGTCCTTGTTTTTTTTTGTTGTTGTTAAATGTGTTCAATATTGTTGAGTACTTCTTCCCATATTTGATCTATAAACAAATGAATAGATAATGAACTTAATAAATCACAAGTGACAGGTTCAAGAGAACCCTGCTGTTCTTTTTGACTGAATACTGAGTGAATATGGTTAAACATATCAAAGGAATTTGGTAATGAGTGTGTATTATTGCTCTGAACTCTTTGTAACCTCTGTGACTCTCTAGTAAATTTTAATGAAAATCCAGTACTGGCTTTGTCACATAGAAATCAGAATAATCAATTAAAATGCACACAGTTTACCAATATCTTGCTAGTGTTTTCCTGTTTTGTATGTGTTTCACTGCTTGGTAACTCAAGAAGTGATAAATTAGTTAAGGAATCTCTTTGGAGAGAGAACATCTCATTCTGTCACAAACACACATTGGCATTAAGCTCCAGATTTAATCACCTACACTTGGGTCACCCCATAGAGACATATGCCCAAGTTCCTGTTACATTAAATTGAGTTTTAGACTCCATTGTTGCATAAAGGCCTGGTCCTGCCAAAGATCCCATCTTTCTTCTGGTTTACATTCCCCTGAGTATTTAACACGTCTTTAGACAATAATGGTTAGACAATTAACTTCCTAGATCTCCAACAACTGTAAGGAGAAACTGACTATGAGGCACATGTAAATATTCTCCCAGAAACAACTTGATTTCTTATCATCTGGAGGAATTGATTCCCACTTTTAGAGTTGTTCCATCTTGGATTTCAGTAACATGAAGACTATCAAAGTTCAAAATACTTTTTATCACAGGATTTATTCATTGAAATCAAATGTTATAAAACCACACATAATTTTGGCAGATAATGATTTCTTTCACTCACAAGTCAAATCTTTATTCAGATTCATATTGTTAACTTCAGTTTTACCTGAAGAAGAGATTATAGATTGGATTGCTTTCATAAAATAATACTCAAAGTGCAACTGTTTGATACTCCAGCAGTTCATTCAGCACAAAATATTTCTTAATATCTACAAATGAGACCTTTTGAAATAAAGATGATTGTCTTCTTTATCTGGAAGTGATGTTTTCAGCCAACTTAGAAAAAGCATCATCAGAGTGACCCTCTATCACCAATCCTGAAGGAAATTTTCTCTTCTCAGTGACCACTTATATTGTTTATACTATTCATTAAATTAATAAATAAAATATGGAGTCAGAAATTTATAATATTTCAGCCTAAAAAAAGGTCAGTAATATGACTACATGAGACAATCAGTTGATTTTGAAAAATGCATTTATCTTAAATATAATAACTCAATTCTACTTTCCTATGGAAAGTAGTCATTACGGATAAACTCATCTTGCATTTATAATGTTACCAATGCTTTAAAAAACAAATTTATCTAGCTATTTATTCATTTACTGAGAACAATATTAAAATCCAAATTAATGCTATTGCTCTCCAGTTTTCTTAATCAAGTGAAAATTTATACTTGTAGAATTCTTCCTGTAGGATGTGCCAGAAGATGAAGAATTATACTCTGCTTAAGGGTAGATACTAGACTCATCTAAATACATCGACTGGATATATTGTACTAGATTTATCTAAAGCTCCATATTCTTTCTCATCTCTTACAGGTGTTATATCAATGCAGCAACTTCTGCCACAGAGGCAGATAGGGTTTCTTTGCAAATGAGTGTGGTTAAAAAACTGATATTCAAAAATTCCTAGTATCTACAATAGAATATATCAAAGGCACATCCTGCCTTTCTCATTAGTATCAATGAAGACATGAAGAGAAAGGGAAAGTGAAAACAAGGAATTCATTAGTTGTTATCACATGAAATGCAATAGAGGAGGGTAATATTTATCATATCTCAACTCTTTTGAATTAAGTTATCTATGTATTAGCTGTCTCACATTTCTCTATCTTATTTAATGAATAATGTTCCCCTTTGAATAAGATGCAAATAAAACTTTATTTTCCAAATATTATGTTCCAAAAAACACTTTAACAATTTATTAAAATTTTAGGAATAAACAGTGTTATACTTAAAAAACTATCTCTTTCTAAATACATTTCCTGATATAAAATACAAAGCCTTAGAAAGTAAGAATCTTTTTAAAATGAAGAAATAGTGAAGTGTGCTTTCATTTTATTGTGCATTTCATGATGAACAGCAGTGTCAAATTTTACTGTATCAAGTTTCTTATATTCTCCCAACATATTATTTTCATCTGTCTTCTTGTACTCTTCTCTTGGTTTGCTAGTTATGCTCATGCTAATTTGATCAGTTAATATGCAGTACTGATTTTCTGGCTGACCTCTGTGTAAACTCTGTGAAGCTTTTCACAATGACAGTCCTTATCCAGATTTTCCAAGGAAATGTAATACTTTTTAAATGGGCTTCCCTGTCAAATCTGATTGTATATGTTCAATTGCATGCCGAAATAGGAAAGGGGGGAAATTAAGGGAGCAAACAGAGAGAATCAGATCTATCTATTCAGATATATATAACAGTTATGGCTGCATAAAGTTTATTTTCATTGTAGATAAAATTAATCTTTATAAAATTTGTATTAGAAAAAAATAGGACAAAAAGGATGTGAAATAAAAATAGATAAACTTTAAAAAATTTAAAAATGTTTAAAATTTTTAAATTAAATTTGAATGACTAATATCTCAGGAAATTTGCCTTCCTCCACTGCATTTAGCTGTTTGGCATCCAGGTCTTCTTTATGGATATACTTCAGTCTGTCAGAATATCTTTATTAAAAAACTTGCTGTATTGACAGAATTTGTCATTGGATCCAATATTCCTTGAGTATGATACAAATTTTTGATCCTGTATGAAATCAATGCAAAATGCTAGCAAACCAGAATCTTAGTACTGGCTACAAACTTTGATTTTATTTGGAACAATTATGTAGTTGCACATAGAGCTGAAATTTTACCTTGACTCATGTTCATTGAAAGGGCTATCCATATATGTAAATTCCCTAAAACAATACTTTCCATTAATCAGTTATATGTTTGAAAACAGCAGTCTATTAAAAGTCTTATTTTTTAAAGATTTAGTTGTCTTTGGGCCAATTTCAATTTAGAGGTATTTCTTTTGAAGGGAAAATGAATATTTTTAAGGGGATAACAATAAACACATAATACCCATATTTCATAACAGACCATAATATTTTAGCATATACCGTGTAAATCTAAAAAGAAAAATAACAACAAACATGAAGCTAGAAGTGTTCTTTCTCATTCCTTTGGATATGGTTGGCTATGAATTTTCAAGAAAGACTCCTTTGCTTCACCATTCACCTATTTTAAAATGCTTCATTTATGAATAATTATTTCAGTATACAGTTGACACTAGCACAATATTTATGTTCACTTGAAGCAGCAGTGATTTTTTTTGTTTAATCAGAAAAGTACATACTGACACTGGTCTTTCTAAAGAACCTAGACCATCTGACAGTGAACATTTTATTACTGCAAATCTACACAGTTTTAGGATTCGGAACTCATAATTGCTATTCATGGTTAGAGAAAATAGATGAATTGCAAGTGCAATACCAAAATAAAAATGGGTTGCAGTCTAGCACCTGCTTGCCCCTGCAAAGGAAAACAAGAACTCAGCTATTTGTTTCTTGAATCTTGTTTCTAGACAAAGCATAAAGGATTTTCCCTACAAGTAATTTTAGGAAGATTTTCTGGGTGAACTTTTACTAACAACTGGATTTTCGAATTTCCTATGTTTAGTATGTGAGAACAAGCTAATCATAATACATGTATATGTCTAGGAATTTAAACAAACTTAGCAATGTATTGGTTTTTTTTTAATTCTTAGGCATGGTATTTAATACCTTGGATATCTAGCCAGGTGTTTCTGAAAATATTCACTAATTGTGAAATTATGGTTGGTTATGTGAAACTCCAACTCTACTACTCATTCATTGTTCTTAAAAAGTCATTGTGCTACTCATTTTCAGATGTGCAATGGTTTCCAATAGTGATTTACCTGAAAATGTACTCTTCTTGCTTGTATCTTTCCATTGCAGAAACTCAACAAACACCTGAATTTTATCATAAATGGTTATCATAGCTGAAATACAAAGCACAGAAATAAAATTGAGGATAACTTTATTGTAAGCTCCAAATCTGTTGTGTCTTTTTTTTTTTTTTATGTGTGTGTGTTTGTTTGCTTGTTTTCTGTTACATGAATAAAGCACAAACAGAAATCACAATAAAGACTTTGGTAAATATGTTTGAGGAAAAGAGAAAGCAATTTCTAGTGAAGGAAATATATTTGCTCATTAAATATGTTAGTTATTAAGAAGAAATAAATGTGATGATTCTTAGTCTTTTATGCAACTTCACATCATTCTCACATCTCATGAATTAAATCAATGCTAAAATCTCTAATAAACTGCACAGAGTTTATAACACTCCTGTTTAAGGAAAGAAAAAAAAAAAAAGAAAAAATTTCCTAGGTGTTGTCAACACTGTCATTTAGAAACATGAAGATATCTTTGTGTTCTGATTCTTTCTACTATCACTGCTGCATTTGCTGTGTCCTGATGTTCAACAATAATTCCTGACCTTTTGCAAATTTCACCTAAACTCAGTGGGGGGATAGAGGTCTGCAGCACTTACTGATAGAAAGGTCACAGGGATATTTCATACACTCTACAGCATGACAGAATCTGTAAAGAGGATAAATTCTTTCGGAGTGGGAAATGTACCTATCTTCTTAGATACCAGTTTGCGCCAGTCAGTCATAAGACATAGTAAGATATAGCTGAATTTCAAATCAAATTCTTTTGAGATTAGATCACTTATTTTATTGCATTTATGTTCTATCATGCTGTTGTTTTTAACATTTTCACTCTTTCCTTGATTTAGTGGGGCATTTTCACCAGTTGTAGTCGTCATCTTTGACTTCTGACTTTTATTTTCTTGTCTCTACTTGGCTTTATATCAAAAAATTATTAAAAAATAAAAAATCTCTAGAATGATACATGTGACAAAGATTCAGTTTTAGGAAGAATATACTTTCATACTTGCTTCCCTGAAACCAGTCTTCTGAAGGTTGATGATAGGATAGAAAGGTTGGATGCTTTTAGGCTTATTTTACCAGCACGACATATGAAGGCCTATATGGTTTCAATGTGGATAAAGGAAGACTGCTTATTCCTTAGATAATAATTACATGCATAGCAAGATTCAGCTAAGTACATGGTATTTCACACTGAAGAAAGAACATACATCTAAATCCCTTCAGGGTTTAGCAGAGATGAGATGTCAAACTGAGTATCTGTTTGAGCAACTGGAGAAAGTAGAGTTGGTCCATTTTCTTCTACACTATCTATAATTAACTCTCAACTATTAAATGCTGCAAAAAAATCCAGTAGTTTTAGGACCTACTTTTTCTCCCAGTTTGTTGTTGTTGTTGTTGTTTGTTTGTTTCTTTGTTTGTTTCACCAAAAACTACCTTATTTTATTAGAGTTTACTTCATCCCTTGGTCTAGAGGGAGATGTCCTTACCTATAGTAGGGGGGTTGGAAATTAATGACGTTAAAGATCCCACCCAACCCAAGCAATTCTATTATTCTACAATTGAGCAAACTTTCCTTTGTAGAATAATAGAATTGCTTGGATTGGAAGGAACTATTTGAGCAACATGTCCTTTGTCCAGCCACTATTCCTTTCTGCATATTACTTCTTCACACTGAAAGAACATGTTATCTATTGGCCTATCCCTATGTTTGATTTGCAAAACATAGCTTTTATCTCATACCATAAAAAACTATAAAGCAAATAAAGCAGAACAGGCAAATGCATTTGTTTTGTACATATGGGAAATGGGTGAATTACCAATTCCAGTCCATTTTTCCCTCAGTTATATCACTACATTTTTTGTGAGATTCTTCAAAATGTGGAGAGAATTAAGGCTATGAACAAAGGAGGCACATTCACATAGGTCATTTTGACTTAAATAACAAATAAATCCAAATAGCACAAAGATTTTTAGTACAGCTGAATCTTAAGGAAAATAACAATTACTAAGTCAGACGGAAGACCGCCTGCTTCTCTTAGAACTCTGTATAGAAAATACTCCGTTCATAACTAAAGTGGGTTAACCTTTTCTGGTCACCAGGTTCCCAGCAAGCTGGAGTCTCAGTTCCTCTACTCAGCAGGACAGAGGGAAAAAACAGGATGAAAAAATGACCTTCATGGCTTGGGATGAAAGAAATTTGATGAATGAAAAGCAATGTCATTTTACAGAAAAAGACTACTCCCAGCTAACTGGGCTTTGTGGGGAAGTTTGGAGAGAGTCTTGACACTGAGCACTGCTCAGCAATAGCTAAAACATTTGTGCAATGACAACATGACTCTAACTATGAATGCAAAGCACATCACTATGTGGCTATTATGAGGAGAGCAACTTCATCCCAGCCAGACCCAGTGTGGCAACAGTGATATATAAACCATCCTCTGAAGCAAAGTGGTGACATTTAATTTGTCTTCCTATGAAAATCTTTCAAGAATTAGCACTCCCGCATGATTTTTCATCTCTTACTGCTGCTGGTTTCTTTCAGCAGACAAAGTACTGCATCAATTCACACTCCCTTCATGTTTAGGATGTTTTCTTCCCAATCCCCGGGGCTGGAACATGAAATTGAAAAGAAGTAGTGAACTAGATTCTTAAATGTAAGCTTGACATTTCTCAATATTGATGAAATGCACTGGAGAATGTGGGTAGCCACTTCGTCCTCTCCCCTGAGATCTGAAGTAGAAGGAGAATATTTCCTCTAGCAAAATATATTTTCCCTCAACTGAGCATCAGCATCAGGAGTTATGTTATTTTATAAAATTAAGTATATGTTAAAGTAATACGTTTCCTAATTACTGCGTTTTTTGGCATCTGCTTCTTTCAAAATACAGGCTTCCTTCTCTTCCATTATGTAGTAACACAGGATCTTCTGGTGAGCACAGGAAGAACAAACACTGTTATGAGTTTCTGTCTGTCGCTCATTTTTTCCTAGAAGCTGAATGGCTTTAAGAACAACCTTTAAACTGTACCTCAAAGAGTCCTTGTGCAGGTGTGTCTGTAGCTCACATCTATTTTTCTACTAATTACTCTTACTGCTCTAAAATTTCTCTTTTCAAAAACCTGAATTCATCCAAGTTCAGTTTCCAGGTGCTGGAGCTTTTTATGCCTTTGTCTGCAAGACAGTGTAACCCTACTATCATATCTCTTTTACTTGAATGAGTGCCTGTATTTTGACTAATTCACCTTTTAACCTTCTCTGCAGATATGCTGAGTTGATTGAGCTCTTTTAGCCTCAAATAATAAGACTAGTTTTCTGACTCACAGAGCATTTTCATATCCCTTTTTTGAATTGCTTTCAGTATTTCCATATTTGTCTAGAAGTGGACAGTGGAAGTAGTTACATCCTTTCAGAAATTTTGTATTTCACACATAAACCATTTCCATGTTTTAACTTCACATCCTTTTAATATGTATTCATGAACAGTATTAGCCCTTTTGCACCAGTATGAAACGGAAAGGCCATGCTAAGGTAGTTCTGTGATGATTACAAGTCATTTGGTGAATCACTGCTTTCTGAAGCACTCTCCCCTTGTGTAGAGTGAGATCTAATTCTTTGTTCCCTTTGATACTACAGTTATTGGACTGTATTAAAATGTATTTTGGCAGGTGGTGACCATTTGCTTCAGAGTGACTCAGATAACTCAACTGCGTATTTGTCCTCCTCATTAATACATCTAGTAGGAGTTCACAGTATTGGCTAATACAGATACAATAAAAATGTTCTATGTGTGGAACCTCAGTAGAAACCACCCCACTTATTTAATGTGCTTCACTAAAAATGATCATAGTCAATAAGCAAGTCAATAAGCAAGTCAATAAGCAATTTATAAGTCATTTATTATGTACTATGTGAACTTTCTAATCAAGACACGATATGATACTGAAACAAAGATCATCTTATCAAGGTAGAGATTTTTACCAAACAACTGCAGTCTTGATAATAAATAAACAAATATGGAATTGTTATGAAACTGGATCACAGAACACTTGTTTTATGTTTGCTCTATTTTTAGCTACTGAAAGGACTGAAATCTTTACATTGTATTTCTCTGATTTCTTTGTTGATAAAAATAGATCTTAATAGTATACAACAGGAAAATAAATCAGTGGTTTTATTTGAATGAGACTCATAAAAACAGTGGATTATTTATCTATATAATACAACTTTCTGATGCAGGTGGTGGAGGAGCTGACGAGGAGTGAGGTGTTCCTGGACCTTGTTCTTACTAATAAGGATGGGCTTGTCAGGGAAGGGAAGGTCAGGGGCAGCTCGGGATGTAGTGATCACGAGATGGTGGAATTCAAGATCTTGAGTGGAAGAAGTGTCATGGTTTTATGATTTTTGGTACTGGTATTCCACATCATAACAACATGTAGTGCATTAAGAGTTAAAGAGTTAATACTCCAACTCCATAGATCATTGATATTTCCGGGTATACCTGTCACAGAAGAGAAGAACTACATTCCCCAGAGGACTTTGCGATGCTTTGCATTTTTACGTATTTTCCGCTCAGAGGGAAAAGATAAAAACCCTCTGCGGTCACGGGACACTCTCTTTCCTTCGGGATCGACTCAGCAGTGGGTGCTCGCTGCCGAATCGCCTTCAGCGTTAGCGTAAGGCCTTCGGTTTATCGGACACTCTCTCTTGCTCATTTTCTTTGATTTATTAGCTTCAATTCCAATTATATTGTATTATATTGTGTTATTTTGCTTTCTGATATCTTATTTAGTAAATTAGCTTTCCTCCTCAGACCGTTGCTGCTGTTTTGTTTCTAGGCCCATCTCCCTTTTTTTTTTTTTTTTTTTTTTCCTTTTCCCTTTCCCCCTTCCTCTTTCCTGGGGCGTGGGTCTGTGGGTCCCCCACACCAATCGTCACGGAACCGGGCCGATCCAGCCCGGTAAACCGTTGACAAGAAGCAAAACAAAAAGTAGGATTGCTACCCTGGACTTCAGGAGACCTGACTTTGATCTCTTCCAGGACCTTCTTGGAGCTATCCCATGGGCTAGAAGGTAAGGGGTCATGTGAGAGTTGGTCAGCATTTAAACAGTGCTTCTTCCTAGCTCCAGATCTGTGAGTAAGTAATCCGGCAAAGGTTGAGCAAGGAGGTTATGCTTAAACTCAAGGGGAAGGGAAACGTCCATGGAATGTGGAAAAAGGGTCAGACCGCTTGGGAAGAATATAGGAGTGTTGCCATGGTCTCCAGAGATGAGAGGGGGAGGGCCAAAGCCAACCTGGAATTGGATCTGGCAAAGGAGATAAAGGACAATAAGAAAGGGTTTTTTTAAGTACATCAACAGTAAAAGAAAGACCAGCGAAAATGTGGGTCCCCTACTAAATGAGGGGGGGGGGTGTTCTTGTAACAGGGGATGACGAGAAGGTGGAGTTACTGAATGCCTTTTTTGCTTCTGTCTTCACTGTGGGATCTTCCCCTCGGTACTCCTGGACCCTGAGGGTATGTGAGATGGTCTGAGGAATGGAAGGCTCCCCTTTGATGAGGGAGGAGATAGTCTGAGAGTGTCTAGGTAACATAAATGAATGTAAATCCATGGGCCCCAACAGTATGCATTCGCATGTGCTGAGGGAGAAGGCAGAGATAATTGCTGAACTGCTCTCTATCATCGCTGAGAGGCCTTGGAGAATGGGAGAGGTGGCTGAAGACCAGAGGATAGCCAGGATCACTCTGATCTTCAAAAAGAGCAAGAAGGAGGATTTGGGGAACTACAGTCTCACTTCTGTCCCTGGAAAGGTGAAGGAACAGTTAGTTCTGGATGCCAGCTCCAGGCAATTGGAAGAGAAGAAGGCTATCAGGGGTACTCAGCATGTGTTCACCAGGGGGAGATCATGTATGACCAACCTGGTAGCCTTCTGTGATGTCATTACTGGCTGGGTGGATGTGGGGAGAGCAGTAGATGTAGTCTACTTTGATTTCAGCAAGGCAGTTGATACTGTTTCTCACAGCATCCTTATAAAAAAGCTGAGTAAGTGTGGAGTAGATGAGTGGATGGTAAGGTGGGCTAAGAACTGGCTGACTGGCAGAATTCAGAGGGTTATGACCAGTGGCGCAAATTCGAGTTGGAAGCCTGTATTTAGTGATGATCCTCAGGGGTCGGTGCTGGGTCCAGTCCTGTTGAACATCTTCATCAATGACCTTGATGAGGGGATAGAGTTCACCAGTTCACTGATGATATGAAGCTGGGAGGAATGGCTGACATGCTGGAAGGCTGTGCTGCCATTCAGTGAGACCTGGACAGGCTGGAGAGTTGGGCAGAAAGGAACCAGATGAGGTTTAACAAGAGCAAGTGGAGCAATAACACATGCACCCCACACAGGTTGAGGGATGACCTACTGGAGAGAATCTCTGAGGAGAGGGACCTGGGTGTCCTGGTAGATGACAGGTCAGCCATGAGCCAGCAGTGTGCACTGCTGGCCAAGAAGTCCAGTGGTAAGAAGAGAATGGCCAGCAGGTTAAGGGAGGTGATCTTCCCCTACTCTTCCCTAGTGAGGCCCCACCTGGAGTATTCTGTCCAGTTCTGGGCTCCTCAGTACAAAAAAAGACAGGGATCTCCTCAAAAGAGTCCTTCAGAAGGACACAAAGATGATAAAGGGCTGGGATCTGTTCACATTTGAGAAGAGAAGACTCAGATGGGATCTGATCGATGTCTATAAATGAGGTGTGGGAGGCAAAGGGATGAAGCCAGCCTCTTCTCAGCAGTGTGTGGTGATAGGATGAGGGGAAAATGTCACAAAATGTTGCATAATAATTTCTGCACAAATGTGCATGGAAACTTCTTCACAGTGCAGGCGATGGAGCACTGGAACAGGCTGCCTGGAGAGACTGTAGAATGTCTCCTTCTCTGGAGACATTCAAGACCCGCCTGGACACCTACCTGTGCAACCTGGTCTAGGGAGCCTGCACTGTCAGGGGGGTTGGACCAGATGATCTCTAGAGGTCCCTTCCAACCCTTACAATTCTGTGATTCTGTGTTACATGATCAGTGGATCCAGCCTAGTGATATCATTAAACAGCCTTGAGAAGAAAGGGCTACCAGCAGCAAATCTCTAACAGGAAAAAGCATGTCAGGCTGACACTGAAGCCAGTTTACCAGTCTGGAAAGTGCATGAAGTGGTACCATACAGTGGCCTCTGCAGAACGGCAATTAAAGAAATCTCATGGACTTTTGGTTGCCAAACTATTGGGGACTGGTCTTCAAAAGTAGCTTACATCAAGGCAAAACAAGATCAATCTACTCTCAATTAAGTATTCATACTCACAAAAATTTCCACAACGTGCTTGAGCATTTCAGAATTCAGCAATGCACTATAAACACATTTAGGTACTGTTGTCTCACCTTTTCTCAAAAAAGTGGTCTATGTTTAGAAGTGCATGCTGCCTGAGAACTATATTGTGAGTCAGCTTGAGGCCTGGGGAACAAATCTGTAAGTTCCACTTACTTGTTCTCTGTCAATTCAGGTTGAGAGTTTTTAGTATTATATAATGTATAATGAAAAGCCAGAAGGATTTAACTCACTTGAGTAATCCTATTTCCTAACTTTCATTATCAGCAACTTCACAGCTGCTGCATGGCTTACTTCTTATTAAAGTGAAAATTAAGAAGAAATCTGTTGATGTCAGATTCATTCAGAGTGGCAACACTTACCACTTGACATATGTAGGTAATTAGAGAGGGTCTTTAACAGAAGGTTAGAGCTCAAATATTATATAGGGTTTATTTCTTGTCATGATGAATTGAGTCTTGGCCATTGTAAGGAATTTTCCCAACAATGATCCCAACTGACAATGAGATTTTTGAATAGTTTATCTCTCTAGAATCCTGTGCTTTTTTTTCTCTCCAAATGATTATCCATTTCAACGATTTGTTCTTGATTGGAAAACAAACAAACAAACAAACAACAAAAAAAGCCACAGATAAAAGATTAAATGAAACCACAAGTCTTTCAGGGAAATCATGTAGGCACAGGAAAACTGCTGAACAGAGATTATATCAAGTACATACTTATGAATTGAAATAACTTGCAAGGAGCATCACCAATAATATACTATTCTGTTATTCTCCTCTTATGAGAAAGACTTTGGTTTTTGATATTTTTTCAAAAAAAAAAAAAAAAGTACAAATACATTCCAATACTATGCCTACCTACTAATGCTTATAGGAGGAAGAAGAAAGAATAATGATTTAGTTTGAAATGTATTTCCTTGTTATGTTGTGTTCTCCCTTCTGAAAGTAAAATCTCAAGTGATGGTAGTTCTTGCCTTGCAGGTCAGTGGCCAAGAGGTACTTATGCCAAGACAATAAGTTCAAAGTCTGTATGCTTCATTCTCACGCAATTTGAAAGCCCATTCAGAACGACAAAGATTTGTACAACTGCAACAGCTCTAGTAGCTGTAGAGTATGAAAGTCAATTATACTTCAATTTCCAACTGATTTCTTTCCTGAGTAACTTTAGACACATTTTATTGGTCAGAAATTCTCAAAATTTTTGGGGGAAAAAAGGCATCCAGGATCTTGCATCCATGTAGTGGAGAACTGCATTGGCAGTTGTCAAAATGGTCGGGAAAGAAAACAATCAAGAAAACCAGCCATCTTTTCCACTTCTTGACTACTCAAAGGTAGGCAGAGTGGATGAAGGACTAGGTCATGTGTAGAAGAATATTAGCTAGCTAGCTGTAGAAAAGGGAGGACATGGTGTTTAGTTGGCATGCCTATATGGCTGTGTTAACAAAATGAGAATGACAGACAGAATAACTGCAAGAATGGTTATCAGGATACTGGAGATGTTATCTTTTGTAAATTGAGTCTCACATGTAGCTCTGGTGGAAAGGCTGCATAGACTCAAGCATTCATTTAGTCTTCATGTGCAACTGAACTGGGCACAACATAACACTCTTCATGCCATATGGTAGCCAAGCTTATCTAATCTTATCTGCATTCAAACAACTCAATGTTGCTTTCAAAATAAAGCCTATAGATGGCAATAGCATCATCTCTGATATTTGAGCAATAAAAAAACAAATGATAATAATTTCATACTAATTTCCTTTCTCTGGAATACCAAAGTACTTGTCATTAGCAGGATTTAAACTTCTTGAAAATATGAAAATTAAATGATAATCTTCTTACTCTTGACATAACATCTAATTATTATTTTTTTTTTTTCTGGGAAAGAGTAGCAAATTGTAAGGTGGGAAAATACTTTTCATACAGGGAACACTGGGAATGAAAGAACACTGGGAATAAAAGAGATGGACCTGATATTGTATAATATAATTTTCACAGTACATAATGGTTGTCTATCCTGTATGGTATTGTACAAGCATTATGAAGGATGCAAGAATAGGAAAATAAAGAAAAAGAAAAGAGAAGATTTATTATGAAAAATGAATTATGAATAATTCGGACAGACAGCTGTCCTGGTTTAAATTACAAGCCAGATTTTGAGATATTCCATCTGGCTTATTTGAACATTCTTATTTTGTCATTCAGGCAATGTTTGCAGTGTAGTATACAACTAAAAATAGCAGAGTACCGTGCATATTTCTGGATGGCAATTCAGCCCACTCACTGTTGACCCATTGCATGCAGTATCTGATAAGACTGGTTTCTCTCGGAAGCTTTCCTTAAAAAGATTTATTGGTCTCTTTGTGGACACTATTGTTTACAACAAAAATTTAGGGTTTTGAATGGGTAGAGCTTGGTGTGAGGAAGCTGGGAATTTTGGAGAATATTTTTGAGATGACCATTCTACACGAATATTCATTCCAAACCACTATCTTCATCCAAGCTCATCTCATTGTTAGGTGTTGAGAGTCATGTTTTCAGTATAAATCTTCAATTCAGGTTAATTAAGACATTTTTTTCTGGTCCAAGATAGAAATGTGCATCATCTGTTATAGCAAAAACAAAGGCAGTTATTGGAGAGAATTTGCATTTAAAGTGTAATTCTTCAGGACTTCTGGGAGTCTGCATAGGAGAACCCTTTTATATTTGAGTGGGAGGGTAAAGAGAACAAAATTTCATTAATAATTTTTTCTTTTCCACTCCCACGCAATAGCTCACAGTATTGCATCTTCATACTACATGAATATGCATAAGCTCAAAAATTGTACATGCAAAAACAAATATGTTCATGCTCATATATATTTTATACATTAAAAACAGATTCTCCCTGAGCACAAATTAATATTAAGGAGAAAGTAGTGCAACAATACACCTGGATGCCTAAGGGTTCATTCAGAAAATACAAACTTGTTTTATTGGTATAATCAACTTTGAAATATAATATTGAAGAATTGGGACTATGTAGGAGGTAGTAAAGTAATAGGAACGTAGAATATCTTGTGATGATTTTAGTTCTTGGTTAAGATGTCCAGCTCTAAAATGATAAAGACTATGTGATTCACTAGATCAGGCTACTTAGGGTCCAACCTAACCTGTTCTTGAACTCCTTCAGAGATCACAGCTTCTCTGGACAACCTATTTTAGTGCTTCATCACTCTTTGAGTAAGAATGTCTTCCTAACATCTAACCTAAATTTACACTCTTATTTTAAAGCCACTCTCTCTCATCCTATAACTATCAGACCATACAAAAAGTCAGTCCCCTTCTTACTTATAAGCTCCCTTCAAGTACTGGAAGGCTGCAATGAGATCTTGATGGAGCCTTCTCTTCTCCAGACTGAACAGCCCAGCTTTTACAACTTTCCTTCATGAGAGAGATGCTCCAGCCCCTTCATCATCTTCATGGCCCTCCTCTGGACCCACTCCAAAACCTCCACATCTTTCCTGTGCTGGGGGCCTCAAATCTGGACACTGTACTCCAGATGGGGCCTTACAAGGGCAGAGTAAAGGGAAACAATCACTTCCCTCATCCTGATGGCTACCCCTCTTTAAATGCAGCCCAGGATACAGTTGGCCTTACAGGCTGAAAGTACACACTGCTGGCTCATGCACAACTGTTCATCTATCAGGATCCCCAAGTCCTTCTTGGCAGGACTGCTCTTAAAGTGTTCTCCCAGTCTGCACACATATCTGGGACTGCCTCAACCCAAGTGCAACACCTTGCACTTGATGTTGTTGAACACTATTAGATTCACATGGGTCTACCTTTCAAGCCTTTCCAGGTCTCTGGATGGCATCCCTTCTTTCTTCCATATCAACTGCAACACTTAGCTTGATGTCATCAGCAAACTTGTTGAGGGTATACTCAATCCCACTGTCTATTTCATTGTAAAGATATTGAAGGACACTGATCCCAAGACTGATCCCTGAAGGGCACCACTCATGCCCAGTCTCCACCTGGACACAGTGACATTAACCAAAACTCTCTGGCAGTGACCATTATACGAATTCTTTATCCAGCAAATAGTCCAGCCTCTCTAATTTAGAGATGAGGATGTGGCGTGCAATTATGTCAAAGGACTTGCAGAAGTCCAGGTAGATGACATCAGCTGCCCTTTCTTTGTCCAGCAATGCAATCGCTGCATCATAGAAGGCTGCCATATAGGTCAGGCCTGAGCTCTCCTTGGTGAAGCCACGCTTGATATCTCAAGCCACCTGCTTGTCTCTCATGTACCTTAGCATGTCTTCCAGGAGGACCTGTTTCATGATCTTCCCAGACACAGAGATGAGGCTCTCCAGGTCTTCCTTTCCCCCTTTCTTATAAATGGGAGTAATATTTTCCATTTTCCAGTCACCGGGGACACTGCCTGGCAGCCATAACTTTTCAAATATGGTGGCAAAAGACTTGACAAGCACAACAACCAGCTCCGTCATTAATATAATTTTTACCTCACTCCTTGAAAACCCATTCATTATATTTTCTCCCCCTGAGTTTTTTAGTGGGGAGAATGAAAGAGCAGTGTAGTGAAATCTAATTAGCTATCACCTAGAAACCACAACAGGGATCCTTAATTCTTTCCTGATGCGAAGTTCCTAAGTTACTAGAAGCCAAAACTCCCTAAAATCATGGAAACATGCCAAAATTTCTTGGCCTTAATTGTACAAAGTATCTTGAAGCATATTTCATGCATAAAATGAATTAGGTCCACAGTTGATGATCTCAGATTGATTTCAAAAATCTAAGATCCTCTGTGATATATTTCAGTACAGAACTTGGACTCATAAAAATTTATCATTTCAACACCTTAGGTGACCTTCACCTGAATGGGAATGCACAACCTGTGTTGTGTATCTATTTTCCCAATACAGCTTGTAGATACAGTTGTAATAAACAACTAAGAACAGTATAACTAGAAATCTGCTCATATCAGGAATCACTGCCTTCAAGTCAGAGAGCTCTTCAGTGCTTTCCTTCAAAGCACTTCAAAGTCAAACATAGGTTTCCCTCTCATGTTCCAGTTGACCTCTGTGCTTACTTCTGTACTGAGCAAAACTGACAATGAATAAAAAGCTCTGATAATGAACAGATGAGTTAATAAAAAGATCTACTTCTTTTTACTTGATCTCTTCATTTTTTACTGCCAGAAAATCTGGTCTTACTACGAATAATATTGTTTTCACAATAAAGTGTACATGCTCTTCAGTCTATTTGGGAAACTGATGACTGCAAAATAGTCTTACTGGTACATCTGTATCACTTCTTAGAGACTATGAACAGTCTTACACAAATAACAATGGCATGAATAAAACAACTGAAATTGAATTGAAAGAATGCATGACAGATTTAATTTAAGTACACTTCACTAGTGAAAAGTTATTTCAATTTACTTTCTAATATTTATGTTGCATTCCATCTTGTTTTGCATCTTTTTATTTCGAATTCCTGTCTGAATAAGCTATTGTAAGGAACAAGATAATAAAGAAGAATAATCTTGCTCAAAATCCAGAACTGAAGTTCACTATCAAGCAATAGATGTCAAAGTTCCATCAATTAAAATAATTTTCTTGAGAGGAACATGAATTCTATGCTTTGACATGCTTTTGTTCTTTATTAGAACTATTAACCTCTAAGAAGTGGAAACAGACATTATGCAAATTACCTCTTTAGCTTTTTTTCAGATATACATCTGTAACAATTCTGTATTCCTTAAATAAAAGTTAAACATCTTACATTATGTATGGCAAATGCATCTGTAACCATTGTATAACAAGAAGTATTTGATAGAAGTCGATACGAAGCAACCTGCACATTCAAAAGATACAAAGATAGTATAATCATCTTGCATTCATATTATACATCATCTTGAATACACAGTAAAATCCTATTGTTTGTTCTCAAGAATTATGCAAGTATATTTGCTAGTAATTATTATCTTCTGCTACAGAGTCAGTTTAGTCATTATATATCTCAACAAGTATAAGAAACAATAGTTTCTTGCACATGCTGATGCATGTGATAATGTAATGAGAATTGTGAATATTTAGTATTTGACTTGTGATTCACTCTTAGCTCAGATTAATTCTACGGAAATACTTATTAGACTGAGCATAAGTGGACCTACTGACAATTATTGGTGTTTGTTATGAAGACTATGGTCTGTGTACTGCGTTTGTGCAGAACAGAACTTCTTTAATAGTATTTTTAGGTTGTGTTAAAATATGTTCAAGCATTACTTGTGAGCAGCTGTGTAGGTAATATTGAATGAGAAAATTTCTACTCTGATCTTAGCATTATTTTTTCTTATCCGAATTCTTCACACATTCTAAGTTTGCTCATTCATGGTATTCAGAAGCTCCAAAGAATACGGCTGAGGACACACATGATTTGGAGAAATCTGGTTTTGTACAAAGAAAATCCTTTTCATTCTCTGCTGACTAAATCATTTAATAATATCTGGAAAAACACCAACAAAAAGCAGATAAATAGGCATTTCACAAAAAATGTTCTGGCAATTGATGGAATAACTTTTTTTTCTAGTAATGGACTTTATCTCATTATAGGAAAAAAAAATGTATCTCAGTGAAACAAGTTCTTACGTTCAGGAATTACGTCTGCATTTGGGCTTGCACAACACCTTGCACAATAATGTAGGATATTTGTGTATAATTTATTTTGAGTAATTTAATAATATCAAATTAACTTCTACTGAGATTGTGGAGCAAAAAACTTGATTGACATTTATACCACAATTACGTGGTTCACAAGCATGACCCAAGTTCTCATTTCTCAAATTGTGCATTTCCTTGAGTAGTAAAAAGGGAGTTGGTGGAGAATAAGCTTGTCATTCATTGCAAACAGAAGAATAAGCCTTCGTTATAGTCTTTTTTTTTTTTTTTCAGAACAGCATAAAGGCGACTCAGAACAGTTCTACACCTAAGATGTTTTTAGATTGCATTTGATTTCAAAAACATAATACAAATAAGATTCAGTTAGGTGGGGGGGAAGGGAAAGAGGAGAAGGGAGAAATAAGGAACTTATCAAAGAGATAAGGTTGCCTCTCCTTGTTGTGCTGAAGGAAAAGAGAGATTCCAGGTTTCTATTCAATATGACAAACCTATGAGGCTTGAATCAGGATGCCCAGGATGTATTGGAAACTTTTTAACTGACTTCAGCAAGGTGAGGGACTAAGACTTCCTGCTATTAAGATCTTACTAAGTCTAAACACTGCTCATGAAATAACAGTGCAGGAGAACTATTGCTTCAATGACTTCAACAGCAACAAAAAAAATATAGACAATTTACTTAAAACAAGTTAAAAATTTGTGCAATTATTTCTATGCGTGTAGTAATAAATAGTTCAGAAGTGATAAAAACAGGAAATTGCAATAAGTTAGGCTACTTTGCTAGAAGTCTGGTATAAAATTTATAAATTAAAGGAAAGAAAAAATGTCACTTTTTTTCTCTATAGGTGTAAATAGAGTATCTTTATTTCCTGTTTAAAATTCCAATCCTCTTAATTATCTGAAAACTATATATATTAATTTACAACCATTTATAAGATCACAGAAAAAAAAATCACAGAATCACAGAATTGTAGGAGTTGAAAGGGACCTCTGCCACGCTCCAATATAAAGGAGGGAGACGAGGTTCTTTGATTATGTGTATACCCAGCATGAGATTAAGACACAGTGGGTCAAATGTTAGCCCAACCAGTTCATTATAAATACTAGTTGCTTAGGGATATGGAGAAGGGAAGGTGAGTGATAGAAAAGAGATAAAAAGCAAGGAGTCTTGGCAGAAAGCAAAAGAGATATAATCACCACTGTGGATCCAGTGAGGTTCGTAGTAGGTCCATTGATCTCAGGAACTTGTCTGGTCACTGCAGGGGATGGGAGAAAGCCAGGAAGCTTTGCAGCAAGCAGGCCAAGGGGTTCTTCCAAAGAGGTTTCCCCCTCAGGGAATTCTCCGCCAAAGGTTTTTTCTCTTCGGGAGTTCTCTGTCAAAGATTTTTTTCTTAGATTTTTTTCTCAGAGAGTTCTTCTCCAGGAATTCTTCTCCAAAATCCTTGGTTCAGTGAAGGCCTTTTATTCCCCATTTCTCAGGGTTTTTTTTCTTTTCTCTTTGTATGACATGTCTGGCCCAACAGATAAGCCATTAGAGGATGTTGCCTTCATTGCCATGCAGGAACATTGCTGTCTTTTTGTGGTGTTCAGCTTCTCCAAGCCGTAACACCCCCCCCCCCCAAAAAAAAAACAAAAAAAAAGACTATTTGCACCTATTTCTGCTTATCTTTACAACCATAAGCAGAGACACTGAGGCACCATGAAACACATATAGTCTAAGACTTGTCACCAGAAAAGGCCTTACAAAGCAAGCTTGGAGACAAAAGAAAGGAAAACAGTTTCCGTCCTTCACAACCTCTGGAGATCACCTTTTTCACCCTCTTCTAAAGCAGTTTCCTGTAGCAGGTTGCACAGGATAGTGTCCAGGCAGGTTTTTAATTTACCCAGAGAAGGAGACTCCATAATCTCTCTGGGCAGCCTGTTCCATTGCTCCATAATGCTCAGAGTAAAGTTCTTCCTCGTGATTGTGTAGAACTTCCTCTGTTCCAATTTTTGCCTCTTTGTCCTTGAATAGTACAAAATTCTTAAAAAGAAGAAATTTAATCTCAATTTCTTTTGATGTTATTGGAATTTCCAAACATAAATTCTATTTTTTTTTTAAATTCCTACATAAAATTATCAAAGACTTTATCCCCTTTCAATTGCTAGGCAGAAGTAACTCATAAGTTGAATTTACAAAGAACAGCACTTGCTGATTTATTTGCCCTCACTGGACTAAAAAGTGAAGTGTTTCAGTTATAGTCATCAGTTTAATGTTGCTAATGAAAAAGAGTATTTAAAATGTCATAAAATCCAAGGAACATATTCAAATATTGTTATATTTATGAATAATTAAAATGAGAAGTAAAAAACTTGTACATAGAAGAAAAAAGAATTAGCACATTTTGACCATATCTTTACAAACAGTTCTGAAAATGTTTATTCTGCACTTCATGAAAAAGAGATTTTAATAACCTATATACAAAACAGAAGAATTTTATGTCCAGATTGTTTTGTAAACTAGGAAAAAAATGGAAACTTGTGCCATTTTGCCACGTAATTTTCTCCATCAGTCACTATAACAGCACCTCCTGGGCATACAGTAGTGGTGTGAATGTTTCTTCTTGATATCTGGCAGTTGTTACAACAATCTCAGTTACACTCCAGTACCTGTGCCAGCATACAGATCTCCCACATGGACTGGTCCTATGATCTGCCTTACAAAATGGACATATAATCATGGTTCACAATATCAGAGAATCACAGGGGATGGAAAGGACCTCAAGAGACCATAGAGACCAGCCCCCATGCTAATGTGGGTTCCCTACAATGGGTAAGGTAGGCATCCAGATGAGACTAGAGTATCTCAATAAAAGGAGACTTCACAACATCTCTGGGCAACCAGTTCCAGTGCTCCATCACCCTTATCATAAGGATGTTCTTCTGCATGTTTGAACTTCCCATGTTCAAGTTTTAGGCCATTACTCCATGTCCTATCACCGCACACCACCAAGAAGAGCCTGGTCTTATCTTCTATTATCTTTATTGCCCTCCTGTGGACTTCTGCTAGGAGATCCCTAACTTTAATGATCTGGGGAGCCCAGAACTCAACAGTGTTCTAAATGTGGCCTCACCAGGGCAGAGTAGAGAGGGAGCATCACCTTCCCAGACCTGGTTGTCATGCTCTTTTTAGTGCTTCTCAGGATATCACTGGCCTTCTTGGCCACAAGGATGTAGCACCGGCTCATGGCCAACTTGTTGTCTACCAGGACCCACAGGTCTTTCTCCTCAGAGCTCCTCTCCAGTAGGTCATTTCCTAACCTGTACTGATGCAAGTATTGTTCAGTGAATGGAGATTACTGGAGAACTGCCCTTCCAGGCCACAGCCATAAACCAGGATGCACAGATGTGTACATTTCAGACTGTCAAATTCACCTCTCTTTCTTTTAATCTGCACTTGCCCGATAACTCACTCTCATTTTCCACAGCAAAGATTCAACTGGCAAAGCCACTTCTATATCTTGTTCCTGGTGAGGAGTACCTCTTGCAGCATGCTGAATGTTGGCCAATTTGTTTTTCTTAGGATATTTTCTTGTTCAGCTTTGTTCAGGTCATTTACTGAATTCCTCAGCACTTTTTAGAAATCCCCACTGAACAGGCTATTTTGCACATAACATTTGTGAGGTAGGTAATGAGATTTTAGTAGCATAGACATGGGCTATCGGATGTTCACTGATTTGAGTTTCAAAGAATTGACATCATTTGTTCACTACCATAGACATAGCTTTCAGGTTTGTTTATGACCATTAATGTAACATAAACAAAGATGCACATGCCTTTTCAGTTGCTAAAGCATTTACTCATTTCTGCTTTTATATGTTCTGATTCTGCTTCATGATGTCTTCATGTGGGTTCAGCAAAGTCAGAAAGGACCCACTCTCAGAGATCTGCGTAAACTAAGTATACCTTTAGGCAAGGAAAAGCAATACAGAAGGTAATTCTTGCATAGCCCATTTACTGGGTATCTTGGATGTACAAAACTGATGAATAATTTTTGCAAGCGGAATTTGAGAATATTAAACATTCATTAGTATTTTAACTCCCAGTGGCTAGTCTAACCAATCTCTGTTAATTTCTGTATCAGATTATTTCTTTACGGAGGCTTCCCTGGAGCAAGTCCACTCACTTATTCATCCCTGTAGAATGAAAATGGCATCCAGATGCAAGGTGAAACTCATGAAGACCTTTATCACTTGCCATGTCATCCTCAGCTCAGCCTCTCTTTTCACCTGCAATCATTACTAGCTAGCCAGAGGCATTTTAGTGACTTTTCACCACAAAGATGTTTATATTTACCTTACCTTGCAATGTAATTCTATACACAGTAAATAAACAAAACATTTATGTTAAATGCTATGCTACTGTTCAAAGGATTCAGATGTGAAACAAAATTCTGAGCAAAGTGACGCCCATGGGATTCACAAGTCTCACAACATCTTAGTTATTGCAAAAATGCTTTATTTTACAGTATACAAAGGAAATGAGCATCACAAAAATAAACACAGTCTCTGCACATGATAGTGGCATTCATTTTGTCTAACTTCAGATGTTTGTTTGAAAATCAGGTTTTGGGACTTAGAGAGCTTAGAAGTATCTGTGTATATTTATCTTACATAGAGGTACATGTTCTTTTTCAAAGAGGAAGACAATCCATAGAGGCCTGTTCTGTGGAGATATTTAAAAGGCAAAAAATGATACTTTGTTATACCTTACCTTCATAGTCACTCAGGGTACATACTGACCAGTTAAAAATAAATAAATAAATATTTACACGTCTTAAGTTAGGCAAATAAAGTAATATCCCAGAATGCTATCAATTTCTTGAGCAAACATTATTTCCTTTCAGTAATTTATTGTATGAAAGAGAACCTTTCCCTTCAATTGTTATTTTCTAATTTCAATATACCACTCAGCACACTCACATATGTTATAAGTGAGGCATAAATGAGGCATATTTGTCTTTTACTGGATCCCAGTCACTAGTCTTATATTTTCACCTCAATAAGCTTGCACTGGAAATTAGAAAAATATTTCTTCGAAAAGTAAGAATATGAATTTTTAAATTTTACTCTATAAATTATAACAATAATATTAATAAATAAATATGAAATTTTAAATTAGTTATAATATGGACCTGATCATTATATTAAAGGCATTGCCCGGTATGGTTACATCTGATGGGGAATAACTGGACTTGACATTACAGGAGGATCACTGCAGTTCTGCTTTTATGTGTGCATACTTTTAAGAAAGGTGTTTACATTGCCCACTTCTAGGTACTGTGTCTTAGTTTTCATTGTCTTATAGGGAGTAACAGAAAAAAGTTTTCCACAGGATTCTAATTTATGACTTCAGAATACTCCTTTGCAGCAGGATTCTCCCTTTTTACTAGAATTTCCTCTATATTTACTCAACACAAAAACCTATAATTAGACGATGAAGGGTCTTCTCTACAAAAATAGTAATTAATTTTGTTTCCCAGACACTGATATGAAAAAAAGATTCTGACAGAAAGATCATGGCTCCAATGAGAAGTCGCAGCAAAAACATTCTTAAAATGATACAACAAAAAAACTCTCAAAATGACTTAATGTACTGTGAGAATAAGATTTGCATTTATAAGAAACTTTCTCTTAATTACTACTTCATATTTTAAGACTTGCAACATATTTTTTCTAATATTCTTCCCTGCTCTTCTCTCAGTAACCAATTTAAATATGTTATTAGACTGAAGATTGAATCAGATTTATTTTCATGCCTCTTAATTACAATTAATGCTCCATAATAATTTTTTGAAAGAAAATACACTGTTATCGCTGTATATAGAAATGTGATTTTTCCTATAGCGAATTCTGTGATAAATGAATGAAATTTTCTGTAGTTGTATTTGCAGACTTTATCTGCAGTTTGAAATTTTAGCATTGTTTTCATTATTCTCTCTAATCTTTTGTCATTTTACAAACAAATTTGTATTTATTTATACTGAGAGGCTGGCTGGACTACAATGCACTTTCCTCAGCTATGGCATTAGATTTGTTTTATTTGATAGTTAATAAAGTTAATGTTAGCCAACAAGTTAATTGTACAAAGCGGATAGGACTTAGGTTTTGCTGTCCCCCAATAAGAAACCACTTACGGTTTTGACTACATCTTCTGTGATTTTGAAAAAAAAAAAAAATCTGATTGTGACCTTGCTTAACACCAAGGTTTCCTTCATGGAAGCTATAACAAACCAATCTCAACATTTCAGTTCTGACCTTATCTCTCAGTGGAAGAAAGAACATTTAAAAAATGTTAAGCAAATACCATGTGAAAATATGGGTGTTGTTTTTAGCTCCAAATCAGACAGAAAGGTAGAGCTTTGACTTTTCAGGATGACTTTGTCTATAATAGTTAATGAAATTTAGATTAGTCTTTTGAGCTGAAGCAGATACAAAGACAAGAATTTTTAAAATCTTTTTTCGCTTGACAACATGCCTGTAAAGAGGAAATACCTTAATTAGTCCTACTTCCATGCCCAAAGGTGTTTAATTATTTATATATACATATATTCATGCAACCTGAATATATAAACCAAGACACTTAAATTAATGTTATGGTATGCTCTTTTTATCATCACCTTTGCACTTTGCCAGTATAAATGAACTCTTTATTTGTACCTGAGCAAATTTTTAAGAGAACAATGTTAGAACAGTGTTACAAAATGTAAGCTGACACATAAGTTCAACAGACAAACAAATGCCTTAAACATATTTTGTGAAATGTAGCACAATGGATCCTATCATAATGCTCTGTTATTTCTCCTAATTTCATTGAATTTGGGGATTTTATTTTTTAAGTTGAAGTTGAATTTGATAACTCATTTAACAATTTAATTTAACCCATCAGATAACTACTAACACTGAACTATTTGTCATACTGACAGAGACTACTTTGTCTCCCTCACGTGTCAAAATTTTTATCTTTCCTCTGGTGTCCTTCCTCTTTTTCTCCATCATGAGCTAACAGATTCTCATACAGCAAAACAAGCATGCTAAGATCATTGTAATTGCAAAGGAGGTAAGAGAGCAGAGAGAGCAAAGGTAAAACTACTGTAGTTTTTCATGCCACAAGGCACGAAATGTCTCTTTAAAAGAATTCAGTGTCTCTGATAAATAACACTGATACAAGAGATTTTTTGCACTTAATTTATTCTAATAGTGGGAAATAATCATTTCCAGCTGCACATTTTACAGAAAGCTGCTTACTGATTCTGATAAGCACATTTAATGACAATGAATTCTTCTAATTTCTAAAAAGACTTCAGTTCCCAACATTTCTACTTTGTAATTAGCAGGCAAGACATAAGCCTATGAGTAGAGCTTGGATATACCACAGTCTTTTTACATGAGTAGATAGTGATAGGACAATGAGAAATGATTTTAAACTAAAGGAGAGAAGATATAGATAAGATGTCAGGGAAATTTTCACAGAGGGTAATGAAGCACTAGCACAGGTTGCCCAGAGAAGCTATGGATACCCTGTACCTGGAGGCATTCAAAGCCCCGGGCAGCCTGATCTAGCAGCTGGCAATCCTGTCCACATAAGTGGGTTGGAACTAGATGATATTTGAGATCCCTTCCAATCCAAGCTATTTTATGATTCTATGAAAATCTGAAGTGAATTATGGCCTTGTATAATGTTTCTGAAGTTAACAGGTCTGTACAGGTGTTATAGCAAATGTCAAACATAATTCTATAATCTTTTACATACAATTTGGTTTCCCTTTATTTTGCATCAGAATAAGAAGGAATTAAAAGATATAAACAAATTAATTACACAATGACATAGTCCAGTTTCACTGTTTGTACCCGATTTTAATGCATTAATAATATACTGGATACTTGCTTCCACATTAGCTTTTCAAAAACAGAACTTACTTGAACTAATTCATGTTTGAATTCCAACTCTTCTGAGCATTGCAAAATGTAACATCTCACAATCACTTTCCTACTGAAAATTGTCCCTTCTCAGAACTACTTTATTTTTTTTCTAAATTCATGGCACTTTTTCTCAGATTTCATTAATCTACATACTACTAAAATAAGGGAGTAGCTCAAAGTAACACGCCTCAGATAAGTTAAGTGCTGTCTTATGTCAGCCAGAAAAATATTTATTCCAGTATTTGTTATATGTCACACTTAAGTAGCTAAAAAAGTATAAAGCTTTCTCTTTTCTTATTCTCTTATCTTATGTTCTGCATGGTGAGCACCTGGTAACACTTCAGCAAGTGGAAGATCAATAGAAGGTTATTCTTTGATTTTGACAAGTTTGGAATCAGTACCTTCGTACATAGCTGGTTTTATCACCTGATGAGACCACTCCTCTTTTTTGCAAAGGATGATATGTCAGACAGAATTTTTTGAAGTAGGAAATGTATGATCATATGAGTCTATAAAGAGTCTGTAGAGATATCCTCAGTAAATGTAATTATATTCAGTAATTTTTCTCTCTCCCACTTTTATGATTTAAATTAAGGGAATTAGTTTTGTAATGGACCTCAAGTACTACTTAAAAAAGAAATTTAGCTAACCAAAATCTGCCACAGAGAAATAATGCTTTTTTCTACATATATGTTAAATATATACATTTAAATACATGTGTACATCTATTCCTGTCTAAAAACTGTCATGAGTTTGTCTGAGATAGTGTTTATTTTCCTCATATAGGACTGGTATGATAATGTGTGCTTTAGGGTGAAAACAGTAGTGAGAACACATGAAGAAGTAGAATCAACAGAAAAATGATGGTTAAAGCCCTGAAGTTAAATTAAGATCTGCTAATATGTTTCCACTAACTTTTGTTAATTTTTGTTTGTTTATCTTAACTGTGCAGAAAAATAAAAAATGTAATCCTGATGTGTAGCATGTGAAATCACTTCCAGTTACTCTGCTCCATTGCCCTCAAGTTAGATACTGAAATTAGACATCAAAATTACTCATTAGGAGATGAATAGTGATTTAAAAATAAAACAACATATTTTTTCAAGTTTCATAAATAGTTCACAAAGTAAACAAACTACTCTGCCTTTCATTTCCAAATTCATTCTAAACAACCTTGTTTATTTTTTTATCAACTCCATTAAGGAAGTTTGAATGTACATCTGTCTATCTTTACGAGTCATCTTGAATAATACAAATATCAACAATTTAATTTACTTTTTTTTTTAATTGCAACTCAGAGTTTGGACCATCAGATTACTACAAGCCCAGTTGGGACTAAAAGTGCAACACTGAAGTTATACAGGCATGCAAAATGGTGAAAAAGAGTACTTACATCAGAGCATCAAGAGACTAGTTTTTCAAATTGATATCTTTCATCTTCAAAGATATCTGCTAGAATAGGAAGGTGATGAAGTCCACAGACAATACCAGCAGTGACATAAGGAGAAAAAAAGGCAACAGAAAGAAACTTGCTATTAAGAATCAGGATGATATGAGTACCTATTCAGTGACAACATGTAACTTTCCTGTATTTTTAGTATCATCTAGCAGAGCTTAGCAAAAACTCAGGATGTAAAGGTTAAGCTAAAAATGTCTGTGGAACTAATTGAAACTTCATGATATACAGGATGCAAGGCTGCAGGAAAATGTATTGAGAGACTTTTGGACTTCAAGACTGACCATGAATGCATGACAAAAGAAGAGACAGCTGCCATAAAAACTGTTCAAGAGCAAATTTTTCTTGTCTGAAGTGATGGGAAAAAAAGAAAGAAAGAAAAAAAAAACACCTAAAAGCCTGACAGAGAAAAAAGATAAGGAAGACAATAGGAAATCAAATCCAAGAGAAGGAAGAAAATCAAAAGACAGTGTAATTTCCAGAGGGAATGAGTAAGAATTGTAACATAATGTACTTCTACACCAACAGGAAGTAGCAGATATATTTGACCACAAAGGAAGAAAATCAGAAGACATATTTTCAACTCAAATTTGGGTAACAGAAGGGTTTTGTTATCTGTCAGACAGTATTTGAGAAAAGAAGTGTCAAAGCAGTATAGTTCTTAGACAGTTTTCTCTCTGTCATTTGGTTCAAATGCTAGAAGACAATAATAATGGCATAAGTACACACCAGATCTAATGTTCCTGGGAAATTCCTATTGAAATGGACAGAAAGAATGATATTCATATATTTAGATACAGTACTCTGATCAATAGAGTATGCATAGAGGTCTGTACCATAGATTTTTAGTTGTCTGGAGCAATGAGTTTGACTCAAACCAATTAGCGAAACACAGAAATATAAGCATAAGTTCCAGTTATAATGCATTGACTTTTACAGGTCTACAAAGAGAGAGACAAGTATGGCACTTGGCCTTGAGACAGATGACAAGATGTCTAAATTAAGAAATGATGTTAAATTGAATAAAATAATGTAGAATCTGTTGCTAATTTCCATGGGCCAGCAGGCTCGTTTTCTTTCTTCTTACTTTTTATAACATTTAAATACTGTCTGTTCTTGGAGGAAACACAATAACAAGCTATAAATCCAATTCAGCACAGCAAATTTCTATTTCTAGATTATGTCCTGTTGAATCTTTTTACTAAGAAAAGTAACAGATTTGTTCAAGCTGCTACATAAAACAAAAGAGAAGATAATGCGTTTTTTCCTTTGAAATGTTTTCTACAAAAAGGCCCATAACAATTGTTTGCAATATGAAAGAAATACACCTCATCTTTCATTTTCAGATTTAACAACCTTATACAGTTCCATTCATCCAGATGATTGAACCAGCAGAGAAACAATTCATTTAACAAAACATATTTCCTTTAAAAGAGAAGCACTTTAATATTTTCTATTATCACTGGGACGCTGAAGTAAAATCAACATTTTCAATACAATTTCTCCCAAATAAAATAATTCCGTTCTAGTGTGGATTATATAGAATATTAAAATAGACTAATTTACTGCACTGTATACTGTTGATTTGCTTGAATTCTATTTTTCTTTAGACATAATTTAAGATTCTATGATTTTTACAGACTGCAATTTGGAAGGGTTAAGCTTAGCATACTGAGTTTTGCTTCAACAAGCCTTATTTATATAATATTTAACATCACTTCTGTTAGAGCAGCCTGCACAGAGAAAGGACATACTTCTGCTTGATGGTGACAATTAATCTAATGACCTCCTTTAGAAAGAAAGTCCTCCAGGGGCTGGACACACCATTCTAACTTTGATATTTAGAACCCTGCCTCTGTTTCTTTGTTGGCTGTAAGGAGAACTCAGCAAGAGTAGAAAAAGAAGAAATCTGTCCTCTATGACTAATAACATTTGAGTTAAAAATATGTTGATTCAAAACACTGTGTTGCAATATTTGTTCACAGGTCAAAACCTGATATGAGAATCAGATCAACAGATTCTACAGAATTCATACATAACTTCATTAACCATTAGACTGGGAGACCAATCCCATCCTAGTGAATCCTATTACTCTAGAGATGAGAAAAATAAAACAATTCTTAGCTTTCTTTAAATCAAGGAGATAGTCTGTTTAGTTCTCTGTAGAACAGAAAAATCCCTGAGGTAACAAGCTACTTGTTGTGGGAACTCTCTCTCTGATCTGTTTTCCACTAGCTGGAAAACAGGCCCCCATGTGACTTCCTGTCTCTGTCAGCTATTTGTCTTAGTAAAAGGGCCAGCTGCCCTTCTGGGTCCTTGAAGGACTAACTGGCTTTGTGTACTCTCTCCCATCTAAGTTGCTCCAGAATGGTAAATGTTTTAACATAATAACAGAAAATTATTCTGTTACAGAAACTACACTATAGTAGCACAATTCTTTGCCTAGCACTCCTTCATGTAGAGTATTACAAGAAGATCTACTGAAAATTTTTAGACTTGCAGATATGCAACTTATTAGAAAAAAAATAGTTAAAACATGACATCTGGTCTAGAAGTAAAAGCAGAGCAGTGTAAAAATAACTTCAAAATCATCTTCTGCTCCTTCTGACACTTCTCAAGAGAATGAGAACTGAATTAGACCTCTGTGTTATTTATACAATATTCTAAAGCATGCAGGATGCTCTGAAGATCAAATGCAATGACACTTTCTCTGACTTTAAAAGATAGACTAATTTTAAACTCACTGCAAGCTATGAGAACTGAATTGGGGGAGGTGGGGTGAGGAAAGAAAAATGTTACAATAATATAGGAAAAGGTTCATGGATGTAAGAAAACTGCTCACAGATTTTTGTTTGTTTGTCTGTAGTTCTTGTTTGTTTGTTTTTTGTAGTTCTTTTTCCATAAACTTCCTCTAGGCTGAAGGTTTAAAAAGTACGTTCTGTAATACTTTCACCCAGGTTTTTGTGGCATACTAAATTGCTGTTTCTATCTATTTGGGGCCATTATCCAAAATAACAGCCTACTTATGTATCTTTATAAAAACAATCCACTTGGAAATACTATCTGATATATGTATACAGAGAATTAATAAGGGAGGATCGTGATATGTGGCAAAAAAAAATCTCAGAGTTTAACTTAAAAAAATGGAAAAATGAACTTAACAGAAAACTCATTCAGAAATTATATATAAAAAAAATCATACAGAAAAATAGAGAGATCGGCCACAAGGACCCCCTTTGAGCTCAGGGCTCAGGTAGGTGCTGTATTATGGTAGGTGCCTAATCCTGTGGCTGCTGCTCAAACTCATAAGCCAGGTGATCATTACTACCACCTGACTCAAGTTACTATCCAGATAGAAGTTAAAGAAGTGTATTAGTTTATAAGGTATATCCTTTTTTGTAAAAGTCAGTGTGCATCCTGAACCACTGTTGTAAGTCTTATATGTAATACATGAAAATTGGCATGTTTGCAGTGTTAACTGAGCATGTCTATAATAAGTTCTGGGAACACTGGATAGCAAAACTATTCACAACACATGCATTACAGAACACATCTCACAATCTGTAATATCAACTTTATATCCAACAATCCACATTTTTTATTTTCTGTGTATATGGAGAACAGATGATTGTAGCTGAAAATAAGAAAGCTGTGAGACCTGTAAAATAAGAATGCTGAACAGAAACAGTTCTTCACAGAAACAGTTTTGCAGACTATCATTCTTAATAATCAGTATTGTTTCCTCACTGAACACATAGCAGAATTCAAAACCTTTTCTAATTTAGTATGCACAGTCTGAGCAGAAAATTTTTCAAGAATCAAGTATATCAGAAAATATCATTGAGATCCTATAACAAGTAAACCAGCAGTTATCTATTATGGTTTCCTTTCTTACTAAAATATCTTAAGATGTTTCTTCTGAAAAGTATCAACAGGAAGTCCTGTACATGTATTTTTATACAAGTAAAGAAATACTGTTTATTCTTACTTTTGAATATCTCAAATAAAAATGTCTTTCTTTTGCATTTTCCTTTTTTTCCTCCCATGGGAGGTTTCCCAGGGCTTTTATAAACAACTGAATGCTAATAATATGTACTTTGATATAGAAATTCCATAGCTGTATTTACTGTGATCTGCAATTTGATGTGGCTCATGCTATCATTTATATTACATTTATTTAGTCTACTGTCCATAATGTTATGCTCTGTTTTCTCTTCATATAGTGTAACATGTGTCAAGAGTTTCCCTATATCACTTGTGACTCACTGAAAGAATGAGCCCTGGTGATGGCACAGTCTGAAGAGTAGGGGATTATGATGTATAGGATGATTTCTCAAGCTGAGGAAACTCCAGGGGAGTTAGAGAGGGGCTGATGATGCATGGGTAAGGCCAACAACAACAACTCCACATCAATAAAGTGTACTAGGAGGTACAGATGATCAGATTATAGTGTGACATTTTGTTTGGGAGTGTGCAGAGAGGGCCTTGTCACACCATCACTTCTAATGGTGGTT
Source organism: Oreortyx pictus (assembly GCA_036925125.1). Taxonomy (NCBI): domain Eukaryota; kingdom Metazoa; phylum Chordata; class Aves; order Galliformes; family Odontophoridae; genus Oreortyx; species Oreortyx pictus. Next base: position 159,290,766 of record JAUPFR010000001.1, on the reverse strand, counting down.
GTAAGCCATTCACAATGCATATCAGCTAACAGAAAATGTTAATGTTTCCAGGCTTCTTTCTAACATAAAAATCAGTTTTAAGTCTTGAATTGGCCATAAAACATTAAAATAATGGGCTAATAAATATTCATTCAACTTGGTTATACATACAAACTGCTATTATCCTACATGCTGATTGAAAAAAAAAGATATGGATGCAGTACAATGTTATTGTTATTTATTCCATACCCAGAAATTGAAGCATTGCTCAGAACACAGTTATTTTAATTGAACCGTTTGCAAATGTCGCCATTACTAAGGACATGTCATGAGATAAAGGTGAACTCATGATAGATGAGCAGATATAAAGGTTCTTAATTTCCTGTCAGGCTGCACTAAAAACTCCACCTTTGTTCCTTCTGAGCACTCAACACTCTTGTCTGAACTTAAAGCACTGTTAGTTTAAAGATCATTCAGAAATGTAATTGTTCCTTTCACCTCTTCTTGTCCATTTTCTTCTGTTTCTCATATTTGTTTTCACAACAAAAAGCCCTACAACTCACTGAGTCTAGATCTTTAGTATAACTAGGAACAAAATTCAGTGATTAATGAAAAGTCCCATAAATTTGACTTTCAGTCTGCACACATTTAAATAAGTTCCTATGTACACTCATCTTTCTTTACAGGTAAGAAAATTGGAATTCACAAGCACAGGTGTCATGGTTTTATGATTTTTGGTATTGGTATTCCACATCATTACAACATGTAGTGCATTAAGAGTTAAAGGGTTAATACTCCAACTCCATAGATCATTGATATTTTCCGGGTATACCTGTCTCAGAAGAGAAGAACTACATTCCCCAGAAGACTTTGCGATGCTTTGCATTTTTACGTATTTTCCGCTCAGAGGGAAAAGATAAAAACACTCTGCGGTCACGGGACACTCTTTTTCCTTCGGGATCGACTCAGCAGTGGGTGCTCGCTGCCGTATCGCCTTCAGCGTTAGCGTAAGGCCTTCGGTTTATCGGACTCTCTCTCTTGCTCATTTTATTTGATTTATTAGCTTCAATTCCAATTATATTGTATTATATTGTGTTATTTTGCTTTCTGATATCTTATTTAGTAAATTAGCTTTCCTCCTCAGATCGTTGCCACTGTTTTGTTTCTAGGCCCATCTCCCTTTTTTCCTTTTCCCTTTTCCCCCTTCCCCTTTCCTGGGGCGTGGGTCTGTGGGTCCCCCACACCAATCGTCACGGAACCGGGCCGATCCAGCCCGGTAAACCGTTGACAACAGGGAATCCAGCACTTGTCCTGAAACCAGACATTAACAGCAGCTTGGAAATTTCAAACTTGGAATAAGGCTATGTGACATATTGTATAGATATGACACTGAGAAGTGAGAAAAGTGCTAATCTACATTCCTGTTAAGACAGATATTTAAAAGCTGTGGTATGATGCTCTACATTCATCCCTTCATTAATGTCTCATGGTTCCATATGACCTTATAGACCTTAAGAATTTAATTTATTTTCTTCATAAAATTAATAAACCCTAACACTGAATTTAAATGGGGTTTCTATTTAAAATACAATATACTTGCCAAGAATTTTAAGTAATAGTCTTGTTTAAAGAGGATGATTATATGGGAACTGATTTAACTTAATATACTTGTAAGACTGCTCATTAGTGGGAAATGTTATTCAGAAAAATGTGCTTAAGAGATTTGCCACATGTGAGTTTTTAAATTTTAAGTGTGGAGGTGTTTCTGATTTCTCAGGGGCCTCTTGGTAACATTATCACTGCTTCCCAGCAGCAGACTGGTGCTATGAAACTTCTCATGAGATAAATTGAATAGGAACTTTTTAAGTTTTTAACGTACTATCCAAGCCTGAACTTACCTAGGAACCAGGAACTGGTTAGACTCCTGAAAGATGTCATTTTAAATTGCTGCATATGTGTAGAAATCTGTAGGTGAATGACGAGGCGTATAACACAATGTCTTCTCTTTCAGTAGCTGCAGTTTATTGCTGAAAGATTTTAATGAGCTGATGAACTTGTTCTCCAGTGCTATTCAATAAATGATAATGTATTTATAACTCCATAAACTAGAATCTCCTCAGAGATATTAGCCATTAAATCCATATATTGTATCTTTTTTACATACATTGAATGTGCAAAAGAGCAAATAGAGAAGGTTCTGTCAAACAGTGATATATACTGGGGCAAAACTATACAGATTTCACTCATATATCCTTAAAGATATGTGAGAAGAATACTGAGACATTAATTTTGCCATTTATGACTTGAGTAAACTAGAGATCATTTTGTCATGACTGTAAGAGATGGCAAGAAAAATGCAAATCAAAATCAAAGGCAATACCAGGCATACACTCCATCAGTGTAGGACAATGAGTTCTGATCTTATTCAGCCTTACACTCTATGGCAAGGTCTCCCAGACACTTTCCCTGGATTATTTATCCTTTTCCTCTTTAGAAGCTCATTAGTGCTACCCTAGTGGCACTCATCATGTTCACATCTCTATTGTAGCTCAGAGCTGAACAAGTTTTTCAGCGTACAAATTTTCAAGTCTTTGTAAATTTGAAATGACTGTTCAGCAAAGAATGAGTGTTCTGTCAAGAACCCAAAGCATCAGGTATGAAAGTATAAGTTGCTTCATTTATCGTATTCAGAGTCTTAGGTCCTGTGACTTTATTACTATGTAGATCAGCCCTCAGGATAGACTTAAATCCTGCAGAGCTACCCATCTACCTCATTTGTTATTGAATCACCCCAGAGGCTAGCTCAGGGGCAATTCTGCTGGTATTTATAGATGGTAACAATAGTTTGGGATGTGCCAAATCCATAGGAACCAACATTTGTGTGTAGCCTCCAGCTATTATATTTGTCATTTCAGTGACATCAAGTAGGGATAAAAGAAAATAGTCTGGAGATCATTCCTTGAGGGAACCCTTAGATACTTCCTAGGGGGACCCCAAAGTTTTGCTGCCTTGAGGGCAGAAAAGATTTCTTGCAGCCCAAATTTCGGTTGCAGACAAATCATATAATGAATGTTAAACATGTACCAACCTATTCTCAGCAAATTTAAAGTGTGCACGTAAATTACAATATAGATATACTCAGAGTAGATGCTTCTGAAGTAGTGAAATATTTCACTGCTGTTTATGAGAGCTACAATGAAAGTAATGTGTCCTATGTCAATTCGTTGGCCCATGATGTCAGGGGCAGATGCTGGTGACATAGCAATACAGATTGAACGTTCCCAGCAATATTCATTTATATTTTGTTGCTGTGTGACAGATGGCAGGTGACAGAATGGAGTCTAACATGGAAATGTGTATGAAAGAAAGCTGGGTCACTGAATTCATTCATGTGGAAAAAATGGCACCCATTAGCATTCATCAATGCTTACTGAATGTTTATAGAGACCAAAGAGTGAATATGAGCACAGTGAGGTGGTGAGCAGTACTTTTCAGCAGTGGCATCAGAGACAGTGAGTCGCCCCCACTGCTGCAGATTTTTATGAGGGTGGCATGTAGCTCCTGTTCATCACTGGTAAAATTGCATAGCAAATAGTGGTTTTTATGATGAAAAACAGTGTTTAATCACTGAGAATTTACTCAATCAAATAATGATATTGTACTTTTTGTTCAAGTTTCCATGGAAATAAATAGAAGGCATTATTTTCAGAGTGAACCACTTCCAGTTATGTATCCTCTACTATATTTGAGAAATTGTTTTCTAAAAATCTAGTCAATTATATTGAAATAATTATGGTCAAATGTTTAGTTAAAATCTGAAAGTTCAATAACTTTTGAAGTTCCATTGAAGGTTCAAGAAATGATAAGGTACAATGAATAATAAGGTGTAATAAAAATAGTTTCCTTTCTAGTAAGAATATCCCTGCTAGGCTGTATGCAGGAACAAGTAACAAAGACTTCATTTACCCCACTGTATGTTTTGCCTTGGCAAGGAATGAGTAAAAGAAATTAGGAATTGGTCCAGTTAATTGTCACAGATATCTAAGTCCAGTATTTCTAAAGGATGGCCACAGAACATCCTGCAAAAGTGAGATTTCTCTTGCTCCAGAAACAGTGTCATTAAGTCTTCTAATAGAATATAACATGCTATTATGGTATAAACTCCTGAATAAAATAGTAGTCATGATTTAAAGGTCTGAAATGATCCAGAGAGCTTAATAAGAACCTGCAGTAATTCTTGAGAAAGAGGGTTGAAGATGTTGTCTGGGTTAAAGATTGTGGGTGCTTATACTTGGACCAGCAACTGAAATGTAATTTCATTGTGATGATCATACCATGAACAAAGCAACTCCACAGCTGGTGTTAGTTCCATCTGTTCTCATAACCTTTCTATCTTGTTTATCTCTGAGACTAGACACTGGAAAATGACCTGGGAATTTCATGTCTCTTTATGGGACAAAAGGTGTTATATGCTGATGTTTTATGCTGTTGATTCCTCCCATATTCAGATTTTAAATCCCATTCACTTTTAAGTCTAGGACAGGAATTAATTTCTTCAAATGATCGCATGCAAATAAAACTGTATTTGAGAGTACTGCCTGGAGATAGAGTACACATAAGCAAATTACCAGATAACAGTATAACTTCACACATTTTAACTAAAAACTTTTGCAGCTCTACCTGCATTTACAACTGTCCTGACTCTTTGCTTATAGTTGCTACTCGAACTCAAAGTTTGCAGATTACCAGGGCTGATTTTCAAAACAAATTACATCTATGGTCCTAATGCAAAGACATTAATAATAACATGAATATTTTTCTCTGAAATAAATGTATACAGTAGGCGAAGTCCTTAAGCTTCTGCTTAACCTTCAATTTCATCAATATATGATGTGACAGAACCAGTATTCAAATATAAACAAATTAATCATGTCTGTAAATTAACTTCTGATTTACTTATTCTGAAATACAACAAGGTTAACAAAATTATACTGAAGCTATTACAACTGAAATGAAAATATGATGCATTTTCATGGTGGTGTTTTAGAGACTTAGTATGAAAAGTATTCAAATGATTTTCCAGCTTGATTAATTTTGTAGAGGATGTGTTCAAATTAATACCATAAAATGTACTCGCACTCTCCCTAGGCTTCATATGTCTGTTTTATGGTTTATTTTGATAACAAACATTTTTGTTGTTGATACGTGTAACAAATATGACAGACCATTTCATTCAGCCTGCAAGGTATGAGGAACTAAAAAGCTCTGTGTGAACTGAGTAGATAGCCAGTAAAAGACTAGGGCTTGTGTTTCATCTGTCTTCAAATATGGCATCTTTCCCTGTGACAATCAATAGATAATTTGCTCAAGGGGTAAGTAGTTCTTTATGAACAATGTCCAATCTTGTATCATAGGACTCATGTTACTTGATTCAGCATTTCTTTGCGAATGCTAACAAAATTATATTACTTTGGGCAATTCAGATGTGTTTGTGCCCTACATTATTTCAAAAGATTAATTTCTGTTTCAACAAGGATGTTAGATGAAGGTTAGACTTACATACGTTGTAAATTATTATTTTAATGGAGTGTTTTATTGTCTTAAATACACATACAAACACCCCTTCTACACATGCATTTGAATAACTAGAGAAATGGACTCTCACTCTCCTTCCTTTATATAATTTGAAATTATTTAAAACACTTATTCAGAATGTGAGACAAAATGGTTTTAACAACCTTTTTACCATAAAAGATGTAAGTTTATATCAGTTTATATCTTTATATCTTACCTTTTATCTTCTTTTCATAGAATAAAATCTTGTCTACAAACATATGAAAAATCTAATTCAGATTTTATTCTGGCTTAGTATCTAACTTTTTTATCAGTTTCCTCTTGGACCTCAGAGAGGAATTTGGAATTCACTGAATGAGAGGCAAATACAAAGAGAACAGTTGTATGAATGAGGATCCCTGAATCAGGATGACAAGACAAAAAGAAAGGGGAGCAATATGCAAAATGCTGAGACAGATCTGACAAGTCAAAAATGGAGACAATAATATGGATACTACCTCTCAGTCACACTAGTTGATGAGCTATCATACAACAGACACTAAATCAAGAAATATCAATATGGATGTTGCAGCCAGTAGAATGGTAAATCAGGGAGGCTGGAATGGCGTAAAACTGAAAGGCTGTGCCAAACCATGAGGAGTAGGAAGAGGGATCAAGATTAACAAATGGAGTGGATAAGTAGAAAAGGGTGGAAAAGAGCAGGTCATTTGTAAACTGTGACAGTCAGTACACTTGTCTGGCCGTGTCCTGCACTTGCTCACAACAGTCAATCTCACCTTCTTATATTTTTCTCTCAATAAATATTTTCTCAACTATCTTTCTGCATATCCACACTTTCTCTTATGTGCATATGTGACCTTCACAGATTAAGTGCCAGCTACTAGTGAGACCTGGATGTGGTGAATGAATCTCAGTACAAACTACCAGAGACAGATCAGGGAAACAGCACTCTGACCTGTAGTAACAACTACTGAAGTGAGTGTGGGGATCTCAGTATCAGTCAGTGCCTATTTACCTGTCATAGAGATCTAATGACATATTTCAGTCCCTTGAAACAATGCTGAGAACTCAAATTTATTTTAGTATAAATACAGAATCTAAAAATGTGTTATACATATGAGTATATCTACTCACAGTGATGCAAATTGTTTTTAAATATTCCTGAAAGGAACATCTAGAGATACTTGGTTGACAGAATCCCATACTAAATTATCTTACTTATTAATATTATAATATACTATATTAAATTATCTTATTTAACATAGCACCAACTAATCCATTAGACATACTCAAAAACATGTCAATGACACAATTGTTTTGGTTAATAGAAATGGAAGAGCAGGTTAAAATTTTGCTTTGCTCTTTTTATACCATTGAATATAATCTGTAGGAGGAGTTGTTCCTTTGATAAAAATTTAATAATTATATGTAAAAGGGCATTCAACAGTTCTGAATGCAAAAATTGTTTCCCCAAAGGAATCTCAAGTCAGTCATGCACATAACGATGTTATTACAACAACGGATCTTTATTTTTAACTTTATTTATAAAATTTACCAAGAAGAAAATTATATTTGCTGTTTTCAACCTTACATTTTCAGCAGCCATTAAGACATAGTGTCACTTTAAGCACAGATGACTTGCTATTAAAATGTCAGAATAATGGAAACTAAAAAGGAGCATTATTCATCAGTACTTGAAGTAGAAATAAGTTATTCAATATGAAATTAAACAAAAATTGAGGAAGAACGGTTATAGTACAAGAAAATGTTAATCTCTCTATTAAATCTTGCTTTTATATGCAATAAGTTGCTTTGCTACCTTGGACTTCAAGAGAGCAAAAGTTGAACTCTTCCAGGGCCTACTTGGAAGAATCCCATCCATTATGGCCATAGAAGGTAGAGAGGTTCAAGATAGCTGTTTAATATTCAAGCCTCACTTCCAGCAAGCTCTAGATGAGTGCTTGCCTAAGAGTAAGAAGTGGAGCAAAGAGAACAGGAGACTTATATGAATAAGGACCTTCTAGCAAAATTCAAACAGAATATGGAATATAGAGATTGTGGAAAAAGAGATAAACCATTTAGGAGAATTATAAGCTAGAGTAAGCAGGGATCCAATGCTGAAAGCTAAGGCCCATTTGGAACTTAATCTGGTGAAGAACATCAAGGACAATATTCTACAAATACATCAGTAGCAAAAAGTAGCAAAAAAAAAGACTAGGAAAGATGTGGGCCTGTTGATGAATGCAGTGGGTGCACTTGTGACAAAGGATAAAGAGAAGGTAAAATTTCTGAATGCTTTCCTTGCTTCAATCCTTATTAAAGCCTGTCCTGAGGAATCCTTGGCCCTGGAGACAAAAGGGAGATTCTGGAGAAAGGAAGATGTTTCCTTGGTCAGGGAGTATTGGTTTAGAGATCATTTAGGCAAATCTGAGACACACAAATCCACTGGCCCTGATGGAACTCTCCCACAAGTGCAGTGGGAGCTGGTGAATGTAATTGCTAGGCCATTCCCAAGTCATCTTTAAAAGGTCATGGAGAATGACAGTGATGCCTGAAGACTATAAGAGAGTGTCACCCAAATCTTCTAAATGGGCAAGAAGAACCACCCAGAAAAGTACAGGACAGTCAATCTCACTTTCTTCAATAGAAAGATGATGGAACAGCTCATGCTGGATGCCATCTCTACGCATTTGCAGGAAAAGAAGTTGAACAGGAGCAATCAGCATAGATTCACCAAGGGGAAATAATGTTTAACCACTTGACTGCCTTATGTGATGTAATAACCATCTGAGTAGATGAAGGAAGAGCAGTGTATGTTCTCTACCTTGTCTTCAGAAAAGCTTCTGTATCATCCACACAGGTAAGCTCAGAAATTGTGCGTTAGATGTGTGGATTGTGTGGTGGATTCAGATGTGGTTGAATGGCAGACCTCAGAGGACTGTGATCAGTGTTGACAAGACTAGTGGGAGGCCTGTAGGTAGTGGTATCTCCTAGGGTCAATACTGAATTGAGTCTTGTTCAATTTATTCATCGGTGACCTGGAAGAAGTGACAGAGAGCTACCTCAGCACATTTGATTATGATACAAAATTGAGAGAAGTGTTCAATGCCCCAGAGTGCTACACTGCTATTCTGAGAGGTCTGGACTGGCTGAAATGTTGGGCAGAGAGGAATGTCATGAAGTTCAACAAAGGCACCTTCACCTGGGGAGAAAAAGCTAAATGCACTAGTACAGGCTGGGAGTTGAACTGCTGGAAATTATGTCTGCAGAGTAGGGCCTGGGGATTCTGGTGGATAACAAGCAGACCATGACGCAGCAATGTGCCCTTGAGGCAAGAAGGCTAATGGTACCCTGGGTCTCTTGAGCTGCATTAGGAAGGACATTGTCAGAATGCCAAGGGAGGTCATCCTTCCCCTCGATTCAGCCCTGGTAAGGGCTCATTAGGAGTGCTTCTTCCATCTCTGGCCTCGCCAGTTCAAGAAAGACAAGGAACTTCTAGATAGAGTTCAGTTGAGGACTACAAAGACTATGAGGGACTGGAACATAGGAGGTTCCATCTGAAAACGAGGAAAAACTTCTTTACTGTGAAGATGACAGAGCACTGGAGCAGACTGACAAGAAAAGTTGTAGAGTGTCTTTGTCTGGAAACACTCAAAATACTCCTGGATGCAATCCTGTGCAGTGGTGCTTTCAGAGACCCTATCTGAGCAGGTAGGTTGGACTAGCTGACCTCTAGAGTTTCCTTCCAACTTTAACCATTCTGTATGTGTGAAGATTTCCTGGAACTAAACAAATCTGTGTAAAATTCATTTGATTCCTTATGCACTTGTAATTTGACAATGATATTTAATACATGATCAATTATTGTGGGTTTATGTGTGTTATTTTCTTAATTCTTCACACCTGATTTAGCAAGCATAGTCATGTTATTTTAATAATTACTTTCATTAATTCCAAGATTTTTTTTCTCCTTAGGCAGATTATTGCATAATTAACTATGACCCTGCTGGCTAAAACAAAAACTCTTTCTCTTCTGGTAGTTTACTTTCCAAACATGCAAGAGGTAAAAGCATGGGGAAAAGGTCATGTTTAAGATAATTTTCTTTTCTAGTTTTTAACTGCTACCACTTTAGGGATAGCTTTGACATTACATTTGAATCAAGTCCTTCTAATACACTTTTTACCCTAATTTATCTCACTTCTTTTGATATTTTAATATTTGTACCACATATTTTCCAATGTGAAGGAATTCTACAGTTTAGCTATGCATTTTGAGAAAACAATTCATTTTCCAAAGGTAAACCATTTGCTTCATATATTACTAGGTTTTTGTGTTCTAAGAAATGGTAATTCTCTTCTGTGATTTGGTCTATTTTATATTCATTTTATTACATATCCATTTTTCCACTTAGCCACTTTTCCACAGGCTGAAAGCATTAGATCATCAGGTTCTTTTCTTATTATACTCTATCTTGAGGTGATTGTATAAGAACTGCATCTGTTTCCCAGGATTCAAGAAAGACTTAGGATTTAAATTTGTATACTTATGTTCATTCTTTTTTGTTTGGCCTGATTTACAGTAACACCAAATAGTTTTCCTGCTTTCCAGCTGCTCTCAGAGACTAGAATTCTTTTATTTTCCATTAAACAATCCCTAGTACCTTCAAAATATTACCTATATTAATTACAGTGAAATTAAATTTCTCATCATGTAGGTAAAGCTAGGGGCAGTTCCCTCCTTTCATCTTCTTCATTGTCTCCATTTACATCTTATAATTTTTTGATTCCCCTAAGATAGCTCCATTTCTTTAGGGACTCTTGATGGAAGGCTTATTAAAAATTTGGAAATATGTGTACATTATGGTAATTGGATCTTCATTATCCTCACATTCTAAGGATGCATTAATGATAACATTAATTTAATGCAACTCTTTTCTGACATTGGAGCACACTAGCAGGAGCAAGACTAAGTTTCATATTCTCCACAATCTGATGCCTGCATGTTGAGAATTGCCTCTGGGTTTTGTTAGCTCCTAAATTGTAAGCAGGACAGTGATAATTGGCATGAGTCAAAAGCCTGCAATAGAGTATTCTTACAATTCACTGGTGTAAAGAAACAGGTTCCACTGCCTGAGAACATTCCCAAAGTAGCAGTTGACATTTTTACAGTACTGTATTGATTTTGGACAGAAACAGTATTCTCTATGGAATCTGTATTGATTCTTCCTCCTTTTCAATCTCTCTCTCTCTCTCTTCTCCCTGCTAGTTCCAGTCTTTGCAGTTTGCCTGAAGTTAAATCAGATTTACCAGTTCATTTTCTAGTTCTCCCCTGGACCATTTTTAAAATGGATGTCCTATTTGATTATTTCCATCCTTCTGATTTAACTGGTAGTTAGCAATTTTGAATTTGATTATCTTTAATGTTCCTGGCTGTATACAATCCCTTCATGGAAAAAACTTATTAATCATTTTATTGGCTTATCTTAGTAGCAATTTACTGACACCTCAATTTAAGACAGTTTCTCAAATTGCTTCTTCTTTTTTAACCATTATATTTGCATTAGGAGAATACAAATGCCATAACTTTTATCTGTCTGCTATGGTCAGTTCTTCCTTAAGTGTTTCTTTAACATCTACATAACCTTTGGACACTCATCAATTCTTTGTAGCCATGCTTTCTTTACTGTGCTTAAAACAAAGCTCTGACATTTTTTAATGTTTTTAGCAAGTCTCTGCGATGCACTTGTTCAAATCTGCAGTTTTTAACCCACTGGCTTATACCCTTTCTTCTCCTACTTGATTCATTTGCAGGTAAGTTTCATCTTCTAAACAAAACTTTGTTTTGTTTCCTTTAATTTATAGTAGTCCCCTCTACTCAGATGTTTACTAGTTCTTTTTTAATTTTTTTAGCTGATCTACAGAGATTCTGTCTCACATATGATTTCTGACTATCTATATTGTGTGCCTGAGAGAATTTAGACATTACCTCTCAAGATTTTTCTAACAGTTTCTTAACGATTTTATTAACATTTATATATCTTTTCTTACTGAAGGAACACAATGCAGTTGACTTTTTATAGCTCTCTCTGAATACAGACAGAGTTCAAAACCCAGACTTCCTCAACTTTCTTTTAAAACTTCAGACAAACAATAATCAGAATAAGAATAAAAATAAATAAATAAATTTTAAAAAGCTTAATATGGAGTCTATATAGAGTCTGTCTGAACTTATGTTGTTACTGCTGCCTGCAGCAGAAATAAAAGGAATATCTTGTTTTATCAGGCTTATATCCTGGAGATAGAGAAGTTCTTGGATGGGCCAAAGCAGCAGTGAAGCCTTTGTCATAAAAATGATAAAGAGAATGCAATTGTCTGTTACTTACAAAGGAACCTGGCAGCCAGGTAGACAGCTCTTGATATTCTTTGTCTTGGAATACTTCAAATGTTTTGGTCTCCCAACCCAGCAGAATATCTTCATTGTGAAGTTATAATAGATACATTTCCCCATCTATGTCCCAGAGATAATCATTTATGAAACTACCATATAATAAAAACACATGTTTGTAGTGAAGACACACCACTGGGAGTTTGGGATTCTGTTTCTTATCCTATTTTTCTTTTTCTATTTAGATACCGTGGGGTTTATGTCCCTACAAGGCACCTTTTTTACAACTAAATATTCTCCTTGACTCAGATGTATTACAGAGATTACCCTCCATATCCCCCAATATCAATACAAACTGAGTAATGAAAAGATTGAGCACTGCCTTGATGTAAAGATCTTGGGTGAACTGGTGAATGGCAAATAGGAAATGAACTAGCAGTATGTCATCACAGCCCAAAAATCCAACTGTATCCTGGGCTGCATCAAAAGTAGCATGTTCAGCAGGTTGAGGTGATCCTGCTCTATGTTGATGAAACCTCACCTGGAGTACTTAATCCTGATATGTATCTGAAATGGAACTCTGAGAAAGAAGGGGAAAGACACTTCATCAGAGTTCTATTCCCCCACAAAATTTATAAAAACTGATCTTACCACTCCATCATAAAAAAACAAAGCAGAATTCTTTTAGGTGTGAGAAGACCAGGATTGTAGGGTATATGAAGAGTACTGCTATATTGTTTGACCTAAACAAATATTTTTTATTGATCTTTATGAATAGAAACCAGCATTTTAAAACAAAACTTAAGCCTTTAGATTCTTTTCTGTTCTGTTGCAACATGACTGAGGGCACGAAATGATGTCCTGTAATTTAAGTGTTTTTTCACTGGTTGACTGTCAATGTGCAGCATGCTAAGTTTCATTATGATGCTGAGTGTGCCAAGGAAATGTGTCAGTTTACTATGCTTATGTCTGATAATGCCATGAGAATAAGTTCTGGTTTGTTGCTGTTTACACAGCAAAAAAGAGATGACATTTCTAAATAAAATAAAAATGTTTTCGAATTTCTCTTTACTAGTTGTTGGCATGGCAGCAACACTTACAATTAAGAAGGCTAAATAAAATAGTATAAGTGCAATACCCGTGTAAATTTTATAATTCACAGCATTCATCTTCAATCTGATATAAGCTGTGCATGATGAATATATGGAGAATTTTACCTTATCTTCTTTCATTCACTCACGTATATTTCAAGCTGCCCTGTTTTCCAACGTCTTTGTTTAGGATGATAGCACAGCTATCAGCTCCAGTGACTCAGAAAATTTTAGGATCAAAGAAGGTTGAAAAGGCATCCCTACTGGGCAGCTCCTCAGAAAAGCATTAGGCAATTTGACAACATATTGGAGTGCAAAAAAGATTTTATAACAGATAATGTGGAGAAAGAGACAAAAAACAACTCTAGCAACAGGAAGAAAGACTCAGCTGCTAACAGAAAAAGCTAAAATCACGGGTCAGTGCTGTGTTACTTGATCTGTGACAGATAGGCACAATTTCTTTCCTTCTTAGATGAGAAAGAAATTGTTAACCTTTACCGAAATCAAACTCAAAGTGTATCCAGGGTACCTCTATGTATTTCTTATGAAAGGAAAAAATAAATTTAAGTGTTTTAGAGCTTCCCAGGTGTTATCATAACCAAGCTGCAATTCCAAAAGTAGTTTCAATGGTTTTGGAGGGTTTTCTTACTGCACTCATAATACAGTTCAAAGCCAGGAAACAGTCTTTGGGATTGTGTTTAGAAGATCACACCCACCATCCTAAGGCAGTGATTTTTTTAAGAAGCCTTTTTCTTCTCATTCACACATGGAACAAAAAATAAAAGGCAAGAGTAATTTTTGAAATTAAACTGGGCTGTGCTGTTTACATGACAAAAAAATAAAATAGGGATGATAACATCAAGGCTTAAGATCATGAAAGCAGAATTATTTTTAAATAAATATGTAAAAAGGATAATCTTAAGTAAAGCTATATACCAAGTACCAACTAAGATAGTTCTGCATCAAAATTCCTTTCTTATTACCTAGTATTGCAAGAATTCCAGTACAGTAGGGGAGGGGAGGGGAGGGGAGGGGAGGGGAGGAGAGGAGAGGAGAGGAGAGGAGAGGAGAGGAGAGGAGAGGAGAGGAGAGGAGAGGGGAGGGGAGGGGAGGGGAGGGGAGGGGAGGGGAGGGGAGGGGAGGGGAGGGGAGGGGAGGGGAGGAGAGGAGAGGAGAGGAGAGGAACATATGGTTTCTGCAGATCCAAAGATCTGGACTAGTGATATACTAGAGAGCTACTGTCCATCATTTAGATAGCTCTTCTAGGACTGATTCTCAAGGCTACGTATCTTTGTGTTGCAGAAGTATAGGTAATGTGTCCCAAATGAAAGTTGTGATTTATAATTCATACCACTTAAACAAATGCAGTCAGAAAGAAAATAAAGGATATAGATTGCTTTTGTTTTTTATTTTTAAGAACAAAAGTCAGAAAAGTTTTCACCACAGGTGATGTTATTTGAAACCAACAGTACAGATGTTGGTATTTGAATATCAAGAGATACTGAAAACCACCTGCTTTGTGGACACTGTACTACACCTATTCTATCTCCATTCATCAGTGATTTCTTGAAAAGCACAACATAATGACAGCTGAAGGAAACATCTGTCTGCATCCAGGTCCTCTGAGGCCAGGGAGAAGGTTAATTTTCCAGGTCTCACTAGTGGTGTGTGGTGAATAAAAATTGCCCCTGTGTAGGGGAAGGAGACTGTATGAGAACTACTGGTCTGCCACCTCAGACTGCTTGCCAACATCTGTTTCGTTCCTGGATTTCAGGGTAACATGAAGTGCTTTGAGGAGACATACACAGAGAAATCTTGGGAAATCTGAAGTGAACCTGTTAAAAATAAATGTATTCTAAGATCTTTTACTTGAATTTTTTGAGTGATCAGAATATACCCGTAATCTCTTTTCTACTTTGTCTCAGGCATCCTACATCACTTCTCTCTTCAGATCTCACCAGAAGAAATTCATTACTGTGTAAGCCTGGGGGATTATTCCTGCAATTGAGATAAGTAACTTGAAGTCAGATACTCAGAAGACAGATGAGCTGGCTATTCTGATAGCTATTAGACTCAAAACTTAAGTATTTTTAGATCTTTACTGGCTTATATTATAATTTCTACAGAGTAGAACTATCTAATTGTACAAAGCTAAAATATTTGGCTAATGGTAAAATAAAGCAACAGACATGTTAAATTCCTGTAACCTTACTATTAACTCAGTTTTCAACTTCAGCTAAATATAGCTAAAATAAGACCAGAAAAGTCTTCATAAGTCCAGCTAAGTCTTTAGATCTTACATAACTAAGCTAGTATAAGGTTGGTACCCACTAACAGCAACAGTAACAGCACATTTACTACAGAGAACTCAGTGTTGAACTCCCTGCTACTACAGGAATAAGTCTCATAAAAAGTGCGTGATGGAGTCATAAATACTAGTAGCTGTAGATTTCAGTATCTTAATGTAATTTAACAAAACCTATGCAAAGCATCAAATATAACTTCTCTCTCATAACTAAGTTAAAAATAATATAAGCCAAGGGAACTATCTTGAAGATAAATCATTTATATGAATAATGATTGCACTCATTTCTCAAAAAATATATTTGAGGTATAGAACACAGATTTTGTTCTCATAAAATATGTTTTTTAATTTTTGCCAAGGAGGACAAAGAACAAAGTTGTGAGGCAACATTTTTGCAGAAGCTTTGTCTCATGTTGGTAACAGGTTCAAATCAAGATCATGTGCTGATCATAATACTGTAACCACTAAGCTGCTCTTTTCTTTTGATGAAACACGCTATTTCAAAGATCCTCTACTGAGATAATTAGGAAGGTGCATTTATCCCAAAAAGTTCCATATTAAGCTGACTTATTCACTAAATGCCTGAATACAGCTCTGAATATTCTGAGATGACTTAGAGAATAGTGGTGAAAACACTACTGATAAGGTTATGCACAGTGTTGCTATGCTCACTGACACAGGTTAATCTACAGAGTAGACACTTCCTCAAAATCCTCAGTATATAGACCCAGATTATGAATATGTATTAGAAATTGTGTGAACAACCTGGATTCTATACCTCAAAACGGCAGGGGTAGCATAATAGAAACTAAATGTGCACTCACTCGTGAACACACAAATTTGATAAAAGCATTATTTGTTTTAAATAGATGGGGTTTTCTTTGCAAAATGAGGTAGGATTGTATATATTTGCAATGTCAGTTGCCCTGAAATGGTAGTACTCCCTTTGAAAATCATGCATCTAAAATTAATATGAATACAAGCAATGTAAAACCTATTGGACCCTACTTATTTTTTAATCCATGTAGAAGAAAAGAGGAGCTGAGATGTAGAATGGCAATGAAATACCAGGGACCCTTAGTCAGAAGTCACTGAGAAATTCAGTTTATGAGAAAAACTGATCATACAATGTCTTTTGAGCATACAAGGACAACAAGTACATCAGAGATAGAAATGGTGGGGCTGCAGCATGGCTCTACAGGTTTGTGTACTTGGAGTGGAAGTAGCTCCACTGTGAAGAGAAATCAGTATAACTTGTTACAGATATCACATCTTTTGAATATAAGTGGTCAGAAAATGGCTAAGTGCATCAACTAACAATCTTGCCATGATTCCTACCTTTAAAGACAGAATAAATATATTTGTATGTACTTTCATAATAATGTGAATGCTGGAGTTTGATGAAGAGCAAAACTTTAAAATAGCAGCTCTTTTCACCATAACAATACATACTAATACATGGCAAGTAATTAGCTTTTATAATTTTGTGTATCATAATCGATAACTCAGAAAAATGGTACCATTTCAGTCCCTAGAACAATTGTTGACAAGGTATACGCACATAGCCTTGATTGCTAAAAAATATGAAAAGATGACATAGTAATTATCTTCATATTCAGACACTTCCTTATGTTACCATCTTTACATGTACTTGCTATCCTGTCTTTACATATAAAATCTATACAGTCTGTCATTCAAAATTCCCTCTATCTATAATAATGGGTGTTTCTTTTAGAAACTAAAAATTCTACATGTGGTACCTGATTAAACTAAAATGGAAATGAAACACTGTAACCTCATGGACTGCCTTTTTAAGCCGGATGCCAGCTACTTGTTAA
Source organism: Oreortyx pictus (assembly GCA_036925125.1). NCBI lineage: Eukaryota > Metazoa > Chordata > Aves > Galliformes > Odontophoridae > Oreortyx > Oreortyx pictus. Next base: position 159,273,594 of record JAUPFR010000001.1, on the reverse strand, counting down.
TGAATGTAGTTCATTCATATTAAAATCAAATTTAATTTGATCACTGCTAATATAACTTACAAAATACACATCAAGCTAATATCAATTTTTTTAAAGTATTCTAGTTTCAGAAAAGATTACCTTTATGAATCACTGTTTTCCCTGTTTTTGCGTTTCTTTTATCCCAGATTTTCATTCTTCTCTGCCCAGAACAATGCTTCTTGTTAACTTGCTCTCTATTTTCTAAATAGATCCTGTCTAGAGTTCTCACTATACTAATAATCACAGATATAAATGCTGAAAAGCAATTTAGTTGGGGTTCCTTATCTAACCTGCTTCCTATTACTGTTACATCTTGCCTTTATATGAATGCAGTTCCCTTGAGTGAAAGGCATTTATTCCTTCGGAGCATGAATTACAAAATTTTTGAAAAGGTAGTTATGGTCATAAGGTAAGGATTGATCAGGTTAAGCTGTCCTTAAAAGACTATACTTCTTTTACTAGTGTCTTCAGTCCTTAGCTGAGATAGAGACCTTGTATTTAAGTCTTCATAGACAGAGGGGAGCAGTTTGATTTTAAGCAAGTCCATCTTACTTCACATTTGTGTCATCCTACGATGTGCACAGAAGGGGTTATTGTGTCTCATATTAGGGACAGTGACTTTCTGAAGTGATATGAAGCTTCCTCTGATCCTCTAACATCCTTTTTTTTTTACATTGATTTTCTCTGACTTATCTAAGCTTTAGCTGCAGAATAAATACATCAAATAAATCTTGTTCCATGAGAATTTTTCTAACCAGGACTATGTTATGTTTCTAACATAGGACTATGTTATACACATTTTGTTGTTGTTGTTGTTGTTACTACTGTTGTTCTTGTTGTCTACTCCAGTGCCACTCCCACCCCCTCCCAAATTTCCTATGACAAGTTTATGGGGCCATATTTTGGGTGCAGAATACTTTCTCATCAATCTGCTACTAGTAGTAACTATACCTCCAGAGGACATCCAAATTTCCATCCAAGGGATGGAGCACCTTCTCTGTGAGGACAGGTTGAGACAGCTGGGGCTGTTCAGCCTGGAGAATGCTCTGGGAAACCTTTCAGTGTCTAAAGAGGGGCTATAAGAAGGAAGGGGACAGACACTTTAGAAAGATCTTTTGAAATAGAACAAGGGAAAATGGTTTGAGACTGAAAGTGTGGAGAGTTAGACTGGATATAAGAGTGAAACTTTTTACCATCAGGATTGTGGCACTGGAACAGGATGCTCAGAGAGGTGGTAGAAACCTCATGCTTGGAGACATTCAAGGTCAGGCTGGACCAGGCTCTGCACAAGCTAATCTGGTTGCAGACGGCCCTGTTCGTTGCAGAGGAGTTGGACTAGATTGCTTTTAAGTGACCCTTTCAACCAAAAAGATTCTATGATTCTATGATAGTTTCAGTCAAGTAGTGACTCAGCAGAGTAGATTAAGAAACCCTTCAGGTCATTATTTATTTATTTTATTTTATTTTATTTTATTTTATTTTATTTTATTTTATTTTATTTTATTTTATTTTTTCATATAGAGACAGGTAAGGATTCTAGTTGGATACCTGGATTCCCACTTAGAGCTAAAACTTTTTTTATTTTGTTCTTTCATATAAACAATTTTCCTCATTTGTTAAACCAGATGATCCCAAAGATGCTACATCTTCTTTGTGATTGGTAACACAGCTTAACATCGTCTTACCTATTAGCAGTTAAAACAGCCCTAAGACTGCTTTTTCCTGTAATTATATTTTTAGCTTTGTACTTTCTAGATGACTCTTGGCAAGACTTTAGCAATATCCATTTGACAATTAAAGGTTTTATCTTCCTAAGAAATTGATTTGTTGATTTGTGCACTAATCACAGATTTTCTACAGAGGCTGCAGTCTTACAAGCATTTTGGCATAGCAAGCAATGAATGGAAAATGTTTGCAAAAAAACAGCAGTCCTTTTTTTTCCCCAGAGACAATATTTCAAGAATTTATGAAAATGCTCATGGAATTCAAGTGTCATTAACAGAAAGCTAAACTGGAAGCCAAACTCAACCTATGTGAATGAAAAAATGCCGTAGTTGTGGTAAAAAGCGTCATCCTACAGCAGTAGAGATTAACTGGACCTACACTTGCTTGTTTAGATTGAAACAAATCTTAATATTCAAATATCAAGAAAAAGAAAGCACATTCTGTGCTGCCCTAAAACTTTTCTGCATTACCTATCTGAAATAAAAAACATGGATGTAGCTTTGTGGTCAAGAGATTCTCTGTTAAAAATGTATTATTGTACCAGACACCTGGTTTTGTGCTATAAAGTTAGATAAGAAGGTAGAATATAATAATTACGATAGTAATCTCCATCTGGAAGTGCACACTAAGGAGAATAATAAAAGCTTGGCATCTGAATACTTATATGTTTTATTGGAAGGATTTGTAACACATCTTTTAGGTTGAATTTTAAATAATATATCCATTTCTTTTTGGCACAGACTGGAACAGTCTTATTGCTTTCCAGAAATACCCATTCTGACCCAGCAACTAATACATGGACAAGAGCTCCAAATCTTTTCATTACACTTTCCAACAGGTGCAATTTTTACTCTGATAGAAGATGACATTCATAGTTCTTCATTGTACCACAATTAACAAGAGTTACAGAAGAGATCTGCAATGACTACAGTATATCCCCCCCCAAACTCATCTAATTGTACACTGAGACCTCTATGTGAAAACTGATCGGTCAAGAAAAGACCTGTGAATAACTGATACAAAAACTGCAAATCCTCTCATCGGTGCCTCTGGTCTCTCTGCTGAAGGTTCTAATTTCTTGATGAAGCTCTACACTCAACAAAATCTTTACAAGTAAAAAATATATATGTTGTTATATCATGTCCCTCTAAATATATACTACTTTATATATGTATGGAGATATCTACTGAAATAAATATGCAATTTCAAAATATATTCTGAGAACAACTCTAATTTGCTTTAAATAATTTGAACTAAGTTCAATTTTTTAATCACTCCATTAATCAGAGATTATTTTTATAGTATATTGATGAGGAACTAAAAAAAGATACAATAAACAGGAAAGGAAACAGGCAAAAGATCATGATCAAAGGTCACAGCTGTGTCATTTGTGTGCCTTTATTTGGTTGATTGCATCCTGCATAATCTGTAGCCCTGGAAGTGACTGTGATGACAATGTTGATAAAGGAGAAAGAAATCCCTAGAATAAGTGAAGAAATTATTTTGCATGGCTCAGTAACAGTAGAAATATGTATAATGAGCTGTAGTTTATGGAGCAGAAGCTTCTCAGATACTTATAAAGGACTGTCAGATAAAAGGCAGCATGTGAATGAATAGGACTATTAAAATAATTCCAGTAAAGCTTTTGAGAACAAAATTACTGAAACTTTTATTTTTAAAAAGCCAAAAAAATTCTACAAAAAAGAGAAAAAGGTAAACTAATGCAAAAAAAAAATTCAAGAATAACATATTGCGTTTAGACAGTAACATCAATCAATACATAGGCATTCACAGTGATTAACTGTGATATTACAAGATTTGCTCATTGACGAAATTATGCATATTTACAGGACAGGAATATAAAATGTTGACAAAAAAACATAGGCCACTGTTAGTGAAAATCTGAAAAGGATGTCATTTTGTCTAGTCATTGATGCCCTGAAAATATGAAAATGACAAAATATCTCCAAGCTTCTTAATTACCACCGATGTGGAAGTGTAATTGTGCATTCTGTGCTTGATGATATTCGAGGCAGCAATAAAACACCAAAAATGCAAGAAGTGTACTACAGTCAAATGATTTAAGCATGGACAATATCATTATTTGTGGTTGATAACTCTACTACTAAATTAAGGAGACATAATTCTGTCCACAGATTAATGGAAAATGAGAATAAATAAATTTCCAGTTAATTATCCAGGTTATATGCTGCATAAAAAGGAAAGTAAGCTTTAAGTGAGACATCTTAGAGTTGCAGGAGATATTTCATTTTTGTAAATGTGAATACAGAAAAATGAATATTCATGCCTCCATAGGAGAGATACCTCAGTATTTTCCAGTTGCAAGGATCTTAAAATATTATTTAACTATAGAAATTACTTTTTAATACAACAATGAGAATAGTTGCAGTTTTTGAGATAAGTGTGATGAAGTTGGGAATGTTCGAGGCATCCTCATAATGATGAAATACCAATACTTTTATCCTACAGTTATCAAAAAATATGGAAATAGCAACCACTGTCAAAAGATGAAAAATAAATACAAATCCTTAATTGAAACTTTCTGTCCTCAAAGATTTAACATAATGTATATGCATACTAGAGGAGTCTTGTATTACGCCTAAAAATATATACTGAAATTCTAGTTGTATAAATTTCCAAAAAGCAGCAAAATGTATAATGCCTGTTTCCACCTCAGAGACAGTAAAGAGTATTTGTGTGTGTGTGCAAGCAGATCTGTACAGATTACAAACGTCTGCTAATGTGTTTAATATTGTTGGTTTGTAAGCTTAATCATCAATGTTCATTTTACTAGGTTTAAAAATCTCTGTAGCTGACTTTAGAAACAAACAACAGAAACTCAAATTCATGAAAAGTTAAAAATTATTCTGAAGTTTATGACATCAGAATTTTATATTTAAAAGAAGTGAAATTCTTTTAAATATGAAGGACAGAGAGATGCATATGGTCTATTAAAGGAGCTAATATTATTCTAAAAAATTCCATTACATAAAGGGTTCCCTTTTATTTTTTATGAGTTCTTTCATTATTTTCTTTCTCAAAAGGGCCGACAAAGTTGCATTGTTGCTGTGTAAGAATATATTCATCTTATGATCAGAGAGAAATGAGAAAGAACAAAGGTACAGATTCACTCTATGCAAAGAATCCTGCTGAGTAGTTGGCAATTTATTCAGGAGTAAGGTCTAAAGCCTTCATTTTGATGGTTATCCCATTGGGGTAGACTTGTGTCCTAAAAAGTAGCCTTTGGTTTCGCTGGAGCGTGATAGTCTTCCTTTGTGGAGTAACTTGCAGAATCAGCAGAATAATATGCTGAAAATAAAGTAGCTCTTACCCATGCTTGCAAAATGTGTGAAACTCTGTTCTGCAAAATGAGCATGGGACTGTATCCCACATTAGATTTCCCTGTACTCAAGGCTACATAGAAACACACTTCAGGATAAAAACTGTTTACACTTCAGTGTTAAATCAGCTTTAGAAGATACGTTCACATCTTATACACATCAGAAGATATCTAGTAAAAATTTTCATCATCGGAGTAACACTGTACAACAAGAACAGAAGGCTCACCCCTTAAGGTATTCGCAGCATGTTGGAAATGTTAGGTGAGAGAAGCCTATTTTACATTGCAGAAGCAAAAGTGGCATATTAGGGATGATAAAACAGCCGTAAATACAGAAGACCACAGATTATGGTATGCCCAGTAAGCTTGGAGTGAGTGCAATAGAATCTGTGTTGTAGAAGCTAAAAATGAAAATGAGAGACTGACACAGCATTTGGTTAAAAACATTTTTTTCCTAGAGATAGAATTTTTTTTTTATTATTTTAATAATATATGAAATATATAAAGTAACATTGGAATTCTTTGGATTTTCTGAATAAAAGTGGTTACTGATGTAAGTAATAGATTTTACAAATACACTGATAGGCAGTATCTGTTCAAATCTGGAAGGAAGCAGAGGAAGAATCACATCATACAACTCACTTCTGAGTAGAAAACTGACTTTTCTTCTCTATAAGCTTAAAATTCAGTTTAGAGGACCTGATTTCCCTCAGCCTGGTTTGGTCGTTCAGAGTACAGGCAGGCAGACTGCAAGCATGCACCCTCCATTCACATCCATTTGAGAATCTTAATAACTCTTCAATGTCTCCATGCTGATCTAATCATAAACTGGCTATATTCACAAAAGCATTTGCATTTGCAGATTAGATTTCTCAAAGACAAAAATAACTTCTGGGATATTTCTCCCTCTATCTTGTTTATATTTCACTGAGAAAAAAACATTAGAGCTTGTAATGTTCAGAGGATTTTTCAGGAGCTGAAATATGAAATGTGATTTTTCTTGCGGAATGGAGTTATGTTTACTTTCTTTTCTCTGAGAACAAAATGCTTCATTGTCTAACAATTTCATTTTTTTTTTCAGTGAGAGAATTATAATCTGCTTGATGAGTATATATCCCACACAAAAAACTAACCCGATGTGTGCCAGCTCATGGAAAATGTCAGCTATGACCTTCAGAACATAGAATTTAAGGTTGCTGCTCTGTGATGACTTGGCCAAGTTTCTGTTCCTTTTTTAACACAGCATGTAGATGAATTCTTACAGTCTAGGATATATTTAGAGTGCAACCATGGGCAAAGAAACCAAGAAATACATTCACATCAGGATTTGTTTTCTCTTGTTAGTTTACTAATTTACAAGAGAAGTTAAAAGGTATACAAAAAAAGTTACAAAAGAGTCCAGCAGAGGGACACAAAGATGATAAAGGGTGCGGAACACCTCCCGTATGAGGAAAGGCTGAGAGACCTGGATCTGTTCAGCCTTGGAAAAAGAAGACTCAGAAGGAATCTGACCCACGTCTATAAATATCCAAGGAGCAGGAGGCAAAAGGACAAGGCTGGACTCCTCTCATCAGTGTGTAGTGACAGCACGAGGGGAAATGGTCACAAACTGAAGCATAGGAAGTTCTCCACATAGAATATCTGCATATAGCTCATCAATATTTTTGAAAGGATAGTTTGTATGTTGTTCAAACATGCACATACAAATTGATATCTATTTTGTGAAACAGTGGTAAAAACATTGATGACTTAAAATGCCAAGATACTTTGTACAAATCAAAAAATGCTTTTATCTTCTAAGTAGCTGACCTTTGAGTTTTCCATTATAAGTTCCAATGCTTCTTTCTATCTTCTGAGATAAAAATAGATCTTCTCTTGACTGAATGCTTTAGAGGAGTCAGGAAATATGGGAGGGGAAAAACGGAGGTACAACTGGGAGGGAAATGAGAAAGGGAAAGAGGAATGGAAGGGAAGGAGGAAAAAGGAAAAAGAAAAAAGGAAGGGGAAAGATGGTTAGTATCCATGATAGTTGATGTCATTGAAGTACTACTCTCTGTCAATTTGAAGAGTGATAATAACTGGGGAATGCCTCTAATGAGAGGAGTCTTGGTGACTAGGAAAAGGCAAATATTACCATTTTCAGAAAGGCAAGTAGGAATGCATGTGGAAATGCAGATTATTCATCCTTAACATAAGTCCTAGAGAAATTTATGAAGTGAATCCTTCTAGAACATGTGTCCAGATGCCTAAGAGCAAGAGGGTACAGGAAACAGAAAGCACAGAAATGCCAGTAGTAAAGTTGTTCTTGAAGAGCATAAGAGTCTTTCATGACGACTGGGTCTTTGCGTCAGTGTAGAATACTTGAAATTCAATAGAATACTTGAAACTGAATTAGGAAGATATGGACTGAATGGGCGGTCTGCAAGGTGACTGAAAATGTGGCTTGCCTATGAGCAGAAGTCAGTTCTAAATTTAAAAAGCAGACTAAATTAAAAAAAAAAAAGAAAAAAAAATAAGATTAAAAACAAAAGGAAAAGCTGGGGGAGCTGGATTTATTTACCTGGAGGACAGAAGGCAGAGGTTTTTACTGCTGTCAACTACCTTAGAGAGTCCATAAAGAAGATGGAATCAGACTCCCATGTGTAAACAGTGAAAGGATGAGAGGAACAGTTAAAACCTGCAGCAATAGAATTTTTGACAAGATATAATAAAAGAAATAATGTTAATCATTACAAACACTAGAAGAATTGGAAAAGATAGGTATTAAGAATCTCTGTTACTGGAGATTTTCAAAACTCAGCAAGCCATGCTCTGAGCAGCGTGAAGTAATGTCAAAGTTAGATATGTTTTCATTAAGTATTTGAACTGGAGAACCTTAGAAATTCCTTCCAAATGAAATCACAAAATGAATCTAAATCTATGTTCTGATATCTGTTCTGGCTTTCCAGGGTCCTTCTTGAAGGCTGTAATCCTAAATTTGAATTGCAATTAGCACCATTTTATACTTGTGATTTTTGGCCATTCTTCCATATGTGAAGCTGGTGAGCAGATAGCTTATTCTTAAATTAGGTTTTGAATATCTGTAAGTTGATAAGAAACTGTGAGAATAGCACATGCTGTGTGCAACTTCTGACATTAAATATGCCCAGCACTGTTAGAAATTTAAATTAATCTGTGAGTTTACTATTACTTGATATGATCATAAATAATTGTATCAATAAAGCAGGATAATCATGATATCAACAACAGTTATACAGAAATATTTCTTTGGTGCTCAATTTTGATGATATATATATATATATTTGGATACTGCTTCTTTTGATCAGAGATTATATTATTCCAACTGAAAAAATAACCCTGCTGGCTATCAGCTGATGAACAGCCTTAAAGAGTGGTACGGACGTGAATATTTTACATGGAAAACGAAGCTCAAACGTAAGTACTAAGTAGCAATTCTTTAAATCTTTGTCAGAGAAAGTTCAGACTATATGCATCTGAGAACCCCTAGGGGCTGATGTGGCATTGGTGTCAGTTATGATGTAAAGCCCAGTAGCTCAGGGAAACCTTTTTGATGAGATAAATCTCTTTAATATAGTAAAATTCTCAAAACTATTACATAAAGAAAGTATAATTATAGATGCATGCTGTTAATCCAACATATACCCAGTTTTTTAACATACTACAATATGTCAGAGTGAGAACAAGCATATTTTAAAATGACAAGTTAAAAGAAATTCAACTATTTCCCTCACACATTCCAAGCTAAACATTTACATTCCCTTTGCTGCTTCATTACCACATTTTAAAACAGTTTGCTTTATTTTTGCCCCATGATTTTCTGTTTACTTCCTGTGCTTATACAATGTGATTTTACTTACAAGAGCAAAAAGGGTAATCCTATCCTATTGCTGAGAATTGAGAATAGTCCTGCTGAAAAGAAATGGAAATATATTCTACATACATGTATGTGACTAGAGAGAAAAACTTATGCTGGTTTGCATCAAGATTTTCACCCACAAGTCCCCCGAGTCATTCTCCTCAAGGCTGGTTTCAGGGAAGACTAAGGAAAAGAACTTGAGTGCCTCAGCATCCTCTATGTCAGCTGAAGCCAGTCCTCCTCTCTCATTATCAGATGGAGTAAAATTTCCATTTTCAGTCTCTTCTTGTACTGGTAGAATCCCTTCACATCCCTTGGCAATCACATCTCCTGACGGTGAAGGTATGTCAGACAGTAATACAACAGAAAGACAGTTGCCAGTATCTTGCCCCAAATCGTGGTGATCAAGCACCAGGATGACCCATATGTATTCCTGATTAGTTCCAGTTGTATGATTTACTGCCCATTACACAGGTATTTTCAAAGTCCAGTTTCATCATCTTTACCACTCTCATCCACTTGAAAATAAGCCAGGTAGATCTATTTACTCTTTCCTCAAGGGTCTCATTTTTTCCAACTTCATACATTTATTTGATATTCATGATGTCGTTGTCCCAGTAAATTCTACCTTGATCAGCAGTTCTGTAAAGTAATACCTCTCTTTATGTAGTTTTTCACTTCTGATATTTCTTATGTTTCTGTCATCTTAGCTGCTAGTCAGGGTTGGTCAGCTGCATACAACTTCTTTACTATTTGTCACAAATGTATTATCTTTGTTAGTTTCCTTCTTAGTTTGTGGCTGAAGTACAAAGTCATCCATTTGGCGGAATACTAAATTCAAGGAGAAACCCATAAATGCTACTTATTTGTTTTGTCTTTAATCTTACTTAGATAAAACATTGGTCCCTGAGATTAGAACATACAGTGTTACTGTCACAAAATAAATGCTACCTCTTGGCTTTTGAATAAGTTTTACAAGGAGAAAACCAAATGACATCAGAAATCTGCATATTAGAGTTTTTGAAGGACCCTCTGATCAGCTCAGTATCCTTCACTAAGCACATGAACTCCTTTGTTTGTGTACCTAGTCCAGAATGTCATGAAATTACCATCTGGTTGATGTTACCTCTGTACATCAGATTTCAGCTGCCCTAAAGATCACAGGGTTCCCATCAGACATACAGTTCAGTTCCATTAGGGTGGAATTGTGCTAAAGCATCAGTGATCATCCCATGAGAAGCTCATGGTTGACATCCTGTAAAGAAAATCCTCTTCTCCCACTTTATCTTGTAACTAGATCACAAATCTCCAGAAAAAAGAATTGCTATTCTGTCAGAATCTGGAAACAATGGCTGTATTACCACCATAGCGAGGCTGGACTCCTCTCAGCAGAGTGTGGTGATAGGATGAGGGGAAATGGCTACAAACTGATGCATAGGAAGTTCCACACAAATGTGCATGGGAACTTCTCCACAGTAAGGGTGACAGAGCACTGGAACAGGTGGCCCAGAGAAGTGGTGGAGTCCTCTTCTCTGGAGACATTCAAGACCTGCCTGGACGCCTACCAGGTCTAGTGAGCCTGCTTCGGCAGGGGAGTTGGACTTGATGATCTCTAGAGGTCCCTTCCAACCCCTACAATTCTGTGATAGTGATGTACATAAGAGGAAAAGAAACCTTTCTACCCTTTTGGTGGAAAAAGATGTTTGTGTTGCAAAGTAACATAAAAATGCCTGAGAAAAACAACCTTTTATAGATGAGGAGAGCTCTGAACTTTCAGTCCCATAGTGTTAAGAACTTGTTTAACTCTTTTGATTTTAGTCTTCACAGGTTTTAAGGCTGGGGATTGCATTACACATTGACAGCTGCTTACTAAGTGAAAGAGACTACTGTTAAGGACAGAAACTGTTTTCCTTTCTTTTGTCTCAAAGCTTGCTTTGTAAGGCCTTTTCTGGTGATAAGACTCAGCCGATTATCTAGATGTGTGTCATGGCGCCTCAGTGTCTCTGCTTATGGTTGTAAAGATAAGCAGAAATAGGGGCAGTCTTTTTTTGGGGGGTATGACTTGGAGAAGCTGACTACCACAAAAAAGATGATAATGCTCCTGCATGGCAATGAAGGTGACATCCCCTGCTGGCTTATCTTTTGGGCCAGACATGTCACAAAAACAGAGAGAAAAGAAAAAACCTGAGAAATGGGGGATAAAAGGTCTTCACCTTGGTTCAAAGGATTTTTGGAGAAGAACTTCCGGGAGAAGAATTCCTGGAGAAGAAAAACTGAAGAATTCCCTGAGGGGAAAACCTCTGTGGAAGAACCCCCCAGGGCCTGCTTGCTGCGAAGCTTCCCAGCTCTCTCTCTCCCATCACCTGCAGTGACCAGAGAGTTCCTGAGATCAACAGACCTACTATGGACCTTGCTGGATCCAGGGTGGTGATGCTCTCTCCCTCTCTTGCTTTCTACTCCTTGCCTTTCATCTCTTTTCTATCACTCACCTTCCCTTCTCCATATCCCTAAGCAACTAGTATTTGTAATGAACTGGTTGGGCTAACATTAACCCGTTGTGTCTTAATCTCGTGCTGGGTATACACGTAATCAAAGAACCACGTCTCCCTCCTTTATATTGGAATGTGACATTTTTAAATGGCATAGTCGGCAGGATAACCGCCATGACTCGTCTCTGTCCTTTGTATTGGAGCGTGACAACTACTGACAGCAGAATTTAGCAAACAGTATTAAGCAATTAATTTACATCTGTACTTTAAGTGATTATGTTAGGGTTCACATTATGAGAGTAGGAGAAAAGTGACAGGCCTTTCATTTAAATCCTCTGTTGGGCACCAATGAAAAGATATAAAAATCAATGAAAAGGTATAAAAAAGGTTTTAAAAAAAGTCTTTTTTTTTTTTTCCAGGTAGTTCTTTCATTAATGTCCCAAACCTTTAATAAAAATGAGCCAAATTCTTCTCTGTCCATTAGTTCTTGTCACTCTATTTCTAACAGTTTGACAGAGCTTCAGATTGCTTAAGAGCACATCATTCCATTGGTTCCAGTGGACACACAATGTTTCATTCCCATTGAAATCCACTACCACATGCTTGCAAAGGATATAAATAAAAGAAAATAAAAGAAAAGGGACTGATCTATTGATTTTCCTTCAAATTCCTTGTCTACATCCTTTGCTTTACAATGCACGTTTTCTCATCAGTTCTTACACATACTGTCTACACCAGTTTTAGTCACTCCTCTCCAGAGATATAACAACTTCCAAACAGATTTATCTTTAAACTATTCATTGAACATTTTCTTTTTAACCAGAGAAACGATGAATAGTAAATTTGAATAACGAAGAGTCAAAAATTCTGATTGGAGCTAACTGTACAGTAAGTTACTTCTGTATTGACTATCACATTTTAGAGAGTGGCACTGTAATTTAAGTATATATAGATGAAATAATATAATATGTTACAACTTTGAAGCTCTAAATAATGATTACAGATTTTATGAGACCTTAGCTGGACTTAGTTTTTATTTCTAAGCTGTATGAATGACCTGCCATCTCTGTGTAGATCATTAGTGGTGATTTATTATGGTTCTCTAAGATCCCTAGATGTAGTTAATACCCTGATTTCAGACATGAATTTTGTTAGTAATTTGCTTAACTAAGTAATTTTTCACAGAAACAGAAGCAAGACCGACAAATTATATGTTGTACTTTATTAGATCAGAAAAAAATCTATATTAAAATTATGCAATAAAACAATATATAAAACAATTTCAAGAGTAATATGAAAATGAATGATGGATAATAGGATACTACTGTTTACATTTGTTTGTGTGTTACACTTCACTATTAAATTAATAAAATTCTGATCTGCACTTAAGTTTAGATAGTTTAATTTCTTCAGTCATGTCTTCAATAATTTCAGTGTTCATCTGAATTTAGCATCTCTTTAACTTCTCTTTTATGAAGTAAGTCAATGAAATTTAGTCCAATTCTTTGTTACTTAATCAAACAATATTTCTGTGAACATCAAATATTTACACTGCCTTGAAAAAGACTTCAGACTTGATTTACCAATTTACAAAGGGCTTTTCTAAGAACCACTGTAATATCAGAAAACTAGTTGCTTGCCTCAAGAGGAGATATTTTTCTTATTTAAACCATTGTAGAAAACATCTTAATGCTGACTGTTTTACATTAATTATGTTCTTCTAATTATTATAGAATCATAGGATCATAGAATTCTGTGGGTTGAAAGTGGCCTTCAAGATTATCTAGTTCCAACTACCCTGCTATATGCAGGGACACCTTCCTCTAGACCATGTTGCTCAAAGTTACCACAGAAGAATTTATTTGCTTAAAGCTATATATTGATTATTTAGCTTGTCATTTTGGAACCAAAAAAACAATTCTCTACAATTTTTGGTCATCCTGTAAATAAAGATTGCCTTTAATACCTTGGTTTAATTTTATAGAGATAGTTTAATGTTTGTTTGATACCTCCTAAAATTTGACATATGTTTAACCTAATTTTATAACTAGTAAATGCAGCGCAGGTGCAAAGCAGCAAGTTTCACTTTATGAAAATAATCAGAGAAAGTATGTGTTTTTTATGTGCTGTTTCCATAATCTTCTGAACTCTTTAATAGAGCAGTTATCAGCTGCTGTAGTTGCTAGCTACTGCCAGAACTCAGAGTATGTACCTCCACATTCAGACCTTTGCTTTTTTATACAGTGAGATTCTAAGTCCCAAAGCAACCTCAGGTGAATATGTCACATTTTGGATAAGTAGTGTATGTGGTATTGTTAATGTTCGGGCTTAAATTCCTTGGTTGTGATCACTGACAAATGTTGGTATGATTCTGATTCTGAGAGGTGAATGTTAGCTAATTAGATTTTTTCATGGTTTCAGGAGAAAGATATTTAATTTGACAGTCTTAAAGTTGTGAATTTTGGTCCTGTTAGGTGCCTTGGTATTACATAAATTAAACACTGTTTTGACTAGGTTAAGTGGCACCATTCAGTAAAATAACAGATGTTAAAACACTGCTACTGAAAAATCTATTACTCTTTTCTGACCTTTCAGAGCAGTTCTTTCCTCAGACTAATTTTCATTTCATCCTTATACATTTTGATTTTTCTACTATTTAAAACACTACTACTTTGCACTCCTGAATGGAATGGTATTGAAGTGGAGGTCCTCTTGCACGACTGTCAGTAGAGACAATGTTAAGAATAGTACTGATTATGCTTCCTTCCTATTTCCAGTGACTTATTTAATTGTACTTCCTAGTACAGATAAATAATTTATGAAGTACAATGGAACATTTCAAGGTAATATATTACTGTTGTTTAGATAGTTGGATATTATTTCAAGGTAAATCAAAGTATATGCTTTTTTTTTTAAACAAAGAAACATAGAATCAGGTTGGAAAAGACCTCCAAGATCATAAAATCCAACCGTCCACCTGACACATATAATTCCCACTGAACCATGACCCTCAGTAAAACTTCTAAACATTTCTTGAACACCTCCAGGGCTGACTCCACCAGTTTCCAGGGTAGCCCCTTACATCATCTGACCAGTCTCTCGGAGAAGTACTTCCTAACTTCCAACTTGTATCTACCCTGGCACAATTTGAGGCCATTCTCTCTAGTCCTATCTCAAGTTACATGGAAGAAGAGTCTGGCCACCACCTCACCACAATCTACCTTCAAGTAGTTTTAGAGAGTGATACCTCTGAATTTAGAGAGGTCGCCTCTGATCTTCCTCTTCTCCAGACTTAATAATCCCAGTTCTGTCAGCTGCTCCTCATAGGACCTGTGCACCAGCTTCACTGCCCTTCTCTGAAAAAGCTCCAGGGCCTCACAGATTATCTTGTACTGAGGGGCCCAAAAAAGAACACAGTACTTGAGGTGTGGCCTCACCAGGATTATCACTTATCAGAAGGATTATCATTTCCCTGCTATTGCTGGCAACACTATTTCTGATACAAGCTAGGATGCCGTTTGCCTTCTTGGCCACCTGGGCACACTGCTGGCTCATGTTCAGCCAAGCGTCAGACAACACTCCCAGCTCCATTTCTTCTACACGGTCTTCCAGCATTCCACATCTTGAAACAAATAAGTGTATGTTGCAATCAGACAAATACTCTTATTTGAAAGGAAGCTCATTAACCAACAGCCATATTAATCTGAGAAAGCATATTTTGTCTGTAATACCTTTTTTCACATTCTTAGTGTTTGATTCATTGTATTATAACATTCTCATTCTTCCTGCATAACTTTCTATTAAACTACACTTGTGACAGAGAATTTTAGCTTCGATTGTCAACTACTTTAATATTTCAGATTTACATTTTTTTAGTATTTCACTCTATGCATACTTTAATAACCGTAGAAATTCAGAAAGACTGCGTAAAAAGATTTTGCAATTGAATTTGCTCTTGAGACTGAAGCTTCTATTGCATATGAGACTTAAGTGTAAGGACTGGATATATGTGTAAGCTTAAATAGGACAAAGGTGCTTTAATTTCTTCTAATGTTGATTTCAGTTTGTCACTACATGTCTCAGCTGTCTTCAGAGACCTTCATGATTGTGAAAAGATCTTGATCTGCAGTTGATAAAAGGGACAGCTAGAACATGAGAGTATAATAGGAAGTATAGTGAGATAAATCAAAGTCATGCTATTTCAATTATTTATTATAGAAGAAACTTAAAAAAACAAATGGTCATAGATCATCAAAATTCTTACTTCACTTGACAGAATTTAACATTCAGCAGCTCTTTGGACTACAGGTATTTTGAAGGTACTTAAAAACCACTGATAGAACTTTTCTTAGATGAATTTTCCTAATTCTCTTTGAATTTGTGTAATCATTTGCCCTGTACAGTATCCTGTGGTAAAGAATGAAGGTATGCAAAAGTCGGTATTTTTTCCTATGGTCTGCTGGTTTCACGGCTGTCATTCAGCCAACCTGTTCACCAGTTAAAGTAGACGTCCTGCACAATGCATGCTAGATCATTACATCAAGGACTTTTAACCAGAAAACTGCCTTAGCTGAGTTATCCTACTCATCTTTTGGGGTTTGGGATTGCAGAGATGATTTCCAGGGAGGCTTCCCACATTAATTTTTGTATAGAGTGGCACAGATCCGTATTTTCTTTCATCTGAATGGTGAGGTGAGCAGATGCTTGCCATTTACCCCTTTAGCAGAAAAGTGTACTAGTTACAAGGGAAAAGCAGCATTTCTACTTATCCAAAACATTGAAGGAATTCCCATAATCTCCTACAGACAGTCTAAATTGTCGGTAATTTCAATCCTTTAAACGGAATTAGGAGAGTATTTTATGTCCTTTGGATGGGAAGATTCTCAGCAAAAGGCAGTAATGTTACCATTCATTTAATGATTACCTTGAAGTTAATAAAAAATAACTTTGAGAAGAATATTCAAGGGATTGAGACTGTGAGAAAGAATGAAGAACACTATACAAATCTTTTTGTCATTCAAAAGAAGTCACATGAACTACATAGTGCTACAGATCAGCTGAAGATGAGGAAAAATAGTATTGCCTTGAATCCATATGAAAAATTTAGAATTTTTGTGACATGTAGGCAATCTATAAACGTGAAATGTTTATAGACTTTTATCTTTATCATATTTATTGCTTTATTTGTTACTGACGTTTTCTCATACCTTTATTTTGACATTTTAAGCTGAGTCATTGTTTTCACTGGTATGTCTCTCTAATTTACTGTTTCTTTTTTCCTTTTTTTAATGATTGTTTTCTCTCTTTACTTTCTCTCTTCTAGAAAATATCTTCCTTCAAAATACTGTTGTTGCTGCATGCATTAAAACATTTCTGTGTCACAAATAAATGTCTGTACATGGCTAAGTAATAAAAATATTTTTTTTTCTTTCTATGTATCTATTGCTGGGCTATGGAGGAACTTACACGGTTTTGAAAACTTATGCTCATATCTAACATAGAGGCTGCAGTGACAGAAATTCTGTAGCTGTATTGGTAGTAACCCAAAAACACTTATACAGTTCCTTGTTTTCAACACCTTAAGAGACAGCAACCTCTCATGTCAAAACACTCAGCCCTTTGAAATTGTTTGAGATAAAAATCATTACAGATAAAAATGATTGTTCTGAATCCACAGATAGAAAAATTAATAAAAAAACAATATTAATTTAGACAACTGTAGTTGATTCTAATCACTAAATTCAGTAGGAATTTGATCATTACTTTTACTCCAGTAGAATTAGCCCTTAGAACTTCTCACTTTTGACTGCTTTTTCTTTTATGAAATCATACATTCAAAATCAAGTCAGTACTCTAAAATTTTTCAAACAATTTTAAATAAGGTTTGTTGGAATAATAATGATCAAGTTACAAGACTATGCCACAAAATAAGAGAAAAAATACTGTATAACGGATTTTTTTTTATTTGAAATTTAAACATCTGTCATGGTTTTATGAGTTTTGTTACTGGTTTTCCACATCATAACATCATGTGGGAGTTAAAAAGTTAATGCTCCAACACCATGGATCATTGATAGCTCCGGGCATACCTGTCTCAGAAGAGAAGAACTACGTACCCCAGAGGACTTTGTGTTGCTTTATATTTTTACATTTTTCTGCTCAGAGGGAAAGATTAAAACTGTTTGCATGTCATGAGACGCCCTCTTTCCTTTTGGGATGGACCCAGCAGCAGGTGCTCACTAGCCATCTCACCTTCAGCACTTAGAGTAAGGCCTTCAGTTTTATTGGACACTCTCTTGCTCATTTTTTTATTTATTTATTTTTAGTTTCAATTTCAATTATATTGTATTATATTGTGTTATTTTGCATTCCGATATCTTACATAGTAAATTAGCTTTCCTTCTCAGATTGCCGCTGTTTTATTTTTAGGCCCATCTCCCTTTTCTCTTTCTCCCCTTCCCCCTTCCCAGGGCATGGGTCCATGGGTCCCTCACTCCAATCATCATGGAACTGGGCTGAACCAGTCCGTAAACTGTTGACAACATGATTTCTTATCAAATATTTTCTTGAATTATTTTTATAGTGAAAGGCAACTTGGTTGTTTTAACAAGTTTATTACCTGGTATTCCCAAACTGTATAGTATTACAACATTTTGGGAAGCCATCAGTAGTCAATTTCTGAATTATAAACAAGAATTCAGTATTGCAAAGAGAACTCTCACCCCTCCTTATTTTTATAAGTATCTTTTCAATTCACTGTAACATGCTAAATATGAAATCTTTCAGAGTTCTTCAAAAAAGTAAAAAATATATATTTTGGAACAATAATTATGAAAATAATAAAATCAATTTTCTAAAGTATGAGGATTTTTAAAAAAAAATCTCACACTCTTTCTAGCTGAAAATAATAACAAACTCTCAGAAATGAGCTAAAATATTTAGCATCTATCTCAACTGCATAAATTTTATTATCCAAATATAATAAATTCATTCATCCAGTGTTATGAAAGACATCACCTTTAATGATTTGTCTTCTTTCTAATGCTTTATATGAGAATGTTTCTATTCTATGTGAATGCTTAGCTGTCAGTTCACAAACTCACCTATGAAGTGCATTGGAGAAAGTTCTTATTACTTCCTGAGCATACAGAATTGTGAACTTGTTTAGTATTCTGATTTTCCAAAATGTGATGACAGCCTTCATGTCTGCATTCTACCACCATGGTATTCGAAGAAAAGAAGAAATAATTTTGTTTTTATGAATCAAGATTAGTAACACAGTTAGTAGTCTAAGTGACAGACATAATTACTTTCAAGCCAGTTTCCTCTATAAGATTTTCCCTAATTCCACAGAACTAATAAGCAGTCAAGGTCCTTGCACAACTTGATGACAAAATATTCTTCTTCAGTTCTTAAAATGGAACTCATGCCACCAGGCATTACTTTACTTTCACTGATTAAAATCTTGTTGCAGAAATAAGTGTAATTTTACACAGTCATACAGTTTGTGCTCTTAACATCTGGTTCTGTGCATCCCAGAACCACATATGATGTATGAGCAAAGTTACATAGTTTACTTCTCTTGAATATCGCATTTCATCACAACACAATGCTATGATATTTCTCACCTAATCTTTCCTGTGTTCATAATCCCATAGATATTTCAGAAACTAATATATTGCTCTTATACTCTCACACACAAGATAACCACCATAAATATTTTTCTAACATCTCAAAAAAACACTATTTTATATACTCCTGTTCACTTCCTATCTTCATATTTAATCTTCCCAGCCAGCACTCAGGATGTATTTTCTACCTATCATTTTCTGACTCCTTATCTACTTCAAATTCTAACATACATTCCCAAATTTCAGTAATATAACAGAATACTGTCACAGTGATAAGGTACTTGAAAGCATTTAACAAATATATATTTTTCTTCAAATATGTTCAAAATTCTGTGGATGTTGTATGACTGAATGCAGAAAAGAACAGTCTATTATATTCAGCTAGAAAATAAGAAGTGATGAAAACTAGAACAAGATCCAGGAAACCTAATTCTCTCTTAATTTGGTACTCTGGCAATCCCATCAGACAACCTGCCAGCTCTTCAGAATTACCCATCTTTTCACATATCTAACTTTGATAGCTAGCTAGTTCTGAATCTACTAGAACAGACATTTCCCATATATTTTGAGAATGGGGGAGATAGTGTTTCTTCTGTTGCCAACTTCTTCCTCTGAGCCTTGCAATTCAAGTGTAGGCAGAGAAGATACTGTCTTGTACAGATAATTCCCTTCAAGTTACCCAGTGTCAGGACTGCAACCCCATTAGATATTTTAATTTTGCTTTATGATGTAACTGTTAGGACTGCTACTGATCAGAAAATGGAAAGCTCCTGTCTTCTGCCACAAATGTTGTTTTGATGTTGTCATGCTGGTTGGTGAAATGGTTAACCCTTGTTCATTGTCCCTTCACTTTACACTGCATGCCTCACAGGTTCCAGATGGATGATTTTTCTACACTTAGAAATCATAATCAAGGAAGAAAAACTAAAAGAAAACAAGTGATATTTGACTTTTGCAAGGAGAAAATAAGACAGAATAGAAACAGAAAAATTCACAGCAGAGAAACAGATTCCAGAGAACTCCAGTTGTCCCTCAACTCCCTTACCATCTCCTCTTTTCACACAAAGATGATA
Source organism: Oreortyx pictus (assembly GCA_036925125.1). Classification (NCBI taxonomy): domain Eukaryota; kingdom Metazoa; phylum Chordata; class Aves; order Galliformes; family Odontophoridae; genus Oreortyx; species Oreortyx pictus. Next base: position 159,253,417 of record JAUPFR010000001.1, on the reverse strand, counting down.
TATTCTAATGTGTCATTTTTAGAGAAAATTTTCCTATTATTCTCTTTTATTCTTCTCTGAAATGACAGTCACCTAGAAGTACTAAGAACATATCAAGCTTTTCCTGTAATCAATGTATTAAACAGAAGTTATTACATCCAAGAATTTATTAAAAAATGATCAAAAAAGGATAATAATTTAAAAATCACAACCTCTGTACTTGAATGAGACTATGTAACTTACGTATATGTTTTTAAAACATAGCTTAAAACCTGACTATTTTTTAGTGTTAATGGTTCAAGAACCCTGACATTCAACAATCTAGTTCAGGGATATGCCAAAAATCTGTAGAAACACGGAAAATCAATCAATCCTGGACAATATCATGTAGTAATGAAGTTTTTAGCAGTATAATATATATTCACAGACCTGCTCATAATAATGTAAATGTGCTAAGAAGACTTTGCACTTAATCTGAGATTTCTGGTTTTATCTTTATATAAAAATAAAATATCACTGAAATAAAATAAAAAAGAAGACAAACATTCAAAAGAACCTCACAAATTCAGAAAGTTATGTAGTTACAGCAGCAACTTAAGCAACGGTTGGAGAATTATTTCTAAACAAATACAGAGATAGGAAATTATTCCTGTACTGAATGCATTAAGGGATACCATCAGGATTACCACCACCAGCTTTGGGACTGGTGGCTCCTCCTGCCTGAATGCCAGCTCACAGCCCAGAGCACCAGGGAAACTCATTCCTCAGCCTATGCTGAGGAATGGCAGCTCCTGCTGTCCCATTTGACAACTCAACCACTAGCAAGGCTGAGCACATATCCCTACACACACAAACATAACAAGAGACAGATAAAAGCACACAGGGCACACCAACATAGCCAGCTACACTGATGACCACAGATATGACACTGCCTTTGACAGTAACTATATACAGGACTAATAAAACACATGAAACAGTCAGATAACCTTCCACCTCTACAGTGGGTCAGGACTGAAGTTTCCTGATGTTCTTGCTGCACTCATATATGCAAGATAGAGAGGGAGATTGTGCATAGAGTTAAGGAAAGACTTTGAAAATCAGGACAGATTATGGTGATTGAGTTTAGAGCTTGGTCATACAGACTGATCATGTTTTATATGTGACCACTCCTTTTCATACTCTCTCCTGTCTATTCCTCTTTTGTTTCTCCCCAGTTCACTCCCATATGTATCCCTTCGTCAACTTTAACCACCACCAAACACCCTTTCCAGTTCCAATATCTCAGACATTCAAGTTTGCAATCTCATCTATCACAAAGTCCTCATTTGCCTGCAGTCTCTTAATATGGTCCATCAGTTAGTTTGACTAAAGAGGTCTGTTCCTTTTCCTTGTCTCAGTTACATTTGTCCTTCAGATCTGTGTGTTTGTGTTTTTGTTGTGTTTGTTGCTTCTGCCCTCTTTTTTTTTTTTTTTTTTATTTCCCTTAAGGGTAACCGTACTGATGCAGAAAATCTCACCTTCCACTTCCATTTACAGATCCCACATACCCTGACAGATCCTACTAAGAGAGTCATTAGAGCTGGAAAAATATAACTTGTGAGCACAAAAACTGAAATAACTTTGATTTAGACAGATTAGAATGAGGTACCTGATCTAATTTTGCTTAAGTACAGATATGATCCTCAATTAGTAATGTTAGAATGAGAGTGAGCATATTGTAATTAACCAAGTAAATTAAGATATATGTGGATTTTTGGGCTTGTTTTCTTTATTTGTTTTCTAAATACAACTCAGTATAAATGACTTCTACAGTTATTTAGAAACAGCTAGTCTTCTTTAACCTACAAATATTACACAGCATTCAGGACATGGGAAATCTGGATGCCAACTCCAGGCAATTGGAAGAGAAGAGGGGTATCAGGGGTAGTCAGCATGGGTTCACCAGGGGGAAGTCATGCTTGACCAACCTGGTAGCGTTCTATGATGTCGTTACTGGCTGCGTGGATGTGGGCAGAGCAGTAGATGTAGTCTACATTGATTTCAGCAAGGCATTTGACAGTCTCCCACAGCATCCTTACAACAAAGCTGAGAAAGTGTGGAACAGATGAGTGGATGGTGAGCCGGGTTGAGAACTGACTGACTGGCAGAGCTCAAGGAGTTGTGATTGGCAGCACTGAATCCAGTTGGAGGCCTGTATTAAGCAGCAATCCTCAGGGGTCTGTGCTGGATCTGGTCCTATTCAACATCTTCACCAGTGACCTTGATGAGGAGACAGAGTCCACCCTCAGCAAGTTTGCTGATGATGCAAAGCTGGGAGGAATGGTTGACATGCCAGAAGGCTGTGTGGAGACTTGCACATAGGGAGGAATAACCGCATGCACTGGTACAGGCTGGGGGATGACCTGCTGGAGTGGAGCTCTAAGGAGAGGGACCTTGTGGTCCTGGTGGACATAGCCAGCAGTGTGCCCTGGTGGCTAGGAAGGCCAATGGTATCCTGGGTTGCATTAAAAAAAGCTTACCCAGCAGGTTGAGCGAGGCGATACTCCCCCTCTATTCTGCCCTGGTGAGGCCACATATGGAGTATTATGTCCAGTTCTGGGCTACCGAGTACTAAAAGGACCAGGATCTCCTCAAAAGAGTCCAGCAGAGGGACACAAAAATGATACAGGGGCTGGAGCACCTCTCTTATGAGGAAGGCTGAGAGACCTGGATCTGTTCAGCCTTGGAAAAACAAAATTCAGAAGGGATCTGACCCCTGTCTATAAATATCTAAGGAGCAGGAGGCAAAGGGACAATGTTGGACTCTTCTCGTCTTTGTGTGGTGATAGGACGAGGGGAAATGGACACAAAACAAAGCATAGGAAGTTCTGCACAAATGTGCAGGGGAACTTCTTCATAGTAAGGGTGATGGAGGATTGGAACAGGCTGCCAGAGTGTTTGTGGAGTCTCTTCTTTGGAGACGTTCAAGGCACACCTGGATGCCTACCTGTGCAACCTGGTCTAGGGAACCTGCTTTGGCAGGGGGGTTGGACTAGAGTATGTCTAGAGGTCCCTTCCAACCCCTACAATTCTGTGATTCTGTGATTTGGTGATTCAGTGAATTGTAACATCTCCTAAAAAGATGTTATCAAATTTATTAATCTAAAATATGGGGCAGTTAACAAGCTTGCATCTGAAGAATGCAGAGTAAAATGGGGTTCAGAAAGAATCAATATTTCTCCTAGATAACTGAAGCCAAGCCTAAGTCAAACATTAAAAAAAAACAATTTGATTAAAAATATCAATGTTCTGCCTGACAGGATGTCAATACAATACCTTTAAAAGAAAAGGTATTGAGCTTGGTCATATAACTAGGTACAAATCACATATAAACTAAAGGCACTTCTTTTTCTGTCTTCTGAAAATGTATAACAGCAGTAATTGGCAAAAGTGCTTGGGAGGACAATAGGATAGGCAAAATGCACACAACTCCAGTTGAAGATCAAACTTTGCAGGATGCCTTCAGAATCTCATAGGATTGGATCCAGAAGCCTTATTATCTCCAAGACAGAAATAAGTCAATACCAGAAACATTTGCAAGATTGAAACAGGTCACGATTAGGAGCAGATGGTACCATTTTAATGAGAAAAAATCACAACCAGGATCCTTAAGAAAGGAGACCATGAAACGTCATTCTCAGCCCAATAGATTTTATTGCTTTCTCTTAATGAATGCTGTGAGCGTAAGACAGAAGTCTAGTTTTCCCTAGAACTAAAACATTATGAGTTTTTTCAGATATTCAGGTTTTCTCTGTGAAGAGAGAAATGAAAAAGTTCCAATGAACTCTAGTAGACTTTTGCTAGTATATCTATACTGAATGAAAACTGTATAATTGCAGTTACTAGAGGAGAAGCAACACAAAACCCCAGTATTAACAATTGTCCGTAGAAAAGTGTGGCTTACAAGTTATGATTCACTTTTATCATGCATCCTTTTGTACTGAGGAACCAAGGGAAATAGTCTTAGTACAGAATAAGTCAAGAGAGAACACTCTTCTGCCCGCATGAGGTAAAGAAGGCAGATGACTCATTTGAAACAAATATATCAAATTCTACTCATTCACAGTGTATCTTGCCGCTGTGCTGGATATAAGGAAAATTCTACAAATCAATGAGTAAAATAAATAATTTCAAAGTAGATGCATCTGCTCTGAGTCCTTTAGGGAAAGAAATTGAAAGAATGAAAAAGTTTTCTTCTGCTGTCATTACCTTACTTTTAATTACTTTGACGATTTAACCACATTTAAACACATTTCTCTTACTTCAGTTGTGAGGAAAAAGGCTCAGACCCAGTACTGGTAACAAGAGAGATCAAATCAAAACCAGAATGGTAACAGATTTAGTTACAGAGGGCTTTAACCAATTTAACCAAAACCTATGGGATTAATCACATGACAGATATCATTAAAGATTTATTCTGCAATAAATATAACTAAGCTATCATATTGGAGTGAAGTGGGTTAATTCACCATAAAGTGGAACTCTAAGCAGGGGCAAAAGGATTAAAATGATCGTTTAGGCATATTTTATATTTTAAAATCCCTTTTTTTCTTACCTCTAAGCCAATATAGTTCAATAATTAATGTGCAAATGCAAAGTGACAATTACAGAGAGATGCTGAACATTTCAGGATCAGTGATTGCTGAAAACACTGTTAGCATCTCTCTACCTCCTCCCTAAAGTTCACAAAATATAGTAACAAATTAATGACAATCTATTTGGATTAAAAATGAGGGTGTTAACTAGTATAAGAATGAGGATGAGTGTTGCTGGTAAACCTGTCATTTCTAACACATCTGAGCTCAAGAGCACAAGGAATACCAGTCTGACATTCAGAATCAAAGAATTATAGAATAACCCACAAGGATTACTGAGTTTAAGCCCTGGCTCCACACAAAACTATCCAAAATTCAAACTCAATCCCTGAGAACATTGTCCAAATGCTTCCTGAACTTCGGCGGCTTGGTGCTGTGACCACTGCCCTGGTGAGCATGTTACTGTACTTAAATATCCTCTGGTAAAGAACCTTTTCCTGATATCCAACCTGACCCTCCCTGACACAGCTTGATGCCATTCCCTCAGGTTCTGTCACTGCTAACAGAAAGAAGAGATCAGCATCTGCCCCTCCACTTCCCTCATGAAAAGCTATAGGCCACCATGAGGCCCCCTATCAGCCTCCTCTTCTCTGGTCTAAACAAATCTAGTGACATCAGCTGACCCTCATACATCTTACCATCTTGACTCTTTGCAATCTGTGTAGCCTCCTTCAGACATTCTCTTGTTGTATGTCTTCCTTAGATTGTGGTGCCAAAAGTACACACAATTTTTGAGGTGAGGCAGCACCAGCACAGAACGTAAAAGGAAATCTTTTCCCTTGATCAGATAGTAACGCTGTGTGTGATGGACCCAAGGGTATGATTGACCTTCTGTCTGCCAGAGCACAGTGTTGACTCATGTTCTACTTGCTCTCAAACAGAATCTCCAAATCCCTTTCCATAGGGCTGCTGTCCAGACTCTCATCTTCCTAGTCTGTACATATATCCAGTGTCACCCCATCCCAGGTGCAGAATACTGCTCTTGTTAAATATTATGTGGTCGGTGATTACTCACTGCTATAATTTATGAATTTCTGCAAGACCTCTCTACAATCAAGGAAGTCAACAGTTCTTCTCAATTTAGTGTTGTCCACTAGTTTACTTAGTATATCTTTGAGTCCTGTATACAAGTTAATGATGCAAATGTTCAGAACTGCCCCTATAATGGAGTCCTGGAAAGTTCCGCTAGACACTGGCAACCAGCCTGAAGTAATCCCATTTACTGAAACCCTTTGAGCCTGATCTGTCAGCCAGCTCTTTGTATATCTTGGAATGAATCTTGCTGGGCCCCATAGGCCTATATACATCCCTTTGGCTGTCTAACTCTGCACACTTATCTTCTTTCAACTCTAGTGTCAGGATGGAAAATTAAAATTACTGCTTATAACAATTTTCTGTTAAAACTGTTTTGTTTTATAACACACATATGGAGTCATAATGTTTTGGCACATTTTTTTATGTAAAAACTATTGTGCATCTCAAGGCTTATGTGCTCACCTGTAAGGCAGGAATAAAAATATTTACTTCATCAAGTATTTGTTAATAAAAATTGCTCCAAGATGGAAGAAATTCCAACAGTTATAGCTGAAGCAGGTGAACTCTTTCTGCTTAAAATTAAGTAAGTGGTATAACACATTCTGAGCTTCATCGTTAAAGATCCTATCTCTGACAAAAAATGGTTCATTTGCTGTTGAAAATGAATTTAATATAAGCATAAAATAGTCCTTTCTGCAAAAATAACCTCTTTGATTTCTATTAAGTGCATTGTGCAAGCAAAAAAAAATTTCAAAAAAGTAATAAAAAAAACTTTTGTCTATTTTAGGTAGAAGTGCAAAGAAAAAGATGTAATTGATATGTAAAAAATAAATAACTAAACTACCAGGAAAAAAAGAGAAAAAATTCTTAATGTTTTTCATTTTTATTTAGAGTGATAAATTGTCATGGAAAAGTACATAATGCTCAATTTCAGTATCTGCAATTTATGGCTCTGTTATAGTTAAGTATGAGGTAAAAGTTTCTTTCAATTGGAGATTCATACAAATCCTTGGAGTCAATGTCCTGTGCTAGAAAGGAAAAGGCTTTATCTCAAGTATATTCCCATGAAGAAAATTGGACCCAAATACCCTTGTTTTATTCTATAGGTATAGCAAACATAATGAATTACATGACACTAAAAATAAATGAGGCAATCACAGTGAAGTCTGTATTATACAGTCGTCTCTTACAGGTTTGTAGTGGAAAATATACCAAGAATCCTCTACTCTGCAAAGGTTTCAGGAGGGTTGCCATTTCACTTTGTTAGGAACTTCAAAGATGGATCTTTCCTAAGAATTCTTTCTCTTAAGCAGCTGCAAAACTTAGAAAATCTTCAGACCCCCAGGAATACAGCTCTATTTTTTTTACTTTGGTCTTTATTTTCTTTATATAGAAAAACAAACAAAAAAACATCCAGAAAATCCTATGCAACATTTATGATCAGATAGCTGTTAATATCAGTTTAATTTCTCAAACTTCATCCAGAGATACTGATTCTTGTGCATTCCTATGTCTTATTCAGCCTGTTAGGAGGAAAAATAGTCATACGTTTAAGAGAAAGAGCCAGAGAGAGACTGTACAGCATGAACATTCACACTTTTTTAGTCAAACATGCTATTATTTTCTCTTCAGCATCAACCACAATATGCTGTGATAGTGCTGCAGTAATGAGAAAGAAGAATATATTCTAAAATTTTGGTCCTTCTGCACTTCAAAAGGTCACAATTTATAGACGGACTTACTTAGCACAGTATATAATTTATTCTGGAACAGCATTACATTTCTGAAAATCGAGTCACTTGTATCCCATTTCTAGCACGAAAACTGCCAACATTCTTTATTTCTTTATTTTCTCATCTTAGTGAGCTGAACACTCCTTTGATTCATAATCCTATCTTTTCCAGTTCTCAAAGATGTGAAGATTTGCAGTTTCTTCAGTTATCTTCGCACAGTAGGGATACTAATAAGCATCTCAACATGTCCCATCCTCTTCACATAGGAAACTTAACAGGAAAAAAATTTAATGACAGCCATGTAGAAGTCATAAATTCTCTTGGCACACTTTCTGCTAGCTAAGGGTCAAAAGATAAAAATTGTTGATGACACCATCCAGCATTAACTGAGTTCATAAGCATAGATATTTTTTTCCGTTAATTATGACTTTTAACTATTCAGCATAAGGATGATGGCACAGACATAGTATTACAGGTAGTGTAATTCATAAAGCTACGTTCATTTCAATGTCCAGTTTGCACCAGCTGGGATTTGGAGTTTTGGGGTTTAGCATGTAATAATTAGGAGGAGAAGAGTAATCTTTAGAACAGTATTGAAGGTTTCCTTGAAGTCATCTACTTTCAGCACTGCGGAGGCACCCCTGGAATACTGTGTTGAGTGACTAACTTTTACAGTAAAAAAGTAACAACAGAAAAGACATGTAAAATGAGAACAAACATGGTTAGAGTTGAAAGCTGTGAAAAAATTAGAACTTTCTAACAAGTTCACATCCAAAGAGGAAATCTTCAGAACCTGAAATTAACCCTTCTGGAAAAATAGTTTTAGAGCAATGGAGACGTACTTAAGAACTACGTAGGCAAAGAAATGTAGAGCTGAATGAGAGAGAGTCAAGACTAAATTGGAGAGGAGGCTACTGATAACAAGTCCCCATTTAAGCCCTATCGGTAGAAAACTTCATGAAGAGATTCAAGCGTTTTAAAGCTTGACTGACATGTCTAGGCAGCCAACTCAACTATAGATTTTATTACAAAAGCAAATAAAAATTGAAAGTAACTTTAGATATTTTTTCAAAGTCAGTTTCATAATATGTAGAGTATTATTAAAGTCTTGAGTTTTATTGGTCAGACCTTGTAATCAAAAATGTAAATACGATATTTCTTAGATTCAATACCTAGGGAATATTCCTCTAGCACTGTATTTTATGGGAAAATCCTGTCTATTTATTTATTCATTTTCTAAACAGATGAAACTGAAAATGGGTAAAAATAGAAACTTTATTTAATAAAACTCATATGTTGCTGATAGAGTCTTTCATTATGACTCTAAAGTCAAAGATGACAATTCTGTTTCAGACAGTCCTGTGAGTCAGAGATAACTGATTCTCCATCTATAAAGTTAAGTTAGCTGAGATAGACTTGATCCCATCCTCATGAAATATTAAAAATTTCAAAAGTCTTTTGGTTCCAGTATAAAATGAAAATAAATACTAAAAGCTCATTTTTGCTCCATAAACTTCACCTGTTTTACTTGGGCTCTGCTATGAGCATAGTATCAATAAAATGAGAAGGAAAAAAAAAAATGAGTAACAGCTAAGACACTTTCAGCAGTGGCAAGTATGGGGAGAAAATTAGACATAAGTATTGGTTCATAACTGGCTTCCAGCTGGGTCAGTATCTTTCTTTAGATGTAACATTTTAATCTATATTTATAGCTGTGAATAACTGAACATCAATTGCCCAAAACACTGAAATTCATTCCCTGGACCAAAACCATAGCCAATTATAAATTTCATATATTCCAGTGAGATCTTTTACCCTTTAACTAGAATAAGTTTGCGTCCCGGTAGGTATAACAGTAAGAAGTTTCAAATTCTTGAGATTTTATTTCAAGACTTCAGTTATTTCTGAAGTGATAATATAAATCCACTTAGTCTAATTTGTATGCAGCTATTTTTTTGTCTGCTTTCATTTTCATCTTTAGTTGTATAACTTCCTGATACTAAGATTTATAATATTTATGAAGTTACTTTGCTCAAATTCACATCTGATTTGGTTTAGGAATTCCTAAAGAGGCGGGAGTTAGACTGAACTAAGGAACCCCAGTTTCAGACTGAAGCACTGGATGTATGTGTTATTCACCCATAGGTACAGGCACACAGTGTCAGACTGTTCATGTTCACAAGGAAATAAATACAACAAAGCTCAAGCTTTCCAATCCTTGGAAGCTTCTCTTCTGAGTGTTTTTCAAACCCTGCAATTCTGTGAGAGAAAGCACATTCCTCCCATCTCTCTTTGGTAGAGTTATGGACATGTGCAACTCAAGTATAAAAAAGGCAGTCTTCGTGCCACACTTAACATACTATTACTATCACTCATGCTAAACAGCTCTTTCCTTCCACTCTGCTATTCATGTTGAACACCATTATGGGTGATGGTAGCAGAACTGGATTTAAGTTACTAGACATATAAACATCTAGGCTTCAAAAGAGAGTTGTGCTGCAACAGTGAAGTAATTTTGCATAAATAAGGAAAATTCTCCTCTCTAACAAAACATACAGTCATCTTGTTAACCTTCCACACACTTTAATGAAATCTGTTGATTGTTATCTTCACTGAAGACGTTGTCAACAATCAGTGAGCAAATCATAGAGAACAATATGCTATTATGGAGCTCAATGGAGAAGACTACATATTTTTCTATTCTCCTTACTGATTTTAAAAACAAGTTACCCTCAAATTAAATCAGAATCCTTTTCTTTACCAATGAACTAGACTACACAAGAAGAGAAGGAAAACATCTTTCTGTCAATGAGAAGCAGCAACAAATCTCACAGCCCTTTATTTTGCTGTGTATTTATGCAGCCCGGGGGCTTCCCACAGGATGAACAGGGGAGGGTCTCACCAGTCAAAACTTGTCCCTTCCACCTACAGCACGCTGCCCCAACCTGGAGCATCTGGCACTCCTGGTGGGGACAGGGATGGGCTGAGGCTAGGCTGGAACGTCAGGATCTAGATCATAGACAACTTGGCCAGTCACAGGCATGGCTATGATGCAGCTGATGTAGCTCAACTCCTCAGCAAAGGAATGAGCAGCCCTAACTGAGACTTTTTTTTATCTCTCCTTTGCTGCTCTTATCAGTGAATTGGGCTTGAAATAAAATGTAAAACTCCTTATGTTGAGAAATGTTCTCAGAGCTCTGATGTAGTAAATTAAGCACTGTTTCTTTTTCTGTACTGCTTGCAGGAAGTAACAGACCTGATGAGCATCCTGCAGAACTTCCTGTCTGGCTGCACAAGAGCTAACTAGCCTCAAATTCTCAAAAGGTAATTGATTAATTTGCTTAAGTGATTCTGATTCATAAATGGAAAATGGTGGGGCTGTTTCCTAAGAGACAATATTAAGACTTTCAGTGTAACAGCAGACAGAATTTAAGTAGCTACACAGGTCTATTCTTTTTTTCCTTTGCTTTCGTATTTATTTAATACTGTATGTTTAGCTTAGTGGTGCAGGATATTTTTATTCAGGATTTCAGCAGGGTAATGTGTGTGGCTCTCATGCTTCTACATGCTGAATGTGTGCTCTTCATGTCTGACTTTGCACTGTGTTTCACCTGAGGTGCTTAGCAATGGAGTTTTAATAAAATGAAAAGGAAACAAGAATATTTTACCTTTAAGCACATTATTTCATGCTTATTTTTTCTGACTGTACATCCTCCAAGTTAATACAAGATCACATTTAATTTAACAGTGTACTGATTCGTAAACAGTATTAGGCCACAGCAATGCTGATTCTTGCCCAATTCTTGCTTAAAAAACATTCAGGCTTCTGCAAAGGTACACCCAGGCACACCCCAAAACTGACCCTAATCTAGTAAGCTTGAGGAGAGAATACCAATACCACCTCCAAAGAATTTTCTTTTTATTTTATTTCTTGGAATTTTGATTGCTATTATTTCTATGCAAGTATAGGCTGTTTCATTTGAAAGAAAGAAAACTATGTGTGGATGCTTACTGTGGTTTAATCTCTGTTCCTGTCTCCTCTGTGCAAATTGAAAGCAACACAAAAGCTGCATCATTTAAATGTCAGAATACACTGTTAAAATGCTAGCATAATGGAGCAGAAAGTGACAGAAGCAGGGAAGGTGGCAGAGTGATGGTTGCAAATACCACCTTCAAAGCATAGATAAAAGTTCAAATGTGTGGTGTTTTAAGTTGTCCCTTTAAAGCACATTATTTTTTTCTCTGTGCATAAAAACAAACAGACAGAGGCTTAATGTCTCCTTTGAAAAACACAGTCACTAAGGAAAAATCTGTCCATCACTGGCAGAAAAGTCTTAAAGTACTTATTGATTTCTATATTGGCTTTTCTAAGGAAAATAAGGATATTCAACCATGAAATGTCTTCTGAGAAAGAATACCGGTGTCAGTGGTGGTGGAATGGGATTTGCTTACCTCCTGAGTTGCTTGAATCCAAATATTGGTAACAGAGAGAGGCAAGGTACTCACTAAGAGCATGGTCGGATTTTCCTGTGTTCCTGCTCTCCAGCTTCACTTGCCATCCTTTTCCTCACTCACTGAAGGCTAAGATAGTCCAAGCTTGAGTAGTAAAGTGCTATAACAGTACTTTCACAGCACTTTTCACATACTTTCTTTGGTTTCCCATCCCATCCCATATGCTGAGCACCATAATGCTTTTCCATATTATCTTATTCTTCCTCTTTTCATTCTGCATACTTGACTGCTTCTCCTTCAAGGTTGGACTGTGTCCAGCTTTGCTTTTGCCCTTCTCTAGTTTCATTCTCCTTCCATGCACTCAAATTTCCACTTCCATAAACATGTCTGACACACTCCTTCTTTCAGAGACATCTGTCAAGAGTTGTGATGTTTCCTCCTTTTTCCCTTCAGTGTATCTATCATCTGTACAATCTTATTATTTCCATTACCACTCAGAATCTCATCCTCATGTTTATCTTCTTCCTCATCTTTCTCATCTTCCTCTCTTTTATCTTTCTTCATATCTCAAAGATAGTCACTGCATTCCCCAAACCAAACACATTCTGTTCCCTTCCATCCTATGTCCTCCAGGTACTTTGGTATCTCTGCTTGCCTCTGTAGTTGCTGTTATTTAGTGAGCTAGTTCTTTTTCTCATGCTTTTTATTTGAATCATAATTTTGGGTGGAAGTTTCAAAATATCTGTTTCCTTTCTCTGCTGTTTTTCTTTGCTTTTAATTTCTGCCCACACTTTCCTTATCCTCTGTATAACTGCTCTGGGCAGTTTCCTATTTTCTGTAGCAGTTCTCTGTCCCCCATACACCTCATCCCTCTTCCTCTACCGCCTTTCGCATTCATCTCCAAAGAATTTGACTTCCTTTCATGCTTAGGCAGAAGCTGCATCCTTTCTTTCCCCTTGCCTGTAGCCCTGATTCAATTTTCTTATTCTTCTAAATTATTTATTCACTAGTTTAACATATTTTCATCTTGAGAGCTTTTGCTAGGGTGTTCACAGTCAGAATGCAGATGAAGGAAACCAGAACTGCTACTTTTAGGCAGAATCAACAGCTTCATTCAGGAAAGAAAAAAAAAAAGGAAAAAAAAAAAGAAGAATAGCTCAAAGATTATTTTCATGAATGCTCAGTTCTGTAAAGCTTTGGCTCTCATCAAAAGTGCATGATAAAATATAAGCCCCTCCCTTGCATACTACACATATTAAAAATTGGAAAGCTGGCATTGTGCTGTATAATACCTCTTGTCCACAGAAATAAAAGAGTATTTGGACAAAGTTATATTAATCCTTTGTACCATTTAGGCCTTCAGACTATTCTACTCTGTGCTCATGAAGTTTATTAACTTCAAATCTCACGAATTTATGTTACTTGATGCTAATGTCTCAATGTTATTAATTTATAGTGAAGGCTTTATTTTCAAAAAGTAATCTTCAAATTTTTATCTGTTCCTCTGGATGACAACCACGGATATTGGCACTACTGAAGGAATCAACATATCATAAAAAAAACATCAATTCAGTTATCAGTAGCTAACACTTATCTTTATAAGAAAAAAAAAACAAAAAACAGGTCTGTACCACTGATGCTCTCAGTATCCAAGCAACTTTCTTTGTCAAAGAAAGCTAAAGCTTTGAGGTGGATACACCTGAAACTTTCGTTAACGTGAACACACTAAAACTAACAAAATCGTGTTCTCAATATCTAAATTATGTTTTACTAGAACACACTATAAATAAATAAATAGAAAAACTAACATGTAAGGTTTTAAAGCTAGAAAAATCAGTTCTACTGAGGACACAGCTTAAAATAAAACAAAACAAATTTTGCTAATCATCAAAATTATGCTGAGTACCTTTTCCTATAGTGCTTCTTTGCAGTTGCTGTCAAGCTTGTACTAGAGTGAGCATAGCTTCCTCCTGACAGTTCGACTTCAGCAAATTCTACAAAGCCAATAGGCAGGCTTTCTGTCTTGTGTTCAACCACAACCTACATAGTACTGCATGACATGATATAGAAGGGCTGCTCTGAAAGTAATGCTTCCTATTTTATTATATTGGTCTGTGGTGTCAGAGGTGGATGTTGGCAGTGCAGTAGTAGAAGTTGAATACTCCCACCTATATTCCATTCCATTCTGTTCCTGTGAAACAGAACAGCAGAAGGGGAGTATGACAAAACAGATTCTGACATGTACATTTATAGAAGTAAAGGTGTGTCACTGAATTCCTCCATGTGGAAAAAATTGCACCCACTGACATTCATTGAATGTTTATGGAGAACACAATGTGGCAGTGAGTGGTGTATTTAAGTAGTGACAATGACGTGAAAGACATGCCATGTTCTGAACAGCCGTGGAGACATTTAAGCGTGTAACATGTGCTCTTGTTCATCATCAATGAAAATGCATAGCTACTGCTGGTGGCCATGTTGAATAAATAGTGCTTTGTAGCAGAGAATTTGCTCTATCAAATACTGGTATTGTTCTTTTTGTAGCTGTTGCAGTATTCATGGAAATAAATAGAAGGCATTACTTTCAGAACAACCTACATAACACAGTCAGAACATGTTCAACAGTTCTTCCATTCACTATGCAGTACAGTGGTGGTTCTGTGCATTCGTATGTCCATAAATTACTGGGACTTATTTTCTGCAAATTATTCTGTGATGCATATTTGTGCAACGGCTGTGTGGTATTCTTGCAACTATTCTCTTCTTTCCAAAAGAGGACCAAAGGGAGTCTGTATTTGTCATATATCTGCCTGTGCAGGTATGTGATCCATTTTTCCTCATTCCACCACCACCCAAAACTCCAGGTGGAGGGGAGTATTTACATCTCAAAAGCCTGGTTTTGCTTTCTTGATCGAATATAGCTGATATCATGCCTATTTAAAATTGAAGAATATGGTTCAAAAACTACATAGCAGTCAAATATATTTCCTCTACTTTAAACAAATAACTCAAACAAATAAAAAATAAAAATAAAAAAAAAAAACAGCAAAAGGCTCAACCCTAGAAAGATGTGCTGGAGGAAGAAGTTCCCTCTCTAGCATGCATTAGCTTGCTTGTGAGTCTGTGATTATAAGTCATTAGCTGTCTGCCACGTGGTGTATCTGCCATGTGTGAAGATGTGATTAATGTGATTACTTCTGAGGTAATAGCGGAAACACATGAAAATCAAGCATGGACGGAGGTTCATGGACAGCATGGCGACAGTCAGTAGAACCTTGCTAAGTTTTTTTTTTTTAAATACAGTGTCAGATGAATTAATAAAATAGTTAATCACGATCCTTACTATAGCAGAACATGTGTTAAGAAAAGTCTCAAGTCATTTGATTAAATTTTATCTTTTTATTTCAGGAGCCATTAATTTTGCCCCTTGATCTTCATAAAGAATCCATATCATAATAACAATAAATAACAATAATAACAATAGCAATCTTAATAAAAAAACAGCAACAACAAAGAGCTTCCCTGAGGTACTAAGAGACTAACAAAATTACAGCATGCAGTGTCACAGCCAGGAGAATGAATATATAAATGTAAGAAAGAAACAAGATGCATTTCCAGTTTATATTTGAAAGAAAGAAGCTAAAAAAAATAGTCTTTTTTCAGAGCACCAGATATTCAGAGAAAGTGGCTCCTCCACCTGCACTGAAGTGTGCAGCTACAAAAAGACAGTGAGTAATAGATGAGAATTCTGGATAGAATGCTTGTATAGCTTTCATACATAGATATTACTATATTACCAGATAACTCACAGAAACTGAACAGGATTAAATACAATTGCTTAAACAAATAACAGCCTATAATGTAAAATAAGATGAAGAAAGGCTAAACAAGTTACCAAAGACATATATCCAAGAACCACACTACATACACATTCAGTGGGAAACAATACAGTCAAATTATTACAATCACATTCTGAAAGATGAGAAAAATTATTCAAGGAATAAAACAAAAGTTCCTTTCACATCTGCTGTTTCTATGTTAACATTCATGCATTGTTTTCTCTATCCAGAGCTACCATTCTTTTCTGTATCTGCTTTAATCACAGGTATAACTGAAATGTTAGTGCAGCGTCTCTTATCCATGTTACTACATTCTTATGCCATCCTGAGAAAACAGAGAGCATCCATTTCTACAGACTATATTGAATGGCTTAAATCTTGGCTGCTGGCTGTGTGAGTGCACAGTACTCTTTTGTCACAGCAAAACTGGTCAGATAATACATGGTAATATTAATATCCTGTTTTCATATTAACACGTACAAGACAAATACAAGTACCTTAATGTGAAACAGAATCTCACTAAATGCTTTATATACACTCAGTGGTTTTTTTTTTCTTTTATCTTAGCTTTATTTATTTAAAATTATGAGAAAAATAAACTGTTTGAACTATTTTTATTTATTTATTTATTTTTGTGGGCTTATGCTTGCAGTCAATAGGAGATACAAGGACATTTTTTTTTCTCCTTACTGCCTGGAGGTGGTGCCCACCATGTCTACATCTCAGGGTAATGGTACCAAGCATCTTCCAGCTAACTGAGGAAGAAAAAATATTTATGACATAAAATTGTTAGGATTATGTACGGTGATACACAATCAATATAACAACAACTGTGCACACATGCCAAAAATATTTACACAGACATTTGTTACTATCCTTTTAGAGTACAAATTCTTGTTCAATTTTGTTTGAAAACTTTCATATCCAATTGTGACAAAATTGTGTACTCCAAACCAATTAAATATCTAAAAACCCACAGACTTCTGAAAACGTCTTAAAATAACATGGTAGAAAAGTAATGCAGGTTCTTAACAAATAAAAATGGTCTTAGTTGTAAAGCTTTAGTTTATAGTCAGCGTACTCCTACAAACATTATGTCCAAAACTGCTCACAGGGTAAAGGATGACTTTTTTACATACAGAATGAGATTCAGATTAACTTGTCTGAAATACTTTTCAATCTATAAGCTAAGGTAACAAGACGCAAAGCAGTCTCAGAAAGCCGTGCTAATCAAGGTAGTGTGAGAAAGGATCAAGGAGGATACAGTCAAAACAAAATGTGTGCTGGAAAAGTTCTACAAACACATAAAAATCCAAAAATAGAATGAATTACATGGAGTTATTGACTACTCAAATCAATTTGTTGAAATGTTCCCATTTAAGGTTGACTTGGTATAGAAATCATTTTAATACCAGATCACCATTCCTGGCCATGAAGTGTCTCTCAAGCAAGTTCTATAATATTGCTTTATTTTAAATATTTTTTTTTCTTGAAATTGTTTAAACCCCAAAGCCAGCAACATATGGAAAATACTCTCCCTGCTTGAAGGCTTCAGTCTTTTTCCTTTAATCTCTACCAGGGGCTGTGGACTATGGGATTATTTTAGCTGTATTCAAAACTGGAAGCTGAAAAGCCACATTAATTCCTACGACTTGAAGTGGACTTCTGCAATCACCCAGTCACACAGCTTTGATGGTCTGAGTCTTCATCTCCTTGCAGCACCGTACCATGTCATTTCTCTGTACTAAGTCTTTAAGTACTATATCACAAATTTGAACTCTGCATTCCATATTACTCTGTCAGTAGGTCTCTGTCAATTGCTCTTATTTTAAACACCTAAAGATAGACAAAAGATGAACATTAATCACAGATAGTGAAAGTGTTTCCCCCCAAAAAAACTCTGTTCATATGCTGCATTGGGAAATTACCTGCACATGTATGAATTCACCTCTGATCTAATCACAGAAGCGTACATAGTAAGTAATCTCAACCATGAAAAAACAATCCTAAGATGTTACGTCTACAGCAAATTGAGCAAGTTGAGCTGAATGAAATCTTCAGTGTTATGCGCAGAAAAAGCACTTTCAGCATTTTATTGAAGATAGGCAGACTGTAAATAGCCTTTGGATTAGTGTATAATAAAGATGGGGGAAAAAGAAACCTTTTTAAACATCCTGTTCAAGAACACAGCTTTTCTTAATTAAAAATGAAAAAATATAATGATGTCTCAATTCCTTTAACTCTGAACTTTCAACTCTTGCAGGTTTCATTCATCTGTAAGCAATTTTTTTTTTTATTTTAACAATTATCTTTTCTGATTTCAACATTTAGAATTTCAGATGCAAAT
This sequence comes from Oreortyx pictus, assembly GCA_036925125.1. Taxonomy (NCBI): domain Eukaryota; kingdom Metazoa; phylum Chordata; class Aves; order Galliformes; family Odontophoridae; genus Oreortyx; species Oreortyx pictus. The sequence continues at coordinate 159,235,398 of JAUPFR010000001.1, read as the reverse complement.
AAGGAAGGCAGAGTGATTTCTGCATGGTTATGATTGCAAGGTAATCACATATTTCAGGGGTCCAATAAGCTTATGAGCATCAAACATATATTTCAGAACTATACTGAAACAAAATTGGTTTCTGAAAGAAAGATTGAAAATTATTGTCATAAAATACCTATTCCTTTCTGTGAGAACAAAGGGAGACAATATGATGCAAACAAAAATACTTATACTCTTTTTCTCCTGGGTAATGATTAAGGGAGCCTAAGACCTAGAGATAACTCTGCTACTGTAAATGAAAATAAAGAAGAAATGAAAACAGTCTATTTACATATGTGTATCATAGTACTTTCTTTCCTGCATGTTTTCATTTTAGCCTTCTAAATGTCTGCATTTTGATGATTATTTAGAAAAAAAATCTTTCATTTTGCTTGAGTGTAATGACTTCTCCTACATCTAATTTTCTTTGCAATGACTTTACTGTGTGTGCTCTGTCAATCAGTGAGCTGATTTTATGTTACTTAAAATATTATCCTCCTGACAGCAGCTAATAAAAATTAAAGACTAACAATGCTATGGAACTTAACTCTTCTGGTTTTACTTACTTTATATGGAACAAAATGTCTTTGCAGGGGTTGAAAAATGTCTCACAAGCAAGAATTAAAAAGTTGATATTAGTTTAGTCTGCAGTTTCCTTTGAGCTGCTTAAAAGAGCAAAACTGGCAAAAAAATCTCCAGTGAACCACAATAAATTGCTTATCTATGCCTTACACTAAAGAATTATAGAGAGCTTACCAGAATTTTTTTGCATAGGAAGATTTCATGTCAAAACTGATATTTCTATGGGAAACTGCTAGCAGGAATAAAAAAATGTCCTTTCTGCTGAAAAGTAAATAAAGATTAATAGTACATGTCAATGCACAATATATGTTATTATTTCTACTTGGTCTAATGATTTGAGGAAGAAAAGAAAAAATATTCTTAAAATTGCCTTTAATATTGTTTACTTTTAAAATATATATATATTTGGAAATACTTTACCCTTGGTTTATTTTAATATCTTTAAAATTTTCATGAGTCCCAGTATCATTTCAAACCTCTGTGGGCTTTATTGTGTGGATGTAGACCAAGCTAGAAGATACTTTAGGAATCAATAGAAATTAAAACTTGTGCTGCAAAGTAGGGGATTTTTATCATAAGGAATTAATATCCAAGTGCCTTTTGGTTTTGTTAGGAAAATGAGAAAGCAATGTTTTACCTAACAGAGCTAAAAAGCAATGTGTTTCTTTTATGTTTTAACCCAGCAGGTGGCTCAGCACCACAGCCATTCTCCCCTTTCCCGGTGGGGAGGAAAATAAATTAATAAATAAAAATAACAAAAACTCAAGGGTCAAGATGAAACTACTTACTAAGGTAGAGAAAATAAAAGGAAAATAGTTATGACTCTCTCTATACAAATGTGTATAACAAATGATGTACAATTGCTCACAACACGCCAACCAGTGCTCAGCCAGCCCCCTAATCAGCAGAAAAGAGCAAGATGCACTCTCACCCCCTTGAAAACTCCTTCCACTTGATGTCATATGGTATTAAATATCTCACTGGCCAGTTCAAGTCAGCTTCCCTGATTCTGTTCTCTCCTAGCTCCTTGGACCCTCTGCTGTGAATGGCCTTGGCTCTGTACAGCACTGCTTAGCGGTGACTATAAACACTGGAATGATATCAAAGTTATTTTTTTCTCATAGAGTGAAAACATTGTTACAGAGACTCTGGAGGAAAGAATTACATCCCAGCTGATACAAAAATAGTTTCTCATTGTGATACTGAAGAATGTAAAAGTCTGTACAATACCAGGTCCTCTCTCCCTTTGCAGAACTTTGCATCATCAGAGCTTAAAGATTTGTTTATTTTCTCTGTAGATTTAGCTAGCAGTAATGAAGAAAAAGCAAATGTTACAAGAATACAATAAACTCAGTGGATTTTTATAGGAATGTCATCAGCTCGAATTCTGAAGATGTTAAGCTACACTTTAAAATTACTTAGAGCACAGCAAGATACATAGAAAGAAGTAAAATAAAGTACAGATGACTTTACCTTATATGTTACCTTTTTTTAGTAACAAAAAAGACTTAAATAAATGATTCTCAGACAGAGATGAAATATTTTAACTTAATGTTTAATTGTTTTGGTGGGGTGGCTTTTTTACGTTTTTGTTTTTTGTCAAAATATAAAATATTCAAGTGAGATATTTTGATCATTCTTTTGATCAGAAAACGAAGTAGTTTACTTTGTTTATAAATTCTTAGATATAATTGTTTCTTGTTCCAGGAACAAAGCTACATTAAATTCATTATACTGAAGTATTCAGATCAGGTGCCAGTGTAATCCATGGAACAGACCACCTGGTGAGACTGATCTCTTACAGATAAGAAGGCTCTGAGCCTGGGAGTCTGCCTGGATCAGGTTTGGTAGATGATCTGAAATCAGAAAAAAAGGTGTTAAAGAAATCTTACTGAATTTGTGTAGACTTTCCTTGAGCTAACAATTCAATTTTACAGAAGAAATAGATATTGAAATAATACTTACTTGTTACAATAATTTCAATGAGATTTCCTTTATCATTTAACACTTCACAAGTTAAATGGAAGATTTTAATTACAAAATTCCTAAAGCAATTAATTTCCATTATCTTTATAAAAAATTCAGAATACAGAATGGATAAGATCTGTGCAACACTGGGAGACATAATTACACAAGCTATTAGGTAATATTCTTATCTGGTGTAAACGTGAGTAAAAAAGGGCATGTGTATACTTCATGTGATGCTCTTACTAACCCCAGAGAAGAATGAGGTTAATTACTTGAACAGTTTACATTCTGGTAAAGTAATGCAATTACTCAAGTTGCTCATGATACATAAACAAATGACAATTCTGTGTTTAAGGAGCTGTGGTGTACCTTTAGTATCACATTGCATCACTGAAGATATCACTACCTATTCTCTTCCTTTCCAAAGTAAAATCTGTAAGATACAAAAGGCGTTCAATCTTTCTCATTACTAAGTCAGACTTACATCCCTCAGTTGCAGTAGCAATATCCTGCAAAATAATGTAAAAGGTTTTTCATGTATGAGGCTTTGAGTATGAGGCCAGGAAAGGAATACACAGGCAGCTGTGATTTGGTATGCTTGGCTTTTGCCTGTGTTTTATAGCAAACAAAATGAAACTTTCTGCTTCCATAATTTGAGGGTCTGTCTAAAAGGAATTAAGCAAAAGATCATTTTTCTCCTCAGCACACAGAAGCACATAATTCTTTTGTTCTGAGAGAACTGGCAGAGGTAATTGCTGAACCACTCTCTGTCATCTTTGAAAGGTCTTGGCTATCAGGAGTGGCATCTGAATACTAGAGGATAGCCAGTGTCCCTTCAGACTTCGTGAAGAGAACTACAGGCCAGTCAGCCTCAGCACTGCCCCTGGAAAGGTGACAGAACAACTTGTTCTGGATGCCATCTCCAAACAATTGTAAGAGAAGAAGGTTATAAGGAGTAGTCAACATGGATTCACCAAGTGGAAATCATGCTTGACCAAACTTGTGGCCTTCTATGATGTCATCACTGGCTGGATAGATGGAAAAAGAGCAGTGGATGTTGTTTTGTTGACTTCAGCAATTCATTTGACATCATCTCCCACAATACCCTTGTTATAAAACTTAGAAAATATAGGATAGATGAGTAAATGGTGAGACGAACTGAGAACTGGCTGACTGCCATAGCTCAGAGGTTGGTCATCAGAAGCACAGAGTCTGCTTGTAGACCTGTAAATAGCAGCATTCCCAGGGCTTGGTGCTGAGTCCTATCTTGTTGAACATCTTCATCAGTGACCTGGATGAAGGGATAGAGTGCACCCTCATCAAGTTTGCTGGTGATACAAAGCTGGGAGGGCTGGCTGGCACACGTGAAGGCTGTTCTACCATTCAATGTGATCTGGTATTGGAGAGTTGGGTAGGGAGGAACCTCTTGAGGTTTAACAAGAGCAAGTGTAGAGTCTTACATTTGGAATGGAATAACCTCATGCAACAGTACAGGTTAGGGGATGACCTGCAGGAGAGGAGCTCTGTAGAGAAGGACATGAGGGCCCTGGTGGAGAGTAGGTTGGCAGTGAGCCAGAAGTGTGCCTTTGACGCCAAGAAGGCCAATGGTACCCTGGGGTGTATTACAAAGAGTGTGGCCATCAGGTCTAGGAAAGGACTCCCACTCTACTCTGCCCTAGTGAGGACACGCTTAGACTGCTGTGTTCAGTTCTGGGCTTTCCAGTTCTAAAAAGACAGAGATCTCCTAGAAGAAATTCAGTGAAGTGCCAAAAAGATGATTAGGAGCCTGGAGCATCTCCCATATGAGGGAAAGGCTGAGTAACCTGAGTCTGCTCATCCTGAGGATGAGAAGGCTGAGAGGGGATCTAATCAATGTTTATCAGTATCTAAAGATAGGTAGGATGCAAATCTATGAGGCCAGGCTCTTCTTGATGGTGTGTAGTGATAGGACAAGGAATGATGGCCTAGAACTTGAACATAGAAAGTTCTGTACTAACATGGTAAGGGTGATAGAGCACCAGAACAGGTTGCCCAGAGATGTTGTGGAGTTTCCTTTTATGGCCACATTGAAGACCTGTCTGGTTGCCAATCTGTGTAACCTATTGTGGGGCATCTGCTTTAGCAGAGAGGTTAGACTTGATGGCTTCTTGAGGTTCTTCCCTACCCCTGCAGCTCTGTCATTCTGATTCTGTGATTCTGTGTTTCTTCTCTGTATGATTTTCTTAAGTGATAGCTAAACAATGAAAAATTAGGCAATCAGTGAAAAATAGTCAGTTGTTATGCTAAAAGTATAGTCTGTCCTAAATTTCTGCCTTCTTTTTTCTTCTTTACAAACACCCATAAATAAAATTACCTCATTTATAAGAGGGGAAAGCCCTCCCTCTTGTTAGTTTCCTCTCAGTTTTCAAGCCAAAAGCTTGTGCACCCAAGATAGAATAAAATAAGAGTAAGCAAAAGTGACAGGCAGTGGAGGCAGCATTGCAGAAAAGGCACTACATGGATGGAAAGATGATCTTGAGCAAATACGAAGGAAAGGTGAGGTCCCCCTGGAGGCACAGTTCCGTGGTGAGGGAAAAATGTATTCCCCTTGATCTGAGTCCTGCCCTGACTGGATTATGGATGTCAAACAGTGTGCCCACTTTGCTCTCTCCTGAGCAGAAGGCAAAATGTACCTCTGAGACAAGTCTCATAGGCAGTTCCTTTTGGGTTGTGGGGGAGGATATGTTTTCTCATTTTTGCAGTCATTCTGGAAGAAGAAATCTGTAATTCAGAAAAACCTATTACAAGACAGGCCTCTTGCTTTCACAAAAACATTCACCTTACAGGAGATTGACTTTGGAAAGCAGGTAATTTAAAAAGATCATGAGGTAGTTAAGAATTTTACTGGTGAATTAAATTTTTAAAAACAGCCTACAAAACATGAGTTTTTATCTCCCACTTTATGCTCTAATCACTATAAATGTGCAGTTTTAGCAGGATTTTCCTCATCAAGGGCATTGACACTCAAAACTTCAGTATTGCGGTAGTGTTTTCTGTAATGAATCAAGTCTTCCAGATCTAAGTGCCACAAAAACACTCAAGGTGCTTATGGGCAATCATTACTATTGCTTTAATATCTGAAATGTAAACAAAATAATTTATCAAAATGATAATACATATGATTATATTCTCCTTAAATACATCTTATCTACATCAAAATAGTAGAATTAAATATGCTGACAGTATATGCTGCAGCCTATACACGCATTGTTAAACTCTGAGGATGAAGCTATGGAGTACATTTATGCTTACAAATTTCCAAATCTACTGATGAGACTCCTAATAATTTTCTTTTATTAAATGCAAAGTTATAGTATGACAGTATCTTGCCAAACAGCCTTAGTCAGAGAATAAATTGAAGACATGGTAGAAAAATCACTTGAGATATAAATATTAAAAATGAAAGATCATCATATTTGTCATCATAAATATATGATAAATTTTCATATGCCTCATCATCTGCGTACCATGCACATATATTTCCATAGACTTTTCAGAAGTTTGTAAGAGACTATTATTATACCGTTGCCTCAAAGTTTGCTGATGAACACGTCCGAACATGTCCAAGCTAGTCCTGGACAAGGTTGTGAAATCCTTTGTCTAAGGGACAAGCAGATGGGCACGTCCTGGGGCAACGAAAGAGAGATAAGCTGCAGCTCGCTGAAAACTCTTTTGTTTGGTACTCACCTCCGTGGGGAGATTGCCATCTCAGGAGACGCTTGCCTGGCACACTAGTACGGGATTTGTCAGGTAGACTGGAGGAATCTGGAAGATAAATAGAGGGGTCCTGCAGCCACGAAGTTGGGGTTTCTCTTTGGAGGGACTTCCCGAGCTGATCACTGCTGCTTCCTGGAGAGGCCTTCTCTTAGGAAAGACCTCACGAGCTGATCACTGTTCGCTGCTGCCCCTCTCGGGGTTGCCTCCCTCGCTGCTTCTCCGGTGCAGACCCGGTGCGGACCCCTCGCTGCTTCTCCGGCCGACTGCTTGCTGCTCAGTGCTGCCCGTCGCTGCTGCTGCTCTCCCCGCTTCTGCCACCCCTGCTCTTAGGCCTCGGACTTGCAACCGGGCCGCCCCTAGGATCCTGGCTGGTGACTATCCCTGCGTTGTACAAACCCTTGCTTCTTTCCTATCTTTCCTATCGCTCGCCTTCCCTTCCCCATCACCCTTAACAGTGTCTGCCTTCCCCTTGCCCATGTCCCTGGTCAATATTGGTAATAAACTGGTCGGACCAACATCTGAACCGTTGTTTCTTAATCTCACGCTGGGTATACACAATCTTAAGAACCTCGTCTCTCTCCTTTATATTGGAGCGTGACAAAGTTCAGATACTTTTTTTCCTTAGTCCTCTCAGTAATGGGGAGAGACAGGGAAAGAAATATGCAAGCCCAGGTCATCAATCCCTGGCTCCAAGTCTGGTGCCTTCAAGAGACTTTCAGGCTTTATAATCATTGAAGTATCTTCAAGGCAAGAGGTCTACAGGGTCTTAACAAGATCCAGGTGTCTTGATGGGAGAAATGTTTCTTGGCCCAGAGCCTGTCAAGGCTGATCAAGAGGGCTTTAAACTAAAATTGGTGGGGGAGGAGGATACCTTAAGAAGTAATGGGGTCATATAACACTGTCTGAGGATGACATGAGTAATGAGATCACCTACACCACTCCACAGAACACTGCAGGCTCAGGGGCACATCTGAAATGCTTGTATACCAATGTACACCGTATGTGTATGCCCCTGAAAAAGTTATGGAGAAAATTGTCCTGGAAGATGCAGGAAGTCCCTTAAAGATCAAATGTATTAACAGGGAGCGTCGGTATAGTTTCATCAGGGGAAAGTCCTGCCTTATTAATTTGGTCTTCTATGACAAAGCCACGTACTTGGTGGTTGAAGGGAAGGAAATGGGCATAATCTTTCTGGATCTTAGTAAGGATATCATTCCTCGTGGCATCCTGGACAAATTGTCCGGCTATGAGATAAGAAGGTTCATGCTATCCTGAATTGCAAATTGGGTCAACAGTTAGGAGAATGAGACTCCATTTTGCTGGTGTCTAGTCACTAGTAGTTTTCACCAGGCCTCAATTCTAGGGCCAGTACTGTTCAACATTTTTATCAATTATATGGATGGAGGTCTGGAGTGTATACTTAGCGGATTTGCTGATGACACTGTTCTAGGAGGTGCAGTTGGCTCCTGAAGGACGAAAGGCCTTGTAAAGGCATCTGTATACGTTACAGTGTTAGACTGCCATAAATGGCATGAAATTCAACAAAGGTGATTGCAGACTTCTGCATCTGGGGTGAAGTAATGCTGGACATGGGTACAGACTGTAAAACAAGTAGCTGGACAAGTATCTCTGCAGAAAGGGAACTGGAGATGCTGGTTGGGAGCAGGCGCAGGAAGTTTGTTGTAGCAGTCAAGAGGGCAAAACCTGTTTTGGGATGTGCTAAACAGAATAACCTGCCAGTCAAGAGGTTACCCTCCTACTGTATGGCCCTCCAGAGGAGGGGCTGAGGATATTTGCGTTGTCCAGCATGGAGAAGAAGAGGCTAAGATGTGAACTCTCTACAACAACCTGAGGAGTAAAAATGTAGAGGGAGATGTGACCAATGACAGAATGTTAGGGAATGGCACAGAGCAGCATGAGAGGAGTTTAGACTAGATGTTAGAAAAGTGTATTTGCCACAAAGGTGGTCAAACACTGCAACAGTCTTCCTAGAATGATGAGTGATGCCCCAAGCCTGTCAGTGTTCAAGAGGCATTTGGATAATGCCCTCAGTAACACTCTTTGATTAGTTAGCCCTAAAGTGCTCAGGCATTTGGACTTAATGATCTTTGATGATTCCTTCCAATTGAACTATTTTATTCTATTCCATAAATTATTTAGGTTTGAAAAAAACCTTCAAGATCAAGTCCAGCTGTCAACCTGACCCACTAAGTCCCATCACTAAACCCTTATTGCCATGTCCACATGCCACTGAAAATAATTCCAGGGAGGGAGGCTCCATTTCCTTAGGCAATCCATTCAAATGCTTAACCGTCTTCTCCATGAATAAATCATTCCCAGTGTTCATTCTAAATCTTTTCTGATGCAGTGGAAGAACATTTCCTTGTGTTCTATCATTTTTCACCTGAGAAAAGAAACTGACGAACTCCTCTTTGCAATCCCCATTTGCAGTGTTATAGAGAGTGTTGAGATCTCCCCTTAATCTCCTCTTCTCTATACTGAACAACTCCTGTACTATCAGTTACACCTCATACTTCTTGATTTCTAGTCCCTTCACTAACTTTGTTGCTCTTTTCTGTACATGTTGAAGTAAATCAATGTATTTCTTGTAATGAGTTGTCCAAATCTGAACATATTACTTGAGATGCAGCCTCACCAGTGCTGCATACAAGGGGACAACCACTTCCCTAATCCTGTTGGCCATGCTATATCTTGATGCTGTCCAGTATGTCACTGACATCCTTGGCCACAGAGACAGACAGCTGGATCACGTTCAGCCAGATGTTACCCAACAACACCAAGTCTTTTTTTTTTTCAGGGCAATTTTTTAGCCATTCTTCTGCGAGTTTATCACTTGCATGATGTGGCATGGTATTGTTATAACTCAAGCATAGGACCTCACACTTAGCCTTGCTGAATGTCACGTATCTGGATTTGATCCCTCATACTTATCTATTCAGATTCCCCTGGAAAACCTTCCTATCTTCAAACAAGTTAACATATCTGCTGGAGTTGATATTACCTGAAAATTTAAGCTCCTTACTAGAAATGTAAAGCAAACTGGGTCCAGTGTCAAGCTCCAGGGAATGCCACTGGTAACCAGTTGTCAGCTGGATTGAATTCCATCCAATGTGATACTTTGAGCCCAGCAATCCAACCACTTCTTCACTCAGAGAGCTGTACACATACATGTACTCCATGTCATGAGCGGCTAGTTTCTCCAGGAGAATACTGTGGGAAATAGTGTCAAATTTACTAAGATCCACATTATTGCATGGTGTGTTAGCAACAAAGAAAATACTTCCTGCTGTCTTGTCAATATATGCATTTGAACTCCTCCTCTGAATGGTTAGATGGCAGGAGCAGTCACTCTGCTGAATACTCGTGATTCCTATAGTGTTTTTAGAAATAAATCTCTGCAGAGAATAGATTGCTAGCATTCCTATAATTCTCACTCTATGCAGAACTGTACTGACCAGGCTGGCTGAACATCTTTCCAGAATACAGCTGGGAAGTGGGCACTGATGTTGTTTGTGTGCAGCTCACATTGCAAATAGTGAAGTTTAGAGTACTTAGAGTACTTATATAAGCAATAAGTTCTCTCTCTTACACACACACACAGACAGAAAAAAAAACTGTGTTTTTTGAGTCACAAGCAGAAGGCTATGGCAAATATAACAGACACCAAGGTTTCTAAAGAGCCAGCATTGTTTTGTGGATCTCTGATTAATACATTGCTGTAAAATAGTCTCTTTTCATTCTGAAAGCGTGTTTATTTGGGTAATAGAATCATCAGGTTGAACTGTAATTTATGGTCTGACAAACCAGTAACTGTATAACACAGTGTCTTTTTTTTTTTTTTTTTTTAACAGATAAGTGTGTATCTGTTAAGAGGTGGACATATTGAGATAGTTTGATAGCATCTTCCATCTTTCTGAGACAAAACATTTTTTAGAAACGATCCTGAATAGAGTTTCTCTTTTTCTGTAATACTGGAAGAGAAAATCATGCACACTCTTGTCTGGGGCTATCTCAGATTACTCCAAAAGTTTCACTTTGAAACCTCAAATTAAATAAACTCCTAATGAAAGGTCTTGGCACTATTCGAAGAGACACTTAGGACACAGTAATGCACAATATTAAAGCGTCTGTCAGGAAAGGTGCTGTCATTTGCCACCTGATCTAATTTTTTCTGACAACAGATATGAGCTAGCTACAGAAACTCAACATCTTTAATACACTGATCAAATTTCATTAACAAAACATGAAGGCTAACAAGGTTATAAAATACAATTCAGTTTATGTTCAACCTATGGGTAAAAAAGTTATTATATTTAAAAGGTGAAAGGGCATGTTAACTGAAATTTAATATTGCACTGTTGATCATCAGTGTATTTAAATTTTAATTACCATGAATGCATGACTTCAACAGTTCATAATCCTACATCAGCTATGGCAGCACTCTTACAAAATAAAACACCTACTTTAAGGTGTATCCAAATCAATTATATTTTCTCTTTCTGGATATAAATTCAAATTTAAATTTAGAATACACGTGAAAAATAGATATCACTGTAGGATTTTTATGCAGTTATTTTATTATATCAGACTTTCTTCAAACACTAGCATGATAAACTGAAACTCTTCAGTTTTAAAAGTAAATAAATACTACATGTTTATTTTCATATCCTTAAAATTACAATGGTGAGAAAATGTTTCTGCAGTATATATATATATATATTTGATATATAGTGATAGTATTTACTGACATCACCATCAATTTATAAACTAATTTATATACTATCCTGATATTAGTAAATTTTTTTCAATGAGAAATTTTACACATTGAACGAATCCTTTATGCAAATACTAACTGACTTAATGTGTGTGCATTCCATGGGACTGGCTGTAATTTTAATAGTTATGAATGAAGTCCTTAAAATTCAAAGAAAAAAAAATTACTTTTCACTTGGTTATTAAAATACTGCCACTACATATGAAGCAATTCACGCTACATTTAAAACAGTTTTTATGATATATACCTCTATATTTCTTAATCTTTGAAGCTGATTAACATGTACAATTCACAAAAATACCACTTTCATTATAAACTGCATTAACAGTTAACACTTATAAGTACTGTAGTTTAACTGAGAATAGACCTTTTGTCAATATCAGCAACATTGTCAATATTAAGTCAGGCAGGTGTGTCACAGAACTACTCTGTAATTGATTAATTCAATTAATTAGTGTGTCCACAGATATTATGTTGACGAAAATTCCTTTTGAGAATATAGTAACAGTTTTGTGGGAACAATTGCCTATAGAATATGCATCAAGATGCTACAATATACCAAATATACCTAATGTATCATTTTTCTAATTGCCTTAAAAGAAATGCAGTACCATACAATGGAAATATGACAGCACCTCTAGTATATCTCTTCTATTCTTATCCAATTTCTATTATCTTCCGATTTAAGTTTTTGATTGGTCATTAAGACATCTTATTTGTTCTGCTGAAATTCTAGGCATAAACAGTAACAAAGCTAATGGATCTGCTTAGATGTGAATGTGTAACTTCACATTCTAAAGTTATGATTTCTCATGACTTTCTACTCAACAAGTAAAGCTGCAACAAATACGAATAATGCTGACAGCACCAGAAGCTTGTTCAGTACCAGTATTGCCTATGGCAGAATTCCAGTCAAAAATAAAATAATTTATCACTGTTTTGATCAAACTTATTTAGAGAATTTTTTTTTCTTAATTCTCTGTTATTTTCTCAATACTGCCAAAATGATTTTTTACTGAAAAAGATTGGTTAAAAATGATAAATAATTCCCTTAGATTTTGTGATATTGTAGTTCATGACTGCATTACTGATAGATTTTCTAAACAAAGCCGTTAAAGATGTAACAAAAAAAACAGTAAAGCAGTAAACAAATGCACTTGAATACACCAATAGATAGACTGAAACAGGAAGATAAGTGACCAGTTTTGTGCATAAGCCATGCTACAAAGATTCAACATTTGGGAACAGTCTTTGTAGGAAAAATAGAGCTGACTCTTGAACAATTCATGTCTCTGAACTTAACTCAATCTTGTTTTTTGTTAGTTTTTTTTTCCTGTCCAGTTCCTCGTTATTCCTGCATTCCCTCCATATCAATACAGAAATAGGATCAGATCAAAGGTCATCTTTTTGTTTATTTGTGTTTGTAAAAATATGTAGTTTTTATATGTGTGTGTGTTTAAGAATGGACAGGTTGTCAGTTCGACATACAGTTTTCCACTTACATTTTTCAGCACATAAAATATTCATTCCTTTATGGTCATAGATCTCATCTGTTTGTGCACTCTTTGCACATTCAAAAACTCTTGGTGTTGCTGAGAACTGACTTTGTAATGAATGGACAGCCAGGTTTTAAATAGCATCTGGATGCATAAATGAAACTAGAAAAAATTTAGTAAGGTTGTGAAAACTAAAATTTAATCATGAATATGAGAATACTATCTTCTCTACTAAGAGGAAACTCGAAGACAAGTACAATACAACAAGAACCATCTAAGAGAAGCATTATCTGTCTACGATTTATTACTTCCTGGCTGTTTTTTGTTTTTGTTTTTGTTTTTGTATGTGTATGTGTGTGTTTATTTATTTGTTCTTAAGGCAGATACATTTCTGTAATGAATCAAATTATAGTTGTCTCTTACAAAGGAAGAAAGAGAAATGGTGACAGATCATTTTAGCTTTTCTCATTAAAGTTCTGACTTGTTCACAAAACACCCAGAAATTCCAAATAGTTACTTTACCTGTGTCTTGTATCTTCCTTCTGGTTTTCATTTTGTTAAATTTAATAATATATATATTATATATACATATATATATTTTTTGTGATGATAATTGTAAGTATGTAATCCTTAGGGATCATAAGAAAGTTCAAACTGAAGAAAATGTATAAATTAGGGTCTTTTGCATAAATAAATTAATAAAATAAGGTTTTTATTATTACATGTATTTTTCTTTAAGTGTAAAAATAAAATCATATTTGTACTTCAGAAATAACTGTCAAAGTAGGGCTATAATAAAATGAGAATTGTCTTTAGAAATGAAATATTTGTTGTCAACCTCAAAACATGTTTCTGATTTATCAGTGCATACACAGAGCTACAGTAAAATAATATCTTTATGCGCTACATGTATATATGAATTGAATTATTAATACTGTTTTGTGACTAAGTATGAATCTAGCCATTATCTAATATGCATATATATGTATGTGGCTATATTTAACTTCTGTGTTTACCTCTAACAAACACTGTGGAATTGTTCAGTTTGCTATCTCTGCTGTCCAGATGGAAGACAATGAGGCTGAGGAAGAGGTCTGCATCCCTGCATGCGTGAGAGTCCTCAGTTTGGCAGTTTGACATGACATTGAAAAGGCTGGTCTAATGGCAATGACTTATTTTATTAAATTGCATATTTTTTTAAATTAATGCAAATACATGCCTGTCTGAAATATTGTTTACTGTTCATAATGGAGATTTATATGCTCTGGTGATTCACTGAGTTCAGTGAAATTTATATCATAGATCCCCTGATTTTACATTACTTGAATATTTTTCATACCTTTTGCTACACTCATGGTGTGCACTACACATATTTTATACAGAGACTCAATTTCCTGCTATATGCTGTAGCTTCTGGGAAACTATTCAAAATTAGAACACATTAATACCCACAATAAATATGTGTAGCATAAAATATTTTGTGTTTAACCCCGTTCATTATGTAATTACTTTCTCCATGCATTTTTGACTAGAGTTAGTGAATTAGAAATAACCAAAATATTAATGGAATGCAAAATCATATGAGTTAGTAAGTTATGCTGAACTATGTATTTATTAGAGATTTTTGGAAAATATTGGTAAATAGTGAATACCATTCTATGCAAGTGTTTGCATGTACATATTTGTGTACAATCAAAGAGCCTTTTAATGTTTATACTCCAGAGTAAAAATTCTACTAGTTAAAAAAATTAAAGGAAGTTCTTCGGTGATTTCAAAGTCACTGATAGACCATTGCACTTATATTTCTAGTCAGCTAAAATTATGAAATTATTATAAACAGTAAAGTGGACAATTTTTCTTTCTACCAGAGATACCTTATTTTCACTCATAATTGAAATTGCTGTATTAAATAAGATTTTTTTTCTAGTGATTGGGATCTTAGCATTGTTACACTGTTTTTGTGTTGATATTTAATTTTGTCTATTGGTTGTTTCTAAAATGGTGTACAGAAAATGGATAACCACCATCTTTATTTCATCTTTTAACTTCCCTCTGAAACATACTCTCTGCTTTGTTTTATCTATTTTAACTTTTATTTGGAGTATTTCATTGTGCAGTCTAATTCAAAATAGCCAGGAAAATTCCATGTATCAGACCTAAATTGGGAGAAATTTCCAGAAATGAATATTATGAAAAGAGTTTAAAGCGAAACAAAACAAATCATCCAAACTATTTGAAATTTCTTTTATGTATATTTTATTTCAAAAGAAGTTCATTCCACTACAGTTTTTTAAATAAAATTCTGTCTCTGAGTAATCTGGAAGTTTCTTTAATACATCTTAATATAGAACTCACTGTCAAGATGAAGAGATAAATATATTGATAGTAACAAACGTAGGTGAGGTTTGCTGCAGAGAAATCAAGGACAAAACCCCAAATTTTTATGATGCTATGGCAGTGTTACTGCTCCTTTCTTAGGGACTTTGGGAAAGATGGATAACACATTGAACATCTTCATTTCAAAGCAGAAGTGTTGCACTATTCTCAGGTCTGACAGTTTGTGCGACCTCTGAACTTTGCTTTCAAAGTGTATTGAATTGAAAAAAATCATTTGTCTAGAGTCTGAGGGAGGAATTTCAGGCACACCTTTCTCCACAGAATTTCCTTTTGAATTGCCTGCTCAGTGCATATTTATGAGTAGCTTTTAGGAACTGCTTTTTTGCGTGTGTGTTTCCTGAATTGAATGATCAAGGACCTAAAATTATGCTCTGTATTCTTCTTCAGGTCTAAAGCACTAAAAAATTTTAGTGAAATTTTGCATTATAATTGTTATTAACATAAATAGTTTCTCAAATCTGAGCTATTTAAATTACATAAATTATTTATTTAAATTAATTAATTGAATTAATTAATTAAAATAGCAGCTCATATTTGAAATAATATTCATGATAATAACAATTACAGTACAATATTTAATAAAATCACCAGATTCCCTTCCCTTCCCTTGTATCTTTAAAGGCCATACAGTAACTTCCGTATTCATATCAGAAAACACCAGTTATGCAGTTTCTGTGTAATTAAGCATTTACAGAATGACCGTAAAAGAGGACTACCATAGCTTAGTTCTCCTCATTACAGTTCAATTTGGTTGCCTTTGGTGGAATGGTCTTGTGAAATTTTTCAATCTTACAGGCAATTTGTTTTCAATGAACTTTAGATTTCATAGTGCTGGCTCTGATAATACTAAAAGAAATTCAGTAGATTTGAGATAGTCAATATTAAGCAAGAATGAACAAGAAAGCACTGAAAAAAAAAGTGTGTTGCAGTGAAACTAGCATGTGGATATCTGTTTCATGAGTGGGAAGAGCCACTAAGCAGAGCTCTGGTTGCATATTCAGGCTGATTAGTTCTAGTTTGGTCACCAAAGCTCTGCATGCTTTGTGTCCCCATTCTGGAAATCCTTCTAATGTAAGCAATGTATCCAGTCAGTTTTATCAATTTTTCAGTAACTCATGAAGATTTGGTTACATTACATTGAAGCTCTCATCTTTTGCCTGTCAACTACACTCTTGACCTTTTAATTATTCTTGTAACTTATTTCTTAGATTATAAACAACCTCTTAATGGTCAGGAGAGTAGTAAACCTTTGCAAGTTCTTACAATAAACTTAGGAGTAGTTAAGAACTACCAGTGTGAGGACTCTTGTCTCTTGGCTTTGTACTCTCTCAGACTAGGTGTATTGTAGTTATTTCTGCCAATTTGGGAATCGTTTCTTCATTGTGATGGCTCTACTTCTTTTTTCACTGAAAGTTTTATGAACTTTTTACTTTTCTTGTCATGTAATATTTCTTCATTTCATCTTACTTAATATATAAATTAATGGTGGATATTAGTTTATCCTGAATAATTCTGCAGCTTATTTGCAAATTAAACTGTAATGTAATTCTTTCAGAACCCCATACTAGAGAGAACCATAATTTTCTGATGAGTTCTGAGGGACCATTTATAGATTTCCAAGGAATTCAGGGCACTATACTACCATTTAAACTAGAGAGCATAATCTTAATAAAAGGTTATGAGCTGTTGCATGTATTAGGACAAATTAATACATAAAAAAAAATTACTAGAATGACTCTAGGGATGTATATACTCTATTTTGTGTGATTTAGGTGATCCCCTTCTAAAAATAAAATTTTAACGTGATTTGTTTTAATTTCATTGAACTCACAGTATAAATATATAAGCAGAAGGGAACTAGGGTCTGGGGACTTTATTCCTCTTTTTCTCCTTAGCACATGACTTAGTATACAGATATCTGCTAGAGTTGATAACGTATATATACATAGAAAAAATATTTATATCCTTATATGACAATATAACATTTTTAGAAAGAAAAGAAAAGAAAAGAAAAGAAAAGAAAAGAAAAGAAAAGAAAAGAAAAGAAAAGAAAAGAAAAGAAAAGAAAAGAAAAGAAAAGAAAAGAAAAGAAAAGAAAAGAAAAGAAAAGAAAAGAAAAGAAAAGAAAAGAAAAGAAAAGAAAAGAAAAGAAAAGAAAAGAAAAGAAAAGAAAAAAAGAAAGAAAAGAAAAAGCAGAAGTTAAAATCTTTCTCAGCACTATCACTTTGTTTTCTAGGACCTATTCAGTCAGCCTAGCCTTGTGCGATTGATCTCTGAGGAAAGTAATGCTTTGAACTGGAACTGCTTGAACTGATCCTGAAAATGAGCACCCTGAACTGCACTAAAATGCCCTCAACTATCTCTCTTCAGTTTCCTAAGTAAAGGCATCTAGTGTTATTTGAGATTCCCTGAGGATGTGAAACATTTACAAAGAATGATAGAAAATAAGAAGAAAGTATTAACTGTCTCTCACAGATGAAGTAGAATGAAATTTTAGCAAGCTATTCGCCTTTTGCCAGCATACTAACCTACAAACTAAGTGTGTTCACCACTGCAGCTAAGACACCAGAATGGTTGGCCAGGCTGCCATCAGTTAGGAGAGGGGATCAACTTCCAATGCACTATGGTGTTGCTGAGTTTCTTTTTTGACCAGCTCTGTTGACCCAGATGGACAATGTCTTGACAGAATGTTTTACATTCATGCTGACTAGCCTCCCTCTTTCTTTCTCTTTTAGGAATATATACCTTGTAAGATTTGCATAGTTTGATCTTAACTGTGTTGCACAAATTAGTCCATGAAATTGAGGCAATTTAATAAAAGGCAATGTGGAAAAAAATATACATATATATATTTGACCTTTTTTTTTTTTTTTTTTTTTTTTCCCTGGTCTTCACATACAGGTTTTATGCTTATTTCAAGTAATCAAGCAGGTGTCTGGGGCAATCATTTGTCATGGAGAAGTCTGAGGGCAAAGACTCAGTTTTCCCTGAATTATTTTCTTAATGTTCCAGCACACACCATCACTGTGTGCACTTGCAGCCTGGAAGGCCAAAAGTATCCTGGGTTACATCAAAAGAGGGATGGCCAATAGGGAGAGTGAGGTGGTTGTCCTCCTCTACTCTGCCCTTGTGAGGCTCCATCTGGAGTACAGCGTAGAGATCTGGTGCCCCAACACAAGAAAGATGTGAAGTTGTTGGAGCAGGTCCAGAGGTGTGCCATGAAGCTGATCAAAGGACTGGAATACATCTCCTATGAAGGTAGTTTGAGGGAGCCAGGCTTGTTTAGCTTGGAAAAGAGAAGGCTCCAGGAAGACCTCATTGTGACCTTCCAGTACTTGAAAGGAGCTTACAAGCAGGAGGAGGGTTGTTTTTTTACACAGTCTGATAATGACAGAATTTGGTAGGATTGTAGAATCATTAAATCATCGAATCATAGGGGTTGGAAGGGAACTCAAGAGATCGTCAAGTTCAACCCCCCTGCCAAAGCAGGTTCCCTACACCAGCTTTGAAAGAGGGGAGATATAGGTTAGAACTTAAGAATAATTTTTTTACCCAGAGGGAGGTTAGGCACTGAAACAGGCTGCCCAGAGAGTCTTTGGATACCCATTGGTGAAGACATTCAAGGCTGGGTTGGGCAGGGACCTATGCAGTCTGATTCAGTGAGTGGTAACCCTACTTGTGACAGTGGGGTCAGAACTAGATGATCTTTAAGATCCCCTCTAACCTAAGCTATTCTATGATTCTATGGTTCAGTGATTTAAAGCTAAACAATGCAGCCCTATTTTTAACAAGAATTTGCTCTTAATGAAAGAGTTAACAAAAATTGTTAGCTCTAGCCCCTACAGGATGTAAGAAGTATCTGAAAGCTTATTTTTAAACAAAACTAGAAACCAAAAAAGTAATATGTAAGTAATGATAATTGAGCAAAATTCCACTGATAACTTCATGAAGGAGGAGGTAGGATGGAAGAAGTAAGGAGAAAAGCTTTGGACAAAATAAGAAAATACACTGACAAACAACAAAGTAATTTCTGAATATCTGAAAACAAACACTTATTCCCCACCTTCGGAAAAGCATGATAAAAATCAGAAGACGTTGCCCCAAAGCCCAGTAACAACTTCTCCAGCCAGAAAAATATCCTGCCAACGCTACGATCTTTGCTATTTTATGTAGATTAAGACAAAAACTATTTATCTCTTTCTTTATTTTACAGTACTACTTTCTCTGGGACAGTTCCTTTCACATTTCGTTGTAAATAATTGCTATAATCTTTTTTCATTGCTTCAAAATATATCCCAGCTATAGATAACATACACACTTTGCATAACTGTTATTTCATTGTCATATCAAGCACCTATTCTTTTCAGATTTATCTGTGGTAAATAATTGTTCAAGACTAATGTAGATCTTCTGATATTTGTTTTGTTTCTTCCATAAAGTGATATGAATTCAGTCGCAGTCATTCCAGATCAACTGCCAACAAGAGAAATGCTGACAATACAAGCTATCATCTTAATACTTGTTCAGCTCCTAACAGAGAATCACACTGGTATTTGCAAACACACAAATACATAAGCCAAAATGTCAGCAGTCAATGGTGTGAGGATAGGTCATATGAGGAATCTTCTCCTGATACTCCCTTATTTTTTCATTTAAGTGTTGCCTAGTCTCTGGAAATAAAAAGACTCTGGTAGGTTGTAGGTTAAACTTTGGATCGGTTATTTCACTAAAGAGCTACAATTTTACCTACAAAAGTTTTGGAGATAGATTTTAAATTGTAAGACCTAAAGATTTGGCAGAAATACATAAGTAATGTTAACACTCAAAACTCACCTCTCATAAAAATCTACACCATTGGAAGTGACTCACTGTCACTGTTGCTCCTGCAGAATTGCACCACCCACTGCCTCGCTATGCTCACATCCACTCTTTGATGTCCGTAAACAGTAACAAAAATCATAAAACCATGATATGCACATACATAACTTCATCTTTTTCTTTTAAACTTTAGAATCACAACAA
Organism: Oreortyx pictus; assembly: GCA_036925125.1. Taxonomy (NCBI): domain Eukaryota; kingdom Metazoa; phylum Chordata; class Aves; order Galliformes; family Odontophoridae; genus Oreortyx; species Oreortyx pictus. The sequence goes on along the minus strand of JAUPFR010000001.1, from coordinate 159,215,361 downwards.
AATTAGGTACAGCTCAGATTGTATCTGGGAAGATAATCATGGCTGTGGTTTTTAGTGATTATATATGTAATTTATTGGGTACACAATTTTTAGTCATATATTGAAAGTAATATGATAGTATTACCCATCAGAAATAACAGCTCCATTAGCAAACTTTTATGTTAAGAAGGAAATTGTCCTTTATATATCCAAATTTTCTCAGAAAAATGTATTCTTTGAATAGTTTAGGTTTACTCTTCAGAGTCATTTCCAGAAAACTGTCTTTGCCTATGGTTTTATCTACAAACAAACAAACAAAAGACTGAAAAAGGAAGAGAAAAAGGAGAATAGTTATAATAATAATAATATATATATACAAAAAAAGTGATGAGTGATGCACAAGTAATTGCTCACCACCCACCAGCTGATGACCAGCTAGCCCCCAAGCAGTAGCTGCCTGACCAACAAACTTCCCACCATTCTCAAGCTTTTTCTTGATGATGTCATATGGAACAGACTATCCCTGTGGCCAGTTTAGGTCAGCTGTGCTGGTCCTGTCCCTTTCCAACATTTGTGCTACTTGAGCACCCCTCATTGGCAATGCAGTACAACTGAGAAACTGAAATATCCTTGGCTCTGTACAGCACTGCTCAGCAACAACTAAACTACTAATGTGTTATAAATATGATTTTTCCCCTGAAGCCAAAAAATAGCATAATTCCAGGTGGTATGAATGTAAAATCAATGTTGTCCCTGCTGAAAGTAGAACATGCTGTTTTTTCATTCATTTATCATAGCATGTTAATTAGATTGGTGATCAAATTGACTATGAAAAATGTTAGCATGGGAGTGAGTGTCTGATTATTTAATATGAAGAACAATCAGCAACAGGAAATGTAAAGAGAAAATGCCAAAATACTTATTGAAATTGAAGTATTTTATCTATTTTTGGATTAATTAAGAAATTTTGTTAAGGGTAATAATTTTAATGAGTTTTAACTACTATAAAGTTTCTTATAATCGGTGAGAAATATCAGTACATGAGAAGTGGAACTAAATCATATTCAATAAGTTCAATAAGTTCAATAAGTCCTGGGTAACTGGAGAGGTCTTGATTGGCTGCAGGTTGGAAAATGTGACTCCAATCTATAAGAAGGGTGAGAGACAGGATCCAGGAAAAAACAATCTCATTGGTCTGACCACAGTATCAGGGAAAGTTACAGAGGAATTAATCTTGAATATCATCACAATGCACATGAGTTTATGAAGGGCAGGACCTGTCTAAGTAATCTCCTTATAACAAAAATAAACTTATTTTTACTAATATAATGAGCCCCTTAACAATCTTATTGTTTGATAAGCAGAATAAGAAATTATATACATCCATTCATATATCTACTTCAGGTCAAAAATGAAGCATTTTAGAACTACTGTCCCAATTATAAAATGTCTCAGCACTTCTCTTTTTTTTTTTTTTTTCATGACAATATGCATATTATTTGTCTACTACAAATAATTATTATCTTTGAAAGTGAATATGTCGCAGTTATAATGTGATAATGCCCCTCTGGAATTAAGAATAATTATTATAGCTATTTAGAAGATGGCTAACAGAGGAAGAATATAGCAGGTTCATTCTTCTCATTTAAGATAGCTAAAATGCGACAACTGAATTTGAACATCATCTGAGTAGATTATCTAGGTTTTCTATATTCTAAGCTAAGAGAAAGAAGAGAGATTGTCAGAGGTTATATGTATGATAAGCACCATAAGCATATGTCTTTCTCCCTTTCTTCAGAATGTAGAAGGGTTTGAAACAGACGTTGTTTAGGTAAAATGAAGTCCATGCTAAGTTGCTTCAATAAAATTCCACAGAATATCTTCAATGGATCAAAACTCAATTGTTTTGGGTCCAGATTTCTGGATCAGTTCTTCCTTCTTTGTGATTATTTATATTTACCTGCCCTTGGGATCTGAAAAACAGCAGTCATATGAACATGGGTCACTTGCATCTAAGCTGGACACTACAGTCACCAAAGATTCTGATAGATGTAATGTGCTGAAAGAGTGGAATCATACAGAATCTTAATGAATAGAATTACAACTTAAAGCTGATGTCTGTAGGACTCCATTTTTTCTCTGATTTCTTTACTCTCATGCAGGATAGGAATGAGCATTTATTGCAGGTCAGCGCCATCCTCCATGAATGGATATTTGCAGTGACAACAACTTCCTGGTCTAGAAATAAGAGTAATTCCAGCTGCCCTTTGGCACTTTGTTATGTCACATATATGCTTGAGCATATATGATAACACAACCCAATATGACACCTCTGTACATCATATTGGCTTAGCATTAGGAGATAAAGCATAAAAGTGACAGGCTAGGAAATCATTGTGTCATGTCCCAAACTAGAATCTGCAAAGAGAAAAAAGCGGAAGAGTCAAGATTTATCAGAACAGGAGGAAAGATGGACAAAACATTTAAAGATGCATGTAAGACAAATTCCACTCTTAAATGTAAGAGAATAGAAAGACCCTCTTTATTTTCCAGATGCATACAGGAGGATAAACAGTATAATAGTGTCATTTAGGCATAGATCACTAAAAAAATGAGAATAAAAGAGCATGATATTCCCTGTATCATTCACCAAAGGCCTAAAGGAGGTGAAAGAAGTTCAGAGCAGTGGGTACATACAAGGAGCACAGGATAAATAGATGCTTGAGTTTAGTATGTCATACATACTATGTGCATGGACAAAAGAGTTCTGGCAAGGTTGTGCTCTCCAGTTTCTTCTTTGAATGTGGTTCATGTTGAATGCCTGTGATATGTCTAATGTTACTGAGGATGATGCTGCGAACTCTTCATAGATAATAATTCCTGCCATTGAAAGAGCAGCCTGAAGCATGAGAGAGATTGTGGAACTACCTAAAAAAGGGAAGAAAATACAGAGCAAATAGTGTAAACTGTGATTTTTCCAATTACAGCACAAGATGTGACAGTTCAAAGCACATGATTCCATCAAAACTAGTACTTCTTAAGGGAGAGTAACAGGCATGCACATTTATTATTTTCAGGACTATTTATTAAGTATCCATGTCTGAAACTGTTATCAGAAGTTATTTAAATCCAATCAGTTGTACTGTCTCTCCAGACTTCAGATACTAGGAGCCTTTAATATCAAGGGATATGGTGGATAAATAATCTTCACAAAGATTTGATGATCTACATGTATTAATTGTGTGGTTGAACATTTTTCTGTAATCAAATATCCCAGATCTTTGATCAGTTTGTAAAGCTTGAGAAAAGAAAAGAAAGAAAGAAAGATGGAAAAGAAGGAAGAAAGGAAGAAAGAAAAAAAAAAAAAGACAGAGGCATACTCACTTCACAGCTTTGATTATAGCTAAAACTTCAAATCATTTCTAAGATGTATATCTCTAACTTTCATTCATTTACGTTGGGGATATAGCCAGTTTCTGTTGCACAAAGCCAGACTGTATCCCATAGTTCACATGCTCTATCTTTGCTTCATCACAGTAGAGTGATGAACTGAAGAAGTCTTTATTTTCCTTTTAAAAATACTCTAAAGGATATTCTGCTCATCATTGCTCTGAATTTTTTACTGATCCATATGCTGTCATTTTTAGTCGTTAAAAGTAAACTTTCAATTTTTCTCCTTTCAGAATTCCCTCAGAAATCCAGTGTACTTCAAGGCTATTTCTTTCCAAAGAAGTCCAAGCATTTCACTTACTAACTCCTAAAGTCAAACAAGTTGTGCTGAAGTACTTTATGCAGTCAGTATGACAAATTTCAAGCTGTACTGGTGGAGGAATGAGACTAATGGAAAAATTATTCATTAATAAATTATCTCAAAACTTTAAAGAAACCATACATATTAAGTTCTCCTATGCACTCAGGAAAGGGAATAAATAAATATTTCAGGAGAAAATTATTCAAATAATTTATTTTCAAGTAATCTATGTGATGATTCTGTATTAAAATAATTGATCTCACTCGTACCTTTTCAGATCTATAATAAAATACATAAGAAAACCCCAGTATTTTATTGTCGTGCTTTCTTCACTCATGCCCAGATTAGGTTCCTTCAGTCAAAGAATACTAAGTATAGTTCCCTTTTGTTTTCTGCTTTTCTCTACTTTCTCTTTTCCTGAATTTTTTATGAAATATAAAAATCAGTAATATGAATATAAATATATACGGTAATTATTTATTTTTAGAATTAGTCTAATGATACAGTATACTTCTTATTCAACTGAATAAACAGTTAATTAGACCACAATCACTTATTCTGTGTCTAGTTTAGTAATTGATTTATGTTGAACATAAATACATTTCTGTATCTTGATTAGACACAACTGTTTTTCCTCTATCAGTCTTAAGTTATTCACAGTGCAACTCTATATCTGAAGACATAAGTCTCTGGTGCACTCAGAGCATGTAATTAAGTGAGACTGCTCTGGGCATGCAAAGTAACTGAGCAGCATATCTTCAGTAACACTTGCGCATTGACCTATTGTGCTGGCTATAATTCTCCTTTAACTGAGAACATCACCTCTTGCTTCACGATAATACTTCCATCTCTGCTCTGTAGAATGAGTCATTTACATCCACAAGAATGTCAGAGGCTGAGCCAAAGTCCTTCACTTGACATTTTTTATAATCTGTTAGGGACTGTTTGTTCAATATCATGAGGAACTCATGTTATTTAATACCCAGTGATGTGAGTTCCTTTACCTCTTGTGTGACTGTCCCCAAACACTGTATAAAGTACTCTATATCTAGATTAAACACTTGTTCCATTGCTATGTACTGTGACATCTCCGTCCTTTTGTAGATTTTGTCACACGTGTTCCAGTAAGTGTAAATATCTGATGAAGTTTTCAAAGCACACAAAACTCCATGACTTATTTAAGTTTCATAACTTCATCGTTCATCAAAGGTATAAATTTAATACAGTTACACTGTTAATTTAATATTATTTTTGCTATTGATTTTTTTTTCCACATTAACAGTTTAGATCTCAAGAGTACTGGCAGAATAAGATTCATAACACATTCAAAGCTTAATAGAGTAAATTGCCTGGAAGCAGCCATATGCCCTACGGCAATTTTTATAGTTAAAAAGAGACCTAGACTAGAAACAAGAAATAAAAGCATGACTATACCCAAAAACTAGGCAAGCAAACCTTTATTTCTTCATCTTCAGAACATTTTCTAGCTGTGGTTTTTTTTTTTTTTTTTTTGATTGAACAAAGCATACTCTTCGTGTGGAGGTATATTTATATATTATATATATGAAAGTACGTGTATACATAAATAGAACTGTGATTAAGCTTTCAGGACAGAAAAAAAGTGTGCATGTCAGTGATTCTGATAATCCTCCGGAACCAACATTGCAAAGATTTTGCAATTTCTAATTCAGAATCTCCACATTCCATTATTCATTTCAATGAGTTTATCATACCTTTAGCTGTTCCACTGGGGTGATAAATTCAACCTGTTCCTTTTAATATAAATAACCTTATTTACAAAGGTTTTCTGAATCCTTGTTGCTAATCTCTCAGGTGAGATAAAAATTCTGATGTTGGAATTTCCCTTTACTTCTGTTCAAATGATTTGCTTGATCTCAAAGTATCTTCATGCAACATGCCTACAAAAGGTTGTTTTCAAAATCAGATTCTAAATTCTCATTTTATTAATTTATATTTGAAATTATATATATTTGAAATGAAATACATTTACAGGCAGATATGCAGGTGTCTGTTATCCAGTAACAACCTCATCTTATTTCTAATTTCTGTATTGGAACAGTTTTAATTTTGCATTTCTCTCAGCTAATTTATCTTTTTAATTACATTTGTTTCCAGATAAAAAACACTATGTAAAGTTATTCAAATATTGCTACTGTAATTAAGTTGCGAGAATTTTTCCATTTCTCTAGATGTTAACTACAATATAATTTAAAAAGTTTTGGCATATGTGGAGGAGAAAAATATCATGCTATTTTTTTCACCAAACTGGAATATACATATATATTTGAAATTTGGTTAACAGTATGTTTGCATATTTATCTGACTGAAATAATCAGTTCAACATTTGTTACAGTTAGTTATTCCACACAGTAGAATAAATGTTTATTTTTGGTTGAGCCCTGAAAGTTACTCAAATTTGCTGACTTTCATGGTACATTCCAAGGAAAAATGTAGTCATGAAGGTGAGATTATTGGTTGGATACAGTTTTGTTATATTTGAAGCTGAAACTTTCTTCAGCTTCAACCTTCTTCAGCTTCCTTATAAACAATGTCTTAAATTAATGAAAACTCAGCGGTAGTATAGGAAAAAATATATAAAGATCCTCTGCTGACTCTCCTGAACTCTAGGAAAATGAGAGTAACTCAAGGAAAGTTTTAGAAAAATGTAAGAAGTACTTGTTTCCCCCATACATGTTTTGAGTCTAGGATACTAAAATTATGATGCTCTTTGGGGAACTGCCATTCATTTTGAATAAATAGTTTGTAGATTCAGTTACACACTAATGCTTTACTATGAAGCATTTTTCAGTCTGAAGACTATTATACAGTGTGATCTCAGTAAAATTAATATTTAAAAGTGACTCAATTTAAATCAACAGCTTCTGACAGTTGGTCAGAAATGGTAAAAATTTATGGATAGAGCAGTCACATACACTTTGCACCTGCCCTTGCTAACAAACACATGCACATCATAACAAGTCATGATAATGCCAGAACATGGAGAGAAACTAGGAAGACTTGGAATTAGATCTTATTATTTGCGTCAGAACAAAGATGAGGCTGTTTTTAATGTTTATTCAGATACTTCAGTACACACAAAATCTACATTAGCACTCCTTCTCCAAAGTTCATTCACTATCACTTCCAATACAAGCTAGCGGATGAAAGAACTGAGAGCAAAACTGTTAAAGCAGACTTGGGAGTACTGGTGGATGGCAAGCTGGACATGAGCTAGCAATGTGCCAAACAGCCCAGAAAGCCAACTGTATCCTGGGCTGAATCAAAAGAAGCATGGCCAGGAGGTCGAGGGAGGTGATCCGGCCCCTCTTCTCTGTGTTAATGAGGCCTCATCTGGAGTTCTGTGTCCAGATGTGGAGTCCTCAGTACAGGAGAATTGTGGATCCCTTTGAATGCATCCAGAGGAGGGTCACAAAAATGCTCCAAGAGATAGAACACCTCTCCTATGAGAACAGGCTGAGAGAGCTGAGGCTGTTCAGTCTGGAGAAAAGGCTCCAAGGTGACCTGATGGTGGCCTTTCAGTAGCAGTGTCTGTGGCCAAAGAAGAAAGGGAAATGGCTTCAAGCTTAAATAGGAGAGATTTAGGTTGGATAAAGGGAAAATGTCTTTTACAGTGAGGGTGATGAGGCACTGGAACAGGTTGCCTTGAGATGTGGTGGATGCCCTGTCCCTGGAGACATACAAGGTGAGACTGGATGAGGCCCTGGGCAAGCTGATGTAACTGTGCATGTCTGTTAATTGCAGGGGAGTAGGACTAGATGACCTTTAAAGGTCCCTCCAAACTGTAAGGATCATATGATTCTATGATTTGAAAATACTTAAAAAGCATGAATTTATGTTAAATTAGAGAAAAGCAAATGATGAAGTACAAAATGTTCAACTCAAATTTGCAACATTTGCTGTCTGACTAATGGTTGCTATGAAGGCAAAAATAATCCATATCTCTAAATCTCCTTCACATACAGGAAGTACACTAAAAGACAATGCTTTCAGATGAATTCAGATCAAGACACTAGTCATTTTCCTATAAAATTTGTAGTGATAAAATGAAAACTGTAATATCTTAAAAAATTATCTATGCTTTTCTTTACAAGTGCATGTTTCTTATTTGTTACTTAATAAGTTAAATTACCAGTAATAAATAAATAACAAAAACAAAGAAAGAAATTACAGAAGGTAGTGCAGATTTGGAATATTTCTAGAGCGCTTTAAAAATCTGCAAGTACTGCTCAGATTTCCTTTGGAATATTTTTCAGATACTCATCAGTAGCAGCCAAATGTTTAGAAAAAGGCCATTATTTATCATGTTGCACAATTTAATATTTCACTCATGATTCTATGAAGAATTCATATATGATTAATCAATTTATCCATCTAAGAAAAACTGAGAAGAAAAATAAAACATTATCTTTCCTCCTAGACCTAGATTCACAGGTCACTGAAGTCAGTAGGTTTGTTTTCACTTCCTTCCATCCATGCGCAGTGAAAGTGTAGAGACAGTCACTAAATGTTCCCAAGTCTTAAATCAATGACTCTGAAACTTGATTATTATAATTGAACATGGTTTAAACCATTGTTGTATTACATTGCTGGGAAATAAACAATAATTAAAAAAGAAGGTATTCAAGGCTTTGTAGGCCTTCTAGGTTAAAAAAGAAAAGAAAATAGAGATTCATTAAAAATACTGGTTTTGTTCCTAGATCAAATAAAAAACTGGTGGTGAAATTACTGGATACCTTTGATAAGGGAAAAACAACAAATATAAGAATACTGAAAAGAACCAACGCCAACAGATGTCACTCTCATGGTAGCTAATACTGATTGGTGTCACATCAGTCAGAGAGTCTGAACTTGAAAACACAACACAGTATAATGCTAAATTACCAATGCCAGAAATGAGAGTGAAACCAAATCTTTCATTTCCAGGATGAGTGCTCAAACCACTGCAGGATAATAATAGCTGAGTAAATCCGGCCTTTTATTTAGGACTTTGGGTTTTGATCTTCTATTAGGCTTCCCCCATCCCAAGACTCCACTTCAACATGGCCCAGAGCCACTCCCCGCCACCTCCAGGGGCAGCCCCTATGACACCCAGAACTTCGTCCATGTGGAGAACCCAGCTCTCCCTGCATTCTGATGTACACTACCAGCATTTGAAAGAACTGTTATACTAATATAGGAATTCAGGTGGAAAAAGGCTGCTGTGAGTCACAGAAAATTAATTAAATCTTAGTCAGGCAGGTTATCTGTAAAACTGGGACAGATATTCAATTATTTGTTCAGGCTGTATTTAGCCTTCTACAACAAATAGAATTTAAAGAAATGCATTTGTCATTTTGAAAATATATATATTTTTAAAGTGTTTAGCTTACTAATAATGAATTTAACTCATACAGGTATGGACTGTGTCATATAGAGATAGCACTGTAAATAAAGTAGTAGTACTCCAGATATAGTTCATTAGTTCTTAAGGGGAATGATTTCTCTTTTAGCAGGGAATGGTAATAAGAACTGGGATAAAGTTGCTTGCTTCCTTTTCAGGGCTTTGAAGGACAACTCTATACTCCAACTGTTTTCAGTTTTGCTCTCAGCATCTGCCTGCTGTCATTTAAGTTTACTTGCATTGACCAGTAATGATTTTCCTTATAAAGGTGAATATCTAAAGATAAATTTATATTTGCATTAATTTTTTTTTACATAAGACAATCAAGGATTAGACAATCCAAGAGCAGTAGCACTGAGCTTAGCATTCTTAGAAGGAGCACAAAAATCAGTATGAAGTATTTTATGAAAATATCTTGTGCCAAGTAGTAAGAAGAGGACCAATTAAATCTTTCTCTCTCAGAGTTTGCTAAATCATCTTGGAAAATATCTCACTGCAATGTCTTATGTTGATTTAAAATCATTTGGTGACTTGATCTGCCTAACATGAAAATATTAATGTGTTTGGAGGAAAGCATGTGTTTGGTTTTCACAGAGTCTCAAGAATTATGAAATTATGTTTTCCACTTGTATTAATATTTAAAGAGTAGCTGCCAGTAAACTTTCAATAATTTATTCCTGTGACTTTGGGAAGTTAAAAGAGGAAGGAGTAGAACTTGGAAAAATCTTCACATCTCTGATTTTTCATCATAGCAGTTGAAACCTATTATTGGGTGCAGCCATTAATATGCTTAGAGTTGTCAGTTATGCCAATCAGCATGTATATTTTTATATTTCCACCACAAAATGTCTATTAAATGAATTCTAGAAGGGCTAAGAATAGACAGCTGTCATAATAGGAAAACATAGTAATGGACATAAATGCTTGAAAACATTTTGTGCATGAGAGCAATGTGCTTGAGACATCAGCTTTCAATGTTACCAAGACTAAGTATGTCTGCCATTCAGACATCCTTTTATAAGTCCAATTTTGTTTATAATATATCCTTTTTACACACTGTTTAGATTCATGTTCTTATGTGTGCATAGCTGAAAAGACTGCATAAGCATGGTCTTATGCTCTGCACAAGTACAAGACATTCCTGCTGCTTCTGATGGTGAAATGTAAATGAACTGTTAATGACTATAAGAGTACAGAGAGAAGAATACTTATATCTCAGGATGGGATAAATTCAGAACTTCACAGCTATTAATGCAGGTTGTGATTTAAATAGCCCATCTAATTTGGTCTAATTTGTTTGGACCCTGAGTGTTCCATGCTAAATACTGTGGATGAAAAGAAAGGCAGGTTCCCTCAGTGATTCAGAAAAGCTATAGTTAGAAACACACATGGGGAGCAAAATAGACCTGCAAATATGATGAGCTTTATAAGGACTATTTCTTAGGAAATAGCACAATGATACATGCTATTTTGAAAGCTGAGTATTGTAATGATGAAGAAATCTTAAGAGTGTTTGTCATTATATGAATATGAATAAACTGAAAAAATTGTAGCACCGGATGAATAACAGGAAAGTCATCATCAGGTGAGGATGAAAAATACCAGAACTCTCTCTGGGAATAAAAACAGAAGTAAACAGTGACAATGGAGATCTCACTAGTTTAGGCGTTTAGATTATGACAGAATCTCCCATCTACACTGTCAGAAGAAAGACAATTGGTTAGAAAGAACAAAACAAAGATCTACTTTCTTTGCTTTATTTTAGAACTGTGTCCTATAACAGTTTTGGGAATATCTTGTAATCTCCAAAATCACAGGAAAGTCTTAACAGTATCTGAATAACAAATCAGTTTTCTTGAGTTCATAAATTTGCTCAGAATTGACAAATAGATTGCAACATCACATATACCAGCGTAGAAGAAAATTTGTCTGGTACAATTTTTTTTTTTATGAAAAACTGTTTCTCTCCACTGACAGATATATCTCCTAAATCCTAGAAGAAAATACATTTCTGATGCTATATCATCTTCACTCTTTCTGCTATTATTGCTTGTTTACTATTTATCACAGCACCTAGGGACCTTCTTCAAAATCAGGTATCTGACTTACAAAGCCCTATCTATGTAAGCACAAAATACCAAAAGCCAGTATCCTATAATGCTAGTGGATTTTCTAACTCGTCTAGACAGGAATAGGGAATCTCTTGTCTCTTTGTGTGATAAGACACAGCAAGACAAAGTGGTTTGACTTTTTTAGCTGCTCCAAAAATGGAATCCACAATAGCTGACTTTCATCTCAACTTTCCACACCAAACCCAAGCACATCACATTCTCTACTGTCCAGAGTCATGTCTTCCACGACAGAAAACTTGTAACTTCATTATATGCAACATTAACAAGCTGTTATGAAAACAGCCTACTTTTTAAAAATTTAAATGTGTCGTTTACTTTTCCGTACCTACTATAAAATAGTAGATACTTACAATCTCCATCAAACATGGTTATTTTCTTTTTGAAAAGGCATCTATGCCTTATTTTAAAACTTCTGTTAACGTCTGTCTATTCACCTAGTATCTGCAGCTTCTAGGAGTACATTTCAGACAGTCAGATTCTTGCTCATCAGTGGAGAAAATGAGTAGACTATGGTGATGACGGCTGAAAAGTAGTGTTTTGTAGCTGGGAATTTGCTCTATCAAATAGTGTTATTGTGCTCTTAGTAGCAGTTGTAGTTTCCATGTAAATAAATAATAGGCATTAATTTTGGAGTAACCTACAGACATCTCCTCCACTCTTTGACTTTCATGTGTCACTTTTTCATACAATACTTGTACAAAGAAATCCACTCAGGGTATTCTGCTGAGTTAAAGTATCCTTCATAAGCGTTTATCCTGCAGTATTTCTTACAGATAAGAAACTTGCATTGCAATTAATAGGCAAAGGTCTGTTTGCATGATTCACTATTAATTTGTTTTCTTTCAACCTAATTTATTTAGAATTTGTATGACAATGGCTCCCTAAGGGAATACAGCAAAATACATGACCTGATGACAAAAAAAAAAGACCACTAAATTGTAACAGAGTTATTTGTTAAAAGATTTTTTCTGTAGTATGCTAAAAATCTTGAGAGATATTAAAAAAATTATTTATGTAGGTACATCTGTAATGTAATTGCATATGAATTTAAAATTCACTTAGGGAGACTGTAGAGTGGTCACAGTTTAAAAATGATTGACAGATGTTAACAATGCTTGCCCCAGGAGAAAAATAATGAATTCAACATTTTGCTTTTTTTCCTTTTTCCAAGGGCAATGTTAGTACGCTCTTTCATTTGTGATGCTTAACCTTGTCATAATTAGTTGACTAAAATAGAGTTACTTACAGTACTGGCCTTGTTAATAGCTAATTGAGTTATTGTTATTTTCCTTAAGCTTAGGGAAAGCCAAGTTAGAGAAAAGAGTGGGTAATGGAATCAGAGAGCAAGAGTAAAATTATTTCAAGAACTTGCAGAAAAGATAATTTATGTTTCAGTTGATTTTGCATTAGACTGTATTTTCTTAACTCATGGACTTGAATGTCGGAGGCATTATTCAGTGTGCCTTTTAAATCAGATGCCCCTGTTCTTTGGTTTTCTTATTGTAGAATGAGCAGCAATGGATTCATCAAAAATCTTTTCTAGCAGATGATCTGACCTATATGATATGACTTAGATTGTGTTACCACCACCTGATGGGTGTCATTGATTACTGTAGTTTTTCACAAGTAGCATGTGAATCATAGACAAAAGTAGACAAAACTACTAGCTCAAAACATTATTTTCTCTTTCATTACCAACAAAAACTGGCATCATCCAGTGATGTTTAGTATACACTTATTCCCACCTCTTCTGAAAAATGTGTGTAAAATTTAACACTGCTCACAGTAAAACACAAAAGGGTGCAGTGCAATACTGAGAAGAACAGGAAACTTATAGTAAGGTAATCTAATATCTTGCTTCATAGGACTGACATGATGTGCATTGAAAGCTTTCCTAAATGCTTCTTTTATGCCTCTTTATTTTTTTTTTTCTGAAAAGCGATGTTAATTCTATTAAAAGAGCAGTGCTTGACACAGTAAGATTGCAATAAATTCTGATACACTCAGAAGTGTCAAATGTGATACACTTTTCATATAAACCCACAAATGAGAAATCCTAAGTTTTATTCTCAAACAACTTAATAGATTAAGTAATCTATTATCCATTAAAATAATAACCTGTCAAGTCTAAATACTGGGAACATCCCATAAAAGATGGATTATCTAATAAACATCTGATTAAACATTAGTGGTTATGAGACCTGCTTGGATGTGTATCTATTCTTGCCTCATAATGTTAATGGATTTCATAAAGAGAACCATGTTAAATATGTTAAAGAATAGCAGCATATGTTTCATTTCTCCAACAAAGGACAATAGAAAAAGTTTAGAGAAACACTCAATCAAAATGTGTAGGGTACTATGGTAAAAATATTTTCCTGTAAAAACTTGTCCTAATCCTACTTAATTTTCATTTAAAGTCTTAAATGTGTATGATATTATGTGTTATAATTAGTAAAGTCTCACTATCATTATAGCATTCAATCTCCCTTTGAATATTTCTCATTTCATACACACCAACATCATCCCGGACAGTGAACTTCAAGGTCTTCTCAAATTCACTGGAAAGGATTATATCCTCATGCTCTCATGTTATTAGGTGTACAGACTTCCATTTCACTATTTCTAATGTCACTGAGGACTAAATTTCCCAAAGAGGAAATATTTATAGATTATAAACAAACAGTAACAGTCTACAAATGTTACCATTTATATCTATCTATCTATATCTGTATCTATCTATATCTATATCTATATCTATATCAATCTATATCTGTATCTATGTCTATGTCTATATCTATATCTATATCTATCTATCTATATGTATGTTTCAGTAAATAAATGAACATTAAAACTTCCACTTGTACTTCATACAGCCTATGAATAGATTATCAAAACAGTCCTCTTTGGAATTAGTCTTGAAGAATTAACTATTATTAGTAGTGATATTTGGTTAACAAAGTACTGAAGAAAAAAACCAAAAACATTCAAATGCGATGCTAAGGAAGTGTGCAATACATTAATTATAATTGGAGGTGTTGGAGGTGCCATATAGGATTTTCTGGATTCTATTTGATGTCAGTGTTATGATTGTCATTTACTCTACTTTCCTGAAGCAAGAATCTTGTATGACAACTTAAAAAAAATCAGTTATGTTTTTCAGTGAGATTAAACAGTGAAGAGTGAGAAGTGAAGACTTACATAAAGCTTGCAGAACTGGGCAATGGACTACAACAGTACTGGTTAGATGTAAAGATCTGTCACCAAAAAGGGTAATTTTTTTTCTTTTTTAATTCTTTTTTTACATATTTATTTTCAGCAATGTATAAAACTGTTCTGAATATGTATTAATGTATTATTTCATCTAAATCTGTAGTCAACAACCTGTGAAGTATTAAGCTTTTTACATAGCTAATTCATGGATGTTTAAGAATAGGGTTTTTATTTTTTAATTTTAAGTTTTATTGTAGCTAATAGTAGAGTCATTTGAATTTCATTTTTAAATAAAAACAAACAAAAAAAAGTATCAGCTAAAAAGTTAAGACTGCGTTAAAAATGAGTACAGAAAGCTGAGAAACCCATTCATTTCACACAAGTGAAAGGTATTTAAAGTGGACTCTTGTGCCAGGAATAACTATCAGCACTGACAAAGTACCCTACTGTAAATTGCTTAGAACTTTATTACAGCATTTTTACAGGACTCATAAACACTTTTCCAAATACCTTTGGCCATGTGTTTGCTTCAAGTTACCTATAAAGTTTAAGTAATTCATAACTCTGCCACTTCTCTATAAATTGATGTTATGAGTGGCTTAAATATGTCTGATGCTATGAGAAAAAATCATTTAATTTTATGTTATCCATTTTCTGGGTGAGCACATCTGCCAAAATAGGTTGCTCCAATGAGTTAACTCAGCTTTCAGACAATTGAGGTTTGCCATTGACCTATTTTAGTTTTGAGAGGGGATTTATTCAAAAAATCAAGGCTGCTTGAGATGAATGGTGTAAAGTCATTTAAATCATGTTCTGCACACTTCATCGTTCTTTGATAAGCATTTTTTAACTAGTTTATCAATAGAGGAAAAATTGTACACAACCAAATATGTGATTCCACTGGCAACAGCTGAATACATTTCAAGCAAAAAAAAAATTGTTGACTCACATTATAGAAAAGTAATACAGGAGTGCTACATTTTATATGCAGAATGGATTTACAGTGAATTTCACTGCTAACAATTCAGAAACTGCTTAAGGATGTGACTGCTTTTTGACTGTTTGTTTTGCTTGCCTTCACAACTGATGGTTGAAAAGTAAGGAGGAGAACTTGAAAAAATTCATTTAATGAAAATCAAGTCAAGATCGTGGAAGGAAGAGAATAATTATTTATGCTTAAGATTGAGCTGGAGCCCCACATGGCAAGACTTACTTGAAGCTGCGAAGATTAGAAGGAGATAAAAGACTGAGTTTACTACAGTATTCAAAAGAATGTCTTGAACATTGTAGAATGAAGGGATGAGAAACTTAAGAACTGTCTTCAGCAGTTCTGATGCTGGGGCTCCTCCTGTTCAGCCAGTAGAACTCAGCCTGAAGGACCTGAAGACATGGGGTCTCCATCACAGGCCAAGGGACATGACAATTGCTTTCCTAAAGATTTAATCAGTAGTAATGCTGAAAACATATCATGCATGCGTTCAGAGGACAGTGATGGTTCTGGTAGAGTACAGTAACAGCCAGAATCATAGCTCTTCTTTCTTTGGGACTATTCACCTTCATTCAGGACTGACATGAAGGATAAGCATGGACAGCCAGCACACATAAATACATACACAACTTTTAAATATCAACTGTTAAGCAATCACCAATTATTTTCACAAGAGGAAACAGTGTGAATCATTTTCTTTCAGTATGTGCTGTAAGGTAGGCAGCAAGAAAGGAGTTAACAATCCTGACAGGGATGCTACTTACAAGGTGAGTGGGTCCTCTTGCTTCTGCAAATTTCCCCTCAAACTGAAAGAAAGTAACACAAAACTTCAGTAACATACTAAAGGTGAAATAGATCTTATTAAGGTGTCTATAGAATGAGGCATCAGTGAAATGTTTGATGAGAAAGAATATGTATTAAGCTGTGTTGTCTGACTGATTTTTAAGGAAAATCAGAAATCATGTTTCCACAGATTGCTGATGGGAAAAGTTTCCTGTAAACAAAGATCAGGTCTTAACCATTTTATTGTCCTCCTTCTCTCCCTCCTCTTCTTCATTTATGGTACAATTCCCTTTCTGTAAAAGAATTCTTCAGATTCAACTTTTTCTAATTTAAAAGTAATGTTTATGAACTAATATTTACTGCCAGGACATACACAGGTAAGAGTAATGTAAAGATAGCTACATAAGAGAAAATAAAACATAACTGGACCATGAGAAGGCAAGACAAAACTAGTTTTTGAAGGTGAAAATCATATGCATCCTGGTGAAAAAAAAAAACTCTTGCTCCTTGCATCTAGTTCTAGCACCTTTTCCAACAAGCATATTTTTCTGTGTTCAGAAAAAGTGATGAAGATTTAATTAAGGACTCAATTGATAAATAATACATTAACTGATATTTTATAGTCAAGTTTCAGAATTTGCCATATCATAAGGTCTTCATTGTTTTACAATAACTTGTGTCTCTTTTTTTTTGCACATATCTTTCTATTATTAATGGAAAGATTTCATTTTGTTCCTGTGTATGTGTTTGGTTGTTTTGTTTCCTTGTCTGCAGCCTCCCTGTCAATTATAGAATCCAGAAAGGACAGCAAACATTCTGGAGATTTTTCAAAGACCTCTGCATCCTAGCTTAGATATCTCTTTACCACACTACAGTATTCCTATTGGAAAGATGACATCTGAAAAAGTCAGTTTCTATTACAGTGTTCTTTGAGGTTTGCTCACATTCATGCAGCTGGATGGACAGTATGAGCAAATGGATTTAATGGGGTCAGAGGACATGAAGGAGCTGAAATAATCCAGTTGGTTCTGTGACTTAGATGAAACACAGTACAGTTGCACTGACCCTCTTTTTCTGCACCTGATTTATGATGTAGTCTTACCCACAACTAATAGGTTGTGTTATTTCTTTTCTGCTTTATTTTCTCACTTCTATGTCATATCAAATTATGTTCATTTTCCCTGGATTTTTGAAGGCTGCTTTAACATAGTGAGTGATTGTGATAAGGTCAGTAATTGTGTACACTATGCTCAGAAGCAGTCAAAATATTTTTAGCAAGATTCCGTTCTGAAATGTAGTCAGTTTAACTATGCATATATATTTTTACCAAAACTATTGCCAATTTGATTCACACTTTGCCTTAGGGTTTTTATCCTAAAGATGCTGCTTGGCAAGATTTTGTGAAAATAAATGACTTCATGAAAAACAAGAGAAATAATCTTTGATGCTCAATGTAAAAGTTCAGTTTATTTCTTTTTATCTTTTGATAAAACACATGGAAATCACCAACACTGAAAATTTCAGAAGAACGTTAATCCGACTTTTTAATTTATTAGAAAGAATCAAATCACAAGTTGCAAAACCAGAAGAACATATTCATGTATCTTCTGATCCCAAAAGCATGTTTTAGCCTCATTACAAGTTTTGAAAAGCAGTGTTGTTGTTTTTTTTTAATCATTTTTACTAACTATAAAGTAAAAGTATTACATTCTTGCTTTAGTGCATGAGTGTTCAAACTTTTCCCTTGCCTGAGCCACACTGAGTAAACAACAGCTGTATTGGGCTGCATATAAAATGTATAATATGGTTAATTTAAGTAAGTAAAAAAACTTGTTTTTAATGTATTTTTTACTAAATTATAACAAAGAGGGAGCAAAAATAACATACAGCTACTCAGATATTTGACCCTGTTATTGTGAAGCTAATGTGTCAGTGTCAAGGTTGATGTATGTTGTTGCAGTTCTTAGTGAGTTGTCAAGGTGTTCATCGGAGATTTTTGATGAAATATTACTCTTCCTGTGCTTCATCCTTGACAAAAATTTTTCACAAACATATGTACTGCTAAAAGCGATGACATGAACAAGGTGTGATTGTGAAGAGAGGGATATTTTTCTCTGGTAAGATGGCTTTTATAAAAGTCTAGTAAAGAGACATGACCAAATTTTTCTTTAAGTCAAATGAGTGATTGCAACTTTATATATTCCTTTTGAAACTTTGAGGGCAATTTATTTATGTCTACTGAAAATGGAGTTGCAAAGAAAGTATAAGAAAAAAAAGGATTTTTTTTTTGAAATCTTGTAACTTATTCTTGATTTCTCAATTTCCTTTATCAAAAGAGAAAGCTGTTTTTGTTTTGTTGTTGTTGCTGTTGTTTTTTGTTTTGTTTTATTTTGCTGTTCACAGGACTCTGTTTGGCCAACGCATCAAAATGCATACAATTATTTGCCATAACTTGAGTTTGCCATTATTTTTCATTCCAAACAATATTATAATTTGAAACATAGCATAGATTAGTCGATTTTCACCTTAACTCATTTAAATAAGCAGTCAAATCCATAAAAAAATTCTAAACCTGTTATCTGTTTTTAATCTTTACAACCTGGAACAAGTTTTCCTTTAGATTCCTTAAATAAATTAATTTAATTTCAAAAATTATAAAGTCTTTTCCGTATTTTACCCAGACTTAGCCACCTTCCTTCAGAAAAGTAAATGATGCCCCTATAATCAGCATCTCTACTTTTAAGGACTTTAAACTTCTGCTTCAGACCCTTTAACTTGATGAAATTGACAGTTTTGGTGGCAATTTGCAATATATTAACCATTTATAAAGCTGTCACAAACAAATTCTCTTGATGTCTGATGCATCAAATGAGAGTTGCCAGCAGCAATTGCATTGTCTTCTGTTAATTGTATTAAATCTCTCCTTTTTTTACCAAGAATAGTCAGGGCAAAATCAGTAGCTACACCAGATACGTTGACAAAGATTAAAGAAAATATATTTAGTGCACATTTTACTTCTTCAAGCAAATAAAGAGATTTAGCTGTGTTTTTCAGTGACACCAAAGAAACTATTTCTTCAGTGACATTACATTCAATATCAGTATATCTAATGAAAACAGTAAGTCGGACAGTGTCCGTAGCGTTAGTAATTTTTCTGTCACTAAAGATGTGAAACTAGCAGATTTACTCTCCATATTTCTTACAATAGATTTTCCTGTTTCTTCAATTTGTCTGGCTACAGTCTGTTGATACATATAAACTTTAGAAAATTACATTTTTTTATTGCATTTGCCATTCTTTCTGTACACTGCTTAGTAAACTCATCATCAGTATATGGTTTTGATTGTTTTTGCAGTCAAGTTTGTTACCATGTGACTAGCTTTTGTAACAGAGTTCATTTAACTTTTTTTGAATGATTACACTAAGGTGACAAACTTCTTTCAGTTCCACTATTTTGTCTTTACAAAGCACTCTTTGACATTCATCAAATTTGGCAGCATATTTCTGCATATGTGTTTTCAAATTGTAATATTTTAAAAATTTTTGTGATCTCATTGCAAATTAAGCATAGTGCCATACTATCTGTCCTGACATGATAGTACTCATCTGCCCATTTTTTCACTGAACATTCCTCCTTCTTCCACAGTTTTTCTTTTATTTGGTACTATTTTCTTTTGAGATACCATCAGGTAAGTTGAAATATTAGTACCTGCAACCACTGCATCTTACCCAAGGAGGAGCACAAGTTCACGTAAGGAACATGTTCTGGAGGGAAAGTCAGAGTACCAACTCTTAGCATAGCCTGGTCACTCAGAGTGGCTTTATTAATTCCCACATTATCTTCTCACATTTTGAATGAGACTGATATCTAAAGGCGTCCAATAAGAGAAAATTAAACATTTTTGTTCCATGTATAAAGATTCAGGAAAACATTTTCTTTTTCTGTTAGGAATATAGCTTGCTTCTCATCTATAACAGTTAATCTGCTTTAAATTTCCACTGAAATTTAATACGGCTGATGGCATTCTAACATATGACAAGACAGAAAAACAGGAAAAGATGGAAAAGCACAGGAGAAAAGAAGTTTTTAAGCAGAAATAACACTGAATTTTTTTAGAAAAAGCACAGAAATGCAAATGCTATTTTGAAGTATTTCAGGTCTTGAATAAAATGTTTGTGTAAGTATTGCACCAATCTTTGGAAGCAAGATGGTTTGTGATATGCATATACCCAACATGAGACTGACTCAGAGAGGGGTGAAATATTTCCCTAGGTGTTATGGTTAGCTAGGTCTGGGGGCAAGAGGTGGGATAAAGAGAGCAATATTAGAAGACAGAAAATACAAGCAAGGATTTGTCATGGGAATGCAGAGATAGTTACCACTGCAGTGCCATGATGTTGGCAGCAAGGATGGGGGTGCAGATTCTTCTCCTCAGTCAATCACAGGCAAAAGGGAAACATAGCAAGGAAAAAGGCAAGCAAAAATGTTTTTGTAAAGCCACTATATATACTGTACAGTTCTTCTTAGGTTGTCCATTGTAACAGCACATCTGAGCCAGGTGCAACAGTCTAGTGCAATCTTGTCCACATCAGAGAAACTAGGGCCTCCACACAGGGCCAAGCCACCACATCTTGGGATTAGCCTGGAAGGTGATAAGCAACAAGACAGTCCTTATTCCTGATGCCCTTGTGTAGGCAGAGGCACCTCCAGTTGTCAGCAGTCCTTGAGACAAAAAGGTTTTGTACAGAGCCTTACGGTGTTCGTATGACATTTCAAATTCTTTTTCCATCTTCAAAAACCTAATACCTTACTATCAAACAATAAAGACAGATATAGAAAAATAATAATATTAGCAATCATATTTTCAATGCATGTGTCAGAAATAAATATAACATTGATATTGCAGGCAAGGCCTTTCATTCACATTTACCTAGAACTGGTTCTATTAATATTTTATAAGAACAAAGAAATAAAAACTATTCCCCTATTCTTTTCTAGGGTTTATCATGAAGGCAAGTAAATAGTTCATAACCACTTATAACAGATTGCAGTACTGCAACAGTATTATTAGAAATTAATCATTTTTTCGCCTTCACAGCGCATTGTGTTTTGACTTAGCAGGCAGCTATGCACCACACAGACATTCACTTCTTACGGCCTCCAAGTAGGATGGTAAAGGGAAATACAAACAAAATAAAACACAGTTTGGGATAAAAACTATGTAGTAAAAAGTAAAGGAAAAAAAACACAACAAAAATGCAGTGGTAACTACACATATATAGTCATGCCACAATGCAGTTACTTGCTACCCACCAACCAATACTCTGTCAGCAACATAACACCTCACCATGTGCTGACACCCAATAACACCTAAGCAGCTAACAACCCACAGCTTTATGGCCTTGCACATGATGTCATGTGGTGTGGAGTAACCCCTGAACTAATTCAGGGTGGCTGTCCTGGCTCCACCCTATCCTCTGCTGGTGCTCTATAGAGGCAGTAACTCTGGTATAGTAAGTGGTTCGGCTCTGGACTTATGTTTGCTTTTCTGACTCATAAGCAACAAAAACGTGTGCTCTCAATACTGTTTTGGCTAAAACTGCGGCACAGCATGAAGTGAATACCAAGATACATGAATAACTGAAAGTTACATTTAAAACTGCAGGTACATATACCAATTTCTGTATCATGCATTTGTTGGAATTTTATTTTATTTTTCTAAACAGTTCACTCAACTGTGTACTTCCTTTTTTATTCCAGTGTTCTTTGCAAATGTCTTATATTCACAGCTAGTGTGCCCATTAGACCGTTTTCTCAGTTACTTACTCACTTACGTACTTGCAAGGCCAGTCCAGGCAGGGGAAAAAAACAAACTGTCACAAAATTCTGGAAATATACCTGGGAAGAAAAAGCTTGAGTTACATAAACCTGAAATTCTACAGATTCTATTTATATCGATTTTATGATATGATGTCTTAATGTGGAAGTTCGAGAGGAGTACTAGTTTTAATTGTTTTGCTTAACACTTAGACCAGAAGCGTTTCATTGAATTGGGAAATAAATATGTAACTGGAGATTATGTTAACCTTTTATATTACACAGGTTCCTTTAATCACATCTATCTGATATACAAGTTATGCAGCTACTCTTTTTGTTTCACGAGCCTTAGTACGCTAATGCTTGGAGGGCAGACAAAATTTTTTGCAGCTTTTTGTTATGCACAGAACACAATTGGCCTGAAGTTGTGTGACCCTTTTGACTGACAACAATCTTTTCAGTTGTCATCTCTGCTGACTGCAGAAAAATATTTTAAGAACTTTTGCTTAGATTCTGTCAAAATACTTTTACTTAATAAAATGTTATTCTACATTGTAAGCAGGGATTGGTCACATCTTAGTTCACTCTGTTCATTTTTCAAATATAGGGGTACTGGTTTGTTTTTACTTCAAATATATCTATATATCAATAACAGTCTCATCATTATTCTTTTAAGTATACTTTTGAAGTCAGTCTGTTTGGAATTGTTTAGTAAGGTGGTTTGCTTCAATACTCCTGGCTGGTAAGTAACATGAAGAACAAAATGCAATCAATATTCTTCTGAAAGGAAGGAAATAAAATAAGTTCTATCTGCAATAAAGGAGAAAAACATTATTATTTTTACCAGGACAATAGAGAGAAAAGGAAAAGTGACTTCTTTGATACAGCCACAGTAACCAACAGAAAGGAGGTCAAAAGAGGACAGAAATGCTGCTTGATTAAAAAAAAAAAAAAAAAAAGAAAGAAAGAAAAAAAAAAGAAATCTATCTAATATCTCAATGTACTGCAGTCTACATACTGGTATTTGGCCAAAACCTTGAGTAAAGAAGGAAAACATAGCTCAGAATCACAACTATTTTTTGCTCCCAAACTGTGAGAGCAATATAATTCCAATGATGTCAAAGGAAAAGTAATTTTGTCATGGCATCTCTACATTGGATGTAGAATGTTTTCCATTTGAGTTGTAATACACAAGTGTTCAATGTGAGAAACATATAAAGGCAAAACATAGACTCAGGTCTGCATATCTTGCTGACAACATGAAAAGTAATTACAGTAACATTGGAAATGCTGTGTGCAGATGACTATTTAGCAGCATTTTGAAGAAGATTATGAAAAATAATGGAGAAACTGGGTTTACAAAGCATGAAAAGAAAGCCACACAACTGCTTCATCTTGTTATAATACTTTATTCCTACTTCACAGTAGTACTCTTATTTGGAAAATCACAGCAGCTGAGCAATTCTGTGCACTATCTTTCATGGTGACCAAAGTCAGGTGAGGTCTGGGATTACACGATTCCCCTCATGTGGTATTACTTGTTTTATTCACAAATAACAGTGTTAGGAGAAGTGCATTTGTAAGCCCTTGGCCTCTGGTGTAATGCATGACCAGGTAGCTAGACTCCAGCTAGCTTTGAACATACTTGCTCTGAATGGAAAAGCCATGCTATTTTCTGAACTTGTAAATAAGTAGGATAAGTAAACCAAGACAGAATATTACAAGAAATGTTTTTGCTACTCCCAGCTAACAGTGTTTCTTCATTTAAAGCACTCTCTCTCTATTTTGTGTTGTTGAAATACTCTCCCTCTTTTGTTTGGAAAACATTTATTCATTTTTCCTACAATGCTGAGTGAGCTCCTAGTCTTCTGCAAACTCTGTATGAACAAATCATGAATCTGAACATGATATATTAAAGGCAGTGTAAACTTACATATGACTGTATATGGCTCTGTGAAGACCGACATAGTTTTGGAAAATTCCAGAGTTCTCTCCCAGTTGTGCTAGGCTCACACCTTGCCTACTGTCAGCAAAAACTGGGTGAAGAGGCTACTTCATGTAATCAGGTCTCACACTGCAGAAACCTAGTAAGGTTACACTGGCTTTGAAAAGAGAAGAATGTAGACTTTAGCTATCATCCCTTACTCTAGATAAACAAAGTGAAGTAAGCAATGTGCTATGTTTAGCAATTGGACTATACAGTGCAAAGGGACAGTGCTCTGCTCTGCAGAGCCCTCCCTGTCTATTTTAACGTGAGTAATCACGAGCATTCTGCTTTGAAACTTTGTGAACTCATCTGGATGGCCTGGAGCCACCACTGTGAAGCAAGTCTAAACTATTCTACTTCTGTAAAGTTAAAGGAGTTTTTTTGAAGTTGAAGAAGTTATAAGAAATCTGTTTTATTAAAATCAGTTGAAACAAAATTTGTTCCTGAGAGTCTCCACTATAAGAACAGACTGTATTAAGCCTTATAGTATTAACAAATGAAGAAGATGCACATTCTTGCCTTGCTTAGGACATGGTACTGGTCCAAGAATGTGCACCTGTGAAAGAAAACCATTCTGAAGAGCAGAATTGGGCACAGTCTCCCAAGAAATAAACTTATCCATCTGGGAGGGAACTACAAAGTATTCTTAGTGGAAGAAAATGGGGAAAAAAGTCTGCATCAATCTACTTCATGAACCATATCCCCTATGAAAAAGAAGAATAATCACATTACATTCTTCTTTCAATTTTTTCCAATTGCTTTCACATGCTGAAACATAAAAGAAATAGTATCAAGTGAAATCAAATAATGCAAAGCATTCTATCACAGATAGAATATATTTTAGTTAGTGAAAACAAAATATACAATGCAGATACTTCAAAGGGAAGAATTCAAATAAGAAATCATAACAATATGCGAAAATATATGACAGGAGTCCTGATTTAAAAATTTTAGTCTGTATTTGGGGAGTCCAATTTGATAATAGGAATATGATAGCACTCTATGTCATCCAGTTACTCCCTGGAACCAAGCTGCTATCTGCTGATAGAAACATTCCCTTTCTAGTCCTGTCACTAATCCAGAAAAACCTCTGTAAATCTGTGGACAGGTGCCACACCAGAGACCCTCATTTTCTGTAGTCTTTAGCTCAGAAGGGGATGTACTCCCTTAATGTGTTCATCATTACCTGAGAATGTATATCTCTAAGGAAATGTAGAAAATTTGCAATCATTCTTACCTAGTGGAAAAACTCCAGGATAAAAGTAAAATTTATGTTCGAAATAGAACTTCAACAAAGGGAAAGAGATAGAAAAGAGTCAATGATTATACTCCTTGTATCTATATCTGCCTTTAATTAAAGGTAATCTGTTTAATTCTGCCAGCAAGTATCCAAAATCAGCTGGTTCCCAGGATCACTCACATAACACCCATTTTCAATTCCAGGCCTTCTGACAAACCATTCTTTCTCTTGGTTCTCCATAAATAGAATCACACCTTATATGATCTTCTCTCACATTCTGTCGTGGAAAAATTCCCCCTTAGGAATTTTTCCCTTCTGCATCTTTCTGACATGAGAATTCGTTCCATTCATTCAGTTCAGTTCAGAATTTCTGTGCTGTTTGCCACAGCTTCAATATCTGCAATGTACAGGCGGCTTTGAAATAGCCCTAGATGTTGGGTGGACGCAGCTAGAACATAGATCTACTTGACGCCTAACAAATCATTCAGTGAAATGTAACTGAAACATGGTTAACAATTCAATATTGGACTGGGGCTGGAAACAAACCTTTTACCTATAATGAATAAAACTGCCTTTACTAACTCAGAATGCAGTATACGTTTTCTGAGTGACACTGAAATTCATATCCTATACAATAACAGAACAGTATTTTCATTTATGTAAATGTGTCATCAATGCAATCAGGGTGGAATGACCTTTCTATATGTTCTAGGTGTTAAAACAGACTGGAGAAAGAATTCTGCAGAATATGTGAACCAAAGGTAGGTGAAATTTCAGAAATACAAAGATAACCACTCTGCAGCATAAACATCTCAGCAGGTAGAGCACAGGTGCCCAGTTATACAAAAGAGCAGGAGAATGTTCACCACAGAGAGATCATATTGTAAGTATGTTATGATATTATACCTAAGAAACCATAGAGAAAACCAGTTCTGTTCTAATATATAAACAGTGAAAATGACTACCAAGCTACCTCCTTTATTAGTTATCCAGGCTTTTCCAGTATAATTATTATCACATTTTTGAAGAAACACTATACTCTAGCAGTCTGCTCTTCAGGTTGTAGCTATTATTTCTTAGACTCCAAAAGATTCCATTGCACAGATTTCATAATTTATAGCAAAAACTGTGTATCGATGACAATGTAGAAGAAAAAGAAAAAAAAAATGGTGAGGGCTAAGAAATCCTGAAATATTGCATCCCTCACAATTTATTCCAAAAAAAAATACTCTCCAGAATGCATATTATTTCTCCCCAGCAGCACTTAAAAGTTCTGTAGTGCTTTTTATATTTGTGACAGTCAAAAGGACTACAGAGGGACAATTGGTGCTTATGTCAGGGTTAACCTATTGCCTGTTGCAGTAACAGAGATCATATTTCTCCCTTTTCCATGCTCCCTGCTCCATGCTCTTGCTTACTGTTTGGCTAAGGTGATGCCACAGTGCTGCATGTGCTACATCCTCAGAGAATGATAACAACATGCTTTCTAATGGGCTATATTGTTTTATTATGCTAACTACAACAGAAAATCTATTATATTCATTGCACATCAAAATAATCTATTCAAATCATTATTTTATACAGTCACATAAAGCAAGAGGAGAACAGAATATGAGAATAATATAATAAATTATAATGGAAAAGATGTTCAGGATCATCAGGTCTAACTGTTGACCTAAACTACCAAGTTTCATCACTGAACGATGTCCCTTGTGCTACATTCATATATATTTTAAATGCCTCAAGAAATGGAGACTCTACACTTTTCTGTCTCTCCTGTAGAGAGCCCTTGAAGTCTCCCCTTCACCTCCTCTTCCCCAGACTAAACAACCCCAGTTTCCTCATCATTCCTAATCAGACTTGTTTACTAGTTCCTTCACCAGGTTTGTTGCTTTTCTTTACATATGCTTAACTCATTATCCTTCTTGTAGTAAGTGATTCAAAACGGAGCACAGTACTTAAGGTACTGTCCTCAGGAACAGCGAGATGACCGTTCCTCTGTATTTAACCCTGGTGAGGTTGCACTTTGAGTATTATGTTCAGTTTTTGGCCCCTCACTACAAGAAAGACATCGAGGTCCTGAACCATGTCCAGAGAAGTCAACAAATCTGATCTGAAGGGGTCTGGAGCAAAATTCATCATGAGAAGCAACTGAGGGAACTGAGATTGTTTATTCTGGAGGAAAAGAAGCTCAGGAGTGACATTATTGCTCTCTACATCTGCCTGAAAGGAGGTGGTTGTGGCAAGGTGAGGTTCTGCCTCTTCTCCTGCATAACTAGTGATGGAATTAGAAGGAATGACCTCAAGTTGCACTAGAGAAGGTGTAAGTTGGATGTTACTAAAAAGTTTGCTTTTAAGGAGTGGTCAGGTGCTGGAACAGGCTGTCTTGGGAGGTGGTTGAGTCACCATCTGTAGAAATGTTCAAAAAACATTTAGATGTCATACTAAGGGACATGGTTCAGTGGTGAAATATCGGTGGTAGATGGATAATTGGACTGGATGATCTTGAAGCCTTTTCCAACACTGATGATTCTGTGGTTCTATGTTTAGAAAGATCTTTATTGAGTGATTAAACCAAATTTACAGATGTCTCAGCCTTGACCATAAAGTCAAATATTGAGTATGCTGTATTGCCCAGGGAAGAAACTGGGAGGAGAATCCAGATGCTCCTTGGAAAAAAATGCTGGAGAAGTGAAAAGCAAGTACAGATGAAGTTAGGAAGATAGGGAAGATAGGTTGCTCACATTTACATAGAACTTCAGGGGATGATATTGTACAAATTCTGTACATTTTCACTATGCTACAATATGTAATTTGTCTCACTTTCATATAATGAAAAGATAATGTGAATTCTACACAATAGCAAGGGGATTTGAATTTACAAATTATGTTTCTTCTTTAAGCCTTTCTTATTTACATTATTTTTTACCTCATTCTCCTTTATATGCTCTTAGTTTTAAAATGTCCCTTTAAGAAATTCTGTTTAAGTTGCAATTCCCTTGATTTTCAAAGACCTTTTAGAATAATACAAATGATGTACTCATGTGTGTATTTGCACAGATGTACACAATGAATGCCTAGTAGCAATGACAGACTTTGGTCTTGACTCATTTTTCACATACAGTATTCAAGTTTATATTACTCTGAACAGTCTGCTGCAAAAATAACATAGGTCTGTATCTCTACCAGCTCAATTTTAGGTCAAATTCTGTTACAAAAATTATCACCCTGGCTAGAACTTATCTATACCCAAATCCTCATTGAGTTCTGTGGTCTGCTTATACGTGTGTTTTTAATTGCAGTCCTGCAATCCCATTTTGTGTGTGAACAATACAGAAATTAATAAATAAGCTCTAGAAATTTGTTCCCAAACTATTTTTTAGTATTCAAAGGAATAAATAATTAATTCACTGGTGAATATTTTCTCATATTTAATGACATACCAATCTGTGTATCAAATAAGAATGTTAATAATAATGACTTACAGTGGTCTTCTATGAGGGCTATTCTGAAAGTGATGTCTCCTGTTTTGTTATGTTGGCCCACAGTCAGATATTGGAGGTATGACAGTAGAGGTTGAACCTTCCCATCAATATTCTGTTACATTTAGTTGCTATATAAAGATGGCAGCAGAGATTCAGTCTGTCAAAATAGTATCTGACATGAAAGTGTGTTTGAAATAATTTTTTCTATCAAATAATGTTGTTGTGTATCTGTTGTGTATCTTTTGTATCTGTTGTGGTTTCCAAGGAAATAAGTAGGAGGTATTACTTTCAGAGCAACATATAAGAGTTACAATTAGTTTCTAGATGATGAGAGAGTAAGTGTATAGGTAATCTCAATTATAGTGATTCTTCTCATTAAAAACAAAAAAAACAAAACAAAAAAAAAAAAAAACAAAAAAAACCTCTGGTCAGACTCTGAAGGTAAATATCAAAATACACCAAGTAAAAACAGCATTGCTCTAAGCTGAGTGGATCAACTGTTACCTTTTCTTTCAGGTCTGTTTCTAATACTGATAACAATTTTTATGAAGCCTGATTATTGTCTGTTTGGTGAGTTCAAATCAAATAAAACCTCCAAGGTAGTACAAGCTTTCCAGATAGAGTATTTCTGGACTGTAGATAAGGAAGCATGCAATTAATTATCTGCATTTTCAGGACTTTAATTCATGTCTCTCCTAAAATATTACCCATAATTCAGTTTTTAAGTCTTTTAAACCTTTCCTCACTAGTTTTCTACATTACGTTTTTTGCATCTGTTCTTCACAGTTAATATCATCTATCATCCTTCATGGTTTCCCTAATATTTTATAAATCATTTCCTGTTTTCCTAATATATTTCAACAAAGATAAAAATTTGAGGTGAGCTCACATTTTAGGGTATCAAACATGCATGTTGGGAAATCTTCTAGAGCCGTGGAGATAGATTAACTCCTTCCATACCTTTTTAGAACATGCTGGGGAAGCAGAAACAAGGAATTTGGCCAGTTTTTTCATTTTTATTTTTTTCCAGTGGTTAACTGTAGATGTCATACAACTTTTCAGGAACAGTGTAGTAATACAGAAAATAAATAAGTTATTATGAAATGAAAAACAGCCAACAGCTGAATAGTATTCAAGCATAAGGAAATGTATTCTGCAAAATTCTTTCCTATTAAAGACACAAACTTCATCCAAAGAGGTTAAAAATGGTGATGGTCCAGTCCCAGGCACTGCAGCTTCGCTCCCTATCTTGTATTGTGTACGAAGTCTATGGCCTAGTTTTTATATGGCCAAGTAGCATTTTACCCCCAAAATGGTGAGACATTGAATTGGTATGAAACATTGACTACTCCCAGCAGGCCATTTTCATGAGGCCAACCTTTACCAGAAAATAAGGGAATTCAATAGGATAAATTAGATAAGACTGCACTGGTTGGCTTTAAGATAAAAGAATGGACCTTGATATTCATTATAGTCATATATGCAGTCTGTATTTGCTAGTCTTCTGACATCTTCAATTTCTTCTAGACTTGGGAAAAGGAAGCTAACTGACTTTAAAAAAAAGCAAACATAACTGTAACCAGTGTATATACCTTAATGTGTTGCAATCTTTTGGTTCCTATCTGCTGCTTTCAAACATATTTCCTGTATTCATGCAAAATAATCTCTCTTATCACTTCATCATTGCCTGCTATTTTATCTTTGTTTTCTAACTATCAACCTATTTATTCATTCCCCTTTCCCTTTATTAAGTTCTCAATATAATTCATAATATTCTTGGAGGATACATAGTGAATCAATTAACCATACTGAAATATTATCTCTAAAAAGAAGGCTAACATACTGGCAAATTGATTTTTTGACAGTGACAAAGACATAATGTGCTTTTTCTACCTAGTGTTCCTTACATTTTCTGTTAAATTAGCCAGTTTTGGAAACTGAATGGCTGGCTGAGCTTTTTATAATTCATTTCTTGAGATTATTTTCCATTCCTGACACACACAAACACATACACACACACACACACTTTTATGTATTATTTTTATAAATTTCTATGTACATCACATTCATTAAGTATCCACCCCTCAGAATTTCTGTTATCAGTTCATTGATAGTTTTGCATCATTGGATTTTGAATTGAAATATATACCACTTGTATCAAGATCAGTATTTCTTCGCCAAGATTTTAATATATACATAATCTAGTTTCTAGAATAAAACATTAAATTTGTCAACTGCATATATTTAGTTCAAGAAATAATTAAAGTCAGGGTAGAATGCTTCTAATTACTGCATTTACACTTTAGTATTCACTGCATACAAAAGAGAATTATTGGTTTGCCTTGGGGAGCATTTAATGGATTGCTGGATACACTTGAAGGAGCATTTCAAAAGGCATATAAACACTAATAGCCTTTGAGAAGTTTTGTCTTTAGATTTAGATTACTATTCCTCTGTCTTGCTGACTTCCACCCACATGGAGTTTTTTTTTATATACAATAGACGATATTATTTCTTAGATAGTGCCATAATGTTGAATACTGCAACTGATTTCATGCACCATAAACAAATTTTACATAGTCTTTTCTGGTGCCTCTCAAGTGTGTGGACTTGGTGGATGGTTCAAAGCCAGTAAATCTGGTCTGGAGAAATCTGGTCTGCATCTTGGGCAAATGGTTTAGAAAAGGTTTTGAAAATGATTGTAGAGAGAATGGGTCAAGAGATTGGAAGTGTCTCACAGAAAGGACGAACTAAGATAAAATAACAGAAAATAAAGAAAATCTGATAGACTATAATACCATGACCAAATTCAATGATGTAAATATTTTTAGTTTTATGTATGAAGATAAACTTGGAATATTCTCTTTAAGATGCTGAATCATTTGTAATCAATGTTCTCCAGGCTGATTTGTATTAATTTCAGTAAGAATTTGTGTGACAGAGAATTGCAGCATTTGAGTCTCTGACCTTAATAGAATTATAATTAAATCAGCTCTTATTAGTCATATCATCCATTCTATTTACAGTAAATATGTAGTAAGAATTTGCTCTTGTCCCATAAAATAAAAATAATTAGTAAACCTTGTGCAACCTTTAGTTTTCTTGGAGCTGGTCTGAGATACAATACAATGACAAAGACAAGTCTGCATTGATATATTAGGAGAATTTCAGAAGATCTTGTCTTCAAGGAATGAATGACCTTCAGCAAGCAATATGTGCTATATTAGATCTTACAGTTAGGTCTTGAGTAACCTCTATTATTAGCATAAACTGTAAGTTACAATACTTTTGGGAAATGTAAGTTGTATGTGGATCAAGGGGTGAATGCAATGACTCTGACTAGGAGACCACTCTGGAGCTGCTCTGTGCTGTACATCCTGAGGGATGCTCAAATCTTTGGTTCTAGGATCTGTTCAGCTCACAGGTACTGCAGGTAGCTCCCACTCATGCTGGTGATTTCATCATCTGTGTTCCCTTGACTTTAGTTAGAAGTGCAAAAGATAGTTCTCATGTGAGATTTGTTTTTGTTTGGCAGAAGAAATGATGAGAAGTTCTTTTTGTATAAGAAAATACCGTAACAACTGCAGTGGCCAAAATGGAGATTTCCTCCATGGATGGAATTGTAAGAAAATTGAAAGAAAAAGAAAATCGGTGTCTTTCTAATGCCGCATTAAAGCAGATTTCCCACTATCTGAAAAGATACAAGATTTACTCAATATGCGTATTCCTTTCTTTACTTGACCTAGTTAAAAAAGGTATTCAATTAAGCCATTTATTGTTGAACTTTTCTTATTGAGATCCAGAGTTTCACATCCTGGAACTGATTTAAACATAGTACAATATAAATGTTACAATTATTTTTGCTTTTGATATTAGTGGCATGGATTTTTTGTTTCACACAGTTACTTCTGTTGAAGACAACATTTTTTTGTCAAATATTTCCATTCCTGTGTTTCCATGAAGTGAGTTTTCCCATATTTTCACTGCAAGCCATTGTATTCCTTCTAAACAAATTTTTAATGACATTTGAAAACATGAATTTCATACTTGCAGTTAAAGACAAATTTATTAAATGAAACAACAGCTCATTAGTGCAGATGATAGACTGCAGGTAGTAGTTCAAGTGACAAGTAGGAAAAGAAAGAATACAATGTATAACAGAAACATTTTCTGAACTGGACTAAAGAATCTGTGGAGAATAGCTTCTTGAATATCATGTAAAATATCTCCTAGTTTATGCAATTACACTCTGGAAACTATATTACTATAATATTTGCATGACAAGATTAATTAGTCATAAGAGTCAGGGGAAATAGGTTAACATTCTAAAGAAAAGAGTCTATTTTCTCTCAAACTTAATAAATTTTCTAAATTTGACACCCAGAAAAGCAGAAGGTAACTTGATTTAGTAAGACTCAATCAGATTCAAGAAGATTCATTGTCTGGACACACAGTCTGAAGTAAGATAAATTTCTAGCATTCAAAAAAAAAACCTCAAGCCTCTATAATCGGATAAGAATTAAACTGACAAGATTTAGGTCTAAGAGTGAAAATAAAGTAGGATAACTATAGTCATGGCAATGACACAAAATATCAAACCAGAAAATGGAGATGAAGCCTGATGTCATGCTTCCAGAAAGATATCTGTGGCATTATGGGAGATCTATGCAGAACAGAAAGCTCTGAATATAACAAGATAATGTCAAAAAAAAAACCAAACCAAAACAAACAAACAAACAAAAAAACCTGTTTGTGACTAAAATACATGGAACATACCACAGAATAAAACCTTGTCATTTTTATTCCTGCAAAATGATGACAGGTTTGACAGTAGGGTTACGTGAAAAGATGTCAGTCAGACCTACATGGTTGCATTTAGCAAGGCTTACTTGGAACTGAATTCCTTTTGATCTTCTGTGTGCCTCATTTACCGCGGTATTTACAGTATGATACAGAAACATTTATTCAAGCATCCTTGAATAATTGGGGGACAACAAAACTCCTGTAGGTGCTTTAGTGTTCTGAAATGTTGGGAACACAGGAAGTATTTGTTTTAACTAGTCAGTATTTGTCTTTGTGTTATTTAATCTTCTAACTTGTTACTGAGCTTTAAATAACTGAGTACAACATGGCAATCTATCAAATCCAATAATATATTTTTATATTATTTTGATTTCAATAAAATGAGTTGGCAGTTTCTGAACAAGAGTTATCTTTGAATGATAGAGAAAATAGTAAAAAAAAAAATTGTGCAGTCCAAATTATGCACTAAATGACAAAATAGTGTCACTATAGGCTCAATATAGTGCATGTCAAACAGATTAATATGAAAATCCAGATAACTGATTATAGACTAGAATTTTTTGAAGTACTTTATCTGTTGTGTCTCAATACACACATTTTATCCTTGTAAAATTCAATTAATGGATCATCACACTTTCTCCATTTATTATAGTTCCTGAAGAGCGTCTGTAAATAGATAAAGAACACATTCCAGATGCATCTATCTATATATATCATATAACTAAGGACACAGTTTAATCTGTCTAAGGAGAGAGTGCCTAAATCCTGTACTAGTCTTAATTTTACTAAATTCAGAACTGTGAATACTCTGTCTGCTTTACATAATTTTAGAAAACAGAGGGCTCCTACCACCAGTTTAACCAGCAGCCTGGATGTGCTTTTGCTTAGAGAGACAGCCATTGCTGTTAGTGTGGATGACGTGTCTAAGGTAAGGCTATATACTAGAAATATGATTCTAAAACACAGCTGAGCTAAAAATCATCTGCTTCTCTTCTGTAAAACCCCATGGTTGGTGCCATCCTCTAAGCATGTCCAAGGAAAAGAGATCTTGAACAAGCACAGCCCAAAGCTCAGCTACTTGCAAGTCAGCCAGCTGCCAGAGAACACAAATTAACTCCTGGGAAGATGAGTCCACCTGGTTGTCTTCTCAAAGTGACCCAGTGTAA
The DNA here is from genome assembly GCA_036925125.1 of Oreortyx pictus. NCBI lineage: Eukaryota > Metazoa > Chordata > Aves > Galliformes > Odontophoridae > Oreortyx > Oreortyx pictus. Next base: position 159,180,594 of record JAUPFR010000001.1, on the reverse strand, counting down.
GGTGAGGAAGGTGTTAGAAAATATGCAGGCTCACAGGATTTTGATCTTTACTTAGTGTTATGGTGACATCACAGGAGGCAAATAGATAGGGCAGAACAGAGCATCCTGTGCCTTACCTCAGAGACAGAGCTGTGCTCCACTGCATTGTCTTCCTGCAGCCTGAGTGAATCAGCATCTTTAATCTCATGCAGTCACAACAGGAAAAGCTAGTCTTTCTTATGCAGAGCCCCCTATGTCAATACTGTGCATGATGCAAAAATTTGGCTCCAGGAAACTCAGACTTTGTGAAAGAAGGAATGAAAGCACCTGCAATTTCACATGTCCTTCCATGATACTCTGGAGATACTGCAGAGAAACTTTGCAACTACACTTAAATGTTGATTCTATTTATTTATATGACTATGAGACTTCCTTCATTCACACAGATCTTTTATATAAATAGAAGATACATGAATTCTACAAATGTCTGTGGCAACCTGAAAATACAGCTTTTTAAAGCAAGATTATGGCAATATAAACAATCAGCTACACTAGACAGTCCAGGGACGGTGTTTCTTTGTTTGCACTATATTCACTGACTGGAACAAATTTAACAGTCTTTTATCAAAAGGTGGTAATTAATGTGTGTTTCTAAAGAACTACTAAAGCTAAAAATAATTTGGAATTTCCTTTAAAAGTAAAAATTTTAAAAAAATAGATAATTAAGACTTGGTTTTAAAAGTTTTCTATTTTATACATCTCTCACTTCCTCTCCGCAAATGTGTATTATTTTTCAAAATGCAAACATGACCTTTTCAAAACGCACATATCTAAATCCAAAATCTATCTTCTATGGCTTTTTGAAGGACATGCTTTTGCCTGTTTTAAAATAATTATACATGTATAAACTAATAACAAAGTTAGAAATTACATAATATTTTGTACAGTCTCCAGCTATAAATGTGATGTGTGAGCCAGCTCCTGCTTGAGTTTCAGAAGTATTTAAAACATTTAATTCCTTGGATGGAAATGCTCCTTGGTAACTTGTGTTGCAGAGGTCTTCTGGCTACAGAGATAAGGTGTACATGAATACTAAATTTATTTCAAGATGAAGTTACGTTCTTAATCTTTGAATTTCACAGGTCCTACAGATTAATATTTATTTTAAAGTTTTGCTATCCTATTAAAGAATTTCTTTAGAAAAGCAGATCACAGAACATTCTCTGGAGCCCATAGAAAATTTAAAGCATTTAGGAATACATTTATAATCACTGAAAAACAGAGCTCAAACTTCAAGCTTCTACATGGCTATTTTGTGGACTTGATTGAAGACTTACAAGATGGCAATTCTAAACATAAATACTGCCTGTCCTAGGACTTGTCAAAATCAAAAATGAAATTGTAGCATTTCCAAAGCAGGAAGTATACTTTCTTTTGAAGGTCATGTAAGTTAAATGCTTACAATCATGGAATGTATATTGTAGTCATTTCATATCTGTGGGATTAGTAAAAAGATGGCTTGTTTTCCTGTTTGATCCAGTTTTTGAATATAGATACTTGGTATCCTGGTAGGTTTGCTAGGCCTGTATTTTAGGGCTTTCCGTGCTGGAAACAATGTCAGCAATTAAAGAAAAGAGCTACTTTGAAAATTTCCATGTGTATTGCAGTAGCAGAGACGTACAGGAAAAAAGTTCATTGGAACATGAAAAGAAAATTAATTATTCCTTTTTTTGAGTGTGTATCCTACGTTTACTTTGAAGGGACCTGCACATACTTGGGAACACTACTAATTGCAAATTAAAGATGAAAATATAGAAATTACAGGACCAGCTGGTGGTATACATTTACTAGATTTGTAAGGGCAGCCCATGCATGTACTGGTATTCCATTATGTTCTGTAATCTCCATACTTTTATACTCATTTATTATAACTTCTTTTTTCTGTACTAGCCATCTGACAGATCCACAGGCTCTCTGTGTACATGAACAGGACTTCATGATGTGCAGAAACAAAAGTGTGTGTCCTGTATGTAGCTGTGGAAACATTTACTCTATAAATCAAGTCAAGGCTTATATGTTTATTGTAAACAATATTATTTATAATACTGAGCACTCTCTTTAGTAATTAACGAAAAAATATTTAAGAAGGCAGCATTTGATAAAAGAAGGGCATTTAAATTGAAAGCAAGTGTTTTGATTGTTGAAAAATGTTTCTGGATTTTTCATAACACCTCAGCCAAAGGTAGGGATGTCAGAACAAAGACTTGTTCTGCCTAGATACTACCATCCTGACTTGAAGTTTCACAACTCTCATTTGGCTTCCAATCAAGTCAGCTTTTAGTTGACTTCAGTGCAGTCATTCTCAGAGAAAACTGATAGAAATACTAGTGGGTAGAATATTCCTACCCCTGTAGGGGTATAGGCAGGAATGTCAAATAATAATGGTATAAATACATTAAATATTCTGCAAACAGGCTTTCTTATGTTCTTTGGGGTGTGTGCGTGTGCCTATCTCAGTTCTTTAAAACAGCTTTTACAGGTTAATTTAAAACACAGAACTCATCTCCCTTTTCCATGAAACGTTTTGCCTTGGTGATGTTTTCTTACTTGTTTCCATGTGACATTTACATCAAACTGACAATCCAGATTACAGGCTTTCTTAAGGTGCAATCTGTCAGAAGTTTTTCGAAACATTAAATTTGTGCCTTTAAAAGGATAGTTCAACCAGTTGCAAAATACTGTTCTGCAAAGACACAGAATAATGTCTACAAACAAAATGAATTAATCAACTGTTATGAAAGCCATCTGCTTTCTCAGAGAGCTATAGAAAATTCATTGGGTACATTTCTTCTTTTTATTCTTCCACATAAACTCAGCCTAATCAATATTTTTCTCTTCTCTCTGTTTCCCATGATGGTACCATGAGGAATCAGCAATGCAGAACAGCTTTATAAAATTGAGATATTAAAGGAAAAAAGCTTATGCTACATTTTCACTTGCACATCTTTTAGTGTAGATACATTGCTGTTTACTTCTTAGTACTCAGCAATAGCTCCTGTGAAATCTTAAATATAATTTCCTTTTCAAGAACTTCAGAGGTATATCAGATAATTCAGTAATAAATACAATGTAATCCAATTTTGTAGTAACAGTGAGAGAAATTGCTTTCCTAGCCTTTTAATTCTGTTGGTAATCCAACAGAAAATTTGAAAATTTGAGAACTATACTTGGAAAACATGAAAAACTTTACAAAAGTTCAAAGCAGAATTTAAACAAAGGAACTGCAACATCATTATGTTCCTATGGAACTAACAGAAACATATTACTTGTCTTGACAGGCTAACAGACCTGTTGTGAATCACCTACTAGAAGAATACAAAACCTAGTTAGCAAACAGGTCTGTAAGAAAGGAGAGTAAAATGGCAATTTGTAACACTTCTCAGAAACTTGTTCAGCACCAACTGTCCTTCCTATTGCAGGGCTTACAAAAGGGGCGAGGTCTAATTCATAAATGCTAGTTCCATCTTAATCCTAGGTTGGAAGATTAAAGATGTACCAGGTGTAGGAATGGTCTGAACCACATTACTGGAGCCAATTTAGAATCTAGACTGGTGTTTGTGATAAATTAAGCAGATGCACTTTTTATCCCAACAGCTTTGATGGTTGCATTTGATTTCTTCTTCAAAAGATGAAGAATTTCATGTATTTTCATACCATATTCCCTGATAATAGATTAGCTCCTGTTGAAATTTATTTATCAATGTTGCATGATAGAGGCAAATTTTGACAGAAAATAAACTTCCTTGCATTCTAATTTGTCCTCAGATACCAGAAGGGCTGGGAGTGGCTGAGTTTAGATTCTGAGTACTGCCCAGTTCAGTGCTATAAATCTGGTCACGCCCAGTATATCAACTATCACAATTACAGTTTCACAGATAGCACACTGCCCAATTCATTCATCTAGTTGCATTTGAATGGACTCTCACGACCACTCTTAAGGGAGGCATATGTCATTTCACGGGAACTGCAGGAATAACAATAAATTGTTCCGAATAAAATATAGAACTATTAGGGAAGGACATGACTATAGGTTTTGTTTTTTTTTTGGACATAATGTAGTCATATAAAATCAGCTCATCTGACTATACAGGGAACTAATAATAAACTAATAAAAAATTAAGATTTTTCTCAGAGTCTTCCATTTTTCTTTTATTTCGGGAGTTACCTGAACTTATATAAACCAGGGCTGAAATTAGAATCCACTTCTGCCCTCAAGAGTGCCAGACAACAGCTGCTTGAAATCATCTAGGGAATTCCCTTTATACAGATGTATAATTTTGTTTGGGGCTCTGATAATGTATCTCTTATATCTCTGGTAATAAGGCTATAAATGTTTTAAGAGGAAATGATTCCATCTCTTGTGATTATCATTTTTTCTTTATTTTACTTTGTTATATAATTTTATTTATTTGACTGTTAGTTCAGAGGGAGCTGTTAAGGGGATTATTTGCTGTTGCTCAGAGAGTGAGATTCTGGCCTATTTTGTAAAAAAAAAAAAAAAAAAAAATTGAGGCCAGAGGGAGATGAAGACTATACACGTTCAAAGGTGTTCATGTGCTGCCTCATTAGTGGTTCTCACCTATGGTTTCTGCAGTAGGAAAGAGACAAAAACCACAAGTAAAAGAGAAAATAGCTATTGAACATTAGTTTTCATAGACTTTATAAGCAGTGCTATAATAATGTAAATATACTGTTTGCATCTAATTGCCTCATTACCTGAGATTGTCTTATCTGTGCCTCAGTTTTCACCTGGATCTTTGAAGGTCTGTTTTGAAACAACACTGCTTTTTCTCCCCAGCTTAGGAAATAACCTGGTTTGAAATTTGATTGAAGAAATGACTAAAGATTTAGTGTTAACTGGGTTCTCTACAATTTTTAAAAAATACTTGAGAAATCTCAAGTTTTTTGTCAAAAAGGAAGCACCAAGGAACTTCAAAAGATCCCATGACATGCTATATTTTCAACACTCTTTTAAACAAGATGAAAAGTGAATGATCCACATGAATACCTAATTAGTTTGTTGCTACTTGCTTACCACACAGGTCTTACAAGACTTCATTGAATATGCTGAAAATACACCTTTGAGAGTTAAGCTAACTGAAATTTTATTCAGCAGCTCTGTTTTCAGACAAAAGTCATCATATCATTATTTTACTGTAGCTCAAAAAAAAAAAAAGACACTGAGAATATTTACTTTGAATGAAGGAACAGAAAATAGCAACCAATGGAGAGAAATCTTGAAAACAGGTGGATCTTGTGGCTGATCTCTTTACTGTATTTACCATAGCTTTAGAATTTTTTTCTCCAGACAGGTCTATCTGTGAGTGGGGGAAAGGGGAAACTCTTCTAAGTTACAATAAATCTGTTCAATCTCACTAACTGACAAGGGTCAGACCAGGCCAGTATTTGAATGAGACTCCTTGAATGAACATGGAGACAAACTTGGGAAGTGCAGTTCAAAACATAGTAAGTAGCTTTCATTTTGTTCTGATATAGGATTAAATCAAATAACTTGTTCTCTGGGGTTCCACACCATACCAGGAATGCAGCACGGGTGACATTCACCCCATCTGCTTTAATATCTACAATACATCAGGCTAAGTAAATCTCCAGAAGCTACCTTTATAGATGATGATTTGCTAAGACACACTTAGCATGAGGATCATCTGGTGTATCTTATACATTAGGAGGAGCTTAATCACACTCTAACATTTTTACTAGCCATATTGTCTTATTGTAGTTATAAAGAAACTTCTTATAAAATCAGAAATGTTGAATTCCAGTGTGTTCACAATTCTCAAGTGAAATTTCATGTGATAGTGATATTTCTCATTAATTCATAATGTTCAGTGATGCCATTTAGTAGCCACTTCCAGGTTTTATAGTTATTCCCATGATCCAAACTAGCTAAAATTAACTTTGAGAGATCACCTAGAGGTGATCAATCAACCAGTCTCCTATATCATGACCAACTTTGTCAAGAAAAAATATTAAAGGGTTGTTGTCGTAGAAGATTCCCTCCTTAGGGGAACAGAAGGGCCAGTGTCCCAACTAGATCTAACTTATTGGGAAGATTTCTGCCTCACTGGGTCCTGGATAAGAAACACCACTAGAAAACTCACTAGCCAGGTGTGTCCCTCAGATCATTATCCCATTCTTGATTTTTCAGGCTGGCAGCAACAAAGTAGCAAGAAGTATTCTAAGGGGTGATCAAAAGGGCCTTCAGGCCCTTGAGATGATTTGTATCAGGGGCGCAGGTAATATTTTTCTCCATCTTTACAGTACGGAAATTAATATTGAAGGAAATAGGGAGATCAAGTTGGTCACCATGTAGTTATAAGGCTGGTGCCAATGGCAGAATTTTAAGGGTTTTTTAGTCATGACATGATCATGGCAACGCTGGGTTTGATGACACCTGATGGGATGCTCCATTCTCAGATAAGAAAAAGGATTTTCGTGCAGGAGGATGCAGGTGAATATGTAAAGGGGAAAATTGATAAAATTGGGCTTGCCAGTGATAAGCTATAAAACATCATGCCAAAACTGAGAGATTGAATGCTAATCAGAACCTTCAGTCTGTTCCCTGAAATCCTGAGTACAGTGAGGCACATTTGAAGTGCTTCTATACCAGTGCACGCAGCATGAGGAACAAGCAGGAGGAACTAGAAGTATTTGCTTATTTCCAGAGCTATGATATCATTGGCATAAGGGAAAAATGGTAGAAAGAGTCCTGTGACTGGTGACTGATGAAGAATGATTACAGAAGAGACAGGCAATACAGGTGAGGCAGTGTGATGGCACCATTTGCGAGTGAGGGGCTGGACTGTATGGAGCTTACTGTTGGTGATGACATGGTTGAGAGCCTCTGAGTAAAGACTAAGTACAAACAAATAAAGTGGATATTGTTGTGGAAGTCTACTACATGCCACCCAGCTAGGATGACATCATCTTGTTCTTGAGCTTAGATGGGAAAAGAAAGCATATCATCACTGGAAACAAGTTCAGGGGACATGGGTGGACTACAGAGTTCACCACTGAAGGGTGAATATTCATGTGGTCAAAGCTCAATTAGAATTGAAGCTGGCCAGTACAGCTGGGGCCATGTCATGGGTTTATGATTTTTTGTTGTATTGTTGATATTCCACATCATAACATCACGTGGTGTATTGGGAGTTAGAGAGTTAATGCTACATCTCTGTGAATCATCAATAGTTATGGATATGCCTGTTTCAGAAGAGAGGGAGAACTACATTCCCCAGAGGACTTTGCGATGCTTTGTATTTTTACGTGTTTTCCGCTCTAAGGGAAAAAAGATAAAAACAGTCTGCGGTCACGGGACACTCTCTTTTTCCTCTGGGATCGACTCAGCAGTGGGTGCTCGCTGCCGTATCGCCTTCAATGCTAGCGTAAGGCTTTCGGTTTATCGGACACTCTCTCTCTTGCCCATTTTGTTTGATTCATTGGGCTCAGTTCCAATTGTATTGTATTATATTGTGTTATTTTACTTCCTAATATCTTATTTAGTAAATTAGCTTTTCCTCCTCAGATCATTGCCGCCGTTTTGTTTCTTTTTCGGGGCTCATCTCCCTTTTCCCTTTCCCCCTTCCCCTTGTCCGGGGTGTGGGCCTGTGGGCCTCCCTCCTTAGTTGTTGCGGAACCGGGCCGAACCAGCCCACAAACCTTCCACAGGACAATAAAAAAGGTTTTTAAAAATATATTAACAGCAGAAGGAGGACCAGCAATAACACTGGTCTATTACCTGCTGAGATAATCATCTTGCAAGCAGGTACATAGACAAAGTATATATTTCTAACATCTTAATCTCCCTTTATGTCAAGGTTACCCACTTAGTTGACCAAGGGAAGACAGGTGTTGTAATCTTTTCGGATTTCAGCAAGGCTTTTGATACTGATTCTCACAGTATCCTTTTGGACAAAATACCACCATGCAGCTAGAAAAAACATAATGCAATTGGTAAACAGATGGCTGATGGATCAGGCTAGTCAAGTTGTAGTAGATGAAGTTACATGAGGCTGGGAGACAGTCAATAGTGGCATTCTGCAGGGCTCCATTTAGGGTCAGTTCTCTTTAACGTTTTCATCAATGATTTACAGAATAATACTCAGAAGGTATACTAAGTAAGTTTGGAGACAACACTAAATTGGGAGGAGTTATTGATTTCATCGAGGGTAGAGAGGTCTTTTGGACACATCTTAAAAAACTGGAGGGCTGGGCAATCACCTACCACATGATAGAATTCATAAAGTGTTTGGACAATGCTCTCAGACGCATTTTGTATTTCGGGCAGTTCTGCGTGGAGCCAGGAGTTCTACTTGATAATTATAGGGCCTTTCCAACTCAGGATATTCTATGATTCTAAGATTCAATGTTAGAATGAATATGAGTGGAATATAAAGCGTTAAAAAAATATAGAAGGCCGTTCACTCTGCTCTTTGATTCTCAGGATATAAGGATGTCCACACTGATTATGGATTATTCTCAGATAGATATGGCTGTTTAGATAAATGTCATCACCAAAGCTTAAATCCTCGGGCATTATGTTCATTTTTCAGAACAAGTGCGATCAGCTTAAAGATAAGGCAGACATAGAAAATTCACTAATTTTGCATGACAAAGAACTGTTTTATCTTTATAGCTAGGCATTGTGTAAAAAGACAAAATTAGCAACAGTTAAAACAGTGTTTACAACTTTTTGAAGACATGAAAAAGAGTCAATGAAGTATTATTTCTGTCACTACTCTGAGAATCTAATAAAATCTTGCTCATAAACACTACATAGCAGGGAGCTCTGAACAGACTTGAGAGCAGCTGCTGTCTGCATAGATGGAGCTCTGCATATAATATTCCCTGGCAATGTGAATTAATTTATTGGTGAAGTTCATGTTACGCCCTTTTCCTTACATAAGGAAGATTAAGTGGTAAATATTCTTATCCTGAATTGTGGCTAACAAGTGCTGTCCACAGACCATGGCTCTGTGAGAGGCTTATAACTACCTCACCTGGTCAGGGTCCTCATTCTGTGTCTAGTTCTTACAATTCATCCTTGCACAGAATAATTGTTTACATAATGCACCCTTGCTGTGAACAGAGTGTACCTGTAAGTCTGCATACTGATGTATCTATATGACTGTGAATCAGCATCTGCAAAGTGCTCTGCTTTCTCTTGTCTCTTATCATTCTCTGAACTCTTGCATACCCACCAGAAGCTAGAAGCTTATACACTAGCATCTGGAGAAAAGACGGGAAACATCTGAGTCCAGATGAGTTCATTTATATGTAAACTCTTACCAACTGTGACTCTCTTGAAGGAGTTGATTTAGTGTCTGAAATCAGTGGTGAAAAGGTGAAGTCACTAGCACCAGTATTTACACTTGTTGGCACTAATTGCACATTGTACAGATATTCATAGGATTTCTTTCTGTGTCTGCACTGTGGTGTTATGTTTTCAATTGCAAATTTAGAATACTATGTCCAGAGTTTCATCTCCCAGTAAATAACTCTATATGTATATAAATCTTTTTCTTCTCTAAAGAATTTAGACAGAAGGGTAAGAAGAAGGAAAATATCACCCACACAGTAAGTAAAGTCTGGAGATATACCAACATTAAATCAAGTACTTCTTACTTCAGTAGAACTGATTAAGAAAAAAGGAACATCACAACCATTGTAAAAACTCAGTTTTCTGTACACATCAAAAGCATTATATTATTAATTAATGTTATTACTATATTATTATTATGAAGCAAGATAATATCATTATTATATTTTCTTAATTGTTAATCTTTTGAATATAAACTTCCTGGAAATATTTTTTTCCTCTCTCTGCTTTTTTATGTAAAGTAGGATAACCTTGTTAGTAGTAAACACTGGCTGCCAGGATCAAAACCACTCTCAAGTGCCATAGCACTGGAGATGTATAAAGAGCAGATTATTCCAAGTGTTGCAGGAAAATGTTTCCCATTCCTATTACTCCTCTTACATGTATATACAAGTGGATCTTTGGGAGTAAGTGCAGTAAGCCACCATTAATCTGTTAAGAGCTGTCTTGTAAAATGTCAGTTAGTATATAGGATTGAATATTCTGCTTTTATGTCTGTTTTTCAGTTCTTTAATTGGACCATTCTGGATCATTCTTCATATTGCACATTCTCTTTTTGTTGTTGTGGAAATAGGCTTTGATATGGAAAAGTGTATCTCATGAATCCTGATTCTGACTACTTTTGAAGGATATTTTCCTTGCATAACTATTTCCGTAATAAGAAATATTTGATATACTTCACATTTGCATGCAGTTCTACTTGCACACAAGTCTATTATTCTGTATCTCAGAAGTAAGTGCTGTTACTTGCTTTAGTATTTGCTATAAAAATCAGTCACTTCTTGCCAAGAAATATTCTAAGTTAACTTCAGTAAGTTGCCTTTATTGGTTTTAAATCACAGCATAATTCAGTTTAGTAAGTTATTGCTTCAAAGTTATCATTCAGTAGAAGAACCAAAAGATAAAGAATATTATTGAGGGCATTGTCTAAATGTCTTTTGAATACTGACAAGCCTGAGACATTAACCATCTCTCTAGGAAGTTGTTACAGTGCTTGACTACCCTCACAGTAAACAGGTTTTTCCTTATACCCATCCTGAACCTTTGTCTTCCAGCATGTCGTGTCATCAGTTACCAGGGAGTAGAGACTGGCTTCTCCCTCTCTGCTTACCTTCCTCAAGGAGTGCAATGATATCACCTCTCAGCATTCTCTTCTCCAGGGTGGACGAAAATGTCCTCAGCCTCTTGTCATAGACGTGGCTTCTGTCCTTTTTACCAGCTTCATTGCCCACCCCACAGTGCATTTTGCCCACCCCACAATGTATTTTGCCATTTTGGCTGCTAGGGCACACTGCTGCCTCATTCTGAGCCTGCTGTCACCAGCACCCCTAGGCGCCTTTCTGTTGAGCTGCTCTCCAGCCAGTGGTCTCCCAGTCTGTGCCTGTGTCTGGCATTACTCCATGCCAGGTGCAGAACCCTGCAGTTTCCTTTGCTGAACTTCATACTATTGCTCTGTGCTTCAGTGTACATAGATCCCACTACACGGCCTCTCATTTATCTAGGGAGTTGATGGCACTTCCCAGTTGAGTACCATCAGCAGACTTGCTGAAGATGTGCTCCAGTCTTTCATCCACTGATGAAAAATGTTAAATAGGACTAGCCTTAGAATTGAGCCAAGGTGAATAACACTGGTGACTATCTGCCAGCTAGAGTTAGATCCTTTTACCTTTTACAACACTTTGAGCTCTGTTGTTGAGCCAGTTCACCTGGAATAGCATGAACCTGTTTATTTCATAGATGGACAATATATCCAGAAGGTTGCCATGAGAGATGGTATCAAATTATTTACTGAAATCCAGAAAGATTACATTTGCTTCCTTTCCTTCAACCACCAGTCATCAATCATCTTATCACAGAAAGAGATCATATTACTAAAGGTGGACTTTTCCTTGATGAACAAATATTGACTATGATTGATAATAGCTGTTCCTTAACAGACTTCTAATATCCTCCAGGACAATCTTCTCCATAACTTTTCGTGAGACTGAGGTTAAACTCATAGATCAGGAGATAGTTTCTGGTGTCTTCTTTCATTCCATTTACATAGATAATGTTGTCTAGCTTCTGATAAGCAGGGAATCCCCAGACTCCCAAGACCTTTGGTAAACTGTTGAGAGGAGACCAGCTGTAATACATGCTGATTCTTTCAGCACTTTGGGGTGAATCCTATCTCATCCCATGGACTTCTCTATGGTCAGTTGATACAGCTGCAATTTCATGTTGGAAATCCATTGCTAATATTTAAATACACAGCTCTAATAATGATCCTCACACCACTTCCTTTTTGTTTACACCTAGTTGATTTAATTTACCTTGATTTATCTGAAGAAGACAATGACAATAGAGAGGCTACAAGAATGGCTAAGCTAGAAAATTTACATAAGAGTTCTATAGATTAAGTAGCAGACACCCTTTTCACGCAATCTATATCAAAAAACAAGATGTCAAGAGGCTTATATCTCCTCTGACAATCCTGATAATACTGTTCTTGTCTCTCTCTCTATTATAACACATAAACTCTGCTTGTATATTTAGAATGAGTGTATTTCTCAGATCTCTGGGGAAAAAAATGAAACTTTCACTACCTTCCCATCCCATATTACATTGATTCTTATGGGAATAATTGCTTTGCTGCTGTTGAATTTCTAACTGTCACACTTTTCTTGAATGTCATGAATTGCTGAGTATGGCTGTACAAAGAATTACAATGAAAGAACCCATATTGACCAATAGATCTATGAGGGCATGAATATTTTTACTTTACATATCTCTAGGTGTATTTTGCACTGCGATACTTCTATGCATGAAAGTTCCAGCCTCCATAAAATATCAAGTCACATTCTATTAAACTGCTTTTCATGGCAGCAATCCAGCTGTAGCCTGTTCATTTTTGCTGATGGTGCTGTGGTGGCACCAGGATGATTACAGATTTGCTTTTCCTTTAACCAGTGTTCATTGTGAATAGATGTCCTTAGAAAAAGAATAAAATCCTCTGTCACGAAACACAGAAGGAGCATTTCCTGTAATGAAATAATAATAGGGAAAATTTGTAGAAGAAGAGCACCAAATTCATGACGAATTGATTGAATATTTTGTATGAGAAATAAGTCAGATGCTGAGAAGTCAAGCCAAACACACTGATCTCATAAAATTCATTTCTCCATGGAAATCTGAACATTAAAATATGGTATTTGCTTTAAACAAAAATAATATAGGATATTCTCTCAGGATGGTGAGGCACTGAAACAGGTTGTCCTGAGAAGTTGTGGATACTCCATCTCCTAGGTGTTTAAGGCCAGGTTGGATGGAGCCCTAAGTAGCCTGATCTAGTGAATGACAATCCCGTCCATAGCAGGGAGGTTGGAATGAAGTTATCTTTAAGGTCGCTCCCAACCCAAGTTATTCTATGATTCTATGATCCTATGATCCTATGGTTCCATGATTCTATGATAATGTATGTAAATCAGTCCAAAACACAATAACAATAATTGATAAAGCAATTTCTCAGCCACTAAGCACTATTTTTCATTGTAGTCATTGCCATTATGACACACTCATAAAAATCTGCACCAGCAAAGATGAAGTGGCCTACTCTGGAAGTTTGAGCCTTCAGCTTAGTCAGTTTTGCAACGTAGGGTAAGAATTGGTAGCTGTACAGGTTTCAGGAAATCCAGAAGGATCACCTCTTCCCTATCTCAAAAGACAGTGCACATCACTTTACTTGCTGAAGGCTGCATCTTGAACTTTTACTTTGATGGCGAATTCATATCAACACTCTATGGACTGTCACTCTGATTCCAGCTTGAAGTGCTGACACATCACAGGTAATTATGTGATCCAGAAAACTGCCACTTTCAGCCTTGTATCTGTTCAATAGATCCTGACTATCTTACAGACAGCATTCTTTTTGTACCTGTGTGAACATTCATGAGATCAACCTGGTGCTAACTTTGTAGTAACTCAGTGTTGTCACCAACATTTCCAGTGCTGTTGGAAATGATGTTGATATTTACCTCTATATGCAGTTCCCTGGGTTTGTGATCTCATTAGAAGACTTATTTTGTTGTTACCTAGAGCAATTTTTCTATATCAGAATAACACAAAATGCAGATTATTTAGAAGAAAATGAGCTCAGTGTAAAACAACAGCAATTTTACGTATTTTTAAGAACTCTTCTTTTCCTAGGAATCACCAATGTCTGTGTACCTCCAGTGCAAGTCACTTTGCTTTTCAGAAGAGTCTTGGAATACTGAATTGTTAGAACATTAAATAAAAGCCATTTTTGCCCATAGGGACATCATGTTGCACCTGCAAATGAATACAAAAAGACCTACCCACTGAATTTAACAAAACAGTTACATAACAAGATCATTCTTACATCTTCAGTTACATGTTTCAGATCTTACTGAAATTTCTTTTTCTTTTGACAGGCAAGAAAAATATTCCAGGTTGGAAAAGAAATGAATATAAACTAAATAATATTCATCAAAGACAAATATGACAATTGTTAGTTTTTCATTAATTTGAGAAGCATTTATGAGGCATGCAGACTGACTGTGAACACGCTTAAAATTCATAAACATATTCTGAATGCTCTGGATGTGTTATAAAGAGATGCCAGGCTGTTTACATTGGCTGTTCAGTTTAACTGATCTCACAGTATTTCTGTTCCTTTACTGTTTGACAAATTTATTATCAGGATAACAGTGGGTGAAAAAAATAGCAAATAATACTCTATTAACATTTCTGGTTTCACAAAATAACTACTGCAAGCATAATGAGCCCCAGGTATCCAACTTCCCAGTATCTGGAAATACAATATCTAGCCCTTTTTATTCAATAATTATAAGAAGAAGAACAACAAAAAAGTATCCTCTCTCAACTGAATCACCTTGTCATCTAAGCAGCAAAATGCATGAACCTATGATTCAGCAAAATCTACTGGGTAACAGAAAAATTATAGCTGATTATTGGAATTGTTGGTGTGTTTACATATATCCTAACCCATTTCTGCAGTAACAATGGTAAATTCTTGAATGTTCTGCTTCTTCAAAGAGACATATTTAAAAAAAATATTTTCCTCGACAACACTGTTGTATTGTGTGAAACAAATAGGTGAAAACATTAATTTAGCTTGGAGATTTTGTTCTTAGAAATGAATGAAAAAGCTGCACCAAGAGAGTAACAGCTTTCCTGGAATAAAGTGGGTATTCTAGGCACTCCAATACTAAGCATGCCAATTATCCTTAATTCTTCTTTTCTGTAGCATGCTGTCAATGGCTGAAAATAAAGGCAAGCATAGTTACTAAACCTCTGTGCAAGTCCTGAAAGCTGGTCGTGTTGCAAATAAATCACAAATTCTCACAAATGTAAGAATAACAGAAACAAGTCACATACCAAAGTTTTCGCACATTTAAGACAGAAAATACAAAATATCAGAGGTTCCGCACAAGGAACTGATTTAATCAATATCAGGCTAACCAAGCATCTACATTACTAGCTGACATATAAACAAAGAAATAATGTTTGTGCAGCAATTTCCTTTTATTTTGTTTCTTCTTACTTTGGAAACACTCACTGTGCTGGTTGCATTTTGTTTATCTGAATGACAGTTAAAAATAGAAGTAGACATAGTAGGACTTTTTCCCTTAAAGCTTTCCATACCGGAGCATGGGCTTAATTCGTATTGAAATCTGCACTGATTTCCTAATTTTTTAACCTGTACTTGCAGCTCAAATTACAAGCAAACTTGCAAAATGGTGTCTTTTTCCTTGAAGGGTTCTTCCTGCAATACAGAAAGGCTGAATACCTTGCAGGAAATTTGAGGTCTCAATGAAATTGCATGAGGCTACAAAGAAAAAGCCAGAGTTATGTCCCCCAGAGTTACTTCCTCAGAATTAACAACCTCTTGGCTTCAAGGAACGATTTTTACTAGAATCCTTTCTTACCTGCTTGTACCAATCACTTTTCTCTACATTCCACATGCCTTGACAAAAATGCCATTGCAAATCACAACCTTTGGTGTGAACATAATAGCTATTCTATTTGCTCCAGGAATATAGGCAGGCTTACTCACCTGATTCTCCCTGTCTACAGCAGCTAACACTTTCCCTCACTACTTCAGAGCCTTTTCTTGAAGAAAATTCATTAGAACCTAAATAATTTGAAAATGCTTTTTGCTTCCTACCCCACTACAGGAAAATGGTCATGCAGCTTCACAACCACCCTAATGAAGCTAAATCAGAGCTACTTTCCCTCTCTTGTTCTATGGCTGCTTGGATGTTCTCTGTCCGTTGTGTTGGGACCCACTACTACATGCTATCCACTACTGTTTTCCTATATTTGTAAGTTTTGTCAGACAAACTGTGTCAGAATGAGCACAAAGCAGCACCAGTGATGTCAGCCAGGGGAGCACTGCATGGCAAGATCCAGAGCAGAATTAGTGCCATGGCCTAGCTCTGATTCAGCTGATTTTGACTGTAATGAAGGAGGAACTCGTGTCAAGCAAAAGAAGCTTCTCTAGCAAATCTGTAGCAAGAAGTTGCATTGCTGAAATTTTCATAAAGTCAGTTGTCTGTGAAACAAAAAATTGATGTTTTTTAAATTAGCAAATTCATTCAACAGATACTTCTAGGAACATGTAGAGGTTTATTGTTTTGGTTTGTTTGATTGGTTTGTTTTGTTTTTTGAGGCTTAGATCTGAAAGTAGAAAAGAAAAAAGAAAAGGTGTGTGGGAGGGGGGGTGGTGGAAAAAAAGGAAATGAAAAAATAATAATAAACTTTGCTTTATAACCACTGTAACTAATTGTATCTGTTGGCTAAGTATACCCGTAAGCGAATAACATGAATACAGCTTGAGAGGGGGAAATTTTAACTATTGGAAAATACAGTAGAATGTCTTGAACTTTCACAAGAAAGCGGCACACAAAGTAGTATGAGGATTTGGTTTGTTTGCAATGGGATTTAATACATGTATAAGGAGACCCTCCTGTGACGACTCTCCTCGGAAAGCAGTGCTTCTTGCCCGCAACTGCGGTAATAAATGCTCCGTTTGAAGAGGATTATCTCCTCCCTCTCTTCTTCTGGTTCTCCTGAACAAAGCGGGAGGTGGAGAGAAGGAGGGGGAGATAATCCCTTTAGCATGCAGCACTTCACACCTGCCAGGTAAAGTAATAAATGCTGCATTCCAGGGGGATTAGCACAGTACTTGTTCAGAGTGGAATAAAATACTTTCAGACATTGTCCAACTCCCTGGGACTGAAGTCCAGCCAGGGTTTTGTCATTTAATTACTTCTTATATTCTTGTTGCATTTGTTTTCTAACTCAAGTACAGCTGTGTGAAAGTAACAAAAGCTGAGATTCTAGATTTTTCTGTGTGTATGCAATGAGAAACGTTAAACATATTGATACAAAACAAGTAATAATTAAATAACATTGTACTATTTAAAGATATGCATTCCACAAGAGGAAGGCAGGAGGTAGAACACTCTTCACAAAACCCTATCTCATACAATGAATAGTTGCAGAACTGAAGTTATGCTTAAGGAAGTTCGTAGTGTACTAGTTTCTTCACAGTGCAACCCAACAATGTGACACACTCTGTCGACACCCAGCACTATAATAAAGGGAATACCTGCTTGACATAACTCATTGGTGTGTCAAATTACTCTGTTGGATTTCTTGGCTTCACTACACACCATCATTCATTCTGGGAGACATAAAGCATCTTAGCGGCAACTTCAACTACCTTTTACAGTTACTAACATTTTCTTCTAGAACAGAAAATAAAGAAATCCAAGCAGTAAATATCTTAGAATACAATCTCAGAATAGTAAATTCACTAAGAAAAATCTTGATGCTACTTGTCCTGTCTCTTCCATTCCAAGAAAAGTAAGAGGAAGAAATGTGGAACACCATGTTTCCAAAGACCATGGTATAGGGAAGCATGTCTGCCATTTTTTAGCAGGACAGACTGTTTGCAAAGCATCCTTAATAAGGTAATAAGACCAGAGGGTCCAACTAAAGGACACTCCAAAAGTATTACAAGGAGTCCCAGGATCACACCACAAAAAGACTGAGCATGTGCAAGGAAGTGGAACTCTATGTTAAAGATTTCAGAAAGTACTGAATAAATATATACTGTCCAGCAGTATATTTACTTGTGCAACACAAGTAATGTATATAAGCTGAAGATCTTTTGTGCCAGATATACACATCTAAGTGGAGGGATCCTCCGTGCATCTGACATCACAATAAAGAACATCTGCTTCTTAATACCACATTGATTTTAAGGTGGTGTCTTTCAAACAGATGTTTTTGTCCAGTAGCACGTGTAGTAGTCCAACATAGCCAGTCAGATAAATAACTGAGCTGTTTACTGAAATCTCTGCTGTCTCAAAGCATTTTTGCAGCCAGTTTAAGGTCCAAGTGTATGACAGGTAAAAATACTAGAAAGGAATTTAACATATTTTTTTATGTTGTTCATAAAGACCAGACAAGTGTAAGCACAAATAGAAAAAAATGCTGGTGTTTGGAACATAGTATCTGTGAAAGTAAAGGTCACAGCTGTCAATAAAAGATTTAATTGGAAGGGGAAAGTTCAGGAAATTAAAAGGAAATCAGTTACTAGAAACCATCTTAAGGAATACAAGAGCAGAATTAGAGTGAGAAGAAAAAAGAAAAAAGAGATTAGGGATCCAGTTGTTGAGAATACGGGAGAGGAAAAGAGCTCAAGGCTGGGAAGTGGGAAAGGAATTCAAGTGATGGAGGGAACAAACTGTTGTGAAAGCAAGAAGAAAAAGAAGTGGCAAGACTGTCAGTGGCAGGATGATGTGGAGAGGAGGAAGGGCAGGAGCAGTGCTGGGTGCTGCCGAATAGGCAGGAGGGAAACTTGATCATAATCTCAATAGAGAGCAGTGCTTAGAAACGATTGTGAAGTGTATGACAATATAGGTGGACTTCAAAAGTAAACAATTGTTCCGAACAATGAACAGGGAAAATGAACAGTATGGTGTTTTGGGTAGTCATCAGCCAAGACACAGAAATCATTTGGGATGGGAACTGAAGGTAGTAGTAGAGTGGAACAGTGAGCAGGGCACTTGAAAGATGAGGAATATGTATTGGTCTCATTCTTAGGTATTTTTCCGTGTTCTGTATTTATCTTTTATCCAACAAAAGACAACCCAGGACTCCTATACCTCCTTGGAAATCCTGAACTAACAAGTAAGCCTTACAGGCACAGATGATAGATTTTTGTGATAAGCAAAGATGCTTACCCATGTCTTCTTCTGTACTAGTTTAGAGCTAAGAATGTTCAAATGTGATTTGTATAAAAACTCATATATACCTTTGTGTTCTACTTTGTTCTCTAGAGATCGCATTCTTGCCAAGTGATAGTACTATTAAAGAATGGTAGAAAAATGCAGCATTGTTTCTTATAATGTTTGCATGATGACACAGAACCATTGTAATCATGATTTTCACAGTCTTATAAAATTTATTTTCTTAGCATAAACAACGTCATATTTAAATAGAAAAAAACCAAAAACATCAGAATTTCTGCTTGCCAACAGTTTGCGTGCCGGTTTGACCCCATACTGTGACGATTGAAGTAAGGGACCCATGGGCTCATGCCCTGGGGAAGAGGAAGGGGAAAAAGGGAAAAAGGGAGAAGGGAGATGGGCCTAGAAATAAAACAGCAGCAACGATCTGAGGAGGAAAGCTAATTTACTAAGTAAGATAATCAGAAAGCAAAATAAAACAATATCATATAATATAATTGGAATTGAGGCTAATGAATCAAATAAAATGAGCAAGAGGGAGTGTCTGATAAATCGAAGGCCTTACGCTAACGCTGAAAGCGGATGGCTGCAACAAGCACCCACTGCTGAGTCGATCCTGAAGGGAAGAGAGACGGTCCTGTGACCGCAGACAGTTTTTATCTTTCCCTCTGAGTGGAAACATGTAAAAATGCAAAGTACTGCACAGTCCTCTGTGGAATGTAGTTCTTCTTCTCTTCTGAGGCAGGTATACCCAGAGCTATTGATGATCCACTGAGCTGGAGCATTAACTCTTTAACTCCCAGCACACTACATGATGTTATGATGTAGAATATCAATAATATAACAAAAATCACAAAACCATGACGCCATGTAAGAAAGCAATTATGTAAAGTTTAAGATCTGAAATAAAAATTAAAAGCAAAAATAACCTAGATGCACTCAGATATTGCTTCTGCTCACATTAAAATGAAAATAACTTTCTCTAGTTAATGAATATAAAAATGGACTGAAAAAAAAAAGAAGGGAAAAAAAAGGAAATAGTCTGTGAGAATGTTTGAGTATTACTTATATTGTGGTGTTTTCAAGTAGTTTTCACTTAATTGTTCTGACACTGAATATAGAGGAAATTGATGTCAGTCATCTAAAAGCTTTGCTTTCCTCAGCACTTATCTTCAAATTCATGACTTACTGTATTTACTTCTTGCAAAAATTCTCAACATTCCAGCATTATAAATTGATTTTGCAGTGTTATACAAGACAGTGCTGTTTATTGTTCTTTAGAGAAAATTAATCATTTATAAAAGATATTATGAATGGCTCAAATTTACAAATTTTATTCTATACTTTTTTTTTAGGCATGGGCAAAAATCACAGTGATATAGAATGCCTCTGTGTAATCAGGAAACTTGCGGTTAGGTAACTAAATTGACATTTTCATGTTTCTTACCTTTTAGAATGTATTAATTCATGAAGTAACAACTGTCTTAGTGTAATAATGTCTCACTCCAATTTATAGGAGGGAGAAGAGGTTCTTTTTAATATTTGTGTAACCGACGGTGAGATTAAGACACAACAGATCTAATGTTAGCTCAACCAGTTTATTACAAATCCTAGTTGCTTAGGGATATGGGGAAGGGAAGATGGGCAATAGAAAAGAGATAAGACATAAAAAACAAAGAGTCTTGGTAGAAAGCAACAGAAAGTCACCACCCTGGGCTCAGTGAAGTTCATAGTTCAGACGTTGATCTACAGAAGCTATGTGTCTATGGGGATTCTGTTGTTTGGTTGATGATGACGACTTCATTTTTTCTCCACTTTTTTTCTCTCTAAATTCTTAACGAAGGTATAACTTACAAATCAAGGTGGCCAAGTCAGCTCTTTTTGAAGAGGCAGCTCCTGGCTTTTGTATTTACAGAAACTCCTTTGTTCCCATTTTCCAGGCATTGCCAGCAGATAAGGGGGGGCAGGAAAATGCCAAATTGTATCTTGTCTTCACAGGATACAATGGTATCATTCCCCAGTCTCCCATACCAATTATCCCGTTACAGGCCAGATCTTCCACCAGTAAAACTCCTGAGCAGAACACCTCCAAAGAAATGCTTTCAAATGTACACAAAGGGTTGCTGGCTACATAACACCCACCACTGGCCTCCTAGATAAGCCAGAGTCTAATTGCAAAAAATGCCTCAGAGTGCAAACTTTGAGACATGCAAACAATTGTCCTTCACAAATACAAATAAGTTTATTAAATTACTTTTGCTTTACCACATACGTCTATGCTATTTAATATATTTTGTGTGGATAATTAATTTCATTTACACAACAGTGTATTAGATGTTACTTTGCTGTCCCTGTTCACTTCCACATGTATGATAAAACAGTAATGACTGGCATGTTACAACATGCAAAATAATGGGACGCAATTTCAGTTTTGCACCAATTACTAATGTCATCAAAGGAGTTCAGCTGGGTTCAGCATTCTGCCATATTATTGTACAAAATTGCTTTAAGAGACATGAAAACAGTACAAACAGAATTCTTCAGGATTTCCCTCATACTGTATTTCCTTTCTATTTAAAGAAAACAAAAGCAAATAAAAACAAAAACATCATTCAGTTAGTATATACAGCAGACTATCCTGAAGTCCTAATGTGGTAATCAAAATAATATACAGCAGCTTAAAAACCTAAAAACTCTCTCTAAAAACTTTCAGTGAAGGTCACTAACTTTGAAATTCTGTGAAGTCCAGCTTGTTTAGGACT
The DNA here is from genome assembly GCA_036925125.1 of Oreortyx pictus. Lineage (NCBI taxonomy): Eukaryota > Metazoa > Chordata > Aves > Galliformes > Odontophoridae > Oreortyx > Oreortyx pictus. Next base: position 159,158,893 of record JAUPFR010000001.1, on the reverse strand, counting down.
GTCAAAAGGATGATAACAAAAGATTTTCTTTGTTTTAGAAAGAACCAGAGTTATGCTACTGAAGAACCTTTTATGGCAAAATGAAAATTTTCTTGAATCTTTTTTAGCTAGATACAACTTGTTTCATTCTGTATTAAAGCTACAATTCTCCCTTTCTTAATGTGGTGGATCTAATTCAGAAGGTCTTGGTGAAAACCTTCTAGCCCAGGTATGAACCAGGCAGACCTGCTAAGAATTTCATCACCTTTGAATAGCACTTGGCAGTTATGCTACCCTCGAGCTCCCTCCTGCTTATTAGCATTTTTTTCATACAATATTCTAATTCCATTATGGGATTAGCTCACCTACCAGATCAGTAGCTTCCTTTTCATGTTATTATTTTACAGAATAGAGATATATCCATGTCATTGGAACAATGAAACTGTCACTAATTAAGGCCTTCTTGCAGGCAGAACTTAAATTAACTGCAACCAAACTATTGGTTTTGCTTTTAGTGTGAAATAACCACTAGCTCTAGTGTGGAGGTGAAAAAAAGTCATACATCATCTTCCCAGTTATTTCACTTTCTTTGTAATGTTTTGTGAATCAATCAAACATCTCCCTATGTTTAAAGTGCAAATAATGATTTAAAAGCCTCTATTAACGTAGCACAGAATCTGCCTTTGAGTGCTATGCACTGCTTGTGGTGAAATGATAAGAGCTTCATCACAGACAGCCCACATTATTGCTCTGATTAAAAGTCTCCCTTTGTCTCCATTTTCAGGACTTTTCTCCACATTAAACTGCTATTCTAAGAAATAGCCCTCTGCTGCAATCCCTTTAGAATTGTAAGAGCTGCATAATACCATCCATCAGCCAATTGTCTGAGTAAAGTAAAATCAGTAACAATAGTCATTAGTAGATGATTTAGAGTCTCTCTCTTCTCTCACTTTTGTAACTTGAATTCCTTTGAAATCGACTATACATAGTCCTTTATGTTTGGTCTAGGGCAATGTGTTTATCTGGATTACTGCAAAATCACTGTTTCCAAAAGTGAATGTGAAAACAATACAAACCCTTCTGATGATACAGAGTGTCTAGTCTGCCTTCTTTCAGACTTGCAGTACTCACCCTTGTTTCAACTGCTGTCCCAACGAGTTCAGTTTGAGTAAAGGGTGTAACGGTTTAATGAGTGTTTTGGTGTTAGATAATGGAGTTGTTCAGTGCATATAAATAAACTGTCAGAATGTCCTAGAACAATCTTGCCAAGAGTAAGATGAAAATACACTATCTTCAACACTGTAGATATGCTAATCTGCAAATGCCAAGTTGTTGCACCACAAATCACAGCCTAGACAACCTGTATTCTCCACCAGCCGTCATATCTACACTTCAACAGCCATCCACAGGGATACAGTAAAGAGCAAGCATTGCGTTTCATTCAGGTGATCTAAAAATATACCCTTCATAGATCATGAGAGACCTTATTGCTCTCCATGACAACCAGAAAGGAGACTGTGGTGAGGTGGGGGGTTGATCTCTTCTCCCACATGACTAGGGATATGACTAGAGGGAATGGCCTTAAGTTCTCCAGAGGAGATTCAAGCTGGACATTAGGAAAAATTTTGCAGTTAGAGTGACCACTGAAAAATGAGGGGCATAACTTGTGAAGCGAAGAATTTGTCAGAATGTGCTGAGAAAAGCTGAGCAAATTTCCTAGGAGTGGGAAATATCAGTAATGAATCTTTTTGAAACTGTGGCTTAAGAAGACTGAGGACAAGAAGAAACAAGAAGACAAGAAGAATCAGCAGAAAGAATTCCTCCTGTGGGGATCAAGAGCAGGCATGTCTCATCAGGGTGAAGGTGAGATCAGGGCGAAGCACAATTAATGAAGTCTTGCAGTACAGTAATACCAAAAGTAATTTCTGATCCAAGATTTGCAATAAACCAATCAGGTTTTGGTTGTTTTTGTTTGTTTGTTAGTTTGTTTTTTTGTTTTTTGCTTTTTTGTTTTCCACTTAAATCAATGCAAGACCACTGTTAGAGTGAATCTCCTTACGTTTTCTGTACAGTAAATGCACAGAACACTTCCTAAACACTAAATAGTAAATTAGATGTCCTTTTGTTCTTTGTAAATGTTCAATAGGACATGAGTTATCTCAAATTGGCTATATAGGTAGCCTCTATAATAACTGATATGATAGCTGTGGATTTAACAGGGAATGCAAAGGCTCTTTCACAGGTCACCAGTCTTGGCCTTTCACAGTAGCCTGCCAGCATTAAGCATAACACAACTGATGAAGAAAGTGTTTGGTTTACTATTTGGTTTTGAAATATTCCAGAAAAATAAAATAGATCTGGGTCTGACAGAGTTCTATCCGTATTATAAACCTTAATACAGGTTGTTTTACAACTGCTTGTTATCCATGCTGGTGTAGAGCTGGAGCGCTGTTCACCTCTACACTGTATGTGAGTTTCTTCACTCAAGAAGGCAGCTGATAAGCAAGGATGCAAAATCCAAATATGTCCAAGCATGCAGGGGGTGTTGATGGCAAGATGGAGAGTGGGGAACAGTGTAGAAACTGGTCGTAGAATACATAACAATGTAAATATGCTCTGCATGACTACAGTCTCTTTCCAACTGACAGAAGGAGAACATGTTTCTTTACTTCAAAAGCACCAGGAAAACTGCCATTCCATTTCACTGAAATGTGTAACAACAGGAATGAACTTCAATGGGTTTTGTGGTTCTATTCAGACTATTCAATTTCAGCATCTGCTTGCTGTTGAGATCAGAGGATTTGTTCTTAAATGTACAAAGCACTCAGAAGGCTACATAAAACACTTCACTTTTGAGCTTCCCTTTTTCTTGCCTCACTCTGTATGACTGTCAGTTGTGCACAAGTTAAGGTCCTGACTAGACTAAATTCGCGTTATTCCTTCTCACAGCAATTGCTCTCTGAAATTGTAATCTAAAGATGAAATAGTTCTTCAAGATGTCTCTGTGTTTAAAGCTACTTTTTGTGTTTAGTACTTGACACTTTCAGGGCCTTTCATTTTCCTTTCTTACCTCTGGTTGCATATTCACTCCCACCTCTTACTCGGTTAGTTACAGAAAAGACCTTTTGCAGTGAAAGTCGGGTTAAAGTTGTTGTACTCTAACCAAGTTACAGCTTAACTTACTTAAGAGATGAGCAAGTTTTGAGGAAAGATGGAAAAGAGCAGAGGTCTGACTAAGGAGGTGATAACATAGCTGAAGAAAACACTACTTAAAGTATTTGATGTTTCTTTCCAGAGACTGTCTTAAGTGCCCAGAAGATAAAGTTTAAACTGTATTTCCAGTGTACTGATTAAATGCCTTTTGTGTGTGATCTACACTGTTGGTACTTACATGCATTCCCATGGAAGGTGGCTGATTACAGAGCTGGTCTCTTCTCCCTGGGAGGTCAATCAAACCAGTCCTCATTAATCCACTAGCGCCACTTCTAAATATCTGTGGCAAAATGTAGTCTGCTCATAAATCTGTCAGAAGAAAATGTCTTAAAGAACTTCTACAATGAAATCTAGAAAAACAGAGAAGTTTTCTAGGTTTCTAACCTATTCTACCTTGATATAGATTGGTGTGTTTAGCGACAGGGATTAGTATGTTAGTTTAAGAACCAATATATTAGTTTAGCAAAACGAATCTACAAGTGATAGTTTTAAAACTTTCCAGTTCAGCCTTAGTGGGTGAATAATCTTGTTTTCTTTAGTAATTTTGCACTGGGGACTTAATAGAATATTTCTCTCTTTTGCTTCAATGATTTTGCTTCACAAGATGTATTGCAGTCACAAACTTTTAATTTTTGCTTCAAAATGCAAGGACATTTTCCTTGGGTTTCAAATACATTGTTTTTAAAAAGTGGCTCACTGTGGCCTAATAAGCAATTGAAATCTTCCAAACTGGAGAAAAGAGGATGGAAGTGGGTTAAAGGCTTCAGTGATTAAGCTGATGGAAAAAGGGGGAAGAAGTAGGTGGGCACTTTACCATCCTAGATATCACTGAGCATGCCCATAGGGCCATTAGCATATATTTATGAGTCCTTGAAAAAGAATGAATATGTATGCAAATATACTGCATATGCATGTCTTAACTGTTCAAATGTAAAACCTGAACTCTAAGAGGGTACAATTGCTTGTCAGGTTGCCTGTTATGTATTGTGAGGAATAAAGGAATGCCACTTTCTATCACCACATTGGAGTTAGAGAGTTTTCTTCCCGGATTTTGGATGACAACCTACTAAAAAAGAAAAAAATAATAATATATATATGTATGTAAATAAAACAGCAGAAGTATGCTAGTATGTTCTACAATGAAGGATTTCTTGTTTTCTGTATTTATTAAATTTGTAAAAGAGAGATGGCAAGAAAAATAGAGGCACTTGAAGAGAACTAACTGAGTGTGACTTGAATTAGTCTGGAGCCAGAGACAACCAGGGGAATTTTAGAGACCTACATAAGAAATGTGCAAAGATAACGGGATAACAACGAGGTTTAGTACTAATGAAATCTAAGTATGACTCACTACAGGGAAAAGTAAAGGGCCTGTATGTCTTAGAAAGTGATATTATCTGTCAAATTTCAAAATGGATCTGGGAAAACTGTAGAAATCTCATTTTTGCTCAATGTGAAGCTGTGCTGTGTTAAAATTGAAGTATTACAGTGCTATCAGAAATCATCTCACTGCCTTGTTTGCATTGCAATTGTACACTAGGTTCTCATCAGAAATGTTTGTATGATAAAAGAGGTTCTGAGAAGGGGGGTAAGACCATGAAAAACTTTCTTAAACATGGTTTCAACAAGTCTAGATTTTTAACTTTCATTTAGAAAAGAGAAAAGAGAATATGCAAGAAGTGTTCCAAACACCGTGATAAACAAAATAAAGTATAGACTGGTTAGCTCAGGAACATCAATTCTTGCAATTCCAGAAGCCTGAAGCTTCAGCATTCTTCTCTCTGTCCACCTGTGCCCATGTCCCTTGCCTTGATGTCTCTCAGGGTGTGCACAATCACCATCTCAGTGCAGCTATATGATTCACATGCCTTAAGAGTAAGAAAGTTTTAATTTTTGTCTTTGCAACCTTATCAAAGATTGATTGAGCAGTGAAATGTATTGTTATATACACAGTGGCTGACATTAAGAGCTCAGATTCAAAGGAGATCAGATAAAATCAGTATGTAAAGCTACCACAATTAACAAATCTTATAGTAGGCAGATACTAAAATTCAAGAAATTTATATTACCAGGATATAGCCTACGGGTAGATACAAACTTCGAGTAGAGGTCATCTTCCCTTTTTGAACATTTACACTACCATTAGTCCCTCCGGATACACAATTATGGTGTTGTTCTTACTGCAGACAAGTTATAGAACTAATAATAGAACTAATAATAATAGAACAAGTTATAGAACTAATGCAAATTAAGATCTCATCTCAAGTTTGTCATTGCTATATTCTCACTTTTAGTTTTACATTCTACCAAATAGACATAATCCCTGGGAGAAAAATAATAAATAAATAAATAAATAAATAAATAAAAATAATTTGATTCTCTGGAAACAAAATTATTTTTTTTCCAACTTAAGAAAGTTGTAAAGTGACCTGCAGTCACACATATGTCTGAAAGATATTGTCAATATTTTGTGGAAATTTCACCTTTTAAAATTCCTAAGCCTGTCATTAAAATTAGCAGGATTTCTCATCACAATTTAGAAGAAAAAACTGAATCTTTTTGTTTAGTACTGTAACTCATTTGAATTTTTAAGCTAGGTAGTATCATCACTGAAAATGTAATGATTGTGTGCTCCATAAAAACACTCAATGTGTATGTTTAGAGATGAGACATTGTTTATTTTCTGTGCGGAGTGCCAGATGGAATATTTCCACAAATCAAGCACACATCCTTCTGCTTATGAGTGTTTTTTTATCCACACAATGCTACATTATACCACCTCGTTAATACATAAGAAACACCTACTACCTACATATTCATTAGGTGAGGGAAGCGCGATATTCCATCCCTGTTTGAATTGTTTCCTGGCCTTCTGTGCTAGCATGGAGTTGTATGGGGGCTTTCTATGACCCTCATTGTTTGTGTGGGGAGTGCTCTCCTGCTAATTTTGCCCTTAATTATTCATGAGTCATCTAGGGGCATTGTTGTTTCTATTTTTCCCAAGGCCAAAGAGGAAGTACATCTTGGACTAGACAGATCTTTGCAGACATGCAACATTCCTCTTCAGAGAACACTGACAATTATCCAAGCATCAGTTGTTGAAATAAAATTACAATGACTAGCCTAAGAATACACATGTTCTTTCCCATACCAGGTATGAGTGTCTTCACAGCCATGTCTGGTATTATTTTTATTTGTTCCTCCATTAAGAAACAGGGCAGACTATACCTCCCAGGTCACAGACTAATTGCACACTTGCAAACCTCAAAGGTAACCTGATTTATTACAGGCAGACAGGACTGCATTTCATGACACAGCTGAAAGTGCAAAACAAGAAAGGAGACTTTTCAGCAGGGACACATTTTCCTTTACAACAACTAAATTTTAGTTTCCCTTACCTGCCTTCCCACACTCAGGATGATAATACTGATGCATAATCATACACCACGCAGCAGAAAGTCCGCTTTTGGGTTGATGAAGGGATGCATTCTAATACCTACCAACCATAGCTGTTTGTTCATAGTCTTCTCACTGAAAACTTTAGGATTTGAAAACAGAAAATAAAGACTAAAAAGTACTTATGAGACAGAAAAAATGTTTTATAGAAATAAAGAGAAAATCAAAAATAGCTTTTCACAGGTAAACTCTAACATTTAAAGAATGTATATTTTAGTTGGTAGTTCTCAGTGGCTTTGCTGATGTATCCAATAAATGTGTATTATCTATCTGCTAAGACATTTTAGCATTTAATTTGGGAAACTTGCAAAGATACGAAATTGTCTGCATTTTCAGTTTGCTTGTGCAAAGCCAAGAAGTTTTCTCATTAACATTATCTTTTTCTTCAGCTTCTGATTTTATTTTAGCTTCCACAGTAACTAAGCTTGTTAGAGACTTTCAGCCAAAACAGCCAGATGCTCCTAACTCCCATAACACTTTGTAAAGTTCTCTTGTGAAGTGTTGAACAATGGGCTGTATTCCAGTGCATCCAAACTGAACTTGAAGCACCTAACAGATGATAAACAAACGACAGACAGAGAAAGGGAGGGAATGTTTGCCACTTAAGAGATTAAAATTCACATGCTTATTGCTCATAATTTTCTTTTCACTAGTGGCATCCAAATGTTGGTTGGATCATGTGTTATTTTTAATGTAATATTTAATTCTTTTAACTCATAAGATTAGGGTGGAATTTTATAGTCTGTAGTTAAAGATATTCAAACGCTTTTGGGAAAAAAAAAAAAAGGAGGAAAAAGGGAGGGAGTATTTCTTTGAACAGAAATAGAAATATAATAGGGATTATTCTTAATACTGGAAAGCTACCTATCCACCAGTTGATACAGATAGGTCCAGGACCATCTGCAGAAAGTGTGGGGTATAATCTTCACCCATTAAGGGGAACAATTTGAAGGAGTGTGTCAGCTGAAAAGCCAATAAGCACCAATACAGGGAAAGTCATATCCTTATGGGATTAAGATCCTCACTTTAATCAGATAGAAACCTTAGAAATGTATGTGGCACCAGATACCTTTTTGATGATCAGATGTTGATCAGATTCAGGAAATGCAGCAGAAAATGTTATAGTATATGCTAAATAAGTAGATTAAAAAGTCTAGCTTATAAATTTGTTTTTAATATTTAATTTCCATCCAATAAGGTGAATGGGAACAACTATTAGTGCAATCAAAATTACTTTTGGACTGTGCCAGTATCCTTGGATTTGCATCTAAAATGGTTTAATGCTGATTTAAATGGTATCATAATTAAACTGAAAGAAGTGCCCAAACTTAGATTCAATAGACAGTTTTCTGATGATGTTAAACTAGATATTAAGTATTTGTCAACGGTATACAGGCTGGTTCAGCGGGGTTCCATGGCTAATGGGGTGGAGGGACCCACGGACCCACACCCTGGGAAAGGGAAAAGGGGAAAAGGGGAAAAAAAGGGGAAAAGGGGAAGAAGGGAAAGGGTAGGGAGATGGGGCTAAAAAAATATGGTGGCAATGTTCTGAGGAGGAAAGCTAATTTACTAAATAAGATACTGGAATGCAAAATAACACAATATAATGCAATACAATTGGAATTGAAGCTAATAAATCAAATAAAATGAGAGAGATAATGTGTCCAAAAACTAAATGCCTTACTCTAACACTGAAGGCGAGACAGCTAGGAGCTCACACGCTGCAGATGAACAGAAAGGGAAATGAGACGATGCCTCGTGACCTGCAAACAGTTTTATCTTTCCCTCCAAATGGAAAATAGAAACACAAAGTCCTCTGGGGTACGTACTTCTTCTTCTCTTCTGATAAAGGTATACCCAGAACTATCAACAATCCGTGGAACTGGAACATTAACTGTTTAACTCCCAGTGTACTATGTGATGTTATATGATGTGGAATTCCAACAACAAAAATCATTAAACTATGTCAGTACTGCTAATGAAGGCTTTAGTAAAAAGCAGTGGCACCATGCAGCTACCAAATGCAGTACTGACATTACTAATAACAGGCTGAAACTCTGGAAGTTTGAACATCCTCAAAACTGAGACTTGTCAGGCTTACTCTTTCTGAAATTTTCTTGACCTACCTGAAACATGTTTAGCTGCTCCAGCACTATGATGGCCAGGCGTCTATGGCTAGTTTGTTTTACTTTTGTGTGACTATGTGGAACAGCTCTAGTTCTACATATACAAAGGCTGGTCTAAAAATAAAGCCTCCTATTTTATTATGTTGACCAATGATGTAAGAAGCAGATGTTGATAGTATGGTGCTAGAGTATGAATCTTTCCACCAATATTCCGTTCCATGTTGTTGCTGTGCTACAGATAGCACCAGAGGGATCATATGACAGAATGGCATCTGACATGAAGAACAGATGAAGCAAAAATGTGTTATTGAATTCCAACATGCAGAAAAAATTGCAATCATTGACACTCATCGATGCTTGCTGAATGTTTATGGAGCCCAAAGAGAGGATGTGAGCACAGTCAGGCAGTGGGTGGTGCATTTCAGCAGTGTTTATTCCTGAGAAACAGTCTTCATACAATATATACACTTAAATATTTTAGCATTATTGTGTTTGTGTGCAAAATAAATAAAATAAAAATGTAAATATTTAAATACACCCCCCTGAAAAATTATCCACAACAAAATAGAAAGTCAGACTGAATGGAAGGTAAAAACATTTTTTTAAATTTTTCAGTATTCTAATTCCATATTATGCAACATAAGAATAAGGATATATTTTGCTTCATAATCTGTACCAGTATTGGAAATATGTGATGATAAGTATATTTCCAAAATGTCATTACTGTTAAAAAGCATCCAAAACCTGAAAATTAAAAATTAATGAGGGTTCAAAAATTAATGAAATTTAGATGACGCTGTTTAAATAGATCATAACTCTATCAAAAGTATTTCACTAAGTTGGGAATGCTTAGACATGATTAATTGACTAAATTAACTTACATTCAGTAAAGTAGCCTTTTATAAAATGTAGATTTAAGATCTCATATTCCAAATTGCCTCTTCTTTTTCACAGCCTTCAATTTTAGACATAGATTTTCGTGCTAACTGTATTTTGGCTTTTAGATTCAGAATGCCTAAATAAGAATAGTCTGGCAAGTTTCATTTATTTTTACTTACTTGTTCTTACAACGCACGCTGGTAGATGCCTTTAAAAAAAAAAAAACTGAAGAAAAACAGTTAGCTACTTGAGATAAGTAGATGGGGATAAAGATCTTACTATATGCAAAATGTTTAAAATACTTACATTGAGACAAAGAACTGCTTAGTGCTGATTATTTTTATAGGCTACAGTAAGTTACAGAGATTATAATAAACATAATGTAACTTCATAGCTTTGTAATGGGCATTTCCATTACTAATAATAGGCTACAGTCTTAGTAGTGGGTTTGCTAGGTTTCAGATCAAGTCTTGTCAAGTGTTCTCTCTCTGAACCTTTCTTTATATACCTTCAGCTGTGGCTGCTGTTTTTCTGTTTATCTGTTGGCTATGGCTGTATTACCTCTTTCCTTCTACACAACTAGCATTTTTATATTTCTCTAATATGACCTAGTTACTACAGGACCCAAGGGAACGGGAAAAGGGTAAACGTAACAACTGAAAAACGTGTGAAAACTAACTGTGCATACCAGATTCAACATTAATACTATTAATATTATTAATTAATCTATTTATTGAATCTTTTCTTCAAAGACAGGTTTATTTTATTTCTCTAATAACATTACTTCAGGTAAACAAGATTTCATTAATACTAAAAATAAATTCAATTTTCCACACTATCAATAAAAAGGTTTCAAATGTAACTATAATAATACATTGTAGTAACATAGTTTTATTGCTCAATTTACTACCTGTACTTTGAGAAAGAAATGTGGTAGGTGAAAATATGCCCAATATACTTCTGATATCAGTAAGATGTAGTACAAATTTCTATGTTACAATTGGGAAATAGTAAGGATTGAATAAGATATGGTTATAAAAAGTAGCTTTGCTTGCAAGCATAGTGGTTTGAATTAGAACAATCTTGAAATTAGGAATTTGTATCTTACAATTAGATAAGAAAAAGAAATGCTTCTTAAATGAGTTACTAAATTTTAATGGACTTAAGAGCGTGGGTGGATATCTGTTCTTTGACGTTTTTGTGTGAGAAAGGTACAAGGAACAAAATGAGAGCAGCCCTGTGGAGAAGACGTGGAGGCTCTGGTGAACACAAATCTTAGCGTGAGCCATCTGTGTGTGTTTGCAGCCCAGAAAGCCAACTGCACCCTGGGTTGCACCCAAAGAAGGGTGACCATCAGGGAGAGGGAGGTGATCATAGACATCCTATGATAGGACATGGGACAGTGGATGCAAGCTGAAACATAGGAGGTTCCACATATGAGAAAAAGCATTTTCACAGTAAGGGTAACAGAACACTAGAACAGACTGCATGGAGTGGTTGTAGGGTCTCCTCTGGAGACATTCAAAACCCACCCAGTTGCATTTCTTTGTGACCTAATCTAGGTATTCTTGCTCCAGCAGAGGGATTGGAATAGATGATCTTTTGAGGTCTCTTGCAATCCCTGACATTCTGTGATTCTGTGATTGTTTCTTTTACTCTGCCTTTGTGAGGCCCCTTCTGTTGTACTGCATCCAGGCCTGGGGCCCCCAGCACAAGTAAGACTTAGGGCTCTTGGAGAGGTTCCAGAGGAAGGCCAAGGAGATGATCAGTGGGTTGGACCATCTCTCTTACAAGAAAGGTTGAAGGATCTGGACTTGTTCAGCTTGGATAAGAGAAGACTCTGGGGAGATTTCATTGCAGTCTTCCAGTACATGAAGGGAAATTATAATGTCGAAGGGGACTGACTTTTACACAGTCCGTCTTAAAATTACAAGAGAGGATATTTAGGTTAGATATTAGGAAGAAATTCTTTACTCAGCAGGTGGTGAGGCACTGGCACGGGCTGTCCACAGAAGCTGTGGATGCCCTATACCTGGAGCTGTTCAAGTCAGGTTGGAAGGGTCCCTGGGCAGGGAACATAGATGACCTTTGATGTCACTTCCAGTCAAAGCCAATCTATGATTGTATGATTTTGTGAAATGCACAGATGGCCACAGAAAGTAGAGGAAGCTATAGACTTCTTGAGAAATCAAAAATATCCTACAAAAGCTTTAGGAGATAAAGAGTGTAATAATGGACTGATCAGTGAAAAAAACAGACAACATAATCATGAGGAGGCATGAAAAGAGATCAGAAATTTTAGCTGTAAATCTGTGGTTAACCATTTGAGAATATTAAATCTCAAAGTGCATGCTTGCAGCCTGGAGGGCCAACTATAACCTGGGCTGCATGAAAAAATAGGGGGCTAGCAGGGAAAAGGAAGGGGGCTGTCCCCACTACTCAGCTCTTGTGAGGTCCCATCTGGAGTACTGTGCCCAGACCTGGGGCCCCCAGCACAAGAAAGACAGAGAGCTCTTGAAATGCGTCCAGAGGAGGGCCACTAAAATGATCAGAGGGCTGGAGCACCTCTCCTATGAGGAAAGGCAGAGGGAACTGGGCTTGTTTAGCTTGGAGAAAAGGCGGCTCCAGGGAGACCACACTGTGGCCTTACAGTACTTGAAGGGAGTATATAAACAGGAGTGAGAATGGTGGTTTTAAAAGGTTGATAGTGACAGGACAAGGGAAAATGGTTTTAAACAAAGACAGGGGAGATTCAGGCTAGATGTTAGGAGGAAGTTCTTCACTCAGAGGATGTTGATGCACTGGAACAGGTTGCCCAGAGAGGTTGTGGATGCCCAATTCCTGGAGGCATTCAAGGCAAGGCTGGATGTGGCTCTGGGCAGCCTGCTCTAGTGGTTGGCGACTCTGCCCATAGCAGGGGAGTTGAAACTAGATGATCTTTGAGGTCCCTTCCAGCCCATGCCATTCTGTGAGTCTACGATTCTGTGATTCTATGATTCTATGATCCTATTTCTCACCTTGCATGCACAATTAGTTGTCTCAGTACTTTCCTATTATAGGGAAGAAAAATATTGTGAAAGACATTGGATGATTAAGGAATATTCTTAAATGTAATGTGCCCTAGGGAACTAAAACTTGTTTTATGTTGCTGATTTAACCTCCTGACAGCCATATCTTTTTTTTCATGTTTCTGAGATTCCTAACGCTGTTTTATTATTCTATCAGCAGACTTTAATGGTTAATGTTAATAAAATCTTTTTGTGATCCATACATTTTTTACAGATACAAATAAGATTTTGCTTTCAAATATCAAATAAAGCATGACGTAAACTTTCATTTTTCTGCACTATCAAATGTCAAAGTCAACATACCTGTCACCTCATAAGTTTACTCATTTTATATTCTTTGCCTTGGTTTCAGAAGTACTGCAAAGAGACTCATTCTATCCAGAAACGATCTCCTAGTCCTCTATCAGAAAAGACAGACACCGTTATGAATACTAAGATGTGTAAAAGTTCACATTAAAACTGATGTAAACTACAAGCAGTTTGAAAATGTAATCAGTCAAGGCCTACAAAGGGAAAAACACCCTTATTCTCAGAGCTATTAAAAAAATCATGACCAGAACATCATCATTTTACTTCACTGCAATTAATGGACTTTTTAGGTCAACCATGAACCTGATTCGAGTTAATTTATATTCTTATATTTGTTGTTTTTAGTATTAAATGTATTTGTAGATATTTGGGATACTTGAACTAAATACTTCATATAATATTATTCTATCACATTTAGTATTTTTGAACTTCACCTCCTTTTTTTTTTCACTGGCATACATTCTAAACAACATAAAGTGAATAGCTTTTGATGATATGGTAATAGTCATTATCATTCCTTTAAAATTCTCTTAGACAGTTTGCTCTTGTAAATAACTATAGACTGCTTAAGAGGCAGGCAAATTATAAAGTTTGAAAACAGAATTTGTTTCCACTGGTCAGAAAAGGAAACTGAAGGCATAAAATATGGACAAAATTCAATATATCTTTCCTTCTGCACATCAGGTACCGACTGCAGGAATTAAGATAATTTTGTGTTTTCTATCTGTGCTAGCAACTCAGGTAAACTTAAGTATGACCCATGTTAAATCACTTGAAATCCTATGTCATTCCTGTCCTGAAAGTAATTTGTTCCTAATCTATTTTCGGTGTAGCTTCTCCCTATTTCCTGTTGGTTTCCAGTTTTTGAATGAGTTTTATGATTTGGAGGACAGTACTAAATCAGTGGAAGTCTCAGATGTATCTTAAAATACAATGGCACAAACAACAGAAAAAAAAATAAAAAGGCTAAGTCTACATTTTTTTTTCTCTCTCTGTTATCCTACTTTTTACTGAAATAGAGAATCTGTGCTTGGAAAATTATAAAAATCATTCATTTCTTTCACATGTTTCTAACTTGATTATTCTCTAATCCCTTTTGTTTTCTGAACCTTTCAACCTTACACATTTTTGCCTTGTTCTTATTGATTTGGTCTTGTACTATCTGAGCTGCTAAGTTACTGCTTTTTGAATGGATTGCATTTTGGCTCTAATTGATTTATTTCATGCAAAATGTGTCAGACAACAGATAGATCAATTCTCAATGTGCTGTGTAAGATTCAAGTCGTGTCTTCAGAATACTTTCTTACACAAATATGCAAAGACACTGCCTCTAAACAGAGAAATTTTGAAAAATCAGCTTGATCAGCAAGTATCTGATACACTAATTGTAATATATTTTTTAAAATGAATCTTACAGCTTAGTAAGGATATCTAAACTAGTATAATAAAGAAGGGAACTAAGACTTTATTCAACATTGTGACATGAGAAGTATATATATTTGTAACTGAAACTGTTCTTTTCAGCATATGCATTTATTAGATACCTGTGGGGATCTATTTCGTATTTCTTTTTATACAAAACAAAAACAAAACAAAAAGGCACACATAAAATTATGAGTCTAAAGAATGAAATGGTAGAAGTCCCAATCACTTTTAATGGACAAAAATTTCATATACAGAGTCAAGAGATCTTTATCTGACATTTAAGTCAATAGACAGCACTAAGGTAAGCAGTCTAGCTCTCCATACATTTAGATCTTAAGTGTCAGCTAAAGTGTAAGTAAGAACATAGCCATGCTCTGTTAGCCTTGTAATCAGGAAGGTCAGAAAGGGAGAAGGAGATGTGTCTTCTGAGAATAATTCATATACTGTGAAATACTTATCTCTTTCCATTGACTACATCAGAAATTTGAAGTATTTTATCAAGATAAGCACTTACTTTGCTTAGTACCTAAAGATCTGCCTGTAGAGCACATATTCCCATCTCGTTTCCTCTTTGTCAGGGTACTACAAAAATCTCTACAGATTTCTGAGGTTCTTAAATACCTTTGAATTGTCAAAGAATTAGAACCTAGACCTATGTAACTAAAATATTTTAATGTCTTATAGGAACTCAGCTTCAATTCAAAAAGGCATTCAAAAATTTTTGTGACCTCAATTAAGGTCTATATTCATGTATAATATCATGGATATCATGTATAATATCATGGATAGCTACTAAGCATGTTGCTACATTTTACATGAAATAGCAACCAAATGTTCATTTCTGTGATTTTAGTACCACTATAACCTAGAATAAATGTGAAATTAGTTATGGAAAATTGTCTGCCTCACGGTACGTGGATTTCCTCATCTACTTGACAAAAAAAAAAAAAGACTGTATAGAAAAGAAGCAAGCCACTACCAATAGACATCAAGCGGGAGCAAAATAACTGCTCCACTCCATTCCAGGAGTGACTGTGCTTCAGTGCGACACACAGCTGAAGATGTGCAGTATTTGTAAAACTCTGGAAGACTATGGAATAAAAGGTGCAAAAAAATAGTTTTCTGTACACTTAGACATAGTAGTGAAATATTCATTTGGGATGGTAGTTACCATTGCATTATACTATGTTTTTTTGTTTGTTTGTTTATAAAATTATGCTTATTTATCATGCAGGCTAACTATAACACTGTTCTTACATAACTCTAGAAAGCAGAAATGAATTATGTAAGGAACTGGATATTTAATAACTGCACAAACTGGGAAAGAAAAAATAAATGTTTTCTCAACAAAATGGGCATGATTAATGCCTGGCAATCAGTATTCATTCATCATCTCAATTTAATTACAGATTTTTTTCAAACACTCTCTGTAATAGTAACAGCCACTTCCTCTTTTGTGTTCAAAACACGTAATTGCTGGTTGCAAAGACAAAATGTGTCAATAATAGATTAACTGACTGGATTACATGTTCAGCCAAATACGTTCAGCCAAATATATTCAGATATTTCATATTTTGTTGCTGCACTACAGATGTATTTAAAATGAGTGTATCAAGTCCAAACATTATTAAATAACTGATGAAAAAGTGAAGAACAGTCCAGCAGTGTCAGACAGATCTGTCCTCCTTGAGTACCCCTAAGCTCTAGTGCTCCAGAAGTGGTCACTGCCGCTGACACCACGATACTGCAGTAGTGTAAATATGTAGAATGTTCTGAAAGTAATGCCTCCTATTTATTTCCACAGAAATTACAGCAGATACAAAGAACACAACACTGATTGATAGAGCAATAGGCTACAAAACACTACTTTTTCAGCACTGTCACCACCATTAGTTATGCACTTTTGCAAGTGCTGAAGAAGAACCTCAATTCCATGTTCATAAAAATTTGCATGCCTGACCAGAACATGGCTTGTTTTTCATATTGTCGTTGCCACTGCTGAGACACAGCTTCCAATGCCTTACTATGGTTACATCCATTCTTTAGTCTCCAGAAATATTCAGCATGCTTACATGACTGTCAATAGGTGCCATTTTTTCCTTGTGGAGAAATTCAGTGACACAGCTTTGCTTCACACACATTTCCATGTCAGAAGCCATTTTGCCTGACTGCCCCTCTGCTGCCATCTGTCACCAACAACAAAATGTAACAGAATATTGGCAGGAAGGTTCAGCCTCTACTGCCACACCACCAACATCCACCTCTGACATCATGGACCAACATAATAAAATAGTAGGCATTACTTTCAGAGCAGCCTCTGTAATTCAAATTTGTCAGGACAAATTCCTGCTAAATTAGGCTGCCACCTTTTCTTAAAATATCTAGTCTCTTTCACATCTGGCAGGTAAAGATAGAAGTTAATTTTTGATTTCAGGAAATCATTTTAGTACTCTGATATTGTCACAGATCTGACTGGGCAAATAGAGTTCTGATGGTAAAATAGGAATGAAATAGGTTTGAAAGAGTGTTCTTCAGTACTAGCTAACTATGCTTTGCTGTCTGTCTGCAGACTTCATAGAGCATGTATTGGGCTTGATTCTGGGTGCATTCTTAGCTCAAGATATTCATGAAGAATGTGGGAAATGCTCAAGCAAGTTTCTTGTAACTTGTTGCTTGGAACATGAAGGAGCATGAATTTTCCTGATAAGTAGTATTGGTGAACAGAGAGAGCAGTCCAGCTCTGCCTTGGAGGAAAAACAGGTTTTTCCTAAGAATAGGTTCCATTTTCATTCCTCTCCCTTTTCCTCTTCCCTACATCCTTATGCTATGAAATAACTTTGTTTTCAGTATCTAAGCTCATAAATTTTGAGTATGCAAATATTTCTTATGAGCACATACTATCTATTATTTTTTGTGTTTTGCACAGTCCAGGTATGAATTTAACTTCTCATGCTCCCAGGTAGAAATCAGTAATAATAATTTATATCAGTAATAATATTTATGTCAAGGGAAACCATTAGATGTTTAGCCACACTTCAACTGTACCTGACAGTATATATTGGAGAATATATTGAAGAAAATTTTTATGTAGAAGTTATTGAAAGCACTACTGAAGACATGCATTGAACATGCACTGAACAGCTTCAAAAACACACACAGTCCCAAATCATTACAATTCAATAAAATGAAGAATCTATCACTAGAACAGACCATAAAGAGAATAGTATGCGAAAAAAAAATCCTACACTTGTAGCAGAATAAAAGAATAAAACACATTTTATATATGAATTGTCAAAATTTCTTTCATATTCCTTTCTGCTTAGTACTGGAACAATATAAGATGACACTCTACATTCATTAACAACTGTTTTTAGAGAAGATACAAATGAATGGAATCTTTCCTCTCCAAGAAGAACTCCCACTTTACTGATAGGAGAAAGAGTATGGTGAAAATAATGTTAATTTGCTTCCCTGTTTTAAATCAAAGAACATCTTACAAAATAAAGTTCAATAAATGTTGGAAGAGTGAGAAGCTATGCAATCCTTTCCTAGTTTTAAGAAAAGCTTTTGAAATATTCACTTCTAGTGAGTGATGACAAACTTCCAGTTTTCCTTCTAGTTCTCTATCAAAACACATTGCTAAAGCACTACTTTAGATGAACAAAGAATGATCTAGGCAGCATGATCTAGAAAATCTGGACTAGGTGATCATCTGCAGTCTTGTTTTTCTCATTTTATTCTGGATCATACACAAAGCTCATTAGAAAATATGACTGCTCAGTCTTCTAGTATGGCCAGAAACACTATTTATGTTTTATTAAATATGAGAAAAATCATAATTTACAGTAAGTTCTCATGACCCCACATAAAGATAAGACAGGTTTTTGTGAAAAGTATGTTTTTCTTTCCTAGGCATGCATTGTTTCTTCTTCTCACCAATCTTTATCATTCTATTTAGCAAAAACAAAGTCATGAGTATTCATAAGAATCACACTTTAAGTAGTCCTAGAATACGCAAAGTATTCAACCTCGTCAGAGAATAAAACAATATACAAGATAAATATTCCCATTTCATTTAGTGAACATTAAGTATACTGCTTTTGGTGGTACTTCCATCGGTTTATTTTATTGCATATCTGAATATTTCAATGAAATCTTCATAATAACAACTTGTTGAAAATGAAGCACATATTCCTTGATTTCTGGGCTTGTATCAGTTACTTATAGAACTCATTTGCTGTAACTTAAAATTTCTGTTCTGTGTGTTACTTTCAGTTCTATTCAGGTGCCATTTTCTTCTTATGTGGTTTTATTTTTAATGAATATTTAGACAGTACATTGATTACAGAATATCAAATGTAATTCAACTTCCCCTTTATTTAAACACAATCTAATATGCTTTGGGTTGGATTCCATGACTGTGTTAAAAAGATGAATATCTGTGAATTGGATCAGAAGTTTAAAAAGATTATAAAATTTAGCCAGTTACTGGGAAGATCAGTTACTTGAGCAGAAAACAGCTTTAGCTGGATTTTACTTTTTAAAAGTTCACTGTTCACTGTGAATAAAAATTAAGAGCTCATGCTCATTGTTGAAGGACAGTAGATCAGGCTAAAATATACTAAATGAAGAGTCCAGATAATGTTAGATATGGTACTGGGTAGAAAACTGTAGTTTGGTTGAAGCTGTAGATGATTTGAACATATTAATTCTGCAGACAGTAGTGGTAGTTCTAAGACAGTTTCTGTTGACTGCACAGCTATGTGAACATAACGAGAGTATGTTGTCCAAAAGTACTAGTTATCAGTTTGCACTAATGCTTTTATCTTCTTTCCTGTAGTCATTTATCTGTATGGTCTCATAAGATTTAGAGATTTTGATAGCGATCAAATCTGAAGCAAAACCTACTTAATAACTTAAATGTGAGGGTTTCAGTAACACACTGCCCACTTCTGCATTTTCAATGTCACAATAACCATTACTAGTTCTGCATAAAAATGTCAGGAGTATCATTCACATTAATGAATATTTAATTCATCATGCAGAGATAAATTGCCATACATCTGATCACATAATAACCAGGCAGACAATTAGATGAACAAACTCTTGTAGAGCAATGACCTGTACTGGTATGGTCATTTTCATTTAAAATTAAACTAGAACAGTTACACGTGTGTGCATAGTCATAAACTTGCAGTCTGATGCAGGATATCCATTTTCTGTGTTTCCTGAATGAAATTTTGTATTACATGAAGATACAGTTCACTCTGTTTACTGCAAATCCTTTCTGTCTCTTGTGTTTACTGAAGATCAAAGCCTCTCTCATCACATCTAGTATCTTTGTCTCATGAAAGTGAGGTAAAACTAAACACAGATCTTCTGACATTGCTGATTCCTTCAGCTCTTCTCTGACTTAGAAATAGCCTTCTCTAGACTTTTCCAGATCATTAATTACAAAATTTTCAAGGCCTTCAGAATAACTACAACCTGCTGTTTTTCACTTACCGCCTGTTTACTCTTTTAGGTGGATGGGATGGATAGTTTTCATGCTTTTAAAAACAGCAATACAAATTAGCCAATAAACACTCAGATGACTACACTTTTATATCCCACTGCACAGAATACCACAGTCCATGAGGACTTTGATCAAACAGAATACTGATGTACAAGCTCTGTGTTAACTAAAGCATTTTATTTTATTTAAGGATCTACTCCATCACTTAATTGCTGTTTTATGTTATTTTTCAGAAATTCTTATTTGTATTCATATCTTATAGAAGCTAGATGAAAAAAAAAAAAAAAAACAGGTTTCGTAACATACCCCACTGTTAGCTCTAGCCTGATAAGCACACCTTACAGGCATTCTGTTGATATAAAGTGCATTTGCTTAGTACAGAAAAAAACCTTCCCAGTTTCTACTTAGCTATAAGATGTAAGACTTGCCACCAGACCTGAGTGTGCAAGGGGAGTTAATCAGGGCTCCTGCTTTTCTGGCAACATATCAGAAATATATTGTCTGGCTGAGTCCTGGAGGGACAAATTTATGACCAATAGCTTTATTTTACCATACTTTTAAGAATTTCAGCAAGTAAAAAAAAAAACAAAACCTAAAAATAAAATAAATAAAATGAAATAAAATAAGCAAACAAAAAAGAATAACAAAAACCCAACAGTAAATTATTATTAAAAATAATCACAACAAAAAGAAAAAAAAAAACAACACTCAAATCTGAGTAAATTGTAAAGAGAAAATGTCTTATGAACACTATTGACAGTACTACTGACATTAATGATTACTTAAGGAGTTCCAGTATCAAATGGATTTCTTTCAGTATCTACTTGTGAAACATTTGCGGCCAGTTCAAGCTGAATAAAGATCCTTTTACCAAAGTGTCTGTGAGGCCTTTGAAGACATCAATTTGATCAATGAAACTTTTGGGGAAGTATATTTCTGCTCTGTTTATTTGAAAAGGGCTAACATCCTGGATGAAAACTGCTATGGGCTTTAGTCCAAATTATGCAGGTTGCTGAGTCCCAGCTGTTTACACATCTTACATTTCGTAACATACCTGTTTCTCCCATCAGGTTGTTTTCTGCTTATTCCGATAAACTAAATCAACGCACAAATTTCAGCTTTCTGGGCTCCAGGTAGCTTGTTTACATTGGTGTTCAACAACAAGTAAAAAGAAGACCTGTCTTTAAGAAGCTTCTGGTCTAATTGCAGGCAAAACCCATTCCCATAAATCTGAAAGGACAGATGTTCCTTGTTCTGGGTGTTATAACAGAAAAACAACCAACACATTTTTTTCCCAGTCTAGCTTTGTCTTTGCTTTTCACTATCTGCAAGTAGAAAAACAGTAAGTAGGAAAGTATAGTATTTTTCCATGTAGTTACAATTTAATGGCATTCAAAATAATATAATCTATTCCATGTGACAGTTTCCATTTGATGATCCAAAGTTCATTGCCAACTCCATTATCTTTGCTCTGTGTGCCCCTTGCTAGCCAGGAGGTAGAATTTTGTTTGTCATTCTATGATTCAAACATACAAAAACATCAATTATCACAACTGTGAGAGCAGCTTCAGCTACCAGCCTTCTTCATCTTGCTGAACTGTATATACTATCATTCTTGTTTTGATTTCAGTTTTAGTCAACACTAGAAAGTTAAGATCTCAAATAAGCACATAATAGCCCTGAAGCAGGTGCAGAAGCATAACAATAGCCCTGGCTGCTGGTGATCACATTATTTTGGTCAAAGAACAAAAAGAGGGAAGAATTGTTTAGCAAATTTGTCTGCTGCCACATGTGTCTGAATATTCTGAGTGAAGCACAACAATGAATCCATTGTTGTATGCCTATGATTACAATTACTAGGCAGGCACTTCATCTATATGGCACATATATTCTGTTAGTGTCTATATTTTGAATTTGAAAATAAATGTATTTTTTAAAAATATTTTTAGTTTGTGTCTTAGTTTAAGCTGGGATTAAATTGTTTTTCTTCAGAGTATTTAGTATGAAGTTTTGTTTTCAGGATAAATACAATGTTGTTTTATACACCAATATTTACAGTTGTTGCTAAGCACTGTTGTACAGAACCAAAGCTATTCCAGTATCTCAGCCACTAATACTAGCAGAGGTCTGGTGGGAGGTGGAGGGAGGGGGTGAAGACAAGGGGCTTGGAGGGGACTGAATCAGGACAGCTGACTTAAACTGACTGAAATGATATTCCATATGACATCACACTGAGGGAGAGTTTTGAAGGGGATGGGAGTTCATCTTGCTCTTTTCTGCTACTCAGGGTCTAGTTGGACATCTACTGTGGGGTGGTGAGCAATTGCTTATGTATCACTTATTATATACATTTACATATACACAGTCATAACTCTTTTCCTTTTCTCTGTCTTAGTAAATAGTTTAATCTCAATGAGTTCTACATTTTTTTAATTCTTTTTTTTTTCTCAGATTCCCTTCCCCATCCCACTGGGAAGGAGGAAGTGAGCAAATGACAGTTCAGTGCTCAGTCACCTGTCAGGTTAAACCACAATAGTTTGTAAGCAATTTCAAAGAATCATAGAATGGAAGAGATCTTTAGGATCACCTACTTCTAAATCCACTCCTAAAGTCAGGGACACTTCCCACTAGATCAGCTTATTCAACACCCATCCAGCCTGGACTTGAATCCTTCGAGAGTGGAGGCATCCACAGCCTCTCTCTGCAACATGTTCCAGCATCTCTCCACTCTCACAATAAAGAATTTCTTCCAAATATCAAGTCTAAATCTATCCTCTTCCAGTTCAAAGCCATTTCCTCTTGTCTTGTCACTACATGACCTTATAAAATGTTCCTCCACAGCTTTCCTATAGGCCCCCTTCAGGTACTGGAAGGCTGCTAAGGTTCCCCTAAAGCCTTCTCTTCTCCAGGTTGAAAACCCCACCTCACTCAGCCTGTTCCCGCTCCAGCCCTCTGTTCATCTTTGTGGCCCTTTTATGGACCTGCTCCAACAGCTCAATGTCCTTCCCGTGTCAGGGGCCCCAGAACTGAATCTAGTACTCCAGGTGGGGTCTCACAAGAGCGGAGTAGAGAAGAAGAATCACCTCCCTGGATCTTTTGGTCACACTTCTCCAACCAAGCAACCAAGCAACCAAGGATACCATTGGCCTTCTGGGATGGCTCAGTGCGTATTGCCGGCTCATGTTGAGTCTTTCATCAACTGACATCCCTAAATCCTTCTCCTGAGGTCTGCCCTCAAGCTATTCTCTGCTCAGCCTGTATTTGTGCTTGGGATTGCACTAACTCAGGTACAGAATCTTGCATTTTGCCTTGATGATCATCATGACGTTGGCATGGGCCCACCTCTCAAGCCTGTCCAAGGTCCCCCCAGATGGTATCCCTTCCTTCTGTTATATCAACTGCACCACTCAGCTTGGTGTCCTCTACAAGCTGGCTGAGAGTTCACTCAATCCCACGTTCCATGTCAGCTACAAACTGCACCAGTGCCAGCACTCATCCCTGAGGAATGCCTCTCATCACCGCTTGGACATTGAGCCATTGATCACAACAATCTGAGGGTGACCATCCCGCCAATTCCTCATCCAGTGCATAATCTGTCGATCAAATTAATTTTTCTCCAATTTGACAACTAGGATGTCACGTGGGACAGCGTCAAATGTTTTTCACAAGTCCAGGTGGATCACATCAGTTGTTATTCCTTCATCTGCTGATGCTGTAACTCTATCATAAAAGGCCACCAAATTTGTCAGGCACAATTTGCCCTTAGTGAAGCCATGCTGGTTACCACCGATTGACTCATCTTTATTTTCCATGTGACTTAATAGGGTCTCCAGGAGGATCTGCTCCATGATCTTGCCAGGAATAGAGGTGAGACTCACAGGTCTGTAGTTTCCTGGATCTTCTTTTGCTTTCTTGAAAATGGGGAAATTAGGATTTCCCGTTTTCCAGTCAGTGGGAACTTCACCAGACTTCTATGAGCTTTGAAATGGGATAGATAGCAACTTGGCAACTTCATCCGCCAGTTCCCTCAGAACGTGTAGATGGATATTGTTGGGTCCAAAGGACTTGTGCACTTTCAGGTTCTTTAGGTGGTCTCAAACCTGTTCTTTACTTACAGCAGGCAGATCTTCCTTCTCCCAGTTCTTGCCTTTGCTTTCTGCAATATTGGTGTTGGTTGTTTTTTGTTGTTTTGTTTTCTTTTTTGTTTGTTTGTTTGTTTTAATTTACTCAGTTAAGAGAGATATTGTATAAATATTTGATTTTACTATGGAATATTAAAAAAATTGTACATTGATTATAAAATATTTTTCAAGTGGAAGGTTCCATGAAAACAAATAGAATGTAAAGCTGAATATATATCTTATTCAATATTGAGAAATAAATTTCTCAATATTTAAAATATCAATATTAGCAATATTTGAAAAATACGGAGCAAGATCTTCATCAGTGATTTAAGAGAAAATTGCCTTTGACTGTTAAGAGGTATTTTCATTCCCTTGATACAAATAGAACCTTCAGATAAGAGACTGTTTCACGCACTGTGGGCAAGAAAACGGTATGCTTTATGCACAGAGAACAGGATGTAACACAATTTTCAAAACCGTTTGGGGTGAACTTCAGATTGCAAGAATATAAAGGAGCAGCAATAAGTGAAGACTTCATTAAAAGAATTGTAGCTTTTAAAAGTTTTTGTAGAAATATAGCATCTCTTCAGTGTTTTTGTTTCCCTTACAGTTAGTATAGCTTATTGATCTAGATTCAGTCCTGCTGCCGTACTGTTCAGTATGACTATACATAGCATACATTTGTTTTGCTGTCTTTCTATTCCTACCCAGCAATACAGCATATACAAACAACAAAGCTTTATTTCTCAAACAAAAAACATTTTCTTTTATCACTTCCCTCTGAAGTATACAGACATAACAACCATCTCAGTGGGACAGAAAGATATTGGGAACTACAATAAAGGAAGACAAAATCAGCAGTCTGCAATACCTTTATAAGACTAGATCGAATTGGTTTGCTTTTGGCTTGTTTTTGTTTTTGTTTGTAATCATTGCTTTTCAACAAAGTCTATGTATCAATGCTTGTACAGGGTTATTTTTTTGTAGCTTTGAAACACTCTTATACATGAATGACTTGCTGCAAACACACCAAACCAATTGTTTGCACTTCCAGAATGATACTTCTTTTTAGTTCCTTGTGCAATTCCTTTTCAGTGCAATGATATGCCAGTGTTGACCAGAACTCTCCTGATATTTTTTGAATATGAAATGTCTCTGAACAAATGCTTCACCATGTACATGCACAACGCATCATTTTCTACCAGAAAGACATCTCAGGGGAAAGACTTCCTGCAGAGGTTATTCTAAATAGATTGAATCCTGCTTGAGAGGTTTTTTAATTTCACTTTTAAGTATAACATACAGTTATTTCTACTTAAGAGATATTCTTGGAGAGTCTGTATATCAACAGCCAGTTTCTTTTGGGCTGCAAAGAGCTCACAAATATACAGTGTCAAAGGCAAGGCCACAAAGGATTGTATGGTGACCATGGGGTGAGTGAAGAGGGTATTGATAAGAGGGTGAGCCTCTTATCAATATGTTCTGAAACCCATCACGGCTGGACCATAGCTACTGAGTTTATAGTCATCTGTTTGCCGCATATTCAAACTGACACACAATCCTCATCTTCTTAGGAAGACCTCTCAAGATTCTCATCATTCTTTCTCAAACAGGTTATCAATGAAAAAAATTATCTTTTTGTTCTACATTATAGTCTCAATTTCAGGTCTGGGCCAGAATCATTTCAGGTCTGGTTCAGAATCATAGAATGGCTTGGGTTGGAAGGGACCTCAAGGTTTATCAAGTTTGAGTCCCCCTACTACTGGCTGAGTTATCAGCCACTTGATCTAGTACTAAATCAGATTGCCCAGGGCACCATCTAATCTGGCCTTAATCACCTCCAGGGATAGGACATCCACTGCCTCTCTGGGCAACCTGTTCCAGCACCTCACCAGTTTCTCAGTAAAGAACTTTCCTCTGACATCTAATCTAAATCTCCCTTCCTCTAGTTAAAACCATTCCCACTTGACCCATCACTATCTTCATATGTATGTATACATATGTACTTGTTTGTGTATAATACATACATGTATCTATGTGCATGGGTATATGTGTATTTTTGCTAGTGTTCTTATAGTCTGATTGTGCCATCAACTGGCATTTTGACAGTGATCTTAAATGAATCAAAACACCATCCTTATTTTCAGCTTCTTGTGCACCTTTTGCACAATTCTTGCTCTTTTATAATCCCATAATGAGCAGACATTCTCTGGTTTCTGTCTGTAGTTCACTTAATATTTGCCTGTCCTCGATTCAGTTGTTTTGTATCTCAATCTACTCTTTTGTTCATGTTTTGCATTTTCTTCATCTCCTTTTTTTGTCCTTGCCTTTCTTCATGTTTATATTCTGTTTGTAACTTGTTTCACTTTTCCTTCAGAGGTTTTCATAACATTAAACTGATTTACTGAAAAATCCCCAAAGGATCTTATTTTCTTCCAAAATCTTTGGAAACACTGTTCATACTGAATTCATGTCACTTGAGAATCTATGTCTTATATAAGATGCTGAAAGACTGAATGTGGAACAATTGAAAGTAAGAGGTTCTTTTCATCTGGTCTTGTCAAATATTGTCTCATTGAACACCAACACATAAGGAAAGATTTTACTGCATGAAAATTTCCAACATCTTTCAGGTGAATGGGGAAGATCTGGTTGCAGTTATCTAATGTATCTATTTGTAATATAGATATAAACAAGGAGGTTTTATAACAAAATTTGCTAAAAGAATAACCAAAATTGACATTGATAGATCTTTCTTCTGGGAATTCCTTTAAAAGCTTATTTTTCCTATGTTAATTTGCTTGTAAAATGCATTATAGCAGACAACTTCATAAACAGATTTGATCGACATGGATGCATCAGAACTACAAGGAATATTACCTCAAACTATGTACACACAGTGACCAGAGGAAAGTTCTTCACTCTTGCGATTACAACACGCTGTGTTTCCACATAGCTTTAGGTTTTCCTCGTAGTGGTGTGGTTCATAGTGTAGAAGAAGTTTAGTCCTCAGAAAATAGTTAGGAAGACTTCCAATACAGTATGAAATTAGCATAGAATCAAATCATAGAATTATTTGAATTGGAAGGGACTTTTAGAGGTCAAATAGTCCAACTCCCCCACAATAAACAGGGACATCTACATCTAGATCAGGTTGCTCAGAGCTTGGTCCAGTCTGACCTCTAATGTATCCAGGGATGTAGCATCCACCACCTCTATCCATTGGATCATTTTTGTGGCCCTCCTCTGGAGTATGTGTCTTGGCACAGATTTGAGGCTGACAGGTTAGTACTTCCTTTGGTCATCTCTTCTATCCTTCATAAAAATGAGTGCATATTTTCCAGTCACCTGTGATGTCACCTGACTGCCATGATCATTCAAATATGATTGAGAGTGGCTTGGAGATTTTTATATGACAGATGGATACAAAATTAACTGATTATTTAAATGTTTTCCCCTGACCCTGCTCAAGTGAGAATTGGAATTGTTTAGACTCAAAGAACTGATTCTGACAGGAAGTGGTATTCTTGGGGATTTAGCTGTAGGGAACCAGAACTAAGAAGTCTGATCAGCATCCAGCTACACAGACTTACTGTTTGACATCCACGTAGTCAGACACTGATCTGTTCCTATTCATGCATAGTTTCTTGGTAGTAATCTACAGACACCTATAGGAAAGCACTGTGCACTTTGTACTTAGCTGAACTACTTCAGCAAACGTTTTCACTGGATCCCACAGAGTTGTGTGTAGGTTTAATCTGAAAAATGCAGACACCTATCATTGGTAATTATCTGTACTGAGAGAGCCATCCTACATTCCTTTCATAGTAAGAGTGAAATAACCACATTCAGGGCACCATGACTACTATCATAAGGTAGGTATATCTCACTTCAGTCATAGGAGAGAGAGGAGATTATTCTATATATGTATATCCAATGGTAAGATCAAGACAGAATGGGTCAAATGCTGTCCCGATCAGTTTATTACAAATCCTAGTTGCTTCAGGAGGTGGGCAAGGGAAGATGGGCAACAGAAAAGAGATAGGAAATAGAAGAATGAAGTCCTTGTAGAAAACAAGAGAGAGATAGTCACTCACCAGAATTCAAACCTAGCTCATAGTTCAGATGTTGTTTGTCAGTAGTGGCCACTGGAGGTTGTGTTGTTCAGTTGATGATGACAATTACCAACAGCAGTCCAAACTTATTTATAAATCCAAAGTGGTTGAGTCAGCACTCTTTGGAGTGACAACTCCTGGCTTTTGGATTGTCAGCAGGAATTCCTTGGTTCCCATATTCCAGGCCTTGCAAACTTAAGTCAGTAGAGAATAGGGAGCAGGGAGATGCTGCATTGTATCTTGCCTTCACAGTATACAATGGTATCATCCCCCAGTCTCCTGTACTAAGCTGGAGTTATCGCAGGCCAGATCTTTCACCAGAAAACACTCCCGAGCACGCACTCCAAAGAAATGCTTTCAAACGTAAAATTGTCCACAAAGTGGTGCTGGCCACCACACAGCAACACCCACCACTCATCTCCTAGATAAGTCAAAGTCTTATCACAAGAAATGCCTCAGAAAGAGAACTTTGAGACAAAACAAAACAACAACAACAAAAAGATAAGAAGGGTTCAGACATGATATCTAATGACATCTGATGAATGATGCTTCAAAAGTGCTCAGTTTTCAACAATAATGAAGAGAGCTCAGCTTGATTATAAAATTATTCACCGTAGACCCCTACAGTTGAGTACAATGTACCTCTTGCCAGTGTCTGATTTATTAGTCTTTATTAATGGGGTATGGTAATATTACAGAACATAGCAGACTACCTAAATTATTTTTTATTATTACTGTACAGATTTTAAGTATATCTTTTTCAAGGGAATAAGTTTACCTTTGCTTTCTACAAAAGAATGAGGAAAGCCTCTTCCCATTGGCTGTGAAGAGCAAAAGACAATAAAATTGACTATTAGATGCTAACTAGTAGATTGCAGGATGTAAAAACCTGCTTGGAGTTAGAAGTCAAGTGTTACAGTAATTGTTAGTTCTATAAAGTAGTGTAAGAGTTTTCACATTTTAGTTTCTGATATCTTTTCTGTTGCTAGATGTATTCCTAGCTTCTAGCTTATAAACAGAAGCAGAGAAAAGAAACTGAATATAAGAACAAACTGAATATAAGAGCAAAATGTATTATGCATGACTTAATTGAAAGGTCACAACATTATTTTGAACTTTCTTGTCTAAGGAAACCTAGCATCTTCTAATATTTATACTTTGACTCTTGACATCTGAGATTTTTCCTGGCAGGCACAGAGACAGGGCTATTGTCACAGGAGTTGGAACAGAAGGTTAGAATTAGTTTTCTGCATAAACTTTCTCTTCAGAAATTGAAGGGTTTGGGATTTGTTTTAAGTCTGTAGGAACAGGAAGGTTAATCATTCAAATGCCAAAGAAGAGAAACCCTCCAGAGATGACATACTATTTATTTATTTCAACAGTTTAATTGAATCTCCTCAGAAGAAATCACAAAGAAAAGCAGACGAGAATTCTGGCTTATTCTGAAAGGACAAGATCTCTTTTCCAAAAATCAGGAGACTGTTTTTTACATTCAAATATTTTCGATAACAAATGACAAAAAAAAAAAAAAAAGAGCCAACTCTGAGAAGTTTGTGACAGATCACTGATGCATTTCTGTTCCACTGGATGATTTCTGAGACGTCCTGGTTGCAGACTAAGAACAGCATATTACACAATAATCAGTTTATATCCTTGTTCTACTGGAGTGGCAAATGTTTATTCCCTACATTTCATTTCTTACAAATCTTCATTCAATTTTTATGAACAAAACATCAATAACCAATATTGCATTGCAAGTTTTTTTAAAAAATTCTGCCAACTCTTATATTTAATCTAGATAGCTCCAAGGGAATACGAAGTAGTAGAGAATCAGGCATAGATTTTCTGACTCTCAGTGTCTATATCAGACTTTCACAGCTAGACAGCCTTTGAAGTTCAAATTGGTTTCACAGCTCAAGAATATTATTCTGTTTTCTAAACTTCCCTGTTAGTAAAAAATATGTTAAATACATCCACTTTAGCGCTAAATAAATAATGTTATCTGATTAAATACAGACCAGTTCTGAAACCAAAATTTGGCTCATTATAATTGTATTTTGCTGCAGTTATTATACCATACATTACTTTAAGATGCTTTATAATAACATTCAGAGCTAATTAATGTTCTAATATAACATTTCTCATGAAGAACAAATAATCAAAAATTCAATTTTTTCTGCTTTAAAATGTTTTAAGTGGCATTCAAAGATGGTTTTGCTGAAAATACCTTCTGCAAATACATTCAGATGCAGATGTTTCTCAATTGTTAAGAAATATATCAACCGTAAGGAAATACAGTAAAGATCATGACTGTGCTTGACTTTCTAATTGTTTCGCTTTTGAAAGCCAGAAGATTCTATATTATATGAAAAGGCACTGAAGTTAAACAGACTAGGAAATGTCTTGTGGATCGTATCTGTGAGAGAAAAAGATAAAGAATTCTTCTCCCAGCTCATGAAAGTATTTGATGAACACATAATGAACTCTTCCACAAAACCTACAGATTCCCGGTGAGCACTTTCATTTTCATTTCAAAATTCTAAAACTGCTCTTGACAACTCTTCAAAGTAAGTTTTTCTGGGAGCTTATTTTCTCACCATTCTGTTACCAGCCCATCCCAATTTCACAACATGCAAATTCTTCACCCCAGAGAGACCTCTATAGATGCATCATGCTGCCATCCAAAAGAGAATCTTGGAGCAATGTGAAATACTGTGAAAGAATGCATGTGTGATGATCATAGCCAGACCTTAAAACAGAATTTGTCATTATCATGTCAGAATCCCCTGACTTTCAAAAGCAAAACAATTCGAAAATCAAGCACAGATTTTTTTGGCTGAAATTCATAAATGCGTATGGATCTTGATATATCAGTAATCAGTAGAGATTCTGTAACTGTTTTAGCTACATGGAAGAAAAAAAATAATAATTTTTTTAGTGAATATTTTGTTAGTACATAGGTGAATGAACACATAACCTAGACATCGGGGCCCTGGAGCATGTCCAGAGAAGGGCAACAAACTTGTAAATGGTCTGGAGCACAAGACTTAGAGGGATCAGGTGAGGAAACTGGGATTGTTTAGTCTGGAGAAGAGAAGGCTCAGGGGACATTTTGTCACTCTCTACAACTCCCTGAAAGAAGGTTGTAGTAAGGTGGAGGTTGGCCTTTTCTCCCATCCATCTGGGGACAGGACTAGAGGAAATGGCCTCATGTTGTGCCAGGGGAGATTCAGGTTGAACATTAGGAGAAAATTATTCTCAATAAGAGTGGTCAGGTACTAGATGGGGCTGCCCAGGGAGGTGGTGGTGTCATCAACCCTGGAGGTGTTCAAGAAATGTTCAGATGTTGTACTGAGGAAAGTTTGGATGTGGTGCTCAGGGTCATTAGTTAGCAGTGGGTTGTTACGGAGTATGATCAGGTTGTGATTGAACTTGATGATATTGAAGGTCTTTTCCAACCTGAGCAACTATATGATTCTATGGTTTAGAGAGTGGATGGTTGGACTGGATCATCTGGAGGTCTTTTCCAATCTTGGAAAAGACAACATTTTATGATCCTATGGACTTTGCCCCTTGTTGTCCCCCTTTCTGAATTGCCCAGGGCAAACAGAGATGCCCACTTCCCTCTCTCTCTCTCTCTCTCTCTCTCTCTCTCACTTCGTTGTTGTTGTTGTTGTTGTTGTTGTTCTTATTTAAGCCTTTGACATAAATATCCATAGTTATTCAATTCTCATTCCTGCATATTCACAATATTGTTGTCTCAAGAAGCATTATCTCTTCAAACCACCATAAACTAGGACTAGCATAAAACAGGAAAAGCTGTCTTTTCATGTCACCTAAATTGCAAATGATTTCAAAACATTTTTATGCAATGTACTACAAAGGCAAGACAAGAAGAATGCTAACAGTCTCAATGAAGCTGAATATCCATTTAGATAAAAAGTCTCATGAACAACTTTGCTTCTGCCAGAAGCCCATTCTAGTTAACATTTACTTCTTATCTGACAAAACAAACATAAATAACTAGGTAGTTTAATGCCAATTTTATTATCAATCTGGATAAAAATTAACTGTAGTAAAGTATCCCTGGTTTTTGTATTCTAGGACAACCATTTCAGAAAACAGAAAAAATATGAATAAGGATTGTTTTCAGTCATACAATGAAGATATGTTAAGACTGATTTTACATACCGTTTTACTCAAAATGTATTAAACTTTTAATATGCATATCATCAACTTTCCAAAGGATCATCATTATTCCCACAAAAAGAAACATGTTCACTGATTCTACCATTTGCATGTTAAAAGGGCTGCTAGAATGAACTAAGCTGTTCTCTACACTTGATTCATTTCTTCCTAAAATGGGAAATACAGTATTTGAATGGCTGGTGTTGAAAGGGTGCAATTATTTTAGATAATAAAAGCCCATGGATCAGCACTTTACGATCAAACAGGAGAATGTTCTGTTGATTTTTGGCCTTCTAATGTTCCAAAGTGTCAGAAATTTTCTAAGTGACCTTTAATGCTTCAGTATATTTGCCATTTTGTGTCAGTCTCTGATTTTCCTTGCTATGTGAGTCAGCACTTGCTGCTAATGTAAGCTTTTCACCTGAGCAAGTTATTTATGTACATATCTATGCGTGCACACACACACACAGAGTAGCAATGCTTTGCAGGTTTCAGAGAATGAGAGCTGTGCTAGGCTACAGATTATTTCTCTCCCCAATTCTTCCTCATTCAAAGACATTGGTTTTGCTTCATGAAAAGCTTTTGACATTTAAAAAACTTCTAGCAAGTGACTCAAGAATGTTTTTGAACAAAAGGAGAAACCATATCTCAAAGTTCAGGAAGAGTAGCAACTAATTTTTCCAAACCATAATTATTTGTGTACTTAGAAGAAAGGTATTTCCTTTCACTGCAAATAAAATTGAATGGTAAATGTACAGTAGTCTCTAAGAATTTGTATTATTTGCCCAGATTTCATTCCTACACATATGAAAAATTAATCCTTTTAACTTTTGGCCTACAGAGACTTTTCAATTATTAATGAATTGC
The DNA here is from genome assembly GCA_036925125.1 of Oreortyx pictus. Classification (NCBI taxonomy): domain Eukaryota; kingdom Metazoa; phylum Chordata; class Aves; order Galliformes; family Odontophoridae; genus Oreortyx; species Oreortyx pictus. The sequence goes on along the minus strand of JAUPFR010000001.1, from coordinate 159,125,629 downwards.
ATTCAAATTCCTACCACATTAATTCTCTAAGGCAAAGAGGCTGGAAGTGTATGGGGTAAAGAAAATAAATTCAGCCTCTGATAGATTTTCAGGGGCAATTTAAAGTTGATGGTGGTGCTTTTACCATGCCCGTGCAACAGAAACAGAATGAAAGAAACTGACACACAGGAGGATCAGAGGTCTCTGCAACCTCTGCTGGAGGGATGGACGGACAGGAAGCTTCAGCAACTTTGATTTTAATCTTTGCCCAGAAAATAGTCAGGTCACTTGATTGGAGAGTCAAGCAAGAATCATGAGCAACGTGTTTTTATGTGGGTAGTTACATAGAAGAACTCTACTAGCGTAGAGTGTAGATAACTTGTAAACAACAAATATTATTTTCTCAGATATCAGACAATCACATTTCAGGCATCTAAATGAAATTCAGGACAATGTCACCCATTCATTATAAAATACATTAAATAACTAAGAGAGTGATTTGAATATCAAAACTATATTATTATTGCCAATGATTCAAGATTTTAATTAGGAAAAAAGTATTATAAAAAATAAAAATATATATTAAAAATTATTTAGGGATTCAGATATCTGTGCCCAAAGGTGCAAAGCCCAACAAGATGAGTCTTAATTGTGTTACTTTGGTTCAGACTGCTGAGAATATTTCAAAGTTGTGAGGAAGATCTGTGGAGCCACCCAAGTTGAGAACAATACAACTACACCAAAAAGAGTTTTATTTTTGTGTAAGTGACATTTTCCAAAAATGGAAGAAACCAAAACTTTGCAGAGTTGGACGCATAGTGAGAAATCAGATGAAGGCTGTATTAATTCCAAAGAAATACTGCTACATTGTGATGAACTGCTATTCATGAATACATAAAATGCTACAAAATTTGTCCTTACCTGCAGGGCTGCACACACCAGGATCCTGGTCTTTTTTTCATGTAATTTCAGCTCTTTTTGGAAAACACCAGCTAGCCCTTATGCATTTGATCTCCATGGAAACATCTTGACTGAGAAAGAAGTTTGCTGGGAAGCAAGGGAGTTAGACTGCAGTACTGCTCAGTCTTGCCTCTAGAATGAAGCCAGGACATAGGTAGGACATAGAGTGGCTAAGTCACTAAGGGTTGGCCAGATTCCCAAGTCCATAATGATAAAAATTAGGGACAGAGAAGCTATTGCTGAGAAAAAATATATATATATTGGCCCAATTGAATGGCACAATTGAGAGAACACATCCCGTTAGACAATTTATCTGACAGTGGCAGAAATCAGAACAGGCGGCTAATGCCTGCAAGGACAAAACAGCCTGGGCTTGGGACAGTTAGCCTGCAGAGTCCTATGAAAGTATAACTGCAAGTATTGGGAAAAAAAAAAAAAAAAGGCAAAGGTCAGAATTAATCAAGTATGAAGTGTCATTCAGTTGCAGAATTACTGAATGGTCAGTTGTAAATATTGCCGATGTAAGCGGATTTCAGGAATATAAGCAATTGCACCTTGACTTGAAAGTGAGATAGTTGATCTATTTAGTATATACTCAAGCTGCCTGGTACTAAAATACCACATTGTGAGTACCTGTACACTGATTAAATCTGATATTACCCCTTAATCCTCTAAAAGGCTTTCTTTCTTCTTTTTCTGAGGCATACTAAGAGAGTCTATCCAAGTAGCATATGGTACTGAGATTAGTCAGGGTCTAAAATGCTCTAGACTGACACCCTGAAAGAACATCTGTTTGGCTAAGCACAAGCATTCACCAAATGCAACACTAACAATTAATAGCTAAAATTACAAATAAATCAGCAAGTACAAATGAATTATACTCCACTAAAATGATTTTACAAACTGTAAAAAAATAAAACAAAATCATTTATCAACTAGAAAGTCTAAGGAAAGAGAATAGCAACACTAAAACAATATTTGTATTTCCTGAAGATGGTTCATAGGTCAAGATTATTGTCAGGGGAATTAATATATTATAAGACAACAGAATAGAAAACAGAAAAATCCAAGAATAGCAGTGTTATTTCCAAAGCCCAGAGGATTTCATTATAATTACATATTATTACTAGCTTCACTGACAGCAATGCTTGGACATGGGTCACTGTACAAAATGAAAATAAAAAGTTGCAGAAGGTGTTTTTAATTTATAGGTACTTCCACAAGAAAGTCACAAGAAGCCTTCAGTAATTTGCTTATTTGATTGCTTGCAACTTGGATATTTATGTCCAATAGCTAGTGACATTATACACCATTGACATGAAACCAATCAAACGGAAAATTTGTAAGAATACACCTAGCTTTCTAATCCAAATCTTATTTTTCCTATATGGTGCACTGAAAGACAGGGTCAATTTCAAAAGTAGCAGCAGAGGTCAGGACTAATATAAATTCTTTTGCTGAGTATGGGCAAAAGATGTAGAAAGACTGGATGTTGGGAGCATTGTCAATTTTTTGCAGGGAATGGGACATATTTTGCAAGAAAACTTAAAATTCACATCTGTAAAAGAAAGAATTATTCCAATGTGCATATACAAACTAACAGAAAAACAGTAGCCACTAGAAACTACGTCCTCATAGATAATAGTTGCTGATTTTGGAGGCAGAAAAAGCAAAAATTTCCCCAAACTTAGCTAAAAATCACAAAACCTCATTTATTTCCTTATTCTTTTCAGGTTTGCAAAACAGTTCCCATGTTGACAAAATTTACAAACACTCAGACCTCTGTACCAGTGACAATTTGAATACAAACAAAAACCTTCATTCAGGAGTCCAAAATTAAGTTAGTCCTCATGCATTATTTTACTGAAAAATCATTTAAACTCTTGCTAAAATCTTAGCATATTTTACTGCATTGTGTTTAATTCTTTACAGGGGCCTGTAGTTTTCACAGGTGTTGTTTGTCCATTTTGAATGACTAAAAGACTCATACAGTGAAAGGAGGCTGTGTACCCGAATGAGACGAGGCTGTGAAGCTATTTCATTTACCACTTTTAGTTTTCCTGATTGAAGAGGATCCTGATCCACCTACATACCACCCCTCAGCACCAACGCCTCCTTCATTACAGCAGAGGAACACTTAGTGTAAGCTCTCTTTAATCCCATAATAACTAGTCAGATACATTAGAAGACTGAGCTACAACTGTATCCTGGGGTGTACTAGGGCCAGAGCAGCCAGGTGGGAGGAGAGGGGTTGTCTCAATCTGCTCTGCTCTGCACTGAGTGTCCTTGCCTCAAGAATGGGGTGCAGGTTTGAGTGCCACAAAGATGAGGGCTACAGAGATGAGGAAAGTTCTAGAAAGCGAGATGTCTGAGGATCTTTTGTTTGGTCAGTCCAGAGTAGAAGAGCTGAGGAGGGACCTGATGGCAACTGCAGCTCCTCACAGGGAGCAGAGATGCAGCCATGACTGTGACATGCCGAAGGGAATGTTATGGAGCTGTGTCAGAAGAGGGGCAGAGGGGGTATTAGGGAAAGGTTCTGCACCGGAGCATTGCTAGGCTCTGAAAAAGGCTGCCCAGGGCAGTGGTCACAGCCCCAGGCTGCCTGAGTTCAAGAAGCATTTGGACAACGCCTTCAGACATAGGGTTTTAATTTTTAAGTGACCTTTTGTTGAACCAGGACTTGGATTTGATGATCTATTTGGGTCCTTTCAAGCTTGGGATCTTCTACAGTTTACGGTCTATCTCACCTAGTGGCAGGATCCCTTGATTACAGAGAATGGTGACATGAGCAATTCACCCAGCAGGCTGGTACCAGTTAAAACAAGTAGCTGTGCTTTGGAAACTTGTCAGCTAATGCAGCGAGTGAGCCCTCCAACTCTGGATAAAACTAAGAAATGGAAATAAAATCCATTAACCTTTTGCTGATGTGGCTGGCATGGTTCCTGAACATATTTACTTTAACTTATATGCAGCTTAAAAAAAAAGAAGTACGCTTGAATATATTTGCCAGGTTTAAATGACTAAAACCAAAACTCAGAAGAAAAAAAAAATCTAAAATACATCTAAAGCCTATGCAATCATCTGTTTTCACATAATCACAAGCATAATAAATAAAGCCTAGACTGTCTATTTGTGCACTGTGAGGTAACTATATATAAAGTATGTATAACACCAGGCTGAAGAGCACAGCAAAGAATTATTTACTTCCAGGAGAATATTTGGTGATCCAAAGGATAAAATACATGATTCTTTTTGAACTTAGGCTACTAAATGTCCTAATATCAATATTTGCCTCCCACTAGCCATTAATCTATGTTATGACACTTAGTAAAAAAAAATCTGCTAAAGATTTCTTCATGGACTTTGAAACAGAAACAGAAAACAGCCATATCATTTTCTCAGCAACCCGGTGGTTAGCTCTTTAAATGCTTACTTTGTAAGCTTATCACCTTTCAGCTCTCCATGGCACTTCAAAGCTCTACAAGATTCTGGCCCTATTGACCCAAACATAAATTCTTTTAGCTAGTCTCTCCTCTCCTTTATCTTTCTAAACAAGCAGGGATTTCTCAATAACGGCTGATTTAGAGAGGCTTCTACAGAACATTGCTTCGTATTTCTAAAGCTTTTCTTTTAGCTGGAAGTTCTTAGAAGCTGAAGTATTTGACTTACCAAATTTTTGTACTGCAGCAGGATAATGAATTCTTAAACTCTTGGGTGAGGAGTATGGAAAGGAGGGAACACAAGCTCTTGTAAATTCCCTGTATTACAGTAGGATTAATTTTTAGTCTTGTTTTTTTTTTCTTTGTTTTTTTCCCTATATTTATACCATTTACTAAGATAGTAAGTTAAAACTGTTAGTGAAAATATGTATTTTCCAATTCAGAATTAATTTGCCAGATTTAGCTCTAACTTTCAAAATTATTCTCCTTTTTTCTGAGGGCATTTCCATTCCACATTAGGGACTAACTGAATTAAAGATGAAGAGGAAGGTAATAGTGATTTGGTATGGAAATAAGGCTTCAAGCTTCACGTTTTTCAGCAACTACTAAGCATATGCTAAAGTAATTTGTAAAGTAAGTAGATAGAAAATTCAAACATCAGTGTAGAGTGAAACATGGTACTCAGGGGAGCAGTGAAAGTATGAGTTGTTTATTAACATTATCTTCAATAAAGCAACAGAATGCAACACTGTGAGCAAATGGAGTGAAAGGAGGAGTATAGAATACATTCTGAGCTGGAGAAAAATTGCTCTCCATAGACAATAACAATTTCATGGTGAACAGTTTCACACCACAATTTGTAAGGACAAGTGATCACAAAGAACAAGTGAATGAATGAAAACAAAAACAATGGAATGTGAGAGAGTTCCATCCACACCCCTTGGCCACTTAAAACTGTTGCAGTGTGTGAAAGGACTTCTAAAACTTGTTCTGCCCTGAACAAATTCGATTATTAGATTTAATTAATTAAATGGAATATCTTTTACATTTCTTAATATTTTCTTGAAAAAAAAAGGTTAAAATATTGTCAAATAAAATTATTGTAAGATACAACTGTATCATTTCAATTTTTTTTTCTGTTTGTATCCATCAATTACAGAATAACTGAAACTGATGTGAAAACATTTCTTACTCTATGAGGTCAAATGAAGAATCTGCCAATTTGCTTGGTCTACTAATGACTGAAACAAGTGAAACCATTGGTCAATGAATTGCATGATGAGTCTGAACTAGAAACTGTATCAGGTAGACATTGTCCTCTATTATGCTGGCTACAAAGATCAAGACACTGACTGATTACCACAAAGTCCAAGAGAATATGTCAAAAGCAGCTCACAAATCCAGATATCTATGGATCATATACAACACTGGTTTTAAAGTCAGGCTTGGAATCATGTTGAAAATACTCTTTTCTTGTCCATTTCTACTGTGTCTAACATTGTGTTTTCTTTTTTGTTTGTTTGTTTTGTTTTGCGTTGCTTTGCTTTGTTTCTATTTGGTATAGAGAGTACAAAGGAAATATTCAAGTCAAGTCATAGCACAGGTTTTCCTCAACTCCTACTGGCAGAACTTATTCCAAAAAGAAAGATCCTAAATGCAGGTTATATTATGTAGACTAGAAGAACTATTCACAAAAACAACAACAAAAAAAAACCAAAAAAAAAAACACCATAAAAACAACCTTGAGATCCTTTGCATTTATCTAAGAAAGCAGTATAAAAATTCATTCAATGAGCAGCTTATCATTGTATTTCTTATTATTTTCTTATATATATTTCTATCTGTTGTTATTTGGAAAAGAAAAATATTGACTTCCTTGGTCTTGCTTTTCTGCATTCACTGACAGTGAGTTCATTGATTTCATTGATGTTTCACCAATGAGGGTGCTAACTAATATAAGAAAAGCTGATAGAATCTGCCCAGTGTGAAGGATTAAATCATTAGTTTTGTTAATTTGAGAACTAGACTTATAAAAAGAATGCACTGATTTCGTCTTGAGAATGTAAAGTTAAAAATGAATTTCAGGAACAATTTTCTGAACTTACCTTATGCTTTCCTGCTTGCAAGAGGAAAAAGCCACCAAGGGAGAGACTGAAACATTAGAAAATCTCAATGAAGCTCCAGCTTCTATGTCTTCTTTCCTGGTTTGACAGAATGAAATGAAAAATATCCTATGAAGAAGGCATTTCTTAATGAAAACTTAAAGGTTTTCCATTCTGATCTCATATTTATGCCTACTTCACCATAATGATTTTATAGATGCATATTAATGAGGAATACATGGATCTGAAATGAAGATGTAAGATGGAAAGCATAAAGTTATATTTTAGAGTAAATTTATATCTTCTGTTATTATCTTCTAATATTAATGACGCTAAACTTGTTTAAAGGTAGGGGTTTTTTTTTGTTGTTGTTTTTAGGGTTTTTTTTCCTTTTTTAATGATAGTGCATTTTTATACCCCATTACAATGAGCTTATATTCACCTTTGAATATGATGTGAGAAACGTTTTTTTTTTATATATCTTTCAGAGATGGCAGTCTTGCATTAAATAATTCCCCCACCAAAAAGGACAAAATGAAATTATCTTAAAAGCTTTTGCAAAAAAAAAAAAAGTTCTAAAAGTTCTAAATACAAAGTAATTTCAATCAGAATAAGCAATATTTTCATTTAAACTTCTATAATCTAAATATTATTTTTCTTGATTTCGAACAGCAGCTGTGTTTGAACAGAATGAATATGTTCTAAAAAATGAAAAATGTGTAATACAGACTTCTCTATATGATAGTATATATATAATGATTATAAATCTTTCTAGTAGGGACCTAGGCTTAATAGCTTTTTGCACATGCTACTGTAGCTTCAGTGCATCACTTACAATCCTCTGGGTGCCTGCCTTTAATTCTATGAAATGTGATTTTTTGGTTGAAATGTTAATGATACGGTAATTTAATACACAGTAATTAAAAGAATGTTCTAATTGTTAATTATCATCTGAAGGCCTTTTTGACACTGTGGTTTGCTGTCAGAGATGTTTTATACTTCCATATGAGAACTTCTGTGGCTATAGTATATCTGTGAAGTATTTCTTAAAAACTTTCACACCACAGTTTCTAATTTTTTTGTCATTTTTCTTTACTTTCTTTCCCATGCCAATTCCACTTTAAAATTTTATATGAGATTTTTCAATGAGTTTCAGCTTCTGTTTTCTCATAAAATCATCTTGACCACTATTTCATGGGAGTGAAGAATTCTCTCTCATAGAGATAAGCATTAATTCCCAGGGCGATTGTCCTCTGTGTATCCTGAAGTCACGTTCAAGAACTTCAAGTTGATTAAGATGTTTTAAACATGAGCATAGGTTCTCAATTGGAATAAATAAATTTCATAGATTTTTTTTTTTTAAACACTGATGTCTTTTTCCCTTTGAAAGCATTAGTAAACTTTTCTCAGGTTTTTTTTACCATTGCTTTGTCACAGAAGTAGTTTCTTTCTGTAGAATAGCTGAGAGAGTGAATTGTAAAAGGAGAAAAGACTTTAGTACACGTTGTTTTGGTTTTCTTTTTTTATCTTAGTTATCTTTACTGAAAAATTACTCATATGTTTCTGTTTTTTTGTTTGTTCATTTGTTTGCTTTTGTTATTTATTGTTTTGTTTGTTTGTTGTGATTAAGTCATGTTGCTAACTACTATAAATATAAGCCAAAGAATATTACCTATGCTATAAAGAAATTAAGGTTTCATGGCAGAAGGTGAGAGCATGGAATTTCTATTTAGAACTTCTGATATCCACTTTTCCTGAATAGAGCTCTGAAATTTCCCATCAGGAACAAACTTAGAAGTATTTCTACAAAGAAGCAGTGTGAAATTTGTTTTAGAATGTATGAGTGGGAGAATATGACTCAATTTTTATCTGCCTTGACAAATAATATAATATATGAAAATAGAGTACAGATATATACTTTAGATTAAGTTCTTTATTTAAATTCACAAATGATAACATTGTCAGATAAAACAGCCAGCAACATTCATCAACCAAGAGACACACTATAATTAATGTACTGTAAATATACATGCTTCAACAGATGTGTTAAATGCCTGTGTTCTCACATGGACTTCTTCAGACTGCTACACAGTTTTTTATTTTAAATTATTTCTACCAGAATGATGCAAAACAGCTAAAAGTAAGTTTTTTTTTTTTTTTTTTTTTTTTTTCAGGTAAGTAGTCATTGGAAATGTATGTGGTACTCTTCATCAAATACTCCACCTGTGAGAAAAACACTTAAAATTTTCCCATCTTATCAGGTCAATGAGAAAATACTGCTATTGTTACAGTTAGTAAGAAACTGACAAACTGCTACTTTCAGTTTGTTTCACTTTACCTTTGAAAAAATGATAAAAATGTATATAACGATAAATTTTTAAATACAAGATGAAGTTCTCAAGCTTAGAAATATGCTTTTTTATTTTAATGTGATAAATATTATTTTATTTTCTATGAGGAAACACATGAAAATTGATAATTTGTGATTTAAGAATGTAGACTAACTTTCTTTTTCTTTGTAATTCAGCATCATCATTGCTACACATAGTGATGATATATAACTATATCAAAGGACTTTATAATTTTTTCTGAATAATTTTCATTCTGCATCATTGACCTTAGAGGTTGTCAAAGTTGAGATCCAGTTAACACCTCATTTATCCACATTCATTCAGTTTCTAAGATACTAATTCTTTTCAATTCTGAGATATCTAAAAACACATGTTTTTATACACATGTAAAATAGTCTAATTATAAACCACTACATAATGCTGACAATTCATGACATTGTTTTCTGAAAATCAAAACATCAGGAGAGCCCACACTATCAGTCTTCATGCATAGGAATCTTCCAGCTGTAGAAATAAAACTTAAAGAACGGGAAAAAGAAGTAAATTTGGGATTGCAAGGCTAGAAAGATTTGTGAGGAGATCAGATTAATCTTCTAGCTAAAGATGAGATCAGCACTGCATAAACCACTTCTGTAAGGAGTTAATCAAAGTTGTTCGTAAAAACTTCTGCTTCCACATTCTTAACATTCATAGTATTCTCTTCCAGAAAGTTTTCCTCTGTCTACTATAAACTTGGCTTGTTACAGCTGAAGCCCTTTACTTTCTCATGTATTCATTTGGGCAATCCCCTTCCTCATACAGTTATTTTCTACATAGTTGGAACTGTAACCACCACGTTGTCATCTATAAATTGCAATCTCTTCAGTACATTGTATATATCAAATTATTCTTGGTTCTTTTTATCTTCTCAATATTCTCTCAATGTCATACAGCACAGCACCAAAATTTGAACAAACTGTACAAACTGCAGCCTTATCAATAATGTTTTAGGAGTCTGCCTTGCATATTGACAGTAACTCTGTTTATCATAATATAGCCCTGATCAGTCATGACCAGTATAATCTAATTCTCTCTTTTGGATGTGGTTGTTTGCACCTGAATGTAAAACACAGGTGTTTCTCACTAGTAAAGTGCATTTTTTTTCCTGATAATTTCTCCAGCTTCTTAAGACCATTTTATATTTTAATCCTCTCCTCAAGTATGTCTGCATTCCTCATAGTTTGATGACAGCTCAGATTTAAGAATACCTCCTCCCTTGTTTTTTTTTTTTCTTTTGGCTTATAGACATAATGTTATGTATCAGTTAACCACACTAATAATAATAATTTAAAGAATTCCAATTAATATACAATGCCTTGCCTAAGAATAAAGTCAAACATTCTTCTTGTCACAACAAAAAGAATGAACTGAATAGTAATAAATTGTATGCTATGTACTCATGCCTACTCCAGCAAAATTAAAATGGAACAGTTTGCATGAGTAAGGAATACCTAAACAAGGAGTCTGCAAAATCAGGACCTTGACTTTTTTATCTATCAATTTCAAAGTTCTCAAAATGCTTCTGATCCATGTTTTAGAGGGCAGAGGCAAGATAATGCATACATTGCTTTTATATATATATATTACTTTCCTAAGACTTTTCCATCTTATTTAGGATTAAACCACCCATACATTTCAAATAACCAGAGTGCAAAAAGTATCAGAATGTTTCAGCTGTAAAGAAGAAAAATTATAGAAGTTTATATTACCATTGATTTCTAGATTAGCCAGGAGCTTGCAGAGTTGGCACTGAGCATACAGTACTGAGAGAACAGAAAACTCATTATCATATATCTGCTATATATGGAAGGAATTATTTCATTCCTTCTCCTTGGCTATGGGACTAGCAGCACTGCCAGATAAGAATTCCTTGCAATATTTGTAAATTAGGACATGAATAATTGAAAGTGTTTGGAAGTGACTCTGTTCACTGGGGGAATGGTATAGAACTTACTCAATCATCTGCAGTGAAATGTAAGTATATTTCCTTCATGTGCTGCATAAATATTTGATTAACCACTGTGCAAAGCATTAGTAAAGCATCTGCTCAGCATGTGATTGAAACCCGGTTGACACTAGTAAACAGAATGAATAAACTCCACCCAGTGTGAAATGTCAAAATTGAGTCTGAAAATTTCAGACTTCGATATTCTTACCTATTGAATTGAAAAGAATAAGAAAATAATCATTCAAGAAACTGGAACAATCATGATCGGATCAGATCGGTGTCGCTGAAGTTTTGGAATTATCTTGGGCTACATTAAAGTAAAATGACACCTTAAATGTTTATTTGCATCTCACTTGATGCTTAATACAAGATGTGGAGTATATCTATATATCTATACCTTATTGACAATAAACTATGATTATATGTCTCGCACTACATTCTAATATAACTTAGAAAAAGAAAAAAAAAAAAGAAAAGAGACAGGGAGAGAAGATATAGGAGGAGCAGAAAAGAGAGATTAGGTAGGCAGGGAAAGAAAATCTGGATTACCACTCTTGATTCCAGCAGTCTCTGGTCCAGTAATATTCAGGTGGCAAACGTGCACCTAACTGCTGAGTTGTTAGGTTGATGTAAACACTAGTGTTTTGACATCTTAGGGTTAATTTAAAATTCATATTTCCTCGTCAGTTTTCTGAATCACAAATTTATAAACAATATTTATATATAGAATCACAGAATATCTCAAGTTGGAAGGGACCCATAACAGGACCACCCAAAAATCAGAGCATATAACTGAGTGCATTTTCCAGATAGTTCTTGAACTCTCACAAGCTGAGGTCATGACCACTTTCCTGGGGAGCCTGTTGCAGTGCCTGATTATTCTGTCAGTGAAGAACCTTTTCCTAATATTCAGCCTGAACCTCCTCCGACACAGCTCCATGCTGTTCCCTAAGGTTCTATCACTGGTCATGAAAGAGAACAGATCAGCACTTGCCCCCTAATCTCCCCACATGAGAAAGCTGTAGGCCATGATTGTCCCTTCAGTCTCCTCTAGGCTGAACAAACCAAGGGACTTCAGACACTCCTCACATGTCATCTCCTTTAGACCTTTCACCATTTTTGTACCCTTCCTTTGGATATTCTTTAATAAGTATTTTTTTAATACTATGGTGCCCCAGACTGTACACAGTTTTCAAGATGAGGCTGCGACAGCATGCAGAGTAGGACAACCGCTTTCCACATCTTCATAGCAATTCTGTGCTTGAGGCATCCTAGGATACAGCTGGTCTTCATGGTTGTCTGGGCACACTGTTTATCCATGGTCAACTTGCTGTCAATCAGGACCCCAGATCCCTTTCAATAGGGCAGCTCTCCAGCATCTCCTCCCCTAGTCTGCATATATAGACAGGGTTGCCTCTTCCCAGGTGCAGAATCCAGCACTTGCTATTGTTAAACTTCAAGTCACTGGTGAGTGCCCACCTTTCTAATTTGCCTAGATCTCTCTGGAAATCTATATATATATATATGCATTTATTTATGACAACAAAAAGAATTTCTCCTTGTGGTGAGTTATAACTTTTATTTATACTTTTATAGATAACTTTTCATAGATTAGAGGGCCATGTATCTCGGATCAAAAAATTTGTGCTCTGTGATATCATTCACCCTTTTGGTTTGGTAGTAGAAATGTGGGTTGTTCTTATTAACAAGAATTATTGATAATTGTTGATCGGTGAGACAATAAAACAGGTTGCTCAGTGAGGTTGTGAATGCCCCCTCCTTGGAAGTATTCAAGGCCAGGCTGGATAGGACTTCAAGCAACCTGGTCTAGAGGGATTGGAACTAGATAATCTCAAAGGTCCCTTCCAATCCAAACCATTCTATGACTCTATGATTCTATAACTGCTTTTAGGAAGTTGCAATTTTCTGGGTAAATGGAAAATAATATAATCAAACATTCAATCAGTTCCAGTCTTGAAGAAAAAAAATGTAACCTGTCTGAAAAGTTCTGAAGTGTTTGGCTCCAGCTTCTTCTGCTTCAATTCATGCAATGATACACTTCAAATTTTGAAAAACATACTACAGTGTTGTATATAGAAATGAATGATACTGTGAGGAACTGAAATGTAAGAAAACAAACAAACAAACAAAATCCAAACCTGTTTCTTGGTTATTTTCACCCTCACACTATAGATTCTGAGAGAAGTGACTGGAAAATCAGGAAGAAATGATAAGCCAAAGCAGTGCTGTGGCATTTCTTTGTGATCTTTGCCATGGGTAATGTAGTTCTATCATCCGGGTGTTCTTGTATAAAGCCCGGAGAGATTTGTCAAATTGGAGCTCCTGAACTTCTAGACAGAGGACAACAGAGAGGAGAAATATTATGCTAAAATCGATTATTTAAGAAACAGACAACATTTATATACATATTAATGTCACTGGAATTTTAGCCGTTAACAGACACAGAGAGAATATGGCACTATGCAATTGCCTGTGGGAATATGTGCACTATGCATGGAATATATTGTTATTGTTCTGTCCAGCCAAATAAATCTGTAGGACACACATGAAAGGGATATTTCAATGACTTTACCTCACTGTTTTAACTTGGCCATTCAGAAAATGCAGTTTTGCCTAATACAAACTACAAAGTTTCCTTTCTGATTTTTGCTCAGTTAAATTGAAGCTGTTCAGTAGACCTATTTCAACTGTATTTTGTGTTTACTTTTATTCTCACTAATGGTCCAGCGCTTTTGTATAATGTACCATTGCAGCTGTAACTTGATGTAATATGAATAAATGATGAAATATGTGGAATGCTAAAAATTGAAAGCCCTTTATGCTATTTTCAATTTAGGAAATCTCTTTTGATTTATACTGTGATATTCTGACCCAATATTATTTATGGAATTCATTGAAGAAGAAATAGATTTCTACTTACAGCCCATGAAACCCCTATAAGAACAATACTTGATATATGAAACCCCTATAAGAACAATACTTGATATAATGCAAAAAAAAGCACCAATGTTTTAAAAACGCGTTTGGTAGTGAGCAAGAAAGGAGCAGAAAAATAGAGATTCCACAACATAGCCTTCTTGAGTGAAGTCTTCTGGTTTTCACAAAACATATTACCAAGTATTACATATTCAGCAACTCTAGATAGGTCCAGAGTTGTGTGTTCACGACTGCTCTAAACGAGAGCAAATAATTTCCTTTACACTCTGAACTAAAGCTAGAATTGTATCTGACAAAATAAAATAGCTGGTCTTGCAAATGGACACTTTATTTTTTAATATCTCAACTTCTTGAGATCTAGTATGTCTCAGGCACTGGGTGGTATCTTCACATATCATTCTGGGAAATGGAAAATGAAAGAAAACAAGGAACAAACCAGAAGCCCAAATTTCCTACCTTATTTTAATAACTCAAAAATAAATGTAAACTTTGTTATTTTTACAGGTATTCTGAGTACTTGTCTAATTTTCCTCTTCAGTATCCTTCATTACAGTATCAAATGAGACACTTTCAAAAAGAAACAGATAAACAAAATACTGAAAACCCTGATGACAAAAACAAAAGCAGTTTTAACCATGGCAAAAAAAAAAAAAAAAAAAAAAAAACCAGAAATAATGTAAATATACTTCGATGGAAACAAGATAACCATGAAATGGAAACAAAATTGTATTAAGATAAAATTATTTCAAAGGCATTATTTTTAAGAAATTAAAATTAAGCTGCATTGATTTTAGAGACAGTAATTTCACAATCTATTTTAAAAGGATTCTGAAATTAAAATTAAATGTTCCAATTTTCTATCAAAATTTTATCCCCCAAAGAGTACTTGAATAGTTCTTCCATTTCAAATTTCACCACTGTCTTACAAGACATAAAGAAAAATATTGTAAAAATTTTAATTGAAGAATTTTTATTTTTAATTGAAACTGTTTTTTCTAGTATATAAATTCATGCAATCTTTTTAGTAGCATTTTGGTAGCACAATTAAGATCATTTTTCAATTTCATTATTTTTTGCTTTCTTGATCTTATTTCTAGTGGTTTATTTTATTTCAGTGCATTATTTTCTGCACCTTTCATCCACATTTCAAGTGTTCCTGATCGTGTTCTGACATATAACAGTGCTTCTTCCCTTCCTGTCCAATGGCATCACAATACTAAAAATTTAGTTTCCAACACTATAGATTTATTGAATAAAATTTCCAGTGGCTCATAGGCATCAATGATACATACATCTGGGAAATGTAAATTGGCAGATAAAGGACTCTGCAAGCAAAACTACAATACTTTTTGACTCTGAGTTCCTGAACAGTTAGACAAAGCACGTTTGGGTTGCCTAATAGCATATATGTTTCACACTCTGACAAGTGTCTGAATCTACTTGTGATTTTCCCTGTTTCCATCATCCTTATAGCTCCGCTCTACATCTGACTTCCCTCTACAAGTTCTCTTCGCTCCTGTGGTAGGGAGCTTACTGCTGCCCAGACTCTTTTCACTCCTTTTAACTGCAACAAGAATGTGTAATCTTCCAAACATGTTTTCAGTAATTGCTCTCCTTGCACTTCTTTCTTCTTAGCTGTTGAATCTCACATTTCCCTAATTTCCATTCCCAGCACCTCAGGTGGTCTTGATATAACTTTCCCTACTATTTACACATCATTCACCATACTCTTTTATTTCACATCATTATGTTATGTTACCTTAGCTCTAGGATATAATACTCACAGCCCACCCGAGTAAATGGCACTCCTCTTCTTTGCCACTCATTCTTCTGATCCACATTCTAATAGTAAAAAATACAGCAAGGTTTACAGATGTTTTGGAAAACAAGAAATAGGTAGGTAGATAGATAGGTAGGTAGGTAGGTAGGTAAAGCAGTGTTCGTTCTACCTCAGAAAGTGACTCTTCAACAGATAAAAGAATAATAAATCCTGTCCTTATGAAACAACCTAAGGAAATTATATTTAATAATGTGTCTCACAATATCGGTCTTCCATGATATTTACAGAAACAAGTTGGAAAACAACCCAGCCCAACCCTTGATTACAAAATAGGAAATACAGTACTTGCAAAAGGATTACCAGGAAATGGGGTATGGTACAGATTCACAAAACAGAGTTCAAAGCCACTTTTTTTTTGTTCCATATATGCGCTATAAAAAGCACCATATCCACTGATTCAATTCTCTGCTGAGCAGAGTGCCTCCTGGAGGGCGCCAAGTGCCTTCAACTCCTAAGCCTTTCTGTCTCTCTCCAGAAGCACTGAAAAACTGAGCTATAAAGCAGTAAGGCACTTCTATATGAAATAATGCTTTCTGTCTGACTTGAAGAGAAATCTTTCAAAGAAGGAATGAAAGTTACTGCTGAGATGTTCTTGACAGAAAAAGCAAGTTGATTCAAGTGGCCATACTTATGTTTTTGTGATAACAATTCATCAAATCTTGGTAATCAAAATGATAGAAAAGGAAATAAAGGGGGAAATACATAACAGCTAAATGGGGTTTTGAACCAACCCCAGATTTGTGAAGTTTGACAAGATGTGAAAGTTTGATATTTTGTATCTCTCAAAATAGTCTTTGTATACCGAATGGCATTATTTCTATGGAAATATATGGCCGGAAATATATATCCCCGGATTTCAGAATATATTTTATGGTGACCTATGACTCAAAATTTCATATTTTGTATCATGTTTATGCTACCTTCAAAATGTTCTAATAGAAATAGTCAAATAGGAAATGTCAGAGGGAATGTCAATCAAAAATCTAAATATACATAAGGTAATCAGTTCTCTGGTGTGATGCCATCACATATGACCCAGATCCTGAACATTCCTGTCCCCCAAGCATGCTATGCTTGAACTTCCAAAGCATCAAGCCTGTGTGTAGGAGATATGAACTAAGGAGAAAGAGGATTAGCAGGCAGAATATATCCTTTGGAATATGACAGTTTTCACAGAGTCCTGAGTAAGTTAGGAAGTTTTTACAATGTTGTATATACATATAATACATCACTGCTATCAAAGGTCTAGCCTCAAAGCCCTACTCTGGAAGTGTTAACTTTATTAACACCTCCATACAAGCACTTTTAACTCAGAGCAGAGAAGGTGAAACAGCTCATCAAGGATAAAAAAAATATCCCATATAATAGGTCACCTAAGAGTCATAGGAACAGTGCATGACAAAAGGCTTTTAATATATTATTGGCTAAGATAATTTTGTCCTTCAAAGATCAGAAAATATGCCACCCAGAGCTACTTTCTCCAGGCATGCTTTGGGAAATGTTAGGCTGATAAATTATATCACACACTTTACTAAGTTTGAAAATCGCAAAACCATTCTTACATAAGATAGCTTGAACATATGATTTCCCAATGTATATAATCTCTATATTTTTAACAGAGCAAAATGACACATTAATATACCTGTTAGATGTTTGTATTGCGTTGACAATTGACATTATGAAGTAGAATTATTATTATATATTAGAAATGTATAACGAGATTTCTAGTTCAGATGGTATCTATAGGTAATTGCTGAGTGCTGACAACTATTAATTGAATAAGTAATTTCTAATCCAAGGATTTTGTAACTGTTAATTCTACAGAAATAGAGAATATGAACTAAACATAGTAGATTATACTAAAGTCATAGTTTGAGAGTTTTTTTCGCATTGAACCGAAGATAGATCTTGCTTGTTTCTCTTCATTCAAATTTTAGGGCCGTAAAGAAAAATTTTTGTAAGGAAATTCAAAGCAGTAAAATAAAGATAAAGCAATCAACTCAAGCCAAAATACAAGTATTCCAACTTTCACTGATGAGTGTGTAGTCAGAGTAGGAGGAAAGGCTGGGATTGTTCAGCTTATCGTGAAGGAGCTGAAGAGATTATAATAATCAGTCCAATCATTCTTCTTTTCACTTCTGGCCCGGAAGCATTCAATGCCACTTATCACAGAAGACTCAGGGAAAATTCTGGAGGAAAAATAACTTTTTGTAATCTGGTCTTCTCTGATCATTCCATCCTCTGTCGGCAAACATACATAGTTGTATTCATATTATCACTCTTCCACAGATGCATACAAGCATCAGTATTAAAAATCACATAATGAATATAACCTCTAAATTATGTATCTCGGTGGTGAAGAAATATCATTACAAGAGAGGCACTGTATCATACAACTCTGATCTTGAGTTTGTACTGAATTCTCCAATAAAATTTTCTTACTCTTCTCCCCAGGTCTCTCTTAGCATTTTATTTATGAAGCCCTTTATAATCAGTACTTCTACAAATATAAAAATGTGTGTCTTCTCTCTGGTGAATCTCTGATGAGTAAATATCTGAAATTACTTACTACAAGTTCATCATTAATTACGTCCTATTCGTATTCATCTCCATCCTGATGGCTGGATAAAAGAAAGAGTTGGGTATATCCTAAAGATTGTCCTTCCCAAAATAATCTGCTTACATTCATCAAGAACAGACTATTGTAAGAGTTACTACTAGTCACATATGGTTTTGTGTGAAATTAACTGACAAGACTGGTATTGCTTGTAATGATGAGAGACACTACTGGACTACGTCCTCATCATCACCTGCCTGGCTGATCATTTAAGAGCAAGAACAGAAGAAATTTAGTGCAGCTGTTCATATAAGTCCAGATTTCTATATGTATAATTGTGCTGCGTAGACAATAAATCCAGGAAATCACCTCTGATCACCATCAGTGAAGCTCTACTCCCCAAATCAAACAATAATTCATTATTTTCTGACTTAATCATTGCTCAAGAAAGTTGATTCCTAGTATGGTGAAAGATGAATGCACCGTGTCATTAGTTCTAAACAATCAGGGAAAATATATGTGAACAACTGGTACTGCGGTATATTGTCATATATATATGACATACGTATGTTCATTCCCAAGTATGTTTAAAATCCTTTTTTTCCTATCAGTTACTCAAGAGGCAGAATGTAGACAGTGCTGAGAAATCCCTGCTTTATGCCTAATTTTTTTAGTCACACACTGTATTATATCTGAAATCACTGTAATATATGGAAGAATGTTTTCCAAATGGAGTTTAAAAATAAGATTAGTTTGTTTCCTCAGCAGGTTGACGTATTTCTTATTCAGAGCTTTGGAATGCTTGGAAGGTGTATAAAAAGAAGAAAATAGAAACAATCACAGAAAGGTTAACATGGAATGCACAGTCTTTTCCAATCAGATATGTTTAAAGTCCAACTCCATGAAGTGCCTTTATCTTGAAATCAGCATGACTTGTGGAGGAGTGAGGTTAAAATAAATACAAAAATTATGTACTCCTAGAAATGATAGCATAGTATAATAGATTCTACTCCCAATATTTCACCAAAATTTTCTCAATTTCATCCTTCTATTAAGAGCTCAACTTCTGTAATTAGAGCTGATATAACTGGCCTTAAATTTATCCAGCTCTGTGAAAATTTATTACCAACAGTTGTCTGAGAAAGCAATAGTATAATTATCATTTAAAAAAATGTTTGACATTATTTATTTTTAAGCTGGTAGGCATTGAATTCTTGGGGTTTTTTTTCCTGAAAAAAAAAAAAATAATAATATATTTCTTTTTAAGGTTCATCTTCAATTAGACCTATCATCTTTGACAGCATTTTATAATTAATTAAATTGGAGAAAGATCATTATTAATTAATTAATTAAAGTGGTAAAAAAAAAAAAAAGGTAAAATATTAGATGGAAATAAATGAATAAGTCCATGCTCTTAATAAATTATTAATCAGAGATCAATGAAGTGGCTTTCTAATATAAATCTCCACAAAGGTGTTCTCACTGAGTAAAGAGCATCTTTGGCTGTTATCTCTTTAGGTCAATAAATCTGGTGATGTTTTCCCTATAGTTAGCATAAATCTTCTGTAATTAATATGGTCATTTTAGTTCAACTTACAGTCATTCTCCTTAATAGTTAACGCCAGTATTCATGGTGATGTGAGACACCATAACAGAGAAATTAAGAAGGACACTCATCTGGTCAAGATGTTTTCTATCAACTCAGATTCAGGCTCACTCACAAAGCTGAGCAAGTAAAGCTGCAGCTTTTTTTTTTTTTTTTTTTTGCTAAGTAAAACGTTCTCCAAGAATGCTTAGCAAATCAGTCATATTTTTTTAGTTGTTGCTGAGCAGTACTGTACAGAGCCAAGGATAGCAATCCTAGTAGGGAGAAACAAAAAAGGGAGACTTACCTGGCAGGACGGAGCAAAAATATTCACTATTCAGCTTATCAAGCTTATGTTGGAATGTGAAATGTGACATTGTTAAACTTTAGGACATCTCAGCACCCTCAGTTTGAAAATCTGCATGATGTTGTGAAAATGTTTAGGGTTATTCAAATTTAGGTCTGGTAAAAAAGCTGAAATTTTGTGAGTCGTGTCACTGCAGAAGAAGTGATCAATGTTCTGTCATTATGCTTTTTATCCATTATTAATTTAATATTACAAGAATCCTTACAGCTGTGCTGAACTTGAGAAGAGGATTTTCTTAGAGTTTTGTATGTTGAATTTGGAAATAATTCACTCCAAAATTGAATCAATACTCAATACTACAGGTCTCCCACTTTCAAGAAAAGATACAATGAAGTTGAGCCTGAATGGTGACTAATTCAAATTATGTTTTTTAATTACAAATTATACATTATAATTACTGATTTCTTCCTTTAACAACTCTGTTATTATCCGTGTTCATTATTTATATCAACAACTCAACACTTGCACTTATTTTTTTTTTCTGCTGTATATAAAGAAATGGTAGGCAGCAAAAAGAATCTGAGCTTAAAAAGAATGACAGAGTGAAGTACTTAAAGCATTAGCTGAATCTGCAGGGGGTAAATTGTCCTTGAAAGACACAAAGGCAGCTTAAAGAGAAATTTATAATCTCTCTCTTGGGTTTGACAATATTAATTTGTCTCAACCATTTTAGAAGCAACCTGGCCACAGTGACACTTTTCTAGCTGCATTCTAATAAGATGGTACTGTCTCATTAAACTAAATGGCATTCAGCAGAGAACAATACAATAACTCCAAAGCAATTGTCATGGAATATAGTGTGATCTGATATTAACAAGTGACAATCATATGTAGATATGAGATCAGAATAATTATTCTGTAAACAAGTCAAAATACACTGCATGTAGAAGCAATGTCATATTTCAAGCTGATATACAGAACTGTGTATTGCTGTTTGCTCAGCTAGGTTAGTTTTCTTACACTGATATCTGTGAAATCCTGAGAGGTCATGTCAACTATTGAACTTCCAATGTTGTGGATGCCATGGTGTCATTCTCACATGTAAAAAAGTATTTCTAGACTGGTTATTGTCATACTCACAGAAGTAATCATTTGAGGAATTACTGTCATCATTTTCAAAAGGTGTACATATCTTGGCAACAAGTAGATTTAATTGTTTTCTTGGATCACTGGAGAAGAATGATTCATAGATAGGCTGAGACTTCACAATATTAGGCAAAGAAAATTAAAAAAGTGCAGTTTATTATCCCCCCAAACTGTAAAAAGAAACAAAGCAACAACCATACTTTGCAACACACTGAAAAGAGAGCTGAGTAGAGCAATTTGGTGAAAGTTATCTTTGCCCAGCAGTAAGGAGAATAGCTGCCATAAACTAAGAAGAGCAATTTT
This sequence comes from Oreortyx pictus, assembly GCA_036925125.1. Lineage (NCBI taxonomy): Eukaryota > Metazoa > Chordata > Aves > Galliformes > Odontophoridae > Oreortyx > Oreortyx pictus. The sequence goes on along the minus strand of JAUPFR010000001.1, from coordinate 159,104,114 downwards.
TCTTTTGTTGGCTGCCATAAAGCCAATGTACAACTCTCCTTTTACTGAGGCTTTCTCAAGGCCATTTCTACAGTATCATTTTAGCCCTATAATAACGGATGCCATCTCATTTCACATAAACTCATTCATTAAAAAATATCTGAGCTGCTGGATACACATTCAATTCACATATTTCTTTTAGGGATCTAACAGTGCTTTCACTGAACTAGCTCAAGATCAGGATTATTCTAGGAAGATTTTTCTATTTATTGTTACACTTTTGCTATAGCACAATATTGCCAAATTCAGTGGCAGTACTTGCTACTTACTGAGTGCAGAACTGCAAGGAAGAAGATAATAACTCCCAGCTGGATGAAAGAAGAATTAAAACTGTATTTGAGGCAGTAATTATTTAAACATATTCTAAAACTACTTAGGTAATTCAGGGATTTTCTATCTATACACATACATACATACATACATACTTCTTTTTCTACACGAGAACTTACTGACTATACACAGCTGCTAAACAAACCTCAAGGCCCTCCATCTATCACTTAGCCAGACCTGTCCTTTCGAAGAGCTTCAAAGCATGCTGTGTACTAAATTACTGATTCCTTTCCTCCTGAGAGAAGAATGCTTCAGATACACTGTGTTTTTTTAAAATGCCCAACACATACAAATTATGGCAACAATGCAGTTCAGTTCATTGTGAAATGTATGAAGATGCTAATTTTATTGGGTAAACGTCCTGGTTTCAGATGGGACAGAGTTGATTTTTCCTTTATACTGTCTCATGTTATTCTATTTTTCTGCTTTAGGAGAAAAACAACATTGATAACACACTGATGGTTTAGTTGCTGTGAGCCGTGCTGTACAGACAGGGACATTTCAGTTTCTCAGCTTCTCTTACCATCCTGTCATGAGGGGGACTGCGGGACACTAGCAGCTGGGAGGGGACAGAACAAGGACAGCTGACCTAAGCTGCCCAAATACCATATGACATGGTATGAAAAAATTTCAAAACTGAGAGGAGTTTCCAGGGGGCTGCCACTGCTTAGAGATTGGCTGGGCATCAGTTATTATGTGGTAAGCAATTGTTCCATGCTTTCTTTGTTCTGTATATATATCTATGTACATTATTATTATCATTACTGTAATTTCTCTCTTTATTTTCTGTCCTAATGAATAGCTTTTACCTTGAACTACAAGTTTGTTTTTTTCCACTTCTCTCTATCCCACTGGGACAGTGAAGGAAGGAATTAAGGGCTTTGAGGTGTTCAGCTGCTTACAGGGCTAAAGCACAAGAGTAAAGTTGACAATGGCCAATGATTGAGAATAACATTAGGTTGGCTGTAAAATTATTTGAGTTGATCTTGATCATTGTCAAAATGACTTCCTCTATGTCAGGTACAGATTCTGGGTAACAGCTAGTGAAGGGAATGAAAGAATTTGTATCTTGTATATACAGTTGAAGGAAGTTCAGGACATTTGCAGTAGGCAGAACTACAGGCGTGGAGTTTAGAGCAAATTTCTTACTCCACTTGAAAGGAGCAAATCACAATCAACTACTGTTTTCATTATTTCTGTTCCACAGACACTCCTTTTCAAATTGTTCTGCTTGAAAACAGCCAGTGATCTGAATTACAGCAGTATATTCTGTGAAGAAAGAATTTGTTTTAAGAAATCAAAATCACTTTGGCACTTAGAGGTCAAAAGCCAAGTGTTACATCCTGTTGGAAAAGTTACCAGAAATTCACACACTGCTATCCTTGCTACCAGTGTAAGAGACCTTCACCAAGAACACAAATTCTATGTTAGCCTGAAATTCCAAATTACCTAAGTATGTGTGGATTATACACAATTTATTTCTGCTTAAGATATTAATGCATTCTGTGTCATACTAAGTGTTGTAGCTTGTGACTGAATTAAAGCCCTTCTTTCAAAACACATTCTGTTTCAACATCCAGAACTTTTGCTAATTGAGATTCCTCTACATACCTCCAAGTTGTTTCATCCTTACAGTCTGAATGTGTCTTTCATCTTGATGGAATGCATCTGTGATGACTGCACCTGAGAAGGAATAGCTCTGTGCTTTCTGAAAGCCAATCAGATGGAAAGCAGCTTTGTAGAAAAGTTGCTGGGGTACCTCATGGACAGCAAGCTAGCTTACAAGCCTGCAGTTCATCTTTGTGGCAAAGAAGGCCAGCAGCTTCCTAGAGAGCATTAGAGAGTGTCATTAGCATGGACAGGAGCAAAGAAGATGGAGGCAGGCCATTTTCAATTGTGTCCACTAATGAAACAGGCACAAACTGAAACAGGAAATTCCATGTAAACATCAGAATAAACATCAGAATATTTGGGGTGATTGTAGTCAAACACTGAAACACAGAGATACCTCCAGAGATGCCTTCCAAACTCATGAACTGAATGACTCTGTAATTTTGGCAAGTCATTTTTATAACACTGTATTCTAGAATTTCCATGGACTTTTAAGTTTCCACTTTCAAATTTCACTTTTACATGACAAAAACATTCTCATTCTTTTTCAAAGTGAGTTTGACTAATGGTGTTATTTTACATATAAATGCCAAAATGTAACCTTTCTGCCTAGTAAAGTAAGTACAAAGTCCATTGCTGTGCATAAGCAATATTTCCACAGGAATAAGAAAAATATTCAAAAATGAAAAACAAAACCAACAATTTTTACTTCTTTCTGTTTCTAAATTTATATGAGCTAATTCTTATTTAAATATTCTGGAACTGTATTTGTTGTGCATGAAAATCAGAACAAATGTCTGTTATGATAGAAAAAATATATATGTCACAAACATATTATGTTTGAATTGGCAGGAAAATAGCAATCAGTGAGAGTTTATATTTTACATAACAAATATGATATTTCCATTGATTTACAAATGGCTTTTGTAAATAGGAGGAATTAAATTCAGTACAAAATGCTTTGCCTCTTGATATGGTACCAACTGTAGAGAAATGATTTGAAAAGGAAGCTGAATGCATGTTTTTTTCTCCACAGAGCCTGTTCCCACCGGTTACTATTTGTTCAATTTGCTTTCTGTTATTAAAAACTTTCAGTCCTGGAACCTCAAAATCTCCAGAATGTGTATTTTTCACTTCTACCTAGTAGGTACAAACACAGTGCAAGTCTTTAAATATATGCCTGTATCACCATGGATTATTTTCATCTGTTATTTTTCAGGCCAATCTTATTTTTCCATAACTTCTGTATGGCAGGGTGCAGGCCGTCTATAAACTACCAGGCAGAAAAAGAAATGTGAGCAGATTCACTCAGACACAATAATCCAGTAACGCACTTGCATGGTTGTCAATTCAGGTCCTGCACAACTGCATAGCTGACTCATACTTGGCCACCTAGTAAGTCCTTCTGCAGAAGACCAAGTAGATCAGCTGCTCCCTGGGTATGTATAATCAGTAAATGATAAATGACTGATGTGCTATTGCATTCCTTTGCTGCATAGCTGCAATATCTAGGGAAAAAAAAGACTTGATTGTGTTTGCAAAATCCAGTGAACTTTAATACAACCAGAAGCGCTCACATGGAAATACCTAAGAGCTGCTGCATAATAGCTCCATTTATTTTTGTATCTTTCAAATTGTTTCCACCTCCAAAATAGGTAGAATGGGAGATGAAACTCCCTGCAGTAGTTTGTTTATGTCATGAAGATATCTTGCTGAGCCTTGTGGGTAGCAGCAGGTGAGAGAGTGTGAAGTCCTTGGTCTGGGAGAAGGTGGCTGTTTGTAAGTCAGTTAAGGAAAGAGTTCCAGTCAATGCACACTCCTTGTGAGCATAAATCTCTGAGGAAATTGGAAGAGATCAGATTAAAGTTGGCAGCTGTAGGAAAGGAGTTGGTGCATGCAGCAACAAGAGATCCCTTTCCCTCCACAAGAAAACAGTAAAAGACTAGAGGAGAGACAGGTAAATTAAGCCAATAAATCACTACATAACTGTTTCACAAAGCATATTGCTTGGCTTATGTCACAGTAAAATTGTATATGTTCTAGGAGTGCATGGTTACAATCAATGACCAGGCAACCCAAAAGGAGTAGAAGGGACAGTGGTGAGGACATATACTTTTCAAGATTAAGGGAGAAGAAATGACTTAAAGATCCCTACAGAAAAGCAGTAATTAAACTAGCAAATTGATCATTCAGAGGAGTTATATTTTGGAGCATTTTGTTTCAGATATCAATGATTTGTTTGGTTTAGAGGATAGTTGAATGACACACATAGCCTGTAAATGTCACATTAATACTTTTATGCCATGGATGATTGCTGTGGTTCAAGCTGAAATACGTATTTCCAGAAACTCCAGAAACACTCCAGCTTTGACTCTTATACTAACCTATTATACAGAAGAGTTTTAGTATTATCCTGGGAATACAAAGAAATTGAAAACAATATGCATGTTTTACTTGGTATATGAACTGTAATAAACCATAGAACAGCTCTTAAAACCATGATCTATCAGTAGATAATGTGCTTCTGTATTTATTAAGATGATATAAAACAGCTTAACATATTCAACTCTAGACACCTACTTTATTTTGTGAAGCTGAAGACAACTGTCATGTTAAATAGCAACCAAACAATGATAAACCTGCCTAATTCACAAATAGCGCGTGAATGATGGGGATGTCAAGACCACGGATGCATCAGATACCTGTTTCTGAAGCAAGAAGCCAAAAGTTTTTAAAAATCACCCTTTCTCTAAGCCTTGAATTTGCATTCTTATTGTTTTGAGTGAGCAAGAGAACTGTGCTTTGGCTGTTTTGGAGAAGTGTAGAACAGTGACATATATGACTATCTGCCTTTCTAGAAAAATATGTGACATGCAACTGAGGCATGACTGTGAAATTTGAGCACAGGTTAGCTTCAGTTTAACCCCTGCTGGCTGACCATGAACGGATGAGAACTCTTACCTCCACAGATAGATACATACTACAGAGTCAAAAATATATTTATTATTGAGAACTGTTAAATTTTAAAAATAGAATCATGCAAGGATTAATAGCTATGTAAGCATTCTCAGTACACATCCCTAACTCGGAATTCCTCTATTTCTTTTCCTTATAGTGTTCAAGCATTCTTTGACTACAATTCATTATTAGCTGGAATGACGATAACATGAAAGAAGCCAAGGACAGACAGCAGATCAGAGAAGGTAGGATGCTCAGAAACAGAGCTAAAATATTACAGTCTTTTCATCACTGGTGATAGCACTTTACTACTGAAGAAGGTATATGTAAATATTGGATTGATTTTCTGTATGGAACAGATCTGACTTTGGCTTCAATAATAAAATTATATAAATATGGCTGTAGAATAATTGATGCTTGTTGTCTGACAGTACAAAAGTCACTTAAAATGCATATAAAAGTGACAGGAATTATAAGTTCAACTATAAGATATATAAACGTGTTTCTCATAAACTGCTGATTATTGCAAAGTATCTTGTATTAGTGATTCCAGAGTAAAATGTTTTGCTCATGCTCTGTTCTGCTTCATTCCATGAGAAGCACTTCTGCTTTGAAAGGGATAAGTGTAGTTTTTGAACACTGAATCATTTGTCTGGCACCTAGGTATTAGATTGTTTCGTGTTACAGAATGACAGAATGGTTGAGGTTGTAATAGACCTCTGGGGAATATATCTTGTCCAACCTCTGCTCCAGCAGGAACACCCAGAGCAGAGTGCCCAGGACCACATTCAGGCACTTTTGAGAACTTCAAACATCAAGACTCCACAGCCTCTCTGGTCATATGTGCAGTGCTTTGTCACATAGCACATTAAATAAATGATTCCTGATGTTCAGAGGGAACTTTCTGTGTTCCAGTTCATGTCCACTGCCTCTTGTCCTAGCACTGAGCACCACTGAAAAGAGTCTAGTACCATCATCTTTGCATCCTCCTTTCAGGTATTTTAGCCATTGATGAGATTGCCCTGAGACTCCTCTTCTGCAGGCTGAACAGCCCTCATTCTCTCAGTCTCTCCTCACAGGTGAGGCTCTCCTCTCTTGCTGGCCCTCCATCGAGTTCTCTCCAGAATGCTTAGGTATCTCACTGAGCGGTCCAGAACTTGACAAAACGCTCCAGATGCAGCCTCACCACGACAGAAGCAGAGCACATGGGTAGATTAGAAAAAAAAATTAAAATATAACTGGAGTGTAAATTTGAATGCTCTTAATGTGTTATATAAAGGAAAAAAATCTTCCAAAAAGAGAATAGCATTTGTTGAAGCTCAACACAGCGATCATCATTAACCAGCAAGTAGAATAAAAAGGTAATTAAAATTGTCCGTTATTTTCCATTCCACCAGCCAGCTCCCCACAGTTTATAGCCTTTGCATGATGTCATATGTTATGGTATACCTCTTTGGCCAGTTTATGTCAGCTGTCCTTGTTCTGCCCCCTCCCAGCCCGTTGTGCCTCCCAGTTCCCCGCACTGACAAGACAGAGTAAGAAGCTGAAATGTCGGCTCTGTACAGCACTGTTCAGCAACAGCTAAAACATCAGGGTATTACAGACAGTGTTTTTTCTCCTAAAGTCGAAACATATTGTCACGACAGATACTAAGAGTTAAAAATCAACTTTGTCCCAGCTGAAACCAGGACATTCTTTAATATTTATTTATTTTCCCATTTAGTTTTCACTTGCAATTAAGTTTTGAGCTTAGAAACCTGTAAGACTTCAAGAATTCTGTGTTAAGGAATTTTTAAAGAAGCGTTTATTTTGGTTTTGTTTTGAATCCATTAATTTTGGCTGATATTCCTGTATTACAATAGAATGCACAGACCCATTCCTCTTCTCAGTGTCACTGTTAATTTTGATAGACATCATCAAAAAATCCTCCCATCTATTCCAATTCTGCTATATTCTTTTGACACAGACTGTAATAGAGTAGAACTGAAAAAATGGATTTATATGGTGACTGTGGTCATGAAGACACGGAAGATCAGTCCAGAAGATGATAAGGAAAGATTATGTCTATTAGATGACACTTAGGCTCTGCGGTCTTGTGTTTATGCAGGGCTGGTATTCTTAAAATCCTTATTTACCTTTTCCTTAACCTTGCATGCACAAAGTCTTCATCTTCAGTGGTCGTGTTTACTAGTCGTAGATATTAAACACTTAGAAGTTTAGCAATAATACACTTCCCAGAGTAACAAACCATGTGTTCCACTGAAGCACTGCTCTGCCATGAGGAGACATGGGCCATTTAGACCTGAATTGTTGCAGGCAGTACTAATAAACTAGACATGACAATGAAATTTTGAAGCATTTAACTGATCCACACCTGTGTGAAAGTAAACAGGAACTGAAATCAGATACAATAAGTAAACTTGCAGACTTTTTTCCAGTATTTGAGAATTATTATTGTATTCCTCTGTAATTCATCTATTGGATGAACCAGGTTACTCTGAGGACTTTTGCATTTTGATTTTAATTTTTTTTTTATACTGTGTGTGACTAATTTTGTCAAGTCTCAGTTTTGTAGTTTTACCACGGTATTGTTGTAACAGAGTTCACTAGAACACACTGATAACATCTTAAACTGAGACACCCTAAGTTGTGTTGGTCTTTAACTAAATGTGTTGTCACAGGAGGTTTTCATTAGTATTCTGTATTTCAAAAGATCCTAATGAGGGCTCTTTGGCAGAAAGTGTCCTTAAAATTACATCCATGACAAATGTCTTCTTAATGTTAATTGCATTAGGAGAGGGAGTAGGAGAATGAAAAGGAATGTGGTAAGGAATTGGCAAGGATGAAAATACATACTAAGCATGTTCAGGATCACGTAAGATAAATAATGATTGCATGCATTTATGACCAATATTAAGTATTCAGACCAGTCATTAAAGACACTATTTTAGATGAAAAATGTGTGGTGTTTCAGCATTGCATTTGCAGCAGTAGTGTTGAAATGTAAGCATGAAGTTTCTACCTTCAGCTGCATTTGAACAGTAAAAGATTTCTTCCATGATAGAAGATAGGGGAATGTCATTTCTTTCATGCATTAGAATTCTGCCTTCCAAATAATTAGGCTTAAGGTTTTAAATAGAATAGGATTGAAAAAGTTTGTCAGAGTGAGCCAGTCATCTATGAAGGAAAAGTGTTAAGCATAAAAACTAGATTAATCTTAGTGTTTGCAGTTTGCATTTTACTATCTGGGTTTGAAATATCCTATTCAACACACAGAGAAAGCATTTAAACTTAAGGGACCAAAGCAAGAATATAAACCACAAACGCAACACTAGTCTAAAATGTCCTTTGAAAGGCTAGAAGGAAAATATTATGGTTTGAACAAACTATAAAGAAATGTAAAATGCATGAAGACAGCAATAAATAGCTGAAAAGGGAATACATGAATTAGATTGCTCTGAGGATGATGCATTTACAGTGTCATTACCAAGCTTAGATGCTTAAATTGGCATTGAGGTGATGCCTAGATGTGTAATTCATTTTATGGTTTAGGCACCTCGATTTAAGTTTACCATGCATGAAGATAAAATTACATCCTTCTCTGCCAATAAAGCTCATCTGAGATGAACCCTTGACTGACAGTAGGCAACCTTTCTATCTTTGCTCTCTTGAAAGTATTATTCTAGGAAACAGCATCTTTAATTCCATCCAAAACACTTGATAAATCCCTACTCCTGACTACTATGGAGGACGAATTAATCAATGCCACTATTATCCAAGTTCATTCTCACTTCTAGGACTAGTAACTGCACAGTCAGGGGACAAAAATATTCCCTTGTACAGGCATAGTATATACAAGACATTCAGCAAGAAGACTTTTCCTTTATTTTTGAATTTGATCTAAAGAAGGACTGTCAGTGTTCAGTGTACAAAGAGGCAGAGGAATGAGGTAAATACTGCAGTCCAACATATTATCTTTGTCATCAGATTCCTTCAGAAGGTTTGGACAGTTTTTATCTGCTTTGAAACTGGAAGTCTGAGTATGATGTTACAGTGGAACTTGACTTAATGTTCTGTGACAACTAATTGCTAAGTAATAAGAAAATAAATTCAGCTATGATAGATATTAACTTAGTAAGTGAAAGTTAAACCTCTGATTTGTCATGCAAGCCAAAAGATGCTTCTAGAGCAGTGGCAAATAGCTTGCTAGTGCTCCAAGTATTATTGCCTATTTCTGACTGGAAACTAATGGTGTTATTTCAATTTCATTTCGATTATGCTTCAAGTGGTGTTCCTGTCAGTTTAAGAATATGCAGAATATGCCTCATTAAGTAATTCAGTGGAGAAGAAAAAAAAGCACTTGGAATTTTTTATGCAATCTCCATATAGCTAATATGACTCATTTTCTAGTAGAGGAAAACCCATATTAATGCCAACAAAAAAAGCAAAAAAAAAAAAAAAACCCACAAAGAACACTTTTGCAAGAATTAGAAGGAGTGCTATGGAGTACTATTCTATAACATATCTGCAATTCCGCATTACCATTCTTATGGCAATGCCGTTTATAATCAATGGAACAGGATGCATGTTTGCACATGTATAAACATGTTTCTTTATGCCTGAATATGCTTAAAGTATTTCCATTGTAAGCAAAACCTCAGACAAAAAAAGTAATAGGCAATAAAAATATCTTGTGTTTTAATGTAAATATTTTCTTATCATTGTGTTATTAATATGCATGTATTTTCAATTTGCAGTTGGTGATTGAAAAGATGTGAAAGATATTTGGAAACCAGCAGAATCAGTGGAATTATGAAAAGAATAGAACAGTGCCTCATTTCATTCTGTAACACAATATAAACTGACAGTTCAACTTTATGTAGTTATTTTAGGGTAATGTCTGTGATATAAGCAATTATCCAAGACTGATTTAGAGAAGTATGAACTGCAAAATACTTAAAAAAATTTAGTAGTATGACGATATTGGAGCAGATAATACTGTTTGTAGGAGGAATTTGTTCAACCATCTTGAAAAAGGATAAACCGTGTATGATCACTTGAGAGAAAATTTCCTGCTGCTTTCAGCTAGCAGTAACAAAGATTAGGAGAAGAATATTAAGTATTTAGTGTTTTGTGATCATTTTATGTCATTGATAGGCTTGCATCACCATCTAACCGCAGAGCACTCTGCTCTTGGACAACTGTCGGGTCACAGCTCCTTTCCAGTTTGAAAGAAAAGTCCACCCAAAAGTGACCAGTATAAGCAAGACATATCAATGCATATGGCTGTTATATTATAGTCCACTGACAGCATTCAAGCCTTTAATTTAAAAGGAAAAATATCACTTTTCAGATTTTGAATTAAAGTATGAAAATTCAACCCAACTCTATTTTGTATTGCAAAACTGGTCTGAAATCGCTGACAGTGTAATTACCTTTGAGAAGTACCAGTAACACCTGCTGTTTCCCATGATGTGCCACTGCAAAGCTTTGAGAGGCCCTTCAGTGTCACAGTATCAACACATGCCTGACTATGTAAGAGAGCGTGGAAAAGAAATGTGCTGCAGATTCACTTCATTTATATAATATTCAGAACTGGAAGGTCTTGCTGACATCCTTGTCTCTCTGAGGAGCCCTTACTGATGCTTAAAATAGGAAAGTGAAGACATTTCTGCTGCTCTCCACTTCTCAGCAAAAGTTGAGAGGAGAATGCAGCCACCAAAAGCTGAGTGTGAGCCTCAGAAGAAGCCTGTGGAGTCTCATGTTTGTGGTCAAAGACTTAACTATCTATCTCCTCTACTGAATCTTTTCACAAAAGAAACTCTGGAGATATTAACAGAAAAATGTTTGTAAAAGAGAAGCTGAAGAAAAATACATGTCCCTCGCCCCACTATTCTGCGCCATCTCTCCCTCAGCACCACCTATTCAGTAGCATTTATAATCAGAGAGTTATTTAAATGATCAGATTGCTGCCTTTTTCTTTGTTTCCTATAGATGAAGTTGCAAAAGGCAGAGTTCCAGTCCACTGATTTTATAGAGATTGTTACAGTCATTCAGACATAGCATTTATAAGCTATTGTAAATATTAATATAAAGAAAATGCTACCCAAACACAATACTTAAATTCATTGAAGAAAAAAACAAAGAAGACATGGCTAATGTAAGCAAGTGCTTGTTTGCTTTGAGAGATTCAGATTTGCAAATGAACATTCTCTGGTAAAGGATCTTTATCTGAGGTCGCTGAGGTTTAGTCCATAGGGAAAAGACAAAGTGGAAGTTCTGAACTGTAGAAGAATTTGGCAGTACAATTGGGTCAGACCAATTGATAGCACAGCAGTTGTGTGAGAAATCTCTTATTCTCAGCACATGAATCAAGAAAGTCATTTAATCTACCAAGCACTTTATGTAACAAGTAGAAAAGCCTTCAAAAAATCGTAAATCATTTTTTTTCTCATAAATCCTGACAAGTCTGCCTCTTTGCTGTTGAAGCAAATGTACATTGATCCGTAGAAGCTTGTAGGTTTATTACGAAATATGGAAAAGGATCTGAAAATAAAAATGCAAAATTTTATTTGAGATGGATGTGAGCATTTCAGGTATGAACTAAAGAAATTATTTATTTATTTATTTATTTGAAGTACATATAAGTCAAAGACTGGAAAGATGTTCCAGGGTCTTTGAATCTTGGTCTCCATTAGTTCACAGAATCACAGAACTGTGGGGGTTGGAAGGGTCCTCCAGAGAGCATAGAGTCCAAACCCCCTGCCAAAGCAGCTCCCTACAGCAGGCTGCACAGGTAGGCATCCAGGCAGATCTTGAATGTCTCCAGACAAGGAGACTCTACAACCTCCCTTGGCAGTCTGTGACAGTGCTCCATCACCCTCACTGTGATTGATTTTCTAAGTGAGGTGCAAGCCTGTTGTCACGCTCCAATATAAAGGAGGGAGACGAGGTTCTTTAAGATTATGTGTATACCCAGCGTGAGATTAAGAAACAACGGTTCAAATGTTGGTCCGACCAGTTTATTACCAATATTGACCAGGGACATGGGGAAGGGGAAGACGGACACTGTTAGGGGTGATGGGGAAGGGAAGGCGAGCGATAGGAAAGATAGGAAAGAAGCAAGGGTTTGTACAACGCAGGGATAGTCACCAGTCAGGATCCTAGGGGCGGCCCGGTTGCAAGTCCGAGGCCTAAGAGCAGGGGTGGCAGAAGCGGGGAGAGCAGCAGCAGCGACGGGCAGCACTGAGCAGCAAGCAGTCGGCCAGAGAAACAGCGAGGGAGTCAACCCCGAGAGGGGCAGCAGCGAACAGTGATCAGCTCGTGAGGTCTTTCCTAAGAGAAGGCCTCTCCAGGCAGCAGCAGTGATCAGCTCGGGAAGTCTCTCCGAAGAGAAACTCCTGGCAGCAGCAGTAATCAGCTCCGGAAGTCTCTCCAGGTAGCAGAGAAAACCCCCAATCTTCATGGCTGCAGGACCCCTATATTTATCTTCCAGATTCCTCCAGTCTACGTGACAAATCCCGTGCAAGCTTGTCAGGCAAGCGTCTCCTGAGATGGCTGTCTCCCCACAGAGATGAGTACCAAACAAAAGTGTTCAGCGGCCATCAAGCTGCAGCTTATCTCTATTTCCTTGCCCCAGGACGTGCCCATCTGCTTGTCCCTTAGACAAAGGATTTCTCAACTTTGTCCAGGACTAGCTTGGACATGTTCAGACATGTTCATCAGCAAACTTAGAGTCAATGGTATTAGAATAGTCTCTTACACCTGTGTGTAATGTTTGTACTAATGAGTGCTCTGTAAATGCATACTAGGAAGCCATAATTTATGTATAGAAAGATAAAGCAGTGCATGCTAAGTCCTTCAATAGCTTTTCTACTCCTTTCTGGCCATGAGAGTCCATATGTTTCCAAAAGACTTGGCATCTGGTTTCTTAGGAGATGTAGTTAAGAGATATGATCCTGTTTTCTTAACACAGATAGCTAAAACTGTTGGATACGTGCCCAGCATCTACAAGTGGCTGACATATTGACTTACAGAGTTCTGTACCTCTGGAATGGTAATTAAACACCTAAAATTATATTAAAACATTGTTTTTCACCCTACCTATCATACTGCTCATGAAGACCCACACAACCTGAATATGATGAATATACTCCTAGTATGACTAAACAAAAAGATTAGGCTGGAGTCTCTTTTATCTATTCCAGATCTGTGTCCACTTGGCTGTATTTATATAAAATATATATTATATTTTAGTGATTTTACTATATATATACATATATGGTCATTATATATGCTTATATGTACTGTAACTATATATACAATTAAAAGAGGACAGAGAAGAATATAGGAAGAAATTCTAACATTTTAGAGGGCCTGTACACACTGATGATTTGTCATACAGTTACTCTGAAGGCACAGCTGTTTTCACCATTTTTCCTGCTGTTAAAATTAATTTTACTTCTAGTTAATTTTAAAAATTCTGCCAAAATGGACCTGCACAAAAAGAAACCTCCATAAACACTACACAGTGACTGAGCAACTCATCATGTTGAGAGATTAATGAAGAGAAGTTGTTCTTCAATGAATGTGTGAACAGAAGTCACATTCCAGGAAAAATGGCTTGAAGGAAACAGAGCTTCTGTTGGCAGATCTGCTCTCCACTCTGTGCAGGAGAGATAGCCTGGATGGCTCAAGGGGAACTGGTGTCTGGCGCTCTATCCTGGGAAGGCAGAGGATCTCAAGCTGCCCTATTGCATTGCCTTCCACCATAAATTTGGCAAAAAAGTTTCATCAAGGAAAACTGTCACCTGTGTCACCAGTTAGTTCCATACATCCATTTTATTTCTATAAGAGGAATTGTGTGCAAACTGCATTTCTTACTCTCTGAAGACTGCAGGAATTCTGACTAGCTCCTCATGGTCAGGCACCCAAACTACAGACCTCATAATAGGATATTTAACATTCCTGTCTGCTACCTTAACTTTGATTGCTAACTACCATTCCAGGGAAAATTCTTTAAGGAGATTTTCCATTTTGAAGAATCTTAGGTGGCCATTCCTTCCATTCATGGCCTCTGTGGTACACTGATATAGTGACAAAACAGGAGTTACCCTTTGAGTTACTTCCTAGGGAAGACTCCTTCTCCTGAATACAAAAGAAATCTAAGAAAACTAGCCAGTGTTCTTCAACGTCAGCAAAATCTAAAAATCATAGAGGCCTAGAAATTTTGCCTTCACAAATATATCATAAGATCCCTGAGCTAATAACTTTCTGGAGTTCACTTTAGGCATCACAGTGAGTTACTCAACAACATTTTTCTTCTGGTCCATAAACACATATAACATTTTTTTTGTCTCTGCTTTGTAATTTATCGTGTGCCTTCATGCCTCAAGTCCTGCTTAGAGATAGAATACAGTTAAGCTTAAATCTTCTGTGAGTTTCCTGCCAATGTGAAACAGAAAGCTTTTTTTTTTCTTTCCTTGACTCCTGAGAAGTCAAGCGTTACTATATGAACTTGCAGAGTTCTAGAAAGCAAGATTCATCTTCCCTCCCTGGTGCTGAGTAGTGTCCCTTGTCTCTCTGCAGCACAAGGGGAGCTAATGGCAGTGGACGCTCTTTCATGCACTGTGGGTATTTCAGAATATGGTTCATCTTCATCAGTGCTCTTTTCCAGGACTGATACTTGTAAAGCAGCTAAGGCCACATGATGGATGGACTCCGTGTGTGAAAATATAGTTTATTTTTAACTCTTTATTTCTAATATTTCCTGAATAACACTCTACTCTGTATCAGCCGCTCCCTAGTTTCAGATGACTTATCCTGTTTCATTGTCAGGAACAATCTGTATTGATTTAATTCAAATTAGAAGACTCCTTTGATGATTACAATCTAAAATGCAGGCACATGAAATGCAAGGTAAAGTGTCTGAAAGTGATCAGGACAGCCTACTTTGTTGCTAATATTTGTGTTGGAATCTACGCAAATATTCATCTCATTTGGGTGTGTGAATCATATAAATATTCTTATGTTTATCATTTCAGTATCTAATTAAGTGCCAACAGTCTTGCAGATGAACTAAAAAAAACAGTTCCTTGATCTGTCAACTGACCTGTCATTTTAAAAGGGACTTTAAACCATAATATTTGTCCCCACATTCTCATTCACATTCTACTTATGTAAAATTGGGTTACATTTCTGCAAACTCAGTTTTGTCTATGGAAATATAGTGATTCTAAGTTTCCTCTTGGCATCCTGGAGTGTAAATTTTCTACAAATTAATTATTTTAATTCAGTCACTACAATCAAATTCAACTATCGTAACTTATTTTAAGAATTACTCTGGTTAATGCATTCCTTACCACAGCAAATAACCCTGGTGGATAGGTCTTAAAAGTTTCAAATGTTAGAAGACTTCTAAATATTCTAATATGCTGCTTTGAAGGTTTGACAATAATCCACAAATTCCCTCTGCTCTTTTTCAGTATTCTAAATGCCAGGGATGGATTTTTTTTAATGAATCTCCAAATGTTTTGCCACAGAATTGTTTAATTATCTTTTAGATTTGTTGCTGAAATACTTTTCACCAGAAAATGTTTATTTAAATAAAATGATCAAATACATTTGTCCTTCAGTTTTATGTCAAAATATCTCCTGAGATTTCTATTCAAAAGTAAATTTTAATAAAGGTTCTCTAATAAAACACTTCAGAGAACTATGTGTATATATATCTATATATGTACAGCATTAGATTGCAATCTTAATTTTAATTACAGTTAATAGATATTTTCAAATATGTAGTATAGGGGAATATAACTGACTCTCAGTTACTATGAACAGAATGTTACTACATTTATGAGGAAAGCACGCTGAAAAATTAATTTACAGATAATTCTTAATAAATAAATCAGTTTTAGTCAATGTGTGCTATTAAGTCTCCTAAACAAATTCATATCCAAGCAAAACTAATTCAAATCTGATTTGAATCTCTGCCCCTTTAAGAACAGTTGAACTTTCTTCTAATCATTTAAGATAAATATTCCACATATTGGCATATTCTCATATACAGCACTGAATGGGACATATTTACAGCTTCTGTAACTCTGCTTTTCCAATCTCTACACTTTGAAGCTTCAAGGCTCTTTTAAATTGTATGATTTAGAAGTCACAACAACTGAATGAGAGACCAGGTTTAGAGCCATGTGCTCCAAAATGTGTGATTTATGTAGAGGACATAATATAAGAATTGAGAACATTGTGAATGAATCCTTTCTGGTACACATTGAGGGCATCTTTAACCCTGTCCTTTAATACAGAAGAAGGAATATCAGGAATCAAGATCCTTCCAACAATTCATTGCAGTATCAGATGCTAAAAGGAATCAAAATGTTGACTTCTGGCTGCAAGGAAGGGAACCTAGAGTGACAGAGAGAGGGATAAGTTGATATGCTGGGAGAAGTGAGCACAGTTTGTGCAAACTGTAGGATACATACCTTTAGCATACATAGCTTTCTCTAAGTATGTTGTAGAACTTATTCCTTAATTTCTGCAATTCAGCAGTGTCCTGCTGTCAGTAAACATTTCTGAAACCCCAAATTCTATCCCTCCCTCTCTCATAACTGTTTCAAGTAACAAACCACTAAAGCCATTAATTGATACGTATTGAATATGCATAGTTTATCCCTATGTCACTGAACTGTGTAAAGAATCAGTATGATACCAGATACACTTTTTTAAAACTTTTCCTTAAAAATCACAATTAGGAAAATGTATACATTAAGCTGCATTTTAGAAGAGAAAAAGAACAAAAAACATTAGTATTACAAATTCAAGTGCTCATCCAACTCACCACTCAAGCAATTCCAAATTCACTTGCCAAATTCACATTTTGAGAGTCATCGTCCTATTTTTCTAGTAAAATTTCCTCCTCACATACCAGAAAAATAAGATTTCCAGTAAATTCATAATAAGCATCCTAGAATGTGAAGTGAGATTGAACTTTGTGCCTGTCTTCAAAGAAACAGCATATTTAAGCATGTAGAGTGAACAAGAGATTTTTCCATCTGAACTGGTGCTCAAATGCTGATCCTAATTGCACACAACATACACTATGCAGGCTAGTTAAATACTACTCTTTTCTGCCTTTGTCAGAAAACTTTCTTCTGAAATACTTTCACCAATTCCACAGAAGGTCCCAGAGGGCTTTGAGATCTCTGCTGAGAACTTGCATGTCAGGATGCAAATTTCTATTGGCATCAAAATACAGAATATAGTCCTTTTGGAGAACGTATTATATGCTCACAGTAAGATTCAAGTCAGCTTGTAACCTTCTTATAGCTATAATTGCTACAGTGAAAACTTTTAGGATGTAGACAGATTAACCATATAATTCAGTTTTGAGAACAATGCAAAATAATGTAATTTAATTTAAAATTATCAATTTCAGTGAAATATTCTCAACATTTCCATCCAGAACTGTATCAAAGCCACAGTAGTGTCAGGAGTCAAGATGTCTCCTGAAAATCTAGGCCTAAAAGTACAGATATTTCTCATTCTGGGCAACTCAATTTATAACTTGGAAAATAGTAAAGCCTTGAAATGTAGAGAGTAATAGAGAACAAGAGAAGAATGTAATTAATATTTGTGAGCTCTAAACCATATTGAAAACTACTGGTGTTTGGGTTTTTTTCAGATCATTTTCACAGGGAAAAGAGATTTTGGTGACCATATTCTTTCTGTTAGGTTTTGCCTCTCAGTTTCTTTAGAAACTTTCCTAGTGTTGGTTTCACTCAACAGAGAAACAGAGATTTAAAAAAAAATTGTTCCCACAAGTTTTGCCACTTTTTTCCAAAAAATATTCCACTGTAGCCAAGACAAAAGCTGTAGGGCAAATTTCTTCTGTTTAGACAATGGAGACAGATCTGCGCTAGGTAGAACTCTTTTTCTCCCAAATGTAGCTATAGTTTCAATAAAAACATAAAGGAAATAAAGTCTGAATGTTTCTGCTGCTCTCTGTCTAACTAACCCACTCCTCATAAAGCAAAAGCAGATAAATGAAATGGAAGGAGTAAGTGGAGAATGTTGAATCCCAGAACACAGATCTATATCAAATATAGAGATGAAAGGGAAAAGAAGCTACTCTTGAAGAGAATTGTAATTACCTTCTCTACAGAGTTCTTGATAACTGATGTCTGAAAACAGCACAGGGAAATCATCAGTGTCATTCTCTGCTGAATCTGTACAGTAGATGTGGTCAATGCAAGTTACACATGAAGTAATTCTGCTGATCCCCAGTGGCCAGAACAGCTTCATAAAAGCATAGTCCATAGCCCAGCTGTTTTAGAAAAAAATAATACAGCAACTGTCTTCTGTTTCTGACTGGCACTTTACTAAACATAATTTAATCGGGATGAAAATATCTGATCCTGTGGATCCAGAAGGGATTGAATTAAGTATTCATTATATTACTCTTTCAGGCAGAGCATGTTTTGACTTGAAGAACTTACAATTTCAAGTATAGAATTTCTAAGGCCTTAATTATTTTATTTAACATAAGATGTATTGTTTCAGATAGGATAACAATCTTTAGATTTGCTATAAAAATATAGAATATTACTGTGTCAACTGGAACATGTACTAAATGATAAATTACCAGTTTTCTATATCACAAATCTGTAGCAACATACTGGAAACACAACTGAAGTATTTCAAGAGCATTTGATTAAAATTAATTCTGAGTCCACTAGCAATATAATAAGATTTAATGTCAATCATTTTAGAAGTATTCTGTGTCATAGGGGAAGAAAGCTATTAACAAGTGTAGGAATTAGCAGAAGTGTCAGGCAAAAACATAGCCTGTCATACTGCTGCTAATACTGATTAAGATCTAAGTTGCCTTCCCCTTCATGCAGAACTTACCAGCAGATAGGAGCTGAAGTTTGTACATTTGGGACCAATGATAGCTGCAATCTGATGTCAAAGAATCATGTAACTGTATCCTTTTGCTCCAGCCCTCTGATCATCTCTGTGGCCCTCATGTAGATGCTCTCCAAATCCTTAACACCCTTTTTGTGCTGGGGGCCCTAGGCCTGGATGCAGTACTCCAGATAGGACCTCACAAGGGCAGAGCTGAGGGGGCAATCATCTTCTTCTTCCTGCTGGCCACCCCTCTTTTGATGCAACCTGGGATACAGTCGGCCTTCCCGGCTGCAAACACATAGTAGTGGCTTGCATTAAGCTTTCTGTTTACCAAACTCCCCAGGTCTTTCTTCACAGGGCTGCTTTCCATTAGTTCTCCCAGTCTGTACACATCTCTGAGATTGCTCAAGTCCAGTTTTCAAGCCTGTCCGGGTGTCTCTGGATGGCATTCCTTCCTTCTGTTGCTTTAACTGCACCACTCAGCATAGCATCATCAGCAAACTTGCTGAAGGTACACTCAATCCCACAGTCTATGTCATTGATAATGATGTTGAAGAGCACAGGACAGACCCCTGTGGGACACCACTTGCGACCAACCTCCATGTGGATGTAGAACCACTGACCACAGCCTTCTGCCTTGCAACCATCCAACCAAGTCTCTTAGTTTGTTCAACCTAGATAAGAGGAGACTGAAGGGAGATCTCATCATGGCCTATGTCTTCCTCATGAGGAGATGCAGAGGGGCAAGCACTGATCTCCTCTCTGGTGATGGTGACTGGATACAAGGGAACACCATGGAGCTGTGTCAGGGGAGGGTCAGGTTGGGATTAGGAAAAGGTTCTTCACTGAGAGGATGGTCACGCACTGGCACAGGCTCCCCAGAAGAGTGGTCATGACACCAAGCTTGCCAGAGTTCAAGAAATATCTGGACAATGCACTGTTATATGTTCTGATTTTTGTGTGGTTCTGTTTGGAGTCAGGAGCTGGACTAAGTCATCCTTATAGGTCCCTTCCAACCTGAGATATTCTATGATATTCTGTGATTTTGTTATCCATTTTATATGCAAAAATTGGCTTCAGCTCATAAGAAAGTGGGTACCTTAATTGAAACATAAAAATTCACCCTTACAGACTCGTATTAGATTTTAAATCCACTAATATATTCAACTGAACTGATTTAAAGTTATGCTTTTGCATCCTTTCATTTTCCTTAGGTTTTAATTGTCCATATGAACAGTGGCTTCAAGTTGTGAGTGATTACTTATATAGACTAAGCACTTAAAGAACTATAAAATAGGGAAAGTGTAATGACATGATCTCAAACAGCAGTTATTAGTACTCAAGAAGACAGATATTTCAAGGGGAGATCAAGCCTTACAACCATGAATAAGTAGTCATTCTCAGCATGGTAACTGTTGGAACCAGTCTTGAAAATGACAGACTTAAAACACTCTAGCTATAATTGTGAAACTGTTACCTGTCTCTCAGTTTTCTATAGCTATATCTAGATTAATTCCCTATAATAATGTTTATTTTGTATTACAAAAGCATCAACTGTCTTGACAGTAATAAGGTACAAATTTACATACTTCCATTTATTTTTTAACTCTTCAGGACAGAAACCAATTTCTTTCAATATCTTTGAGTAATAACTCTTAAAGAAGACCTAAATCATCCCTAGAAATATTCTATACTATCTCTACAGTAATTGTATGCAACTGTATCATTACCATTGCATTTTATATCCTGTAACTGTTTGACAAATCATGAACAGAATGCGTATGTCATAAAATTTTATAACCTGGAGTGTAAACAAGATTTCATAATAAAGTACATTTAAAGCATATTAACTGAATGTCAATTAAGCACGTATCTTTCAAACAAAGATATCTAAAAGATTAAAATTTTTTTCAACCTTGTGGACATTTAAGATTGTGATTCAAATGTAGGAAAATCCCAGGATGAAGGAAGCTTTACCTGGACTGAAGCAGGAAAGAAACAGTCTTTTAATGGTCACCATGACTTCCTGTTTCCTGACCTCACTAAAAGACTGAAAGCATAGGAAAGATATTTCTTGAACAAGGCAGTAAAGCTGAAATTTTTACATGTCTTTCATCTGAGACAGAGCCCTGTCTAGTAACCTAGGGTAGCACCACAACTGTATTGTTGACTACAGTATACATAACTATCGATATATATAATCAGTATATTGTTAACAGTCCTGCAAGGGAACCTTCTTTTTTTCCAATATACAGACCCGTTCCAGAGCCTGTTTGCAGAGAGGGGAGTTGATGGAAATAATCTATGATCCCTGCAGCAAAATTGGCAAGCATCCAGATGGAAAGCGAGGGTAATTCTCCTGTGAAAGAACTTTCCCCAACTTTCTACCCCAGCCAACTTCCAGCTAATTTCACCTTCCACTTAGCCTGAACAATGTTGCTATGAGGAGTGGGTAGACGCTGTCCAGTAAAATAACTTCTTGTTTGTTACTACTTACAAATCCACAAATTCTAGACATACTAACTAGTAATGCTTTGCAATAGTATAGCTCATCTGTTTAAAGTTTCTGAAAGTGATTTATTTTTATTGATCAGTGTAAATCCATCCTCAAGCTATGTAAGCATTACATCTGTAAAATAATGTAGGAACTATAGTACTTTCAGTCATAGTACAGTCAGTTACCTGTGGAATAACGTCTGACAGCTTGAATAAATATTTCTCATAGCTGATAGTTTTAACACCTATAAAATTGTAAATCATGAGTGTAAACTGAAATCCCAGTGTTGTCATCATTTTTTTTGCCACTAAAATTAATGTGGGAAGAATTAATAAACATAGGATTCTGACAGTTACAAAGGAGGTACAATTATGTTAAAGGAAATATTTGGTACAAAAAAACCTTTGTAGCTTAAATATTCTGTATATCCAGAGGCATTCCAAGACAGTAGAAAAGAAAAATAGTTTCTTTTTTATTGAATAATTATATATATGCATGCATGTGTATGTACATTTTAGTTCCTCTAAAATTATTTTCTCTCCTTAATTTTCTTATCAGTCCACTATCCTAAATATCTTTTGTCAGAAATCTTCAGCGAACTTTGAAATATTTGCAGAAGCATCAGGAGAAAACCTCAATTACCAATCATTCTACATCATACAGTAGTGGTCAGAACAACAAACCTTTCAAGCTAAACATCTGTGATAGGAAAATAGTTCTCAGACAGAAAATGAAAAATTGTTTATCATCTAAAATGTAACTTCGAATTTATCACTTTCATTACTGATTTCCGTGATAAGATGAAGAGGATATATATTTTTTCAACTGAGACTGTAGTGCTTACCACTTCATTGGTCTTATTAGAAGATAAGATCTCAGTTTTCAGATGGCTCCAATCAGTGGCAGAGATGACTGGTATAACGGAGTTTTTGCTTCATGAGAAAAAGGATTAAATCTGCTTTTATGGGGATGTGTGGAATCCATCTACTTTACACAGCTAGTTTGTTTAACAACAGTATAACCCAGTTAGTTACAGGCAGGCCTACAGTATACTCCAGTGGTGTTAAATGTCAATAATTTCAAAGCTAGCCTCCAATCATCAGTTGTAAAATTTTAGCAATGAGTGGTTGTATTGTCTTATAAAGTGAGATGATTTAGCTATACATTTGTATGGAAAAAAAAAAAAAAAAAGAAGGTGCTATATATGGGAAGCACCACACATAGTTTTCACAGAATCATAAAATATCCTGAGTCGAAAGAGACTCGCAAGGATCATCAAATACTAGACCTGGCTGCACAGAGAACCACCCAAAATTCAAACCACTTGCCTGATAGTATTGTCCAAATGCTGCTTGACCTCTGATAGTTCAATCTGGTGAAGAATCTTCTACTGATAGCTAACTTGACCAGTCCCTGACACAACTCCATGTTGTTCTCTCAAGTCCTTTTACTGTCACCAGAAAGATCAGCGCTGCCCCTCTACTCCCATCATAAGGTGCTGTAGGCAAGAGTGGCTTCAGCTGCTCTTCATACACTTTGCCCTCTAGACTCTTCACCATCTTCACAGCCCTACTTAAAACAATCTAACAAACTTATGTCCTTCTTATATTGTGGTGCCTCAAGGTGAGGCTGCATAGAGCAGGCAGGGCAGGACAAACCCTCCCGTCCCCTAGCTGGCAGTGCTGGGCCTGATGAGCTCCAAGGTATGGTTGGCCTTCTCAGCTGCCAGGGTGCACTGCTGATCAGTGTTCAACTTGCCCTAAACCAGAACACCCAGATCCCTTTCTGTTGGGCCATTATAGCCTCTAATCCCCCAGTCTGTATGTTTGGCCAGGGTTGCCTAATCCCAGGTGCAGAATCTGGCAATTGTTCTTGCTAAATTTCATGGAACTGGTGGATTACATAGTCCTCTGATTTATCAAGATCTCTCTGCAAGACTTCTCTACCCTTGAATTTAGTGTCATCTGCAAACATGCTTAGTATACATTTGAGTTCTGCATCTAAGATATATGAAAACATTAGAGAACTGAATCTCAAATTGACATTAGAGAACTGGACCTAAAAGGGAACCCTGCAGAACCCCACTACTGATGGTCACCAGCCTGATGAAACCCAATTAACTGTAAACCTTGAAATCTGACCTGCCAGCCAATAGTTTAATAGAAGTCAACAGAAGCTTTTATAAGCTTCTGGGACAGTGTAAGAGCTGTCTGGCACAAGGGGACTAAGGCTTAAGATGTATTCCAATAACTAGCATCAGCCCAGAAAAATCATTAGAAAAAAAACATTAAAAAAAAAACCCATAATATTGAAAAGGCACAATAGTATATTCTTTAATAAATGTATAAGGCCAAAGAGTAAGCAATAACAGAAAAGCAAGGCTAAAATAATCTTCTAGCACACATGTAGCAAATTGGAAATACAAAGAATTATGTCTAGCATTATCAGCTGTTCATTCTGTTTGCCCAGACAGACTTTAAAAATCCTAGGAAAACCAGGTTCACAAATCCGTGACCTTAGGAAGTTCAACTGAAGTAAGAAAAAAAATCTCAAAGCAAAATGCTTCTACTCATAACAAAGAGTTTTATTCTGAGCTTACAAACCCTTTTCCCTTATCATGTTCTCAGAAAGGGATGTCTCATGCTGTAGCAATCTGCTTGGCTTTTCAGTTTAAGGTAGTCTCTTTAAGGAGAGCTTATAATGTTCTCTTTCTTATTTGTTTGTTTTTCTTTAAATTATAGCACCCTTCTGATTCACCATTAGTCATAAAATACTGAAGGAAAAAAGAGGATATGCTTCATAAATCACAAAAGCAAGAATGTATGCAAACAACAATTAGAACAAAATTGAGGTATCATGTTCTCAGTTTCATTTCTACTTATTTTGCCTTGTGGTGACTGAAAGAAATTTAATTAATTTATTTTTAATGCTATTATTCTATTGGCTTTCTGCTAGAAACAGGTTATTATGAAACAGCAGCTGTCTTTGTCCATTTTAAAGATATTCTCACAGAAACTGAATATTCAGTCACCTTAGTGTGTCAGTGATGCATATTCGCATTACAGACATAAGTCAAGACTATATTCAGAGAATAATTTATGTTGAAAAAGATCTTCAAGATCATCAGGTCTAGCTATCAACCTAACACTACCAAGTACACCATTAAAGCATGTCCCTAAGCAACACATCTGCATATCTTAAACACCTCAAGGGGTGAGGATGCCACTACCACTGCTTCACTATGCAGCCTGTTCCAGTGCCTCGTTACCCTTACCATTAAGAAGTTCATCCTAATATCTAATCTAAACCTCCCCTGGTGTAAGTTGAGACCATTTCCTGGCACTCTCTTTGTCACCTGAGAAGAAATGGACGCCCTCCTCACTTCAACCTCCTTTCAGATAGAGAGCAGTGAAATCTCCACTCAGCCTCGTTTTCTCAGACTAAATAATGCCAGTTTCCTCAGCTTTTCGACATATGTCTTCTTCATCTTGTTGCTCTTCTCTGAACATATTTCAACATTTATCTAGTTCTAGGTTCGCAAATTTTTAAGGATTTATTATTTTTTCTCTGCTTTCTTGCTTGTTTGTTTTTTTTTACTGTATTATTTGTTAGCTCAGTTTCAAGTTCCTATGAACACAGTTCAAAATTTTTTCCTCTGCAAAGCAATTTAGAAAGTTAAACTCCACGACAAAAATCCTGTTATTCACAGAAAATAAATGGTCATGGGGTTTGCTTCAATTTCAGTAATCAAAAGAGGTCAAGAAAGTTCCTTTTAACTCTGCCAAAAAAGAGTCTTGCTGGTTACTGTGTTGCAGCAGTGAGCTAATCCAGTGCTTGCTAAAGCTTTAGTATCAGCCCTCAAGCAAAATCATGTAGTTACTTCTTCCTTGATCTTTTCCTACATGATCGTTAATGTACAAGCCCACATATTATAACTGCAATGTGACATAGCATGCTATGTAATGTAAATTATGGCACGAGATATTTGAAAGCACAGAAATCATAACTTAGTTTTAATGGATGGTAAAAAGAAAATAGAATTGTTTTTTATTAGCTTAGTCTATCACTTCAGTATTTTGTAGTAAGAATTTAATTATTACTGTACATAAAAGCACTGTTGCTACTACTGATGGGTTCTCTCAGTGTGTAAACAGTTCTTTCAGACATATATCTTCACACAAAATCACCAGTTCTAAATAGGATTGAGGCATTTGTGACTGTCTCAACTTCAAAGTTTTGGCACTCTGTAAAATTAATCTGAAGAAAATTTTGAATTTTCATAGAACTTTCTGTGTTAGATGTTCTAAGTTTGCTAAAACTCTGTGTCATATGTAATATAAATAAAACTTAAAATTCAAAGGACATACCTCAAATAATAAAACATTCTGAGGTACTCAGAATTTGCTTTTCAACTGTATGTAATTCCTAAAATATTAACACTGTAAAAAGCACTCTTTTCTCATCTACAATTTTGTTTTATGCATTTCTTAAGGTTCAAACTAAGTTAATTATCTATGTATTCCTTCCTCTGATGATTTTTAATTGTATTAGAAAGAAAAAAATTTAGAAAAACTATGTTGTATATCAAAAACGTATTCATTCACATAAATAGCCAATAACCCACACTTACATGTTTCCAGTGCCATTTCTGAAAAAGAGACCTTTTTGAAAACAGAGGTCATAAACAGTGGACTGCTGACTGCTTAGCTTGCTCATTCTGTGTTGTATTGTCTTTCTCATATTAAATCAAATAATTTAATGCTGAATAAGAGGATAACTGGCTTTGTAAGTCTAAGACCCTTAGTAGAAAATATGTAATTTAACAGATTGTGAAATTATAATATTTCCAGAAGTCAAAGCAGCTAAGCTTTTAGGAAAGACAAGCCTGTGTGAGTACAAAAGAGGTAATAGATTACTGTAGAAAAGCATCAAATTTAAAAACATAATGTAAAAGCAGTTTGGTTATTTGTAAGTTTTTCCCCTCAGGAAAGGATTTGAAAAATTCAGACTACTCTGAGTGAATGAATAAGATGAAGTAGGTAAAGCACTGGTGTGTTGTAAGCTTGTTTAAGCTTTTCAAGAATTAGATTTTAACACCAAGGCACAGAATCAATATTTAACTGTTCACATGAAAATTAAAATTTCAGTGTAGACCTCTACTTTTTAAAATTGTGTGTTTCTGTGAAGAACTTGTATGACTTCTTTATGCAGTGTTTATAAAAAATCAAAAGAGTTTCCATATTCCTTGCTATACTTAAACAAAACAACAATAACTAAGAACTGATTTTTTGTTTTAGGTGTTGTAATTTTATGAAATAGAGATGTCAAAAACAGGATCTGAAAGTAAAAGTCTCCATTAGGTTCAAATACACAAACAAGAATGTTATATGTTGTTAATTGAAAATCCTTGTCATTTTTCCCTTCAAATACTTCTTCAGAAATCACTAGTTCTTCATGGGGGTTTTCAGGTTACATCTCTGAAATTCAAATATCTGTTAATATAAAGGTGTGTGAACAATTTTTCAAAGGTGTTCCAGTAACCATGGCAATTTAGTAACATGCTTATATAGGGTATCTTTCATTGCAGGAGTACAAATGAGGTAAAATCAATGGATCTATAGCAGTGATATATGTTATGCTTGTTGCAGATTAATTTTTCCTGTTCACTGATCTGGAAGACAAAAAAGAAAAAAAAAAGATTTAATTTAAAATAATTATTTACACTAACAAGCAGACAGCATAAATCTTTAGCAAGGCCAGCCAGGAGTGGGAAAATCAATTTATCCAAATATGTTGGCATATTTGTGAGATAAAAATGTGAAACCCAATATAAGCAGAGAGATTTCCTGAGAACAACTGGACTATTGCTCACTATCTCTAAACAGAAGTAACCATAAGGTACTATGATGTAAGTATTGTGTGATATGCATCAAGTGACTTGGAAGAACAATTTCAAATGAAGTCCTAAGCAGTGATAACCTTCTGAACAAAGTAAGTGGGAGATAGTTTATGCAGTAGCTTTTGGGCCACTGTCAGCACAAGAAAATGTTAAGGATGTGGTCTACAATGCTGCTGGGAAGGATGGCTGCACCTGGAGCCTCTGACAGAAAGCACTCCATGTTGACCCCTAGGGTTTCGGAACTGAGTCTTAGGCCTGCTGTACTCCCAACAAAAAAGAGAATAATACCCGAGAATCTTGGAACCAATCTTGGACTGGCCAGAAGGCAGAGATCTCAGAAGATCACCAGAAGAGGTTACATACGCTGAAGCCCCACTGTATAATAACTAGTAGAAAACAAAAAGCAATATGTCCCGTTCACTTGTTCCTGTCTGACCCCTGAGGTCTTCCTCCTCTCCTTCTTGAACAGTGCATAACAGGGCTTGGTTGGTACAGGTTAGACCACACTACTCTGCAATGGTATGTGTCTCTGAAATTGCCAGTGTGACAGCATACTTTTTCCAAATACTTCACCCATTTTTCAGGATTCTGCACTTGATCAGGGATGAAGTTCCAAAACACTGGAGGTGCCCACTGTCCTAAATACCAACCCACAATATCCCACATACCCTAATGCTCATAACTAACCAGTCTTGGGGCAGTTCTCTCAGTGGTATTCTGAAAAAATTACTGCCGCACTTCACCTTTTTATACTTAAGGCATTTGGTAACCTGAATAAAATATTATGGTCTCAACTTCTAAAAATTGTTCTTCTCTACTTCGTAACATAATTCAGATTTTGTTAAAATCAGAAGTTTTGCTTTCATTGGATTTCCTAAGCTTTGGTTCTGGGATAGTATACAAGGGGATATATTCAGCTTTCATTTGAGGCTGAAGATTTAAATAAGAGAGACTTCGCACCTAGCATTGCCGTTTTTAAAAGCCATGTATTCTTTTCCAAGTCTTAATCAAGTCAGATGAATTTGACCTCAAACACATCAGTGAAGATTTTCTTGAGCAACAGGTAGCAATTACTGAATGCCTACTGTCCAATGACTTCAACAAAATTTCATTAATTCTGCCATTCTGAGCTTCTCTTAATAGAGAATACATCCAAGTTATGAAATATCATTCTGTCATTGCAAGCCACTTAATAGCACTACCAGAAGACAAAGAAGAAAACAAAACAACACAGATGCACCACCTAGCCACAATGGTACCATGTCATTACAGAACAGCAACAGTAATTTTATCACTTCCCTGCCACTCTCAAAGAGCTAAATCAAATATCAAATAATCATTTATTCTCTCATTTGTACATGGATTTTGTTATTGTTCATGATATTTTAGGGCTAATAAACCAAATTCCATTTTCACAGTTGAAAGCTACACAAGTTGTTCACTGTAAACCATGTCTAGGGTAGATTAACAGGAAGAGAAGTGAGAAATGGACATGCATTCCACCTGAGATCTTAACTACTCAAAAGTTAGAAGACGAGTCACTTCACAGAGAAACTAAAATGCTACTCTTGCAAAAGATGCCAATGTTATTCTTGGTGATATTAATTTCTGGGCTTTGGAGATAAAGTTCTTAATTAATTCATTTAAAAGATATCTCGTGAAAGAATCTTAATTAGATTAAATCATTATTTCAGGAAGTAATGTGCCAAATTACACAAAGCTAATTAGGGTAGTCAAGAAATCGGCCTATCCACCAGTTTACAGGCAATGTCTTTTATCTGTAACTATCTCTTCGCAGCAGGAATAGCATTTTATTTGAATTTATCAAAGGCTAGGGAATAATCTCATTAAGAAAGACTATGTAAAAAGCAAAAACAAATATTCTCCATAGCATAGTTAGAATTGTTTAATTTATTTACAATAGCAAATCATAAAAAAAAAAATACCTGCTAGATGCTATAAACGGTGACATCTCAGGAAAATGTTTCGTTTTAGACAACAATTTTTCCTTTTTTTATTTTTTCACCCTCCAAGGGAACAGATACCTTTGTCTTCATAAATATCATTTTAAAACTAATATTAGCTATTAACTTGGAAGACAAAATGGAAAGATTTCAAACTTTTTTTTTTTTTTTTGGTGCACATTCTAATAACTTGAAATTAATTTTCTGAACTTTAGCTTTTCCATGAACTAGAATGATGCTATTAATAGAGCAGCACTAGCACATTATTAAACAGTAATTAGTTAATTGGGTCTCATCAGAAAAGCCATGCTGTTAAATGAAATTTTAACCAAAGCAAAATCCATTTACCACAAGACATTAAAAAGTAAAGATAAAGCATTGAAAGAGACACAGCGAATGACAGTATCTTGCTCATAACCTTGTGATTGAAATTCCACATGGCAAAGAATTCTGAAATGATTTACTTGAGAATTTTAGCTAATTTACTTATTATTACTCAGCAAGGAGAAAATCCTTAATGCTGAAAAGCAGTGTATGGGGCACACTGTATATTTTTAAACATAAGCAATTAAAACAAATCCATCTAACAGCAGGAGAATTTATAGAAATGCATATATCCATTGCCTGTTGTATATACACCTGATCTTCATTATATACGAATACCACTGATAAAGGTGTTCAGTCTTGAAAACAGAAAATGCAAGAAGTACAGATATTTTTAAATATGTACTTCTAAAATTAGATATGGCTAACAAATCATAATGTATAAGCCTACTCACATGCGTTACAAAAGATGTTGCTTTTCTAAAGCAAGCATGGATCACACAGGGACATAATATGGAGAATAATAGTTACGCATTGTGTCTGCTACAACATTGAAACTGTTAATAATTTGTAAAGAGTACTTCATATGGAATAAAGAGGTACTAATGTTCTCCTAAATAATAATTAATTACATAATTAATATTTAATTAGCTGTATTAGAGGCCCATTTTGGAGTACACTAGAACATGAATATATTGTCTATAGTATTCTTCCTCATTATCATTCTGCTATTTTTATTCTCACTTTTATTCTCCACATCTCTTCTTTATTTGTCTCAAGTAAATTGTTTCTGTGCGTTTATTCAGTGTTATGTAGAATAAGGCTTTGGGAGACAGCTTTAGAAAAGGAAGAATTGCTGATCATTAGTTATATTAATTACAGGGCATTTGGCATAGTCAGCATGCTTAGGTTTCAGGAGACATCTACTGAACTTTTAGGTGCAGGGTACACTTAATACTGATATTGGCACTAATGTTCTTGCAACAGCACTTCTTCATCTTATTAGCATGTTCAGACTTGATGCCTACGCTTTTAGAACTACAGTCTGAAAGTAGATGTGTACAGCAAGGAAGATGATAGTGTGTATTTAAAAAACTTGGTATATGTTCTTGGTAAGCTTTCTGTTCACTTCTCATTATCAAATTCTTGTACCATGCAATAGGATTCCAACATAGTTCACTGAACATTAACCAGAGAATGTAGGAACCAAGGGTTCTCATTTTTATTGTGTATTTGACAACTTTTACCATTAATTGTTTATCCTTCTTTTGTATTTTGCTCTAAGACCAGCACAGAAACAGCACCATCTATGCACTCTTGTTAGTGATGAAGTCAAATGCTATTCAAAGGTTATTATGATATTTAATGGTGAAGTACAGATTTTACCAATTTTTCATATGCAGTACTGTTTTTGTACTCCCACCAGCTCTTTTGTTACAGTGCATTACAGCATTAAATGTAATTTCAGAGGATTGCAGTTATTCTATGCTTAATTGACTCCAGGACACAAAATTAATCATTTCACCAGCCATGTTCATTTTATTTCTCTCCATCTCTCTTGAATAAAATTATGCATTTACATCAGATAGTCATGTGATCTAATGATAAATTTAGAGATTAATTACTTTCTCTGATTTCTTTAAGATCAGATATGACACCATAGGACACTGTTAGAAGATCAAGGCAAATCATTACAAAACATTAAACTATATTTTTTCTGCTATTACTCTTGGATCATCAGTAGACAGAGTACTGCGCCTTCATCTTGGGGCCATGCTTCACAAGTTATGAAAAAATGTAAAGTCCCACTCTAGGCTCTGAAATACTTTAATTGGTCCCTTTCAGCCAGTTCCATGTACAATACACTCAGTTTCATCCAATGAGTAGGTGAGAGATGATGGTACAGCACAGTACTGAGAAACACTCAGACAACTATGTGCATGAAATGGAATAATTAGTCAAAAAAAAAAAAAAGAGGTTATAATATTCTGTTGTTTCAAAATCATTTATTCTTATAAAATAACATTTAAATTAATATTTTACTCTAATTAAAGTAATGATACAATTATTATTCTTATTATTAAACCTAGTCTTATAACAGTTGTTCTTGAAAAGCACGTATCTGGAATGTTAAACTTCTATATTGTACCTGAAATCAATGCATTCCAGGTATTTTTGTTTTGTGTACGATTGAATGATCTTATTTTGTAGCAACAATTGTGCATGTCTCTGCAATGCTAAAGATCAGAAAATTCTGACTTCTCTGGTCATGGAATATTGACACTGCATTTGGAAAAACAAAAACAAAATCTAGTAGTATTGCATCTTATTTTTAGTTAAGAAAATAATTTATGCAGAGAAGCTGGTACAATTGATCCTAAATGCCCTGCCTTGCTTTTCAACCCCTCACCTTCTATTCTGCAACAAATACAGAGGCAAAGGAGGTTTTCTTTCATAGAATCATACAATGGCCAGGGTTGGAAAGGACCTCAAGGATCATGAAGTTCCAGCCCCCCTGCCACAAGCAGGGCCACCACACTCCAGGTGATGATACTAGACCAGGTTGCCCAGGGCCCCATCCAATCCGGTCTTGAACACCTCCAGGGATGTGGCCTCTACAGCCTCACTGGGCAGCCTGTTCCAGCACTTCACCACTCTCTGTGTGAAGAACTTTTCTCAGTTTCTACAGAACTTTCTTCTTCAGTAGAACAGAAGTAAGCTATTTTACAAGACAACAGAATATACAGTCTATGAATAAAAATGGAAAAAGTAGACTCTACTAATATAATTTACCTGGATCATGAAGTGACACACTGATGTGCATGATGAAAATCCTCATCTCAGAATCTGTGGGTCAGTTAAAACCCATTTCTGAACCTGTGAATCCCCTTTCATGAATTCCAAATAATTCAGAAAATGTTCTTCAAGATGAATTTCATAAATATGAAAATAGCTGTGCCAATCTTGAGAATGTTACTGGATCATTACTGGACAGCTATTAAATAATGCATTACACCGTAATAATTCTCATTTTCCCATAGCTTTGAAATAGGTCTGCTGTGGTTTTCTTGTGTCTTTAAATCTAAAGCTAGGCCTGCAGGTGAGCTTGCTATATAATTTTCAAATGACAGAAAATGGGATAATTTAAGCCAGAGTGCTGCTATATTTCAAATTTCTTATTCATTCTATGCAACACTTTGCTCTTCATTCAACACCCAGCCTGACTGAATGACCAGTTTGGTCCTCTTTCAGCAGCTTCTTGTATAGTAATGTATTTGCAAAGATCCCCATGCAGTAAATGACTGAAGTATGAATACAGAGATTTCCATTTAAAATAGAAATGCAAGTAACAGGTATGTGTATACAACATCAAATTTGCATGTATATCTGTGCTCCTTTCAGGACAAGTATGTATGTAGAAAAACCTCCATATGTAACTGTTAAAGGTTTACATTTAAAAATGACTATTCTGTCTATGCTTATGATTTATATCTATTCCTTCTTAGCAGTAAAAGCTTCTGAGAATCATCTGTTTTTCTTACACAAGATCTAACACCATATTCTATAATATTACATAATTTTCTAAGTTTTTATCTAAAGAGGTTTTTACACAACATATAAACAGTGCCTGTGGTCTCAGAAAATAAAGTTCTGTGATATAGTTTCACTACCTTCCAGTGGCTATCCTGCACATTTTGGCCCTTGTTAAAAACTAGTTCAGCCAAACACCACTCTCAGTTTTTCTGTCCTGTCTCTCTGGTGTACATTTAGCCATTTAACTTTACTGACTGGGTTTTCTCTCAAGCCTTTCTCATGGTTCTTTCATGCATATTTCTTGTGGATGCTTTTTCTTTATAAGATTTGCAGCCTGAAATATCAGGAGCGATCGATCTTTTCCTGTAAGCAGGTGTGCAGAATTTTTTTGCAAAACAGGTACAATATACCTTATTCTTTACTAGAGCCCTAATGACAAAGGCATGAATTCTCTGTCAGATGGTGGGAAACGGATATGCTTTTCTTCTCAGAACTTCTCAGGAGGTAATATTTGGTACTCGACATCAATGTAGAGGCTGATAAATAGGGAAGGAATGTGACAAGGGCTGTTTTAAATATTGATACAAATTTTGTAAAAGGCACTGCTACAAACAACAACTAATACTTTCCTGTTAATCCTGGGCTGCAAAGTAGACTTACCTAGACTATAGTGGAAGAGTTATGAGACAAAAGTCCTTTGAATACTTATATTACTGATGAGAAGGTAATATAACTATGGGTGAATCACCATGATAAGTGTTTTTCTTATTCACATACTCATGCAGTGTTTTCTTCTTTCTGAAGGAGCCTATGTATCACATGCATAGCTGATGTTTGAAGCGGTCTGGGGAGATTCTTGAAGTCCAGCTCAAAACAGAGCACATGGAGTTTTGTTTGTTTTTAAGAAAGCTTACAGAATTAAGCATAATTATTGGTACTCATTTCAAGAACAGACTGAATAATTGCAAGCACTAGGACAGAAAATCTTAAAATATAGCTAAGGAAAATATTAACCATATGTATATTCTGACGTGAAAATCAATACAGATGAGGCAGGTCTAAGGGTAGAGTAACCAGAATATTGCGTGGCAGCCAATGATGGATATAAAATAGCTACATAGTTATACAAAGTTATACAAAGAAATAACTATGTATTTCTACATTAATACAAATAAAGTGAACATCTGTGTAACTAAACTGTAGGACTGAATGGCCATTATCTCTTTGAAAAAAAAATGCTGAAAAAAGGTGTTATTTAACATGAATATTGATACAAATGCTAGAATAAAATTTCAACCTACAGTAAAATAATTTACATTACGTGTTAACACTAAAAAAGAATAATCAAGAACTACTTATTTATACTGAATCATACAGTTATAACTCATGCTGCAGTCAGATTTTTCTCCTCTTTTTTGTCCTAAGGTTTGGTGTTGCTTAGTGACATAAATTCTGGCTTTAGTCAATCTTGCAAAGAATTATTGAAGTTTTCTGCCTCATCTGTTAAAATCCTTTTAATTCTTGGAAATGGATGGGAAAATCTTGGAAGTATAGGCAGAAGGTACCCTAAACATTGAGAAGTAGATTTTCAAATGCAAAAGTTTAGAAGTCAAACTTAATTTAATATCTTAATATTTTGAAAAATCTAATTCCAGAAGATCTGGTATATCTTCAAAATGGTTATAATAAAATATGAGGAAGTGCTATGATTAACTTCATTAACTTCCAGCTAATCTGGAAGCAATTGAACTGTACATCTTGGTCTCTATTTTTGTTCATTTGTTTGGTAACTTCTTGTAAAGATCAATTCTCTCTTGGCTGAAACTTCTGGTTTTATTTCATTCTCTTTTATCATTGCTTTGGAAGATTAGTTCAGCTGAGGTTCATTCCATGGCTTTATTTTTGCTTTGGATTCTGATGAAAATGAAATTTAAAAAAAGAAGACAAAATATTGATACTGCATCAACACATTTTTCTGGCTGAGATATTGTTGAGTACCACTGTGCTTGGAATTGGGCACAGGTGTGAAATTTGACATGAAGATTGCTTATGTAACACGTAGTCCTCATAAAGTGGAGCAAATTTAACACATTTAATTTCATTTGAAGTTACTAATTCAATTCCATCTACATCTGGAATACTTTATTATGCACATCTGAAGAGACCAATATCCAGATTAATTAGAAATGCTTCAAGCACTCAGAAATTCTGTGCTATTTCTTCCCCACTCATTCACAATCAAAGTTATTCAAATTATTTAAAACATATTTTCAACATAGAACACAAGGACTCACTGAAAATAGAAGCTTCTTATCAAAATAGAATCAAAGAAATAAATGCTGGTGAAGAAATAAATATTGGTAGATTTTAACATCAGAAGAAACATGTTCTACTTCAGGCTGTCCCATATTGCCAGAAGTTCTGCAACAGTGGTTCAAAACAAACTAAAATAAAATTGTCACTTCTATACACAGTGTTGCTAATGAAATTTTATTTTATTTTTGCCTAAAATTTAATGAAGAGAAATATAACTGTTTAATAAAAAATATATTTTGCTCATAGTCAGCTATGTTTATTTAAAAAAATTAGATTTCTTTGATCTTTTCTGGTGACAGAAAAAAAAATATATAAAAGCTTGCCAGATGATTTTAAAAGACTATCTCATTTCTCTAAAAAATATGCAGTTCAGTTTCAGATTGCTGTTGAGGTTGTTTTTATTATTTCACATTTCCAAATGGGGATATTTCTATCTCTTGAAATTTTCAGTGTTGCAAGATGAGTTTCATTTTATGTAGGTGAACTATTATTTTCCTCTTAAAATATCAAAATGATTTTTAAAATACATTCATTGTGAAGCCTTTTTTAAAGAGTTGGTCTTGTGCCTCCTTTAGTGATGTGTAAGCCAGGTTATTACAGAAATTGCAGTTGATCATGCATTTTCACCAGTAGCCAAGAAGTAACCAGAAATCTCACGAGGCTGAAATACCCCAAAATAATAATAATGAAAAAAGGGAAAATAGAGTAACCACAATATTGCAGTTGGTATACTGGGCTGCATAAAAAGAATTGTGACCAGCAGTGATCCTTCCCTCCACTCATTCCTT
Organism: Oreortyx pictus; assembly: GCA_036925125.1. NCBI lineage: Eukaryota > Metazoa > Chordata > Aves > Galliformes > Odontophoridae > Oreortyx > Oreortyx pictus. The sequence continues at coordinate 159,067,937 of JAUPFR010000001.1, read as the reverse complement.
ATGACACCTTGTGGAATATTGCATCCAGTTCTGGAGCACTCAGCACAAGAAAGATGTGGATCTGTTGGAGCAGGTCCAGAGTAAGGCCATGAGGATAATCAGATGGCTGTTATCAACTCTTCTATGAATAAAATCTGAGGGAGATGGAGCTGTTTAGACTGGCAGAGGTTCCATGGAGATTTTACTGCAGCCTTTTAGTACTTAAGCAGGACTTCTAGTAAACACAGGGAGAGACTTTTTTACTGGGATGACGTTATAGCAAAGAGGGCCTTTGTAACCAGCTGGAGAGGAAGCATAGTGATAGGACTAGGCTTTTGACACTATCTCCCATAAAATCCTCATAGGTAAGCATAGGAAGTGTGGATGAATGTACATGAGTGGACAGTGAGATGGATTGAGAACAGGCTGACTGGCAGATCTCAGAAGGTTGTGACCAGTGGCACAGAGTCTAGTTGGAGAACTGTAGCTAGCAGTGTTCTCCAGTGGCTGATACTGGGTCTGCTCTTACTTAACACCTTCATTAATGACCCGGATGAGTAAGGGTTTCAATTTTGAACTTCCAATTTTATTCCAATTTCTTACAGGCTGAACATTAATTTCTCATCTTAAGTGTACAAAAAACTACACTGAAACATGTACTGAGTTCATTATTTTGAAATGGACTAGAATAAAACCCACCTTTCCAATTTATCCTGTTTCTGTAATACAGCAGTACAGAAAAATTTATTTTCTGTAATAGAAAAATGTGAGTTATTACTGCCTTATTGACTATGTGATGTGGTTTGTTGTACAAGCAAGAAAAAGCAAAATAATGTTTTATTACAAAAAAGCAAAATTCTAGAACTATGAAAATCCATAATTTTTGAAAGTTTTTCAAGAAAGAATAGCATCCAAGTCATTGTTAAAAAATGCTGGTGAATGGTCCTGCCACTGTTTGGAATTAGCTGCCTCCAATTCTTTCCTGTCAAGAAGTAATGTGGGGACTCTGGTTTTCAGTACATGGTTCCCCACCCTTCTCATTCTCCATAATAACATTGGGAGTTTTCTTTTCTCAGAAGGGCTTTTGTTACCATTGCTGCATCAATCATTCTCATATTTCCAGTTCAGTTACTCAGGATCCTTAGGGCTCTATTGTTAATCTTCATTAATGTATTTCTGACTTTCATAACCAATTTAGTTTGAATTCTGAATAAATCAGCACTGCTTACAGAGGATATGCTCATTTCTCTTTCTGCGTGTAACTGATTTAGACATTGAGAAGATCAGTTACTCAGAATTCCTTGAAGTTCTGGTCTCACTAAAATAACACATGCATAATGAAAAGCGAAAAAAATGTTTTAAGCTTAGAAACTCTATTTACCTGGCTTTTACATCCCTCTGAAGAGCTTTGTGAGGCGTTAACTACCTTAACTTGTTTTATGTACTCAGTAGGTGAAATCTTCAAGTAATCAATTTACTCAATATTGCCTAAAAAATAAAAAACAAAACAAAACAAAACAAAAAGCAGGCTACTTTTTGTTGTTGTCATTGTTGGTTTTGGTTGTTTTTCTTTGTTTTTTACTAGTGAGCTGAAGCATAACCTTTGGGCTGTACATAGAAGGGGCAGGTCAGGACCTCACTAGTCAGGTCCCATTCCACTATCAGGGGCTCTGCTCTGCCTGCCCCCCTGCCAGGGAATGATGGACATGGGATGGGCTGAAATGCAGTCATGGGCCATGGGCAGGATTGTAGAGATGCCCCAGGGCAGAATGACCTGACCAGGAAAGCTTCTTAACGACCTCAGGATTCTAAATCTTTAAGCCAAATTCTGTTTTCTTTATCATACTTGTTATTATGACCCATAGCAGACTGAGTACAGGCAGCCTACGAAGGGAACAGAAAACTCTGTTTTAGATTCAACAGTAAAAATAGAGGTTTCTGTATGTGAAACTCCAGCTAACTTCAGGTGGAAGTCGAACACTGGTTCTGCATTGATGCTTGGAAGCTGATGTTTTAATGTGAAATTACACGCAGCTTTTCTTTCAGCTGAAGGCAGTTAGTATGTAAGGTCCTTTAACAAGATATGTTTGAAGATTTTCCTATTATTTTCCTTTTTTTTCCCTCCTGATGAACATGTGCTCTCTTTCCCTGTATTTAAAGCTGAATGATACACACTAAAGGAATATGCTTCATCTGCTCACCACCAGGTCATAATTTTACCATTTACAGTACACATAATAATTTAACATGTGTCATTTAGTTAATTTTCAGAAACTGGATGTTTAGGTCAGCAGTGATTCTGTAAGAATAGGACAGAGTGTAAGTGCTCATATTTCATATTCATTCCTAAATCAAACATTCCATTGTTGTTGTTTTGCATTCAGTTTTTGCATAGATGAAAACCTAACTAGTGAATGGATAAATATATCATTGAATACAATAGAACAGAAAATGTGAAGAAAATGTCCTGAACAGTTCTGTTGAGAAAAAGTGGCTTTTGTCAGTTTCTTCCACTGCAAGAACTTTACTGATATGATCTTATTTGGGACCACAAAACAGCATTCCCTTACTTCCAAGAACAAGTTGCCAGATAATCTTTAATGCTGTATTTGAAGTCATCTCATTTCTTTCCTGGATCTAGAGTACTTGCTGTTCTCTCTGTTAATGAAGTAGAGCAGACTTCACCTGTGATTGATTACAAAGAAAACTGGATCCCAAGGGCTGCCCTCATGTTTTCTAATCTTGCCAAGCACTCCCTCTCTGGGGTTGGAACCTCTCATTCAAATATCAGTTGTTGAAATAACCTCCAACAGCAGTATGTTTTTACTGATAGTGTTCTTGTCTTATGATAAGCAAAATATGGTTTTCCCTTACCTGAACACCAGTATGTTAAAAAATTGATCTGAGACTTAGGTTTGTGAGGGTCAGCTGCGGTTTGCACACTACCTTTAAGAACCAGAACACTTTTAAGGGCAGCATAAGACTATAGAACGTGAAGATCTTATTGTTCAAAGCTGTTGACACCTAATGTGTATAGTGTGTCTAACACACGTCTGAACATTATCTTGAAAATGTGAATTTCATTCTCATCTGAGGCCTAGAATAAGAAAATGCTTCAGAAATGTGGCAGCAATAAGCAACAATAAGTGACTTACATTGTGACATGCTCCATATAAAGAATCATCTTTGATTAGCTTAGAATACAATTTCTAAAACACATATTTGATCACAGGTCACAGAAACAGCTGAGAACAAAAGGACTTAGAAACTGACTAACTGGAAAGCTGCCTACAATATAGACCACCACTTCAGCTGAACGTGCACTTCTTTATGCATTATGCAAACCAACTTGTTCACAAGGAGAAAAAGGGCATTAGAGGTCCACTGGACTTGTGCTCCTGACATAGAATTTTGGAAATTTCCATTGGAGTTTAATAGTAATTAACTAATTTCCTAACCTTTATTGTTTTCATTAATCCCTGGATTAGAAGGGCAGTGATGAAGCATTTGAGAAAAGGCTATAAAATGACATGAATACAAAAATGGAAAAGAATAACATTACCATAATAATACATTTGTTGTGTAAAGTCAAAAATAAAAGTCATTTTGACAGTAGCGTTTTAGCCTCATAATAGAAATCACAGGGAAATTTTTAAGTGAACAGATTTTCAGAAGCATTCACATTCTTACAAGTTTGCAATAACAGAATCACAGAATTGCAGGGACTGGAAGGAACCTCAAGAGATCACTGAGTCCGAAACCACTGCTAAAGCAGATACCCTGCAATAGGTCACACATGCAGATGCGTCTTGAGCATCTCTATATAAGGAGACTACAATTTCTTTGAGCAGCCCATTCCAGTGCTCCATCACCCTTACCGTAAAGAAGTTCTTCCACACATTAGTACGGAACTTTCTGTGCTCAAGTTTTAGGCCATAACTCCTTGTCCTATCACTACACAATATTTGCCTCCCATTTACATTTAAATATTCATAAACATTGATTAGATGCCCCCTCAGTCTTCTTTTCCTTAGCTGAACAGACACAGGTCTCCCAGCCTTCCCTCATATGGGAGATGCTCCAGGCCCTTAATCATCTTTGTGTTGGTTTATCACTTCAGATATCAGAAACTGAACTGAGCGTTTTGCAGTCGCAGGTTTACAACTGTGGCAAAATCAGTGTGTCTGTGTTGTCAGAATTGAAACAAAAAGTTTCAGATTGGTACATCTATTATCTATTTTTTCTCTGTGTTTCATTCTCCAAAGCTGATGCTGAAAGCATACAGAGTTTCCTATTCAGGCAGAAGTACCATCAAACTTTCCTGATAGTTGTGTGTTCACCCCATTGACTATGTCAATACAATAGCTGTAGCTGTTTGTTTGTTTATTTTGTAATACTGCAAATTCACATAAGATTCATGTTAATATAAAACTAAAAAAATGTTCAGAAAACATGAGGGCACGGGCTCAGTCATTTCAAGTCCTTCTGCCTTGACTTCCAATAACAATCCATTTTCTGTCAAACAAAAAACAAAAAACAAAAAACAACCAGGTAGGTCTTTTCCAACCTTGGTGACTCCACAATTCTATGGAAGTCATTTCCCAGAAGGAAATTTGCTGTTGTGTTTAATCCTCTTGCCTAGTTAAATGCCTGATAGTGCCTTTTAAACATGGATCATTTAGAATAGCTTCAAATCACAAACAGAGCATTAGTTAATTTTTCTCTCTTCTATTTCTATTTCTCAATGTAGGGCAATTAGCACAAAGTCCTGGCAAACAATTTTTCCTTCTGGTTGTTAAAAAGGTATCACAGGGCAGTAGCATTTTTACAACACATGCATGATATGAAATGCCCATTCACCATATAGAGCAGTAAGAAAGTATTTATCACCAAAGATGTCTGGAAAATGTTCAGCAACCCTGTGCTAATCAGGGAGTAACCTGCTGTTCATCTGCAGTGAATGACATCTATTTAGCTGGCAGGTAAGTATACAGAGGAAGCTAACTGGAACATTGGTAGTTTAAGTGCAGTTAGCTCAGTGGAGGTCATGAAATTGCTGGAGCTAGAAAATGCCCCAGGGAAAATGGGACTGTTTGTAACTATGGCTCTGTTTCGATTACTGTCTAGAGAAAGTTTCAGGATGTTGAAGTCCTTGTCCCTGGTGCATTCCAGAAATTGAAGCAGCTGTACAGTACTGTCAATTGAAAATTATCTTAATCTGAATCATACCAAGAAAACAGGCCAAGTGATGGAGATTTCCTTCTGCAGGATAGAACAGTGCTGATGAGAGTTGCTGTTACGGGATTCTTATCACCTGCTGGTACTGATCAATACTGCAGAAAGAATCACAATGTTCTTCTACCCCTGAGCTTATTAACTAATGGTGTTCATCTTTGGTGGTCAGTGGCTCAGATGGAAATCAGCAATGAGTGGTGTCCCACAGAGGTCAGTGATGGGAATGATACATTTTAATATCTTTTTAATATCTTTTTAATATCTTCATCAGTGACACTGACAGCGGGGTCCAGTGCACCCCCAGTCTGCAGATGACACCGAGATATGGGGTTGAAGTCAACACACCAGAGGGACAGGATGCCTTCCAGAGGGACCTAGACAGGCTTTACTTAACAGGTGGATGTCATGATATTAAAAAAATCCAAATGCAAGGTCTTGCACCTGTGGTCAAGGCAACTCTCACTACCAATACAAGCTAGGGGATTGAAGGATTGAGTGCAGCCCTGTTTTAAAAGACCTGGGGAGGTGGATGGCGAGCTGGATATGAGCCAGCAATGTGCCCTTTGCAGCCCAGAAAGCCAAATGCATCCTGGACTGCATCAAATACATCACGGCCAGCAGGTCAAGGGAGGTGATCCTGCCCCTCTACTCAATGGTGACGAGATCTCACCTGGGGTACTGCGTCCAGATGTGGAGTCATCAGTACAGGAGAGACATGGACCTGTTGGAGGCCATCCAGAGGAGGGCCACAGAAATTATCCAAGGGGTGAAACGCTTCTCCTATGAGGACAGGATGAAAGAGTTGGAGCTGTTCAGACTGGAGAAGAGAAGGCTCTGAGGTGTCCTGAGAGCAACATTTCAGTATCCAGAAGAGAGTTACAGGAAAGAAGGAGACAGATGCTTTAGCAGGGTCTGTGGTGACAGAACAAGGGGAGATTGCTTCAAGCTCAAAGAGGGTAGATTCAGGTTGGATATAAGTAAAAAGTCTTTTACATTGAGGGTGGTGAGGCACAGGAACAGGTTGTCCAGAGATGTGCTTGATGCCCAACCCCTGCAGACTTCCTAGATGAGGCTGGATCAGGCCCTGAGCAGGCCCTAGCTGTGGTGTCCCTGTTCATTGCAAGAGTCAGGCTAGATTGCCTTTAAAGGTCTCTTCCAACTCTAATTATTCTATGATTCTATCCTTTTAGCCCCCAGTGAAACTGCAAATGGAAAAGTGGAACAAATCATGACAGACTGAAGAACCCAGGGGCCAAAGGTGGAAAACATATTACTTTAGGTGCTGTTCTCCTGAATTTTACAAGTGATGGTTTGTTCTTCATGTTAACAGCTGGATGCATAACCAATGCTGTACCTAGTGCTTTGGCTTTTATGACTGTCATCACCTCTTTCAGACATGTACTGTTGGAGCAATAGATAGAACTTCTAGAGAAGGAAATCCTCTATCATGAACTCCTCTAGGCAAATTTCTAGGCAAATTCCAGCTAAAAACTCCAGGCCCCAGAACAGTTTGACCTTTGTAGTACTTACCATAATGTCCTGTAACACATAGAAAGCCTGGTTTTAAATAATTATTGCTCTACCTCATATACCCAGTAAAATTGCCTCCAGGCATAGTGTCTGGTTCCATAAGGTTATTTGTTATTTATACAAAGTATAGCAACTTAAACAGGAAAAGTCAATTACTGCCCACACCTAGGACATGAAATAACAAGACTCTCAGGAGCTCAATTATTTCTACAAAATGGATAGTACATAAAAAAAAATATCCTGGATAATTTTAATTCCTTTTTTCCCTATGAATATGTTCCCCCTTTTTTCTACTCCATCTTCTCTATTTTCCCAAATTAAAAAGGTATCCCAAAGATTTTGATCTGCAAGAATTTTGAACATTTAAAAAGCTACATATCAGAAAAGAATGTCTTTTTATTTTTCCTCATTCTTTACATTGCTTGATACAACTGAAAAAGAACATGCTTAGATTTGTATTTTAAAATACAGAAATAGTAGTGTAGAAGTGAATTATGAAGGGACAGAAAGCTTTAGCAAATGACAAACGCTGATCTAGCTAATTAGATACAAAGACTAAAATACTTTCTGCAAAGCACAGGTGAAAGTACAGATAGGTAATTACTACATTTCAGTTCCTATCCACATGGCTATAAAATCTGTGCAATCAGTACCATGAAATTGGAAAATAAACTTATGTTCTAAATCAAAGAAATAGGCTTGGTCTAAACTCCACTATTTAGAAGACATGGTATCACAAACAATGTTAATGTTCTTTGACAATGTTCACAACCATTAGAAAATTGAAGTCATAATGAAACTGCAGCTAACTTACAATCTTCTGGCCCTAGGATGTACATTGTTGATGTGTGTATTTTGGAAGCCCCATCTGTTAGGAGCCAGGCTTTATATACTCAATAATTACTAAATTCCTCAGAGACCAGGTGGCAGGGCAAATTAATTTGGAAAGAAATAGAAAAGTCAGGGGGGAGGGAGCAGAAAAATGGCAAGATAAAGTTAATTCAGCATTTTCAGAATGTACTGAATGAGGAGAGGGATAAAGAAAGGAAGAATATACATGGCAAAATGCGGAGAAGGGGAAGGCAGAAATGGAAAGGAGAATGTTACATCAAGAAAAATTGACAGGAATATTTTTTGGGTTACAAGGAGCAGAAATGTATGGGAGAATAAAAAAATCTGAAGATATTAACATTAAAATGTCTCTGAGTATATCAATGCTCTCAATAACTACACAGTCATATATTTGTAAAATTAGTTTATAATGCCATATGTAAACCAAAAGAAATTTAATCTTCCCCCTTATGAATTTTTGAAAACCTTTGTAATGTAAAAAGAAGAGATGAGAATAAAGGAAGAATATCAGACATTTACTTATTTATTTTTTAAAACTTTGCAGACCAAGGGCAAATTCCTAGTTTCTCATACAGGAAGTGCTCAGAGAAAACTAACAAGATAGACAGAAATACCACAACAGATTCTTATAAATGCAGAAGCAGGACATTTCTGGCAAGAACACAGGGAACTATACAGTTGCATTAAGGTTTCTTCAAAGAGCATCTGTTGTCACATATGTTTCTGCAGTCCTAGTCCTTGCATACTTACAGTGCCAGTAACAGATGAGACAGAGTAGTAAGGTTAAACTGATTTAATTTAAATATTCATTCATGTAGTAGTCTATTGGCTATACGTTTACAATAATCAGGCATATTGCATCTGTAATATATTATATATTATTATAAATTATATCCCTATATACAATCGTTAATAACAGTATGTTATATATATATATATAATACATGCATTACTCAGAATTAATTAATATTAGCTTGCCTTGAACCCAAATACAGGTATTCATAAACTGTGAAACAAGAACAGTACAAATGAGTTTGGTAACATTGTGATGTTATAGAGAAATACTGTATATACTAAGGTTATGTCAGACTCTTTTCAGTGATGCATGGAAATAGGACAAGTGGAAATGGCCACAAACTGAAGCATAGGAAGTTCTGCACAAATGTGCATGGGAACTTCTTCACAGTGCAGTGACGGAGCACTGGCACAGGCTGCACAGAGAGGTGGTGGAGTCTCCTTCTCTGGAGATGTTTAAGATGCACCTGGACGCCTACCTGTGCAACCTGGGCTGGGAGCTGCTTTGACAGGGGGATTGAAGTCAATGATCTCTAGAGGTCCCTTCCAACCCCTACCCAGAATTCTGTAATTCTATTACAATATTTTACCTATGTGAGTAGTGTGGCCACCAAAAGGACAAATGAAGTGGTGCATAGGAGACACTCAAGTAACAGAAAGATACTAGCCTAAAAGCTACAGAATTGAGATAGGCAGGACATCCTGCTGAAGGCAGGCAAAACACTCTCAAGTCCTTATCACCGTGAGCCCAAGGAATAAGCCCATCATGAATTTCAGCTTTCAGTACTAACTGCATGTCACCTGCTCTGTAATAATGTATACTGACAGCTAATTAAGGACAATTCAGTCATAGTAATAACCTCCTTGTTGAAAAATGAGGATAGGTATCCAGATTTAGATCACTTGTTTCCAAGTCTTTTTTTTTTTTTTTTTTTTGAGTTCAAAATATCAGAATTTGTCAGCTCACATCATTCCTAGAATACATGAGCTGTCAACAACGCCAAACACATTCAGCTTGCTGTCTACAAAGACCTCTGGGCCATTTTCATCAGACCTGCTCCCAACAGTTAGTTTTCATCTTGCAAAAGTGGAGGTTTTAGGCCAGCCCAGATGCAGAACTTAATATCTGTCATTGCTGAATTTCATAACATTTCTCTTATGGATTCCTCCAGCCTGCTCTCAAGCAAATCAGCTGATTCCCAGTTTGATGCTATCTGGGGCCTTGACTAGAATACGTGCCTTCATTTCATCTATGTAGCTGTTGAAGATATTATTGCCCTCTGAACACAGTATAAAGATAACAAGGCTGGTAAAGCATAGTTTACCCTTGGTAAATCCATGCTGCCTGATTCCAGTAACCTCTTTCTCAGGTGTCCAGCAACATGCTCCCAAAGGACTTGTTCCATGAATTTCCCAGTGACTAAAATGACATTGATCAGCCTGTCATTCCCTGTTTAGTTCTTCTGACATTTCTTAAGAATGGTGCAGTATCTGTTTTCCATTAGTCAACAGGGATCTCCACTCTTCTCCATTACTTTTAAATGAGAGAAAGCATTGTGTATGACAGCAGCCAGGTCTCTGGGAACTCTTGGATACAGCCAAGCTGGTACTTTATTTTGAGTTCTCACAATAATCTTTTACTTAATCCTCCTTTTATTTTAGATAATATCCTGTATCTACCTATTTTCATCACTTGCTCAGAAAACCTGATTTCACTGTTACTTCACTGATGACATTACCAGTGTGCGTTTGACATATTAGTTCCATCTGTACGTTTTCATATCTGTTGCCCAATTTCAATCAAATGTGACAGAATACATATTTGATATATTTCAGAAAGAGGGTAAAAGAAAGAAGAACAAATTAGTTAAGAATGCGTTTCACTATGAACATGACAGCAGTGCTAGTAACCAGAAAGTCTATTTAAGAGGCTGGCTCTGAAGTTTTCCTTTTATTGCTTCACACACCTCACAGATGCCAGATATGAAGCCACAGAAATCAAACTTCAAAATTTCTGATGCCTGTGAATATATTTTTTTCAGTATGTGAGATGTAGTCAGCTGGGTCAAATATAAAACCATTTCTTTATGATTAGTTTCCTGGTCCAAGTCAGCATGTAGTTTTTATTGTGTGACCTTGCTTCTCTTGTTCTAAGGTAGTGGCTGGCTCACTGGGCTGATTTGTGTATGGCTTTTTTATTCCTATTTCTCATGTTCTTCTTCATCTGTACAATCATCCTCTGTTAGAAAATATTACAAAGAACTGTTCTGCTTTTATCTTCAAAATGTCCTAATTCTCCAGCAATTGAGAGCTGTCTGGGGATAGAATTCCTCCAAAAAATGGCTTGGTTTGATGAATTCAACAGTCTCAGGAATGGCTTGCTTTGTTACTCTATTTAGCCTTTATTCTCCAAGACATACTTCTCCCTTTTTCCTATTCAGCTTTTTCTTCCGCATATTCCACAAATGCAGTGTTCATGACATGAACAACCTCCTATTTTGCCTGTTTTTTGTGGGATCCTAAGGGTGTCTTCTGACAATCCATAACTGGTCCATTGGAAATGACAGTGCATTAAGTAATCAACCCCCCTAAAATATTGTATTCTCATGTGTAGAAGCCTAAGAATGCTTGATTTTCCCTCATAAGGAAGTTGTTTAATAAACTTTCTATCAACTACATTACCTCCTCTGAAATGTTTACAGTTCTGTTATAACTCCTTCGAAATCAGGGACTCTGAACTGAATATTGTACTCTAGAGGGTGAACAGTGGATTTTATAACATCATTTTTATATTCCCTTTATTGTCTTCTGTTTATTTCCCATTAAATCCTAAAAGAATAAGTTCTTAATCACATGTAATCTTTCAGGAGAGAAGTAGTACAAAGATGAAAAAAGAATGACATAAAGAGAGCAACAAGCTTAGAATATGCTATAATCTAAATCCAGAACATCTCTATGCCTGGAAAACTGTTGAGTTCTTATAGCATCTCATAAAAAATCCCTGATTTTTGATATTTTTAACATATAGAACTTAACACGATCCAAGATAAGATAGTTATACTGATATTAGTATTTTTCATGTTATAAGTTCACAGAATCAAGAATCATAAGGGTTAAAAGAGATCTCTGGAGAGTCCACAGCCTCACTGCGCAGCCAATTCCAGTGCTCTATCATCTCCAAAGTAAAGAAGGTCTTCTTCATATTCAGATGGAACTTGCTACATTCCAGTTTATGACCATTGCTCTTTGTCCTACCACTGAACACCACTGAAAAAAGCCTGGCCACATCTACTGGACATCTATATCGACATTTATAGACACTTTTAAGGTCCCTTCTGTTTCCTCTTCTTCAAGCTGCATAGTCCCAGGTCTCAGCCTTTCCTCATAAAGGAGATTCTCAAAGTGCCCAAGCATCCTTTTGTCCCTCTACTGGACTTTCTTTGAGGTTACTTGTCTTTTTTGAACTGGGGTTCCATATTAGATACAGGACTCCAGATGTGCCCCATTTATCTTCAGTGAAAAGTGCATTAGAAAGAGGACTTGTCTGTGTTAACTGCACTGTCCTCCTTCATCGTAAAGGAAATTCTCCATTCTAAAATATTTTTATGGACTATTAAAGATGTGCATTTAGTCAAAGACACGGGAAATAACGTGCTGTTGTAGGTTATTTCTAATCTAAACTTTGTATAGTTTTCCACCCACAGCCTTGTCAAATATTAATGACATTAAATCTCTCAAGAAGAGAACAAGAATGAAATTCCAGGACAAAATTTGAGAGACATTTACCTGCCAATAAACAAGAAAAACTGATAATCAAAGAAGAAACAACTAATAAAGAGCTGCATTTGAATAAAGTCATTGTTTCAACGTACATTATCAGCAAAACTCTTAAGGCATTACTGACAAGAAAAACTACCTTTGATGTCAAAAAGTTCAGAAGTACTCAGACTATTTAAAATTCCTTGGTTCATTGCTAAAATTAACATTAGCTGCACTTAGATGCTGAAATTAATGCCAGGAAGAACTGCGCTTACTCAAACTTACAGAAGAAACTTACTTGTACTTTGCCCATCTTTTTGAGGCAAAAGCCAATGTTCAGTAAAAGCACAAGATACTTTTAACATACTTGTACAGAGGGGCTTACACATTACATGCATAGCAATAGAAAATTCAAAACTGTGCAGTAAAAATTGTAATTGATCACAGAACAAGAAATCTGAAATAAATATATTTCATTGCAATAAAAATTACATTAATATAATGAAAGAATAGAAAGGTCCAAAAGGGGAAGATAAAATTAATAGATAAATAAAATCATAGGAAATTCATGTAATAATTACCTTAATAGTCAATTGAAAATTTATAAAATGTTCAGAAGATGAGAAGCTTAAGGAAACAAGAAAAAATTGAAAATGTCAGAAAACATTAAAAGCAAATAACTATTTTCTATATTAAGAAACCAAAAATATTGGAAGAAGCTACACTCAAAGGAAATCAGGTAATGCTAGCTTTGGAAAGTAATGCAAATTTTTATACAGCCATACATTACATATGTGTGTATACATGTGGTTGTATATGAGAACTGCTCCAAAGGTAATGTCTCCTATGTCACTGTGCTGGCCCACAATGCCAGGGGCAGATGCTGGAGGTATGGCTGTAGAGGCTGAAGCTTCTCACCAAGGTTTCATTACATTTTGTTGCTTCACAACAGATGGCAGTAAAGGGGGACACTGACAGAATGGCATCCAGTATAGTTGGAATTGAAATGAATAAGTCAAATATAGTTAGAGAGTATCCAAAACTGAAGGCCTTACTCTAATGCTGAAGGCAAGACAGCAAGGGAGCACACTGCAGAGATGAGCAGGAAAAAGAAAAAAGAGGAAAGGTCAGTCTCATTACTGTTTTATCTGTCCCTCTGAAAAATGGAAACAGTAAACTCTTCGAGGAGATGTAGTTGTTCTCTTCTGTGACAGGTACCCTGGAACTACCAACAATCCATGGAACTGGAGCATTAACTCTTTAATTTCAAGTGCATACATGATGCTATGTTGTGGAATACAAACAACAAAAATCATTAAACCATGACAGTATGGAGTATTTCCCCATCAATTTCCATGATCCAATGCTAAAGGCTTTACATGCAGTAATTTTCCTGGAATAGTCATGTGCTTTCATGTTATGTTTTCCAGAATGTTTGCAGTGTTTCAGTTGATTCATTTAATTAAAAATATAATAGATGAGTAATTGAAATTCATCGTATCTTACGGATCTTGTTGTATAAGGACCAGAGTATTCAGACAAAATGAGCATTGTTATTTTGGGGTTAAAATAAATTAAATATTTTCTAAGAAGACCCAAAATAAAGATATTTCTAACAGTATTAAAAGAAAAACAGAGTGAGGAACACTATTTTACATCTCAGACAGAATTCCGTGTAAGCAAATATAATGAACAAAGCTAAGGAATACTGAAAGCTCACTCTGTCTACAGAGAACTTGTTTCAAGTGTCTGAGAAATCAGACTAACTTGGAAATTAGTTTCTCAAAAGAAGTCCACAAATTTCTTTATTTCGAGACATCATCTCTACATCATCTCTGTGCAACAAGAGCAATGACATGCTAATAATCAATCAACAGAATGAGGAGTAATACTTCACACGTTCTTACATTTAGCAGCTCTCATTAATGGATCTAACTTTACTGCTCTATTAATATCATATGATACAGAGTTCTCAACATTATTTTGGAACTTTGCATGTTTACAGTCTGAGATGAAATTATCATCTTATAATAACGGTTTGAGAGAATTAGGCTTGTATATCACTACAAATTGCCAATCAAGTCAAAAGCTCTTGTTTTCTAAGACTCATAAATATAGATGGCACTCCAGAATATAATAGAAAATGTGCTCTCCATATTTTTGGTAGATGAGTTTATAATGCTAATTTTTATTATTTTTGCACAGTGGAAATATTAACCTCGACACAGAAATTAGTACTTAAAGTAAAATTTTGCTGCCAATTTTACTTAGATGAAATTAATACTACATTAACATGTATCCTAATAACACAATATAATCTCAGAGACAAAATAGTGCTTAAAAAGAGTGCCAAACCTGTTAGAGAAAACGACAAAAATGAGAAAGAACAATGGGAGCTGAAACATACAGTGACTCAGTTTTCAGTTACACTGATGTATTAAGCTTGATAGTCTAAAAGAGCAAAAAGAATACTGGAAGTGAAAAAAAAAATAAAATCAGAACATACCTGAATACAATCCCAAAAAGTGCACTTCTTTTTTCCCACATGAATCCTGCTTTTTTATTTTGCAATGTATTCATTATATTTTCCTCTATTGCATTCCAAAAACACACGCACAAAAAAATACTGGTAGGACACAATGTGTGCTCCTTTCACAATATCAGAACATGTTGGACATGAGTAAAAAATAAAGGAAGATGAAGAAGTTTTCTCTGCCATACATCTGTCAATACATATCCTATGCAATTCTCATTGCACGTTCCTCTGAGTCAGCAATTTACCTCCCCAGTCTCAAGGGATAAAGACATGGACCATCTGGAATGGATCAAACAGAATTGGCATGCTGACCTGCAGTGCACTGTGATTCTAGCACTCTTAATTCATCAAGAACTTATTTTCTTAATGTCTGCAATTATTTTTCTCCTCTACTAACAGTCTATGTACTTTAGGAGCAACTCTCCTTAGTTTCTCAGAAGTTTCTCTTCAGTCTTCTCAACTACCCCCTTGCTTTTTTTTTTTTTTTTTTTAAATAATATTTCCCCTCATCAAAATTAGCCAGATTCTCTAGTTAGCCTAACTTTAAAATGAGTATTAGTTATGGAAGATTAAATGGGTAAAAATGAAACTAAAACGCAAAAGTATCTTGAATAGGTTAATTCACTTAATTCTTAGATTTAATCTGCAGCCTGCACACAGTTATTTCCAGCTGACAGGACTCTCTATTGCCATCTCAGTGCCTTTCAGCTTTTAATGATTCCATAATAACAGAGACTTTGTGAAAAACAGTAGCAGATGCAATGATTTCTGCTTTTTCTGACATCAGCATTCAAATCAATCAAGAGCTGGTAATTTTTGGCTTATTCTGTATTTGTTGAGATCAGACTCCTTAAGGGTTAAAAAGATGGAGGGGATACCACAGTGTTCCTTATCACTACAAACAAGCCATGAGTATCAATTCTGGACAGCACTGACAGATGAGAATTTTCACAACTCCTACCATACTTTACATAACATGCTCTTGGTTAAGCCCCTCCAAGCCTGTTTATTTCAGTCAAAACCAGAGGTGAAAACTACTGGATATCTTCACCATTATTTAAGGCTTTCACTGATTTCACATAATATATTAATCTATCCTTGATCTATTCAAGGCTCAGTGAATTAAATTGCAAGAGGCTTGTTTTCACCTTACACCTTAGAAAAAGAAATGTTCAGATAAAGAAACTGCTGTAAACTACGCAGTAAGTATCTGATATAATTATTAGTGCAATAAAATAACTCTTGGGGGGAAGTAACTCCTTGCAGTAAATGGAAAGGAACTGGTATTTACATGACAAGACTCATTTGGCCAAGTATAAACAGCTCAGCTGGCCAGATGAGTAACTTCTCTCTATCTAGAGAAGGAAAGGAATTCCTGCAACATAGAGCTATTAATTTGAATTGAACTATCACAAGCCTACCCTGAAAAACAGATGCTCTGCAATTCTATTTCATTATCTTCTGGCTAATTTTGTCTTGTTTCTGCTGTTAAAGCTGAAAATTTTTAATTATCAAGTCTGGCTTCTTTCAAGTATTTGTCTTTTTGTTTGTTTGTTTCAAATGCTAGTTAATTACATATATTTTGGAGTTAATTCTTTTTTCCTGAGTAGCACTAACCAAATTAAACAGCTAAATAAACTTTGAGGCTCAAAAATTGTCTTCAGTTTGAATAAAAAATACATTTCTTCAAGAATACGGAAGGACTTTAAAGACAACACATTCAAACCAAAAAGGAGAACATCTCAATGTCCTATCACTGATAAATGCTAAAAGAGGCAGTGTAGGGAACACTTACTGACCCTTATTCCTGTGGCAGTTTAAGCAGTGAGCTACTTCTCTCAGTTAATACTTCAGAAATTTCCCACTCAAGTTCCTTCAGCAATCCTGCATAAATACTACCAACTTTTTTCACCAATTGCTACTTTTAATTTTATTGATTTACTCAGAAATGAGTTCTTCTGACACTTTAAGACTGTACTTCCTGTGTTTCCAGAGAAAAGAAATGCTCTACAGTGGGAAACTCACAGTGATTCTTTGTGGTGAAGGCTTCCTCAGTAATCTCTCAGCTGTGAGCCCTGCATATTCTCCAGCATGCTTCTGCTTCTATTAAACTCAAAAAAAAAAAAAGCCTCATGGCTACTATTTAATTCTTCTGCAAGTTATATTTAAAAATATACCTTGCTATTTCATTACCACTTTATGTTAAGCCTACCACATCTACATTCTTTACAGTTTTTCTCACTTCGATGTAGTATCTCAGTTTTTAAGAGACATCTTTCAAATTCAGCTCTCTGTAATTTGTCTCAACACACCGAAGACTGTTCCCTGCTTAGCCTTGTAATTGCTTCCAAATTGATCTTGTAAGAACCTCCTAATTCTTTCTCACTTCCTTCTCCTGCTAGTATAACAATAACATTCATCAGCGTTATTGATTAATGCAATCATTTTTCTGAAGTACAAATAATAAGAGTAAAAAACAGACTAATAATGAAGACCTCTGAGCTATCAAAATAACCCATAGATCTCCTCTGCCATCAGACAACATAAAGCTTGTTTATTTAGCCATTCCTACCCATAGAAGTAAGGTTTTGCCAGACAAAATGATTAACTGTATGACCCTTATCTTCTCTGCTCTTCAGCTCTTGATGAGAATGACATTATAAAGAAAAACAACAACAAAAGGACTCCTAGTTACATGTAAGAAGGAAGCATATTTTCTCATAGATTAAACACTCTGAACAGTATTCCATCCCTAAGTAAATAGGATGCTTAGCAAAAGCAGATATGACATCCAAGGTCACTGTTTTAAACAGATTACTTCATATTCATATTACCTAAGGGCTTTTCTCAGCTGAACTTAAGTCTAAAAGCTTAGAAAGCCAACCTGGAATCACCAAATCTTTCTTATATCCACATCACAAAATGGCCTGGGTTGGGAGGGACCTCAAGGATCACGAAATCTCCAACCCCCCTGCCACAGGCAGGATCACCAACCTCCCCATTTAATACTAGACCAGACTGCCAGGGCCCCATCCAATCTGGCCTTGAACACCTCTAAGGACAGGGCATCCACAACCTTTCCGGACAGCCTCTTCCTGCATCTCTCCATTCACATCATAAAGAACTTCCCCCTGACATCCAACCTAAATCTTCCCTCCCTCAACTTAAAATCACTTCCCCTTGTCCTGCTGTTATCTACCTTTTCAAAGAGTTAACTCCCATCCTGTTCATAGGTTCCCTTTAGGTACTTAAAGGCTGCAATTAGGTCATCCCACAGCCTTCTTTTCTCCAGGCTGAACAAGCCCAGCTCCCTCAGCCTGCCTTCACAGGGGAGGTGCTCCAGCCCACTGATCATCTTCGTGGCCCTCCTCTGGACCATCTCTGACAGCTCTGTCTTTCTTGTACTGGGGGCTCCAGACCTGGACACTATACTCCAGATGGGGCCTCAAAAGAGCAGAGTAGAGAGGGACAATCACATCCCTGTCCCTGATGGCCACCCCTCTCCTAATGGAGCCTAGGATACCATTTGCTTTTCAAGCTGCAAGAGCACACTGCTAGCTCATGTCAAGTTTTTCATCCATCAGGACCCCCAGATCCTTCTCTGCAGAGCTGCTCTCAAGGACTGCTCCTTCCAGTCTCTATAGATGTGTGGGATTCCTCCGGACCAAGAGCAAAACCTTTCACTTTGCCATGTTGAACCTCACTAGATTCACCCAGGCCCACCTTTCAAGTCTGTTGAGGTCCCCCTGAATGGTATCCCTTCCTTTCCACCATTTCAACCACACCACTTGGTTTGGTGTCATCAGCAAACTTGCTGAGGGTGTACTTGATTCCATCATCAATGTCACTGATAAAGATGTTAAAGAGCACCAGTCCCCAAGACCCTGGGGGACACCACTCATTACCAGCCTCCACCTGGACAATCACCATCTTCTGTCTGCAGCCTTCCAACAATTTCTTATCCATCAAGTGGTCCACCCACCAAATCCACATCCCTCCAATCTGGAGATAAGTATGGGTGGTGAACCATGTCAAAGGCCTTGCTCAAGTCCAGGTAACTGACATCGATCACCTTCCCCTTGTCCACCAGTGCTGTCACTCCATCATAGAAGTCCATAAGATAGGTTAAGCATGACTTTCCCCTGGTGAAGCTGTGCTGGCTGTCTCAGATCACACACTTATTCCTCATGTGATCAAGCATGTCATCCAGGAGGATCTTTTCCATGATATTCTCAGGTACAGAGGTGAGACTCACCAGCCTGTAGTTTCCAGGGTTCTTCTTGTTCCCTTTCTTGTAAATGGGAGAGACATGACCCCTTCCGCCAATCATCCAGGACCTCTCCATACAGACACAACTTTTAAAATATTATGGAGAGCGTCTCAGCTGCCTCCAGCCTTTAATGATCTCCTCCACATTGGTGAGCAGCAGATCCAGCAATGCTTCACCTCTGGTCGGTCTGTCCAGTACCTGGACCAGAAAGTTATCATCAGTGGATTCCAAGAGCCTTCTGGTCCTCTTGCAGCTAGCTCACTGTGTGGTCCTTCCAACAGATACCCAGATGGTTGATGTTCCCCATCAGGATAAGACCTTGTGAGCACAATGCCTCCACATATGAAGCAAGAAAAGCTCATTAACAGTGTCCCCTTGATCAGGTGGCCTATCACCATCTGGCCTTTCTTAGTCCCATCCCTAATTCTAACCGAGAGTCAGGAACAGGTTGAACACCTTTCCCAACCAGAGCTCCTCACAATCTATCCACTCTTTGACATAGAGGGCAACTCCCTCACCCTTCCTACCTCACCCATCCCACCTAAAGAGCCAATACCCCTCAATGGAGGTATATCAGTTATGGGAGTCACCCCATCATGTATCCATGACAGCAACAAGGTCATAATTTTTCGAGTGCATCACGGTTTCCAACTCACCCTGCTTATTTTCCAGGCTGCATGTATTGGTATAAAGGCACTTCAGCTGAGCTTTCCATCTCACCACCTTTATAGAGCAACCAGAATCCCCTAGACAGCAGCATCCCCCTGCCCTAGTCCCTTTGTACTCCACCATCTTCACCCACGAAGTTTGATATGAGCCCTCAAACGACCCACTCAACCCCAGTGGTCCCGATTTTGTCCCCTTCACATCTAGTTTCAAGACCTCTCAATGAGTCCCACCAGTTCCTCGGCTAAGATCCGCTTATCCCTCAGAGACAGATTACTTCCATCTCCTTAAACCAGCCTACTCAATCCTCGCACCCTGACTCCACCTCTCTGTCCTGCCTGTCTGCTCCCGGAGGCCTTTTCTAGGTTGGGGGCATGGGGCGTGGATACAGAACCGTTGCCCTGGTGACATCCACGCAGCGTGAGAACTGCCCCTCCGAGAGCTGCGGGCGCTCTGCTGTCATGGGGATCCCTCCGTGGGGACGACGTGGCCCAGGTGCCGTACCTTGCTGGCTTCAAAAAATCCCTAAAAAGTGCTTTTTGGTTGGCCTTCTTTCCTTTAGATCCCTTGCCCAGCGCAGTGTTACCTGCCTTGAAGCTGGTCTCCGCAGCAATCATATATATTTTATAAAATGATATTACACATATTATAGAAAAATATAATCTCAGTATTCTAGGGGATGGACCAGAATATTTTTCTTTTTCTTTTTCTTTTTTTTCAGCATGTTTTTATCCTAAGAAAATGTTGTTCACCTCTTGTGTTGGTTTGAGTTTCTCTTTGTTTTTTATTTGTATGTATTAAGAATGGAGATGGGGTCTCTAAGCCGCAGATGTTACCCCTTGTTATTGTGGCTGGTTGTGAAAATATATGTAAGGGAAGATGCACCCCATTTCACACTATATATCTGTGTGAACGGAAATGACTCTCTGTGAAAAAGAAATGTTTCTTAAGATAGGTAATTAAGCATAAAATGAAAGTCATTTAATGTAGCGGAGATACAAACAGATAAGGAAAATTAGTATGAAAAAGAGGAAAGTAGATACAGTCAACTACTGAAGCATTTTATATTTGCCATCATGAATGTATTCAGTCCCATTTTACAATTAAAAGCAGGGCTTCCTTTTGTTTCTGTCAGGACCAAACACATAGCTATCAATTTTTTACAAACTCCAATTTCATTTGTGCAGCTACTCAGCATCACATGGCAGACCTTGTAATTTTTCATCACTTCTGATCCTCTGCAGGAAGGATGATGAGTTCCTTGTTCTTCTACCTGTTGGATAAAAGTATCTCCTCTGACTTAACCTAACATTAAAAAGTTTCTGCTTCATTTGAGTGATCCAAATGCTAAACTAATTTGAGCTTAGGAATGCTGTTCTTGCTTTGTTCAAGTTCTGCTTTGTGCCTTTTGAAGCCCATCTCCCTCCTTTGACTGGAAAGGGTAACCAACCCTTTCAACATTCACTAGGACTCTCTCTTGCTCATCATTAGGAACAGTGGTGCAGAACTCCTCATTAGGGCAGGAAGCATTCAATGCATCATGCTGAACTTCCATTTGTGACAATCTTTGCTAAGGAAAAAAAAAAAAAAAAAGAAAGATCAATTATTATTTGCCTACAGTTCATCTTTGCATCGCAACAGGAGGACTTTTGCTACTGGAATGATAACTTCAAAAACAATCTCCTCACTTTGTTGGATCCTCCCATCTCCTACTGTTTTCCTGGAGGATAAATTTGGCTAGTGATTAGAACACTTGCCTGAAGATCAAGAAACCTGAGTTCTACTCATAGTTATGTGTATTCACTGTGTAACCCAATCTGTTCCTCTGCCCATAAAAATTGAGATAATAGTACCCACTTCTGTAAAGTACTTTAAAGCTTCAGATAAAAAATGCTGTAAAAGCTAAGTGCTATTATTAAAGCTTTCTCAGTAAGCTGGGTATCAGCCAGAGGAACAGAAGGCTAGACACAATACCTCACCATCAGAAAGACTATACTAAAATGGAGGTTACAGTAAATGACAAAACATTTCAGTTCTCACATAAACTTTTAACAAATTCCATCACCATTTTGACATGCATCTCTCAGTGCTTTTTTTTAAATAGTAACTGCTAGAATCTCTCAGTCTTCAGAGAGATTTCCTGTTTTGGAAAAGAAAATTTTGCTACTTCATTGTCTGTAGAAACCTTCCCAGTAACCAGCACCAAAGTTTTAGAGCAGAGCATCAAGAGATTTAAATGAAATGCTCCATACTATCTAAATCATGACTGGTTAAATCTTTCTTACCAAACTGAAAAAAATGTTTGTCCAAAAGAGCTGTGTTCAGAAGAAATTGAACTTATTTCCCCCACAGTCTACTGTACTCTACATGCCTTTCTGTAGCTCAGCCTCTATGTAAAATCATGCCTAATGAAAGCTTAGAACACTGAATTCAAAACAGCACACAATAGCTACAGCTGGTTTTTCTTGGAAAATCTAGAGGAGGAGAATGAGTATCTCTTTCATATATTAGGACCCGATGAGAAAGTCAATATCCTAGGTTTGAGGAAAGCAAAAAGAAGTGGCTATTCACATGGTGTATGGCTAAGTTGTGGAGCTACTTGCCATGCAACATTCTGGATGACAAATATTCCCATAAATTAAAAGGCAAATTTGATTGTTCAGTGTAAACCAAACTTTAGATACAACTGCTGAATTAGAAACTCCTTGTACTACAGCATACTCAAAGCTGAGATGATGTTTAATGGAGATTGAATGTGTACCTCCTCTATTCTCACTCTTAGGCATCCATTGCTAGTTACTGTTAAAGACCAGACACTAGGCAACAGGTGCCTTCACTTATTAATGTAACCTTTGTGGCAGAGGTTAAGCACACATAGATTGTGTGCTGGAGCTGCTAGAAAGAATCTCTGTAATAATTATTGGATTAAAAAAAAAAAAAAGCTACTGTAACAGACATTAAGTTTTCAGTTAACTAATCAGGAAATCTAATCAGTAGGCTAAAATCAAGCTTTTTCTAGCTGTTTATTTAGGTATATTATTCTTATAATATTGACTTGGCTTCAAACAAGCTGGTAAGTATTTTTGATCACAATCCTCTCTCAATAAGGGAGATTTTGCTAGTGGCAGGAGGGCCTAAAAATCTGTTCTCTTACTTCCTGAAGGATATTTAAGCTATTTGAAGAAATTCACCATAAAGAAGTGTTCTTTATTTTTTTTATTATAATTTAGGTGACTATGAAATACAGTTTTCCATTTTATCTAAAAATTCCTTGTGTCGTGTGTTGTTTAGACCATTAACTGATTTACAACTAAACAATTCACTCTGCTCGTACTAAAACAGTTCTAATATAAATTCTCACAGCTTCCCTATATGGAGTCAAAACATGCAAGAGGAGAAATGCTATAAGAAACACACAAAACCTATACATAAGCTGCACTGTCACCTTTTCCTGCCTTCATAGCACAGCTGAATTGCTGCTGTGTTGTGAAGGGAGGAGCTCAAGGAAGGGAGGGAAAGGTAGGCCACCTTTACTGTTGACTGGTGGGATCAGGCTCTTGAGAGCCCTCTGTGAGTGGCCAGACTCAGAGGCAGACTCATGAGATGTAGCAGGTTCCCTGTGCTAAATTAGAATGGAAAGGAAAAATATGTTGTCAGGTTTGCTCTTCAGCAGACCCTTTCTATAGGCTATACAGAAGTATCTTGCAGTCAATCTTCATTGTTTGTGGACAGAGCAATCCCCAGAGCCCCTTCAGCAACTGGAGCTTGTACAAATGTGTTCACTTGTATATGAATATGTAGGAGGTGTGGAGAGATAGTATGTAATCTGACACTAACTGTAAAGATGAGCTGCTTTTCATTATATAAAATGTCAGAATCATAACAAAATAGGTATCATCTACACTGAAAAACATTTTTCATTTGTCTAGAACAAAGTTATATATATATAAAACTCTGTGGTTTGTGCCTCTTGTTTGTGCCTCTTGTTTATTTGATCAACTTTTCCGGAGAGGAATCAGTCCTGGGAGATGCGCCCAGGATTACTGACAGAAATGGGAGCTGACCTCATATCCAGCAATAGCCTTCTGGGCGCTTCTTTATGCTTGTAGACTAATTCTGCAATATACTTCATGTACTTCTTTTGTCTTTTGATATGTTGTGGTCCCCTCTTCTCTCACTTTTCTCATATCCACATATACTGTGATTATACATGTTCAGTCACATTGGTCCAGATCTGGATTGCAGCTTCTTTTCTGCCTCTGAGACAAATGTGGAGATACCACAGCAAGGCTTACATCTGTAAACTGATTATTCTCTACCTGTTTGGTTCCTTGACTCCCTGAGTCAAAGGAAAGTCCCTTTTGGAAGGGACACAATTGACTAAAAGTTTGGTTTTCTAATTTTTTATAGATGCCTGACAAATTGTGTCAGAGTTTATAGCACAGAGTTCTGAACAAAAACGACCAAGGTCATAATAATACAACTTCATAATGGGAAATGAGTATATAAATTACATTAGAGGGATATTTTGCATATTTTTATTATCAAGTCTATGTCAGAAGCATCAGTGTAATTCTGCAGTATTTGGCAGACTTCAATTTGACATCAGTTTTTCAGAATACTCTTTATTTCCACATGATGTATTTTAAGAGAGAGATTATTTTAGACATATGTAATAAGCTTTGTAATCACTGTTCTATCTTTGTATGATATGGTAATGCAACTTGGATTTATGCAAGCTCTGACTGTCAGTTATGCTTTATTCCTTATTTACACCAAGCAAAAGAACCCATGAGTATAACACAAGATGCTGATTCTCCAGTTGACTGTGCTAAGCCGCCTGTGGGACTCATCTGGAATATCATTTTCAACCATGTTATCAAACTAAAACTATTACAAGGAAGTAAATTGATTTCAGGTTTTATTATAAGAGAGAGAGAAATATTCCTGTATTATCTACTTAGTATTTCCAAAGGTAGATGTATAACACCTTGTATTTGTAAAAGCTAATTTATGTATCAAAATAAAAGCATTTAGTTTAAAGTGAAATATATTTACCCAACTAATCAAATAAGAAGAATTATGAGTGCATGGACAAAGAAGTATAAATACTGACCTTGTGTAGATATAAGCTTCGTAAAGCAATGCTTTGCTATTGCAGGCTACCATGTGATATGGCCCTGCTCCTCTATTTTATTTTCTAGGCCCATGCTGCCAGAGGCAGATATTGGTGTTGTGGCAGTAAAGGCTGAACCTTCTCACCGTTGCTCCATTACATTTCGTTGCTGTGAGATGGAGCAAAGGTGTATCACTGAATTCTTCCATGGGGAAGCAATTGCACCCACTTACATTAATCAATGCTTACTGAATGTTTCTGGGACCAGTCAGTGGATGTGAGCACAGTAATGTGGTGAGTGGTGTGTTTCTGCAACTTTGACATGGTCGATGTGAATGACAAACCATGTTCTGGATGACTGTTCACAGTTGGTGTGGTTGGTGCAGATTTTGATGAGAACAGCATTCAGGTAGTCATTCATGAATGGCAAAAAAAAAAAAAAAAGGCATATATAATGGTAGCAACTATGCTGATAAATAGTATTTTGCAGCTGGGAATTTGCTCTCTTCAATAGTGTGTTATTGTGCTTTTTTATCTGTTGAGGTTTCCATGGAAATAAACAGCAGGCATTACTTTCAGAGTGACCTACATACATTCAAATAAAAACAATAACCCAAAATAACCATTAGAACTACTACCTACCTACTTCTAAATTATATATATATATACATATATATGTATGTATATGTATACATAGGTTTGGTTTGGTGGTGTTTTTGGGTTTTTTTTCTGTTTTCATTAATTACAATACTAACATGTAATTGTGGAAAGTTATTAAGTCATGATTATGAAAACTGCAATTACCTAGAATTCTTATATATTCTTCTCAATCTCTTGATAAAAAGTATTTAGTTACTATAAACAAAAAAGGGTATCTACATTCATGAAGTGCTCAGAAGATTTTAATGTCATCTGGAATACTGAAATTCATTAATAAGCACCACGTTGACTGTTTTTTGTTTAATGAACAAGTGGGGAAAAAAAAGCTGAAATGTTATTCTGCACTGTTGAAAGGCAATAGTGACTTTCCATTCTAATTAGGTTTAAACTTACAATTAAATCCCCTAAGGTAGATTATAGATAATATCTAAAAACTAATCACTAGCAAGTACCCACTGTCTACTTTTCACTAATGATGGAGTTTCTGTTATTTTATCTTTCAATTACCTGGGATATCCTAGTATTCTAAGGAAAGGGTACTGTAAATTTTTACTTCTTACAACATTGACAAAGGAATTATCGAAAGAGAGAAGATCAATGTGTGCCCATATTCTTTCATTTTTTATTAGAGCCAAAGGGTAGGTAAGGGTAAAATATTCAATTGATTAAAATGGAAGTGCAGGAAAGATCAGGCAAGACTAGAATAATCAAATATGAACACAAATAATTATATTTCTTAGGAGAGGCTTAGCAGAACTGTGATTTCATCCTATTATCTGTACAGTACGTGTTTCTGTTAAAGTCCTCACCCATGTAGGCGTAGTTTAGAATAGAATGTTAACTTTAAGAAAGTTCCTACACAAAAGCTGTGCTATTTCAGAAAGTTCCAAGTTCCTGCTTTTCTCCCAGTGGCACATGGACATAAGCCAGTTGATAGAAACTAATGTCCTATCATTCTGAACACTACCTATTTTCTTCTGAACCTTATACAGAGTTAAGATGAAGGGTATGATGCACACGATTCATTTTCAAGAAGGCTTTTTATTCCTCTGGCTTTGCATCATAAACAAATGCAGGCTTATCTCGTTTCATCTCAACTCTGAAGCCATGAAGAAAGAATTAGTGCTGCTGATGGACACATCTCCCTCACAGTTTATGCTGTGGATGCCCTGTAATGTTAAACACAACTTTCACCCATTTTTAAACTTCTGTCTGTACTTGTGAGTTCCATCTCTCTTTATTTGCTAGTATCTATCTAACTTGTTCTGGACAGCTTATGGAATTGCACTTCAAGTAACTATTCTGACCAAGATAAGTGTTTAAAAAAGGAAAGTTTACTATTGAGAAATCGTCAATGCTCCAGTCATAGACTATTGGCTATTTATCTTTTAACTACTGGTGTATTTATGTGGAACAATGAAACTTTGGTTCAGGGGGACTTTGCAGGAAAGGGCAAACTTGTTATAGGAAAGACATGGATAAAAAAGCTGGAACCAGTTTTGAATGGATAAATCTAACATGAAACGTGGAAAAGACAACAAAATAAGTATATGATGCAGAGGGTGGAAGGCAGGATGAGCTCACCATTCTGGCTTGCTGAGGGTCCTCAAACTGCTGCTAAGCAGTACTGTACAGAGAGTCAAGACCATTCACACCTAAGGGCCCAAGGAGTTGGGAGGTAATAGGATCAGGACAACTGACTTCAACTGGTCAAAGGGATATTCCACATTGTATGACATCATGCAGAACAAGAATTTTGAAGGGAGTGACAGTTCATCTCACTCTCTTTAACTCGCTATGAAACTAAATGGGCACTGGTGGATGAGCAGAGAGCAATTGGTTTTGAATTACTTGGTAGCATTACTTTTTATATAGATTCATATATATATATATAATCATTAACTGTTATTATGCTTTTCCTTTTCTCTATCTTAGTAAATAGTTTTATCTCAACCCATGAGTTCTATTTTGTTGTGGTTTCTATTTTTTAATTGTCTCCCCTATCCCACTGGGAAAGGGTGTAGTGTGAGAACAACTGTGTGATGCTGAGCCACCTGCTCACCAGACTGAAACACAGAAACACAGAGCAGAGAACAACGTGTAGACTTAATTACATTAACAATGTGTTGTGTCTAATATCTGGCGTCCTTGAAGTGGGTCATACATGACAGTTCATGCCAAATGGGAGCAAAGCAATGCAAAACTCTCTGGAGCCCAAGGCTGTGTGATGAATCCCAGCCCATTGGTCAGACACAGGCTGACAACCAGAGAAGTTACCTTGAAAGAACCCAAGATTCTTATGCAAAGATTTCAATTATTTAAGGCTTAACTTTTATATCTATAACTTATCCTTTCCTTTTTGTTGAAAATGTAAAAAACAAAGGATTTTTTTACAAATGGAGTGTTATCATTTTTTCTTTTTCAGACAAGCAGTATTTTATTTAAATATCAATGGTGCATTCCAATTTAAAAAAGAATCTGGCCAAAATTTTAAAGGATATGTTCTGCCTTCACCAAAATGTTTATTGTATTATTAATCTACTGTTCAGTCAATCTTTTCATATATGGAATGTTCAAAATTGAATATGCCACTGGAAAATACAATATAACTGGAATATTCTGCATGGAAGAGAATCTGGCCACAAATTTACAGTGTGACTCCCACTGACCCATAGATCATTACAGGCTTAAAGCCAAAGACCTACACTTAAGCATGGACTTAAGTCCTACTTAAAGCAATGGCAGCTTAGCACATTTTTAGAGTTAGGCATATAATTAAATGCTTTGCTGTAAAGAAGCCTCATTGCTGGGGTTACTCAATGCTTTGCATGATCAGACTTTGACTGTAGTCACAAAACACATACAGGTAATGATATTTCTGGTTGAAAAGAGGATAATGATCCATAATATGCTTTTATAATATAGACAGTGAACATCTGGAGGAGGTAAGATGAAATCAGGTAGGTGACAATGGTGAATATTTGATTTATGATAACCACATCTGCCAGAGAGTATGCAGACCCAGGTACTCAGTGTAGGTAAAATGAGAATGTGTTTATCTCCATGATAGGTCCATACATCAATTTGTGCATCATTTTGCACTTTTATTACTCCTTGGGTTAACTTTCAGATTTAAGGAGTACTACGCATACTTTGATGAGCTCGGAAAAACTCAGAATAAACAAACACATCACAAATACCAATATTTTTCATGAATATATTCTTTGTATTATATTTATTGATTTAATATGTTGTCATGGTTTTATGATTTCTGGTATTGGTATTCCACATCATAACAACATGTAGTGCATTAAGAGTTAAAGAGTTAATACTCCAACTCCATAGATCATTGATATTTCCGGGTATACCTGTCTCAGAAGAGAAGAACTACATTCCCCAGAGGACTTTGCGATGCTTTGCATTTTTACGTATTTTCCGCTCAGAGGGAAAAGATAAAAACCCTCTGCGGTCACGGGACACTCTCTTTCCTTCGGGATCGACTCAGCAGTGGGTGCTCGCTGCCGTATCGCCTTCAGCGTTAGCGTAAGGCCTTCGGTTTATCGGACACTCTCTCTCTTGCTCATTTTATTTGATTTATTAGCTTCAATTCCAATTATATTGTATTATATTGTGTTATTTTGCTTTCTGATATCTTATTTAGTAAATTAGCTTTCCTCCTCAGATCGTTGCCGCTGTTTTGTTTCTAGGCCCATCTCCCTTTTCCCTTTTCCCTTTCCCCCTTCCCCTTTCCTGGGGCGTGGGTCTGCGGGTCCCCCACACCAATTGTCACGGAACCGGGCCGATCCAGCCCGGTAAACCGTTGACATATGTCTTCCACGGGGCTTTAAATTTTATCTTACTCTCTGTGTAGTGTCATTTCCACTGGAAACTTGTAACAGTAATGGATAGCAGTCTTCTGGAGACAGATTTCTGAGAAATTTAGTTCACCTCATGTTGTTCAGCCATTCAGTGAAATAATTCCTTTCCATGACACATGAGGTTTGCACTGATCACTTTTTAAATGTTCATTAGATATCATAAATCAGAATTTGGGAGAAAAGGAAAATGAAGACTAATAATATTTCTTCTGTTTTCTTTACTCCTTTCAGTTTTTCTGTAAAAATGGCAATGTATCATGGACTGACTTTAAGAGACCTGGGAAATATGGTTTAAGATAAAATTTTCATTCTTAGCCTGGATAGCTTTTTATTTATTATTTTATAAGTGGGGAATTAAGACTTTTCTCTAGCCAATACACAGTGAAACCAATAAAGGTAGATTTCTGCAAAAGATATCTCAACATCAGCATTGTTAATAAAGAGTTACAACTCAAAGCTTGATTAGTGCATGCACCTTTACTTCCAAGATTCATAAAATAGGCTTATTTTGTCTCTGTGAGGGTCTACTGACTTGAATAGTCTATTTAGAATGCATGAGATGAAGTATACATGCACTCAATGTTTATGTTTAAACTATAAAGGGATTTATGGCATCTATACAAATTTTAAAAAATGTGAAGGTGAAAACATCGTTAGACATCGGGAGGCTGTCAATTGGTTATCTTACCTCAAGAGATTTTTACACAGATGTGGCTCTTATAACACTGTATGTGGGCTTTTTCTGCCTTTCTGAGTTGGCGGTTGCACTTCAAAGCCCATATCAGGAGCCACATATTAATGGCTTTCTGATGCTACGTTGAACCATTGATCCTGAAAAGTTTGCAACCTCTGTGACAATGAAAGAGGCATCCTGTCGCTCTTTTCATGCTTTTTCTTTTCAAAAATAAAGAGAAAAAGAATTTTTAAGAAAATATTTTCAACATTTCATTGAAGCACTTCTGAAAAAAGTCTTTGAAAGTTGTCTCGGTGAACACTTGAAAGGCAAAAGTCATCTCTTAAGTTTCATATTACTGCTGACATCAAAATATTTTTTATCATCCACGCGCTAAAACTAACATGCATTAATTTAAATTGCAGTTTATAATTGTAATAACAATCCTCAGCTTCAGAAGAAATAAAATATGAGGCCGTGTAAAGAAGCAGCGTGTTAAGAATACTTGTTGCCAAGAGAGAAAGCAAGCCTTGGTTCTAATATGAAGTAATGAGGCAGCTGGTTGCTGTTGTTCACCCAGTTCACCAGGAGGGACCCTGCTGCTCAGACAGTTTGAACGCTGGTTCTGGATACAGGAGCAACAGGAAAAATCCAATTTTGATTCCAGCCAGAAAATCCTAAGACTCAAGAAAAGCAGTGATTCATGCAGGCAGGATGTACAAGGAGAGCACAAGCTGGACCACTTTCTTTTCATCTGGGAACAGCAAGGAGCAGCACTCTATTTAAACAAAGATGATTGCCCACAGCAATTGGGATGAGGCAGAAATGCAGACAGAGGGTCCACAACGTTTCTGTACTGATGCATGCATGCAGACAGACCTCTCAAGGAGCAGCTGAGCTGCCCAGATCCTCTATCGTGGAGAGCTCCAGAATCTTGAAGTCCCCAGAGATCTGGGGATAGAGGGGGATGTGGTGTGCAACTGTGTCCAAAATACATTCAGCCTTATTAAACAGTCTGGTGTTTATTTTCTTTGCAAGGCTAACAGCATGTGCAGTTAATTTACAGACTAAACTTTCTCATTAACTTTTAACAGTAAATGCTGATATTTGGGTCCTAAATCAAAGTATAACTGCAGTGTTATTTTCTTTCTGTTGTAGATTTGGCATTGTCTCAACCCTTTCCAGATAAGCAAGGAGCTGTCTTTGTAATTCAATTCATTTATCTTTGAATGTCAGCTCTTCTGCTGCAGTTTTCCACCTCTGTGCTCCACTAAAAGTCTATTATGTGACATTCATCTATTCTAATATTCTCCATTCCACAATTTGCTGAAAACTGCCAATGTATTTGAAACCCTCTCGTTCTCCAAGAAATCCAAGTGGCATGATTTAGATGGGAGACCTGCAAAATGAATACACCATTGTTCTGTAGTTTATTGACGTGGCAGATCATTGAGCACTGTTCTACAGCTTATCTGCTTCTCTGCTGGAAACCAAGGATGCTTATTACTAGGTTTGGGACTCCCAGATTTTTAGATGTCGTATTGCCCAGATGTACTGACCATGAGTTTTGCATTTGTTTGTTTGTTTTTTCCCCCAATTTCTCAGTGAAATTGTAACCATGAGGATTATAGTCAGAGTTATGACTAGTTTTGATAAATTCAGCTTTAAGATACTGATACCAGATTGTTGTGCCAGCTTAAAAAAATACCTTTGCCATTTTAAGTCTCACAATTTCAAAGTTTTTGGGGAGACCAAGATGAAATATTTCACCATTTATATACCACAGTCACATTTTTGTGCTATTTTTTGCTCACTTTGAAGTCATGGTTTCTCAGGTGACGATAGCTTAACCCCCAGTACACATTCTTTGCTTGCACTGATATTCTTAAGCCTGCATATTCCATGTAATTAAATTTAACACCAATTATGCTCTAAATTTCTGTTCTAATACAGTTATCAGGGATTTTCAGCTCCTTAGACCTCTATTTTTTTCCCTTTCAATATATGCAGAAAGGTAGGATGTGATGTTAGATGTTCTCAGATCTTCACTTCCATGCTTTTATCAAGGAAATGTGCAAATCATATTAGATTAAGAGATCCTTCACACATGCTAATATAAGAAGATTCTTATGTCTGCTCTGGATCAGAACGATTTCGATGAAATGCTTTCTGAACTCTATTTTCAGCAAAGTATTTACTTCGGGCTATTTTAAATGGAAATTAAATTATTGCATTCAGATGTCTGTGAATAATATAACATTCCTGGCTTTCTGTTGCTTAATTTTCTTACCTTCCTTTTATTTTCCTTTTTTTTTTTTTTTTTTTTTAGTATTCAGCAACTTACTTTATTTGTGTTTAGTTATATATTCAAATGATTATTTTATTCAAGAAATTCAAAATTTAATGTCTGCCAGTTTTTCTATAAGTCACAACACTGGCACTTAGGTTTCATAGCTGCAGGCAGTTTTTCAATTCAACTTATATTTCTTAT
The DNA here is from genome assembly GCA_036925125.1 of Oreortyx pictus. Taxonomy (NCBI): domain Eukaryota; kingdom Metazoa; phylum Chordata; class Aves; order Galliformes; family Odontophoridae; genus Oreortyx; species Oreortyx pictus. Next base: position 159,035,497 of record JAUPFR010000001.1, on the reverse strand, counting down.
CTAATATCACAAAACATAAAGAAAAATAAAGAAGTTATCCTACTGGAAGGTTAGTATAAGCCAAATAGATCAATAAATTCTAAGCTTAAGCCTGATTAAGGATTCCTGATTCACTATTTTAGCGAAATGTTTACTTCTGTTTCTCCATTCCATAGAAACTGAAATATCAGAATCCTATCTGAACTGGGATGTGATCCTTCAAGGATTTATATCTCCTATACAAGCATGAGCATTATTAACTTTCTCAAGTATTTTGTATGACCAGAACTTTAGCATTATCAGACTAGCTTCAATTTCAATTTATCTAAATCCAGGTATGAATTAACTGAAGATACAAGGAATGAAGTAAAGTATTCTGTAAAGAAACAATAGAAAGTTTATCTTGGAATTTAACAGAAATTCACAAAACTTGATGTGAAGTTTGAGCTAAAGATCTGGACATCGATAATATAAAGCTTAAGTAGTGCTGAAATTGAGTATACATAGTAATTCGAGAACTAGAGATCTTTATACAATAAGTTTAAAAAAAAACCATAGATCAAACCAGTTTTAAATTTTGGAACTAAAGTTTGCTAAATTTATTTATTCAGACAAATATGGTGGAAGTGGTTATTCTTATACTATATAAAGTGTTTTCACTACATGGACTTTAAAATGATCATCCATGTCATTCCATCATTATTATTAAAACACAAAAAATGTATCTTTTTTCTCCAAGCTTATTTACTTAATCAAGTGAACCACTTCAAAAATATATATGTAACAACTGAGTATCTTATGTTTCACCAAAAAGTTTAAAGCAATAGATAAATAAAAATACCAACTGGTCTGAAGAGGTTTAATTGCAATTCAAGCCAAAAAAAAAAAAAAAGGGAGCACACATTTCAGAAGAGTAGCAGTGAAGAACCTAAATTCTATTTACAGTTGAATTTAAAGAGATATCTTAGTTAATATGAGATTTTGTAGTACTGAATCTTATCTTGGTAGATTAGCAGAGAATAACAGAGTCAGAGAATCTTAGAATGGCTTGGGTTGGAAGGAACCTCAAGGATCCTCAAGTTCTAACTCCCTGCCAGAGGCAGGGTTCCCAACTGCTAGATCCAGTACTAGATTAGATTGCCCATAACCCCATACAGTCAGGTCTTACTCCAGGGATGGGGCATCCACGACCTTTCTGAGCAAAATGGCATCTGTGCATTTTGGATTTTTTATGTTGATAATAAAACATGAAACTTATATAAAAGTGTAATTGTGTTTATGCCCACAGACAAGATAAATGGAACAAAATGTTTATGAAAACACTATATATTAACACCACTGTGGCAACTTTTCCTCAGCTGAAAAGCTCAGTGGTATAAGATTCTATAAACTGAAAAATGAGACACTCAGTAATGAGCAGATAATCTAAAAGAGACCAAAAAAAGTCTTTCTTTAGCAACTCTGAGTTATGCAGAGTTTCACACAACCTTCTCACAATGCTGTGGACAGATTATCAGAAAAGAAACTCAGACTCCTAATTCTTGCCAGTATTCACTGGAGAGAATGTACGAAAGTTTCAGATTCTTTGGGAAGCTTTTAATATTTATTTTTCAAAAATACATAGAAATGCTGTATTTCAAAAGGTGAAAAGATATGAACAATATACATGCCTGCAAGTCATAATCATCATAAACAAGTGAGGCTTATTATAAATTACAGTGTTGGAATGGGAAGAAATTTCATCTTTAGCCCTAAACTTGCCATTCCCTGATACTAATTTGGATTTAGTTCATGAACTACTTGGGTCATATGGTCCTGGACTTCGGAATCTATTCACTGAACAAACATAAAATGCATATGCAAATATGTATGTGTATGAAAAGATAAGGAAAATAAGACAAAATTACATCAAACTCATGCATTGTGCAGGCAAACTAATAACTTTTGCATTTCATTGCTGAATGTGATGACAGGTAGTAACCGCTCCTTAAATTGTGCTCACATTATGTCCGCACTGTTTCATCTCATTTTTAAGAGGGCCTTGAGGATGGCAGATGAATAAATGAACATAGCCTGAATATAGAAATATGTTTTCATAAAAGGTATTCACTGTTTGTGTCCATAAGGACCATAACATCATTTGCCTCTAATAATTATGAAATCTCCAATTAATCAGTAAAAGTTTGATGCCAATTGTGATTGCTGTTTTCAATTGCTCAACGGTCTGAAGCTTGATTCGTTGCTTGTTTTGAAATCTGAGTGAAGAAGACAAGTTGTTAGTTTTAGATTGGGTTTTATTTGATGCCGCTTCCTCTGTTTAAAATTATACTTCGTGAATATCTACATTCTGAGAAAAACAAAAGTGATGATGAATTTGGTTTACTGCAGTCCTTTTTTCTTGTCTAAAGTGTTTTCTTCATCACAAAAACTCTCTGACTTAATTGGATCTCTAACCATTGATGATTCTCTTTTCTAAAATGGGGTCCAGCCTGACCTTGAAGGTTCTTAGGGCTGGGGCATCCGCTACCTCGCTGTGCAGCTTGTTCCAGTGCCTCACTACACTTATAGTAAAATCACTTTTCCAATCTAAATCTCCCCTGTATTATTTTGAAACCATTTTTCTTTGTCCTATCATCATATCACCTTTCTGAGTCTGCAGACTGTATGAAATGAAATAGCAGCATTTTCTCTGCAGGCCTTGGTTTCCCACTCCTTATCCATCTGTAACCGAAAATTTGTTTGTTTTTTTTTTTCTTATAATTGGTCTTCAGTTTTCTTTTTAAAGCCTTTCTCTTGTCTTTATCATTCATATATTTATTATTTTCCTAGTGCTTTGCTGTGTAGCCTGTTACCTATTTTGATCATTATTTTCTCACCATTTTATATGCTTCCATGCTTTCCTGCCACTTCAATATCTTCTTTAATCATTGTGCTCTCCCTGACTGGCGGATCTGTAGAATAAATCTCATATGATGATCCACAGTTTCACAGATTCCCTACATATTAGTGACTTATAAACTTGAAGATACCCCTTGTGGCCTTCTGATTTTAATATTGATCTGGATTAGACATATTATCTTAACAATTCCCAACATTACTTGACTCTTTTCCTTCTTTTTGGTATTTCCATCTGAGTAATGGTAAATTGAAATTTCCACTCTGTAGTTTCAGCTGTGCTATCTTTCAGCAATCATTAATGCAGCTAGAAAAAATATTAGAAATATATTTCATTTGCAGCATCCTTTCCTAGATCAGCAAAAGCATCATAAAATACATAAAACTAAAAAAGTTTGAGTATATATAGGAAAACAGAAATAGTTAGAAAACTAGGAGGAATCTCTTGGAATTAATTGATTAATTAACTGATTACTGTCAGTATATTAGTTCACTTTATACCGCCTAATGTAAGACATGGAAACAGCACTCGCTCCTGAATATCTTCTTCATGCAGAAAATTAATTTGCATTAATGTAAAAAGTACACTAATCCTGATTCAAATTAATGACTGCTATTAACAAGTAACCCTGTGAGTAGCTGAAAAACTGAACAGCATTCTCCTGTGGATTTCTTTCTCTGACTTCTAAAAATATTCAAGCTTAAATTGATTTTTTTCTTGCATCTGGGGGGTCACAGTTCTCCTTCATATGGATTTTCTGGAGAATTTATAAGGATTAAATATAAGATCCACCTTTTCATGTTAATAGGATGTCTTTTCTTTACATGTAAATCTTTTCTCATTTAAATTCCAGGCTGGTTGAAGCTATCAAATAAGTTCAAATAGTAGGAGGGATGACATGGAGACGTCTACACCTTACTTTCATATACATTTCATTTCCTTAGAAAGCATGGCTAACATATTAGTTCAAGAGAATTCTCACTAAAATTGAATGAATGATCTGTGCATTCGTAGCTTCATTACAAATATTCTCAAAGACCTGAATAAAGATAAATGTATACACATTATTCTACTGAGAGACAACAGAATGGTGTCATGTGAGGCATTAGTGTTTGAGATGAAAGATATTCTCCACCTGAAGGAAATAATAAAGACAAAATCTATTAAAGTCACCTATGCTATATGGTTCTAAATACGTCAAGAAAGTGAGAACTATTTCGGAAGACAAGAAAAATGAAGTAGCAATGAGACACCGTAAAACAGATTTTCTGGTCTGATTTGTGTGGTCCTCCCCATTAACATGTTGGTGTCATATGTTGATTGTCTCTGTATGTGTTCTTAGAAAGAAATTGCCACATAATTACAGGTTTTGGTTTTGACAGTACCAGAAGTAAGTATGTCATTGCAACTTGTCATGCACTGCAAAAATAACACCTTTCAAAAATTATCTTTCTTTTTTTCTAAATTGAATTGCAGCTTTCAGTAGAAGAAAGGCCTCTGGGTCTCCTGCTGTGCATGTTTCTTCCATTAGCTTTCTCTGTATCATGTAGCCCTGATCAGACAGGTCCCCCTGCAAGCCCCATCAGACACACTGTGAAGGGAGCAGACAGTTTGGAACATGGGAAGATCATTACCACAGCACACAAACCTTCAAAAGGTTATGTCTTGGTTACTAATGCAGAACTCTGTCACAAATGTGCCTTGAACTGTGAAGAGAAAAGAAACAATTCTTCCTTCCACATGTCTGCATTTTGACAGACTTGCAGATGACTGCACAAATTTCACCAGTGAAGAAGTGAAAAAAATTAGAAGCACAAGGACAGGATTTACAGAATCTGCAATTTATTGCTGTTTATTCATTTTAGGTAGTGTGGTCTGCTCTTCATTTAGTACCCAGTAAGATTTGAAAAATATAAAAAAGCACAACCTTACTTCCAGATGTTTGGGAATTCTGTCCTATCGGTAAAATTTCAACAATTTTCATGTTCTTTAAGCTTTGTATCGTGTGAACTCTAGGTGTTAAGATGGATTACTTATCTTGTATAAAAAAAATACAAAACAAAATAAAATACTTAGAATCAGTCTTGAATTATAAATCAATTCTTCCTCTCAATATTGTGAAAGAAATACTCCAATCCTCCTTTAACTGTTCTCAGAATTAATAGGGCATTTGCAATGAAACTTGGTCAAATCAAGAAGATTTGAAACTCAACATAATAAAGTAGGAGGCATTACTTTCAGTGCAGCCCTTGTAATCAAGAAACACATATTTAGTTCATAAAAGAAGAAATAACTGCAAAGAAATAATCCATAGTGGATTTATCTCCCAGTATTACAGAATTTAACTTGGTTTCATGAAGAAAAACATCTCAAACTTCTTCTGTACATGCTCTTTTCTCATTTTTGAGAACACTGACCTCTGATGTTTTCTTTTAGTGAAAATTTTGTATTGTAATTTATTTGGTGTTACCAAAGATAAGCAAAGTTAAATACGCTGTCTGTACAAAAGCCAAGAAAAAGAGCACAAAGCAAAGTAACAACAAAACATAAAAAAGAAGACAAAACCAAACAAAAAACAAAAGCAACAAGAAAGAAGGCTCATGTAAATTGAAGCTTTTGGACCAGAATGTAAGGAGGCCAGCAGGCTTGTGGATTTGTTAAATCGTTTTCACCGAAAAGCAATTTTCATTCTGATGGTCAGTCACCTGTCTGTCAAACACCACCTGTGAACATTGTGACATTAAATTAAGTCTCTATTGACTGAACTTATTTATGAGCATCCACCACTGAGCCTATGAGAGCAATTTTACTTGCCTAGTTAAAAAACAGAGATTCAAAGACAGGAGCATTGTGTTTCATGTGAATCTCTCTTGTAATCTACATTGCCTTTAGAGTTAGCAAAGAAATGAAAAGAAAAAAGTGTATTTGTTTCTAGGTTATGCTGTCCAGACAAGCACAGTCTTCCTAAGTCATGAGTAGAATATTAAATTTATTTTCTTTCTTTCCAACAAACATTTTCATGGCTTTAAGAGATAGCTTCAGCCATGAGAACAAAGATAAAAATTAAAAAAAAAAAAAAAAAAGAGCCTTTGGAACAGCCCATAGATGCAAGCTGTTCATAGCAACCTATTAGAGTTTTTCTGCCACCCTTTTCCTAAACTCAAAAGGATAAAGGGGGAGAGCTGACTTTTGGCGAAGTTGCTCTCTCTATTATTTTGTTGGTTCAGAGACAGAGTCTAGGCCATTTAACTGCAACGGTTTCATTTTCTATTTGCCCCAAATGAACATTTGAGGAGTGTTGAAGGCACACATAATGAAATTCTGCCATTTAATCACATTTGCAGGCCTTAATAATGAAACAGTTGTGAATGAGTACATCTATTAAATGTGTGTATGACATGAATAGATTAAAAATGAGAATAAAGTGATACTGAACAGTAGATACCAATAAGCTTTACTCTGAAAATCACTGAGTCCTCGGCAATGAACATTTAGAATGTCTACTATTCTTAAGTAATCAGTAAGTAATTAGTTGTACCAAATGAAATTATGAGCAACTGTTTGGACACATTATCCTACACTGGGATGTAACTCTTTTTTATGGGACACGTTGCCAATATGTAAAGAATAAAAAAGTATTTAACTTTCCAATGGCCTTGTCATTCATTTTTTATTAAGTCTGTAGTGCAGTGCTATTTCCTGTGATGCCCATTACTGCTAGAGGTGTCATGTTATAATGGCCTGACATTACCACAATCTTTTAAAATGCATAAATTGCTCCAAAAGTAATGCCTCTTGTTTATTTCTGTGGAAACTACAAGTACAAAAAGTGCAACACAGTTTGATAGAGAAAACTCTCATGTAGAAAATACCACTTTTCAACATAATCATCACCAATTGCTGTGCAAAAACAGACATTATTTTCAGCAATAGACATTAGCCTGCATACTTTGCTTGTAGAGATCTGTCCCAGCGATGACCCATTGTCACTGTCACAAATGCTGAAATACAGACCCATCACATCACTGTGCTCACAGAGTCCACTCTTTGAACACCCAGAATGTTCAGCAAGAGTTGATGGATATTAGTGGGTGCCATTTTTTCCACATGTAGGAATTCAGTGGCACATTTTTTCTTCCATGTCAGCTACCATTCTGTCAGATTGCCCCTCTTCTGCTGTCTGTCACATGGCAACAAAATGTAATGGAATCTAAGTGTAAAGATTCAGCCACTACTGCCATACTACCAAGATCCACCTCTGATTTCATGGACTAACATAATAAAAGAGGAAGCATTAATTTTGGAGCAACCACTGTATAAATTCTTGCAGCTAACTGCAAAATATTATCTTCAGCTAATCATGCAAATCTGTGTTCCATAGCAGAAAGCAAGCAGTAAAAAAAAGAAAAAAAACTTCCACATCTGACCAGCAGAAATGAGAGAATATCATGGTTAAGAATGCATATGGTTACATTTAGCATTATTATTTTTTTTTTTTTTGTAAAATTGTGATACTACTGACAATGAAGAAATATATTAATACCACAAATCTCATGGGAAAGCTAAAAGAAGCATGGTCAAGATTCCAAACTCCACAAAAAGTAACTTCAATATGACTGCTTCTGCACCAATCAGAGAAATCATTCTTATTTAAGGAAGTGTTTGCAAAACAGAAAGTTATTGTAAATTGCTCTGCCTCTTAATTGAACTTGCACTCCCAAATCCCCTGTAAATGAGGACTAAAATGTTTAAAAACATTTTCCAGAACTGCAAATAGGAAATGAGAAATGGGAAATCGTCTCTTACTGAAACTGGTTAGCTGAAGACTAGGAGACCCAGAACTAGTGCCTTGCTTCTGCTTGCGTTATATCCATGAGGTTTGGGAAAGTGGGAGAAAGACGGTCCCCTTACACTGATAGCTGAGAAGGAATTTTCTTTGGAAAGTTCTCCAGCATGGTATAGCTTATGAGGATTGCCAAAGGAGCAAAAGTGACTGCAAGTCTCTCTCCTCCTTTATATGGCATCCATGTATGTACTCTGGAGCAGTTAAAGAAGATTTTTGCTATTTAGAATGATCTAGAATTGTGCTTTGATATAGTTGGGCATTTTCATTTGTTAGTTTTTATCTTGCAACTTTATTTCCAATTTCACAGTCAAAAAATTAAGCCCTTGCTTTGCCAGAATATAGATTTTCTTCTTTAACTGTATTTGCATTAGTAGAGGATTTCAGATATTCTGGCAAACAGAAAGGAAAATATTTGTACAGAAACAACAGTGATCTTTTTTTCATGAACAACCTTCAAAGTGTCACTGTGGAAGAAAAAAAAGAAAAGTAATCTTTGATTTGGCAAAGCGAGAACATCAAGAAATTCTGGCCAGGTTTCTTCTTCTCTCCAGCAGCATATATTGAAAACTTACTATTGATATATAGAGCAGAAACAAGAATTTGATGTTGATCAGGCATGATATTTGTGCTGTATCGATGTCAAGTATGAAATTTTACTGAAGCAATCAAAGTATGTGCATTTGTCTTTTTCCCTCTGGAGAGCAGACATCACTGTCCTATATTCAATAAAAAATCTTAATCTTCAGTAGAAATATAAACTATAATGTCTTCTAGATTCAACGTCAGAATGTAACCTAGTCTTACTCATGCCATACCTACAGGATAGCTACATGCTGATATGTTTTTGCACAGACTTTTTAGGGATTTCTGTTGTTTCGAATCATATCAGAGTAACATTTTCTGTACTTATTTTTCATATTAAATGCTATTCAAATCTACTAAGCCATTTATCTTAAAAAAAAAAATCACTTTCTAGTCATCTGCCCTTCTTCAGTGAAGGAGCCTTTTTATTCCTCAATGTTTATATGAATTACATAGGTCTTTTAAAATGCTCCTAAATGCAAGCACTTCTGTTCTAGAAAGATAAAGTATTCAGATATGCGTAGCGACATCAGACAAACAGATTTGGAAACATGATACTACACCTTTATACAAGCAGTACCATCGGTAACTTATGACAAACTATGGAGATATCCAAAATGACATCTCATCAGAATAGACTCACACCTAGTCCTCATTGAAAACAATATGTGTAAAGTCCCCCAGTCTACTAAATTATTATATTAATATCTAACTGTGAGTTTTTTATAGATCTCCTGAAAATACAAGCTTTGTAATAATAGCAACCCATCCCCTCCACCCCTCTTACTCTGCAAGGGCGTCTTAAAAGTTTTACTTTAATTCATGGACACTGCTGTAAAACACAAGTGATTCTTTTAATAGAAAAGCTGCAGTTTCACGTGGGTATAGATTCACTTCAAGTAAAAGTCTGTTAGTTCAGAACAGAAAGATCAGAAAGGAGCCTTGCACGGCCTTTGCATTTTCTAGGCTTTCTGGTTCGCCTCTCCAGCAAATCCAGGCAATACTCATTGGGTTTCCAGTAGTCATTCTGTTTCCAGCCTAGCCACAAGCCACACAACTCTCCTTCTTCTGATTCATCAATGCTGAGGAGGCTATTTTGTCACAGTTTATACAGACTTTGTGGCAAACAAATATTTCCATGGCAAACAAATACTTCCTTGTCAATCACTGTCATCTGGATCTCATCAAACCTGCTTGGAATGGTGGGATTTGCCTTCCGTGCAATTGAACCAGAACCCTTGCCATTGTGGTGGAGGTAACCACTGGCATTGTGCTTGACAAGAGGGTAGCAGTTAATCTAAGGCTTCAGACTCGCAATGGATCAAATGGAACAATCAGATAAATAAATAAATATATATATATATTTAAAATAAAGTCATACTCCTTGCCAGTTTTATCACTGTGTTTCTCCTTTGACATCATTAACACTGATGCTGATCAGAATCATGCTGCAAGTTACACAGCTGGCTGTGTACATCTGAGTGCAGAGGAGAAAAGTGAGTTAAACAGTAGAAATACTGAAACACGTATGCATACTTAAGCAGCCCCACCACTTCCCTGTGGTCATTACTCAGTTTAGTTATCCAGCACAGTTTTATATTATGATTGTTATTGTTCAAACATTTTACACATCAGCTCAGGCAAAATAAAGCAATAAGAAGTGCTAAGCAGGGTGTTTGTATTAAATTAAAGACAATTTAAGGAAAGAAAAGGTTCAGTACTTCAGACCTAATATGCAGTCTGTTATGATAGAACAAGGGGAAATGGTTTCAAACTAAAAGAGGGAAGATTTAAGTTGGATGTAAGGCAGAATTTTTTTATAATAAGGTTGCTGAAGCACCAGAAGTGGCACCACCCAAAGAGGTGGTGGATGCAGTAAGAATGGATGTTGAGGCTGTTACTGGATAATCTTACATTTGTTCAGAGACTGGAAAAAAAGAGCATCTCAGCTGCAGAGTAGAAGATAAAAACTAAAAGAAATAACAAAGAATAATGTCTGACTTGATCAGAATGACAAGAAGAGAGGATCTTTATTGTTCTCAACTGTGTAGAAATTTGACTCTTTTGACATTGTGCAGAAAGGTTTTTAGATACACAGAATTTGTAGGAAATGACTGCAGACTTTAAAGCATTCCTCAAGTGACTGGTGAACAAAACAGCTCTATTACTAGAAGATGCAAGTCTCATAGCATCTTCATCTTATTAAATACAAAGAATTTCTCCAGTGTATGTCCGGACTGCTTTGCATTCTTATCAGTGGTAGTTTGATGAATATACTAACCACAGTTTCTCCAGTGCAGCAGTGGTATTACAACTTCATTAGCATAATTCAAAATATTTTTTCTTCAAAATTTCTAGTTAGGACAAACAACCTGACTGCCAGTAAATGTGACTGCAGTGCTGACCACACTAAAACATTTTAAACAAACTCTTACCTGTGTTTTTCAAAACTGCATGCAACAAATGATATTGTTGTAGGCCTCCATTTAAGAAAAATCTGCTATCAAAGAAACAAGGAAGAACAGAATCAAAAAACTTTTGCTTAGATGACTCGTGATATATAGAGAAATCATAACAGTTGCAGTGTTTCTGTGGAATCTAAGGACATGTGCTGTACAAATCCTTTAGTCTTTACTTTTCATGAACAAAAGTCACTAGAAGAACTATGTTAATTTTTTTTTCTTCTCATTTCAGTTTTCATTATACGTATTTGTCATGGTTTTATGATTTTCTTTATTGGTATTCCATGTTACAACATCATGTAGTGCATTGGGAGTTAAAGAGTTAATGCTCTGGTTCCATGGATCATTGATAGTTCTGGATACACCTGTCTCAGAAGAGGAAAAGAACTATGTACCCCAGAGGACTTTGCATTGCTTTGCATTTTTCCATTTTCTGCTCAGAGGGAAAGATAAAAACTGCTCACGTGTCACAGGACATAGTTTTTCCATTTCAGATCAGCCCAGCAACGGGTGCTCACTAGCTGTCTCACCTTCAGCATTTAGCATATGCCTTCAGTTTTCAGACACTCTGTCTCTCTCTAATTTTATTTGATTTATTAACTTCAATTCCAATTATATTGCATTATATTGTGTTCTTTTGCATTCCAGTATCTTATTTAGTAAATTACTTTTCCTCTTCAGATCACTGCTGCTGTTTTGTTTTTAGGCTCATCTCCCCTTTCCTTTTCCCTTTCCCACTTCCCCTTTTCTGGGGCATGAGTCTGTGCATCTCCCCCACTGAAGTCATCACGGAACTGGTCCAAACCAGCCCATAAGCCATTGACAGCATTCTAGCTATATTTTCTTCAAGCAACAAAAGGTAAAAAAAATGACTTCACAGTACATTAATATAATGTTAACTGTCTAATGAGAATTGACAAAAGCAAGAAAATTCAAGCTTAAACTGTCACTCTGCTCACTTGAAGTGACAGCCTAAGCTAGAAATGTCCATGTTTTGGTTTTAATTTTTATCTCGAATATTACTTTAATATATTGGTTGCAACTGTATTATTTCAAAGCAATAAAATAAGTTACTTTAATGGACACATATAATGAGATACATGTTTGAAATGCCAATCAGAAAATAAAGCAAAGCAGGCTTTATTTTCTTGATGAGTGGTATGCACAATGCTTTCAAAAAGATGAAGTTCTATGAAAGTTCTAGGTAATTATTTGTAATTAGCTTTGAGAATAAAAATCACTAACACTGGGAATCAAAAATATTTTGCTAATACCAGTATGATATTTCCTTTTGATAACAGATGTATACAAGTTGATACAATATGTATAAAACTTGATTTTGAGTTGGAATCAGATTATGCCTTTACCAGTTAGCTAAAAATTTAAGTGATGTAGATCAGGTTTTTTTTTTTAAACGATGAGCACTGGCTTTTTAGAAGTTTTATGTATAAATTGAGTAATATGTTAAATATCTGCCAAAAAAAAAAAAACCAAAAAACAAAACACCCACCCTATGATTACTGCAAATAAATACTGATATGATCTAGAGTTAGAATAACTTCATCTTGAACTCTGCCAGCCTAGCATGCAATATTAAGAAGAGTACTTGTGAAACCTTGACTCTGATTCCCACTCATTGAATGAGAGCTTCTAAAATAACTGATAGCTTGTCTTTTAGAGTCTGTAATAGTAAAGTGTATTTAGAATGCATGCATAGTACACTCCTCTAAGTAAAGTGTGAGTCCTGTTTCTATTCAAGTGTTAAAATGACAGCCCTGAAGACAGCAGTTCTCTATTCCTGGATCGTACCTACCGAACTGGCAACAGTCTGCCTGTCAATCCAGACTCTAATTCACACATACAACATAGATGAAATATAACAGTTATTTGAATTATTCAAACCTTCCTCTGTGCTCTCATGTTCAGTTTGAACTAAATTCAGGAAACATTAGGACATTAGTTACTTACTTTTCAAAACAAGGAGAAAAAAAAAAGAAAAAAAGCAACGCAGAAGTGAAAACATCTCAAGAAAGCCCCTTTAATCAACCGTTTCCAGCTCAGCTGCAAGATTTAACAGTTCTGGATTACCCAAAACACCATTTGAGTTTGGCTTTGTTTGGGGGTGGTTGAGTTAGTTGATTGTTTAAAAGATTTATCTTTAACGAACTACTGATTTCATAGAATCATAGAATGTTATAGGTTGGAAGAGACCATAGCAATTATCTAGTTCCAACCCCCTGCTTTGGACAAGGTAGCCTCCCACTAGATCAGGCTGCTCAGGGTCCATCCAACCTGGCCTTGAATGCCTCTAGAAATGAGACTATCACATCTTTTCAGGGCAATCAGTTCCTCACCACCCTCTGAGTAAAAAATTTCCTTCTAATATCTACTCTCTCCTTTTTTAGTTTAAAACCACTCTCCCTCTCCTATCATGATCTGCCTATGTAAAAAGTCAGTCTCCCTTTATTTCATAAGGTTCCTTTATGTACTGGAAGGCTACAATGAAGTCTCCCAGAGCCTTTCATTCTGCAGGCTGGACAAGTCAGATCCCTCTACTTTTTCATAGGAGAGGTACTGTAGCCCTTTGATCATCTTTGTGACTCCCTTCTGAAGCCGCTCCAACAGCTTCACATCTTTCTTGTGCTTGGGGCCCCAGGCCTGGACACAGTACTCCAGATGGGGCCTCACAAGGGCAGGGTAGAGGGATAACCTCCCTCAACCTGCTGACCAGTGCTCTTTGATTCAGTCCAGGATGCTGTTGGCCTTCCAGGGTGTAAACACACACTGCTGCCTTGTGTCATTATTCATCCACCAGAACTCCCAGCATCTTTTCCTCAGGGCTGCTCTCAAGGACTTCTACTATTAGTCTGTACACATACCTGAAATTATCCTGACTTGAGTACAACACTTTGCACTTGGCCTTGTTGAACTTCATTAGGTTACCATTTGTGCACTTACCAAACATGTCCAGGTCCCTCTGAATGGCAACTCTTCCTTCTGTTTTGTCAGCTGTATCACTCAGTTTAATGTCTTCAAGAAACTTGCTGAGTGTGAACTTGATCCTACTGTCTATGCCACTGATTAATAAGTTGAAGAGCACCCACCCAAAAACTGACCCCTGGGGTTCACTACTCATGATCAGCCTCCACTTGGACATAGAGCAGTTGACAACAACCTTCTGGCTACAATCATCCAACCAGTTCTCTATCGACCAAATAGTCCAGCCTTCAAATGCATATCACTCCAATTGAGAGATAAGGATGCACTATGTCAAATGTCTTGCACAAGTCCAAGTTCACTCTATTTTAGAAGGTCAACAGATCGGACAGGCATGAGCTGCCCTTTGTGAAGCCATGCTGGCTGTTTTGGATCACCTTCACATCTCTCATGTGCCTTAACATATCTTCCAGGAGTGTCTGCCCCATGATCTTCCAAGGCACAGAGATTAGGCTCACCAGCATGTAGCTCTGTGGCTCTCCCTTTCTCCCTTTCTTGAATGTGGTAGCGATGTTTCCATTTTTCCTGTCTCCAGGGATTTTACCTGACAGCCATGATATTTCAGATATGATATAGAGTGGTTTGGCAACCACATCAACCAACTACTTCAGGACCCTGGGATGCTTGTTGTCTGGCCCCATAGACTTGTGCACATTCAACCTCATGAGGTAGTTTCTGATCTTCTCTGCTCTAATGGTGGCAGGGATTTTGCTCCTCTGACCGTTCTCTAGAGGTTCATGGGCATGAGAGTTATGGGAAACCTGACTGCCAGTGAAGACTGAGACGAAGATCTTATTGAGTACCTCAGCCTTCTTCATGTCTGTTGAAGCAATTTCTCCCTTCTCATTTGTCAGAGGAGCAATATCTTTTCTGCAAAGTGACACTAGCATTTAAATCAACACAAAAGTAGTGCTGAATTTTAGAGACTTCAGAAATCGTCACTATCAGCTCTCGGTCAAGTCACAGCATACTTCATCTGAAATTACCTTACTATCTCTTCTGTCGGTCACCCATGTACTCTTTTTACAAGAATCCTCCATTTGTGTCCTATGTTTCTAGGATTGTGGAAAAAAAACCTAAAGACCCTTGTCAGATCTCCATCCAGTTAATGAATATAAACAATACAGGCTGAGTAAGCAAGTTGTTAATTGTCTTGAGGACAATTTCACTCACATAGCATAAACAGATATCTTACTGTAGTATCTGAGACATGGTTTAAAAAGCATTGAATTTAAATTCCAATATTTTTTATGCTTCAAGTGGAAAATAATTCCACTAATGTATTTAGAGCAAAATTGTGTTAAATTCTATTAATCAGTGAAAGTGAAATGGTGAGCACCAAGAGTAGTCAGATAGATTGATGATAGATGTATAGAAATACACAGCTAAATAGGC
Organism: Oreortyx pictus; assembly: GCA_036925125.1. NCBI lineage: Eukaryota > Metazoa > Chordata > Aves > Galliformes > Odontophoridae > Oreortyx > Oreortyx pictus. The sequence goes on along the minus strand of JAUPFR010000001.1, from coordinate 159,020,340 downwards.
TCTAGCTGTATTTGTATGGAAATTGTTACTTAAAATATACTCTGCACTCCCTCTGGTCAAGTACAATTTTAAAATCTAATAACGAATTTTCTCAAGGGAGACAAAGAACATTTATTTCTAAAACAAATTAGGTTCTCCTGTAGTAGAACAATTAACATTTTTAATACTTGCTGTCTGCAGTGCATGCTTTGAATACAGTAATGCATATTGTTTCACAGTGCAAAGTTTTACTATTGGTTAGGTTTTTTATTGTTTTTGTAGTGTTTCCTATTTGTTTTGTTTTGTTTTCCCACAGAAACTATGGAAAGCCTCTGTGACTATTATGTGGTTTCGGATTTATTTAAGTTATTTTTATTGAACTGTTTTTTTCATTGCTTTTCTTAGAACAACAATATTTTGGTGTTTAGAGTTAAAAAGGTAGAAAAAAATCTATTATCCTGTTACCATTTAGGTTGCTACCAGAGTAATGCCTCCTATTCATTTCCATGGAAACTACAAAAGATATAAAGAACACAATAACATTAATTGATAGAGCAAATTGTCTGCTACAGAGCATTTTTTTTTTTTAACAAAATCTCCACCAGTAGCTATACATTTTTGCCAGTGATGAAGAAGAGCTTGCATGCTGCTGTTATCAAAATCTGCACCACTGCAGACCCACCGCTGTTTTCACCTCTGCTGAAATGCATCACCCATTGCCTACCACATCCACTTTTTGGTCTCCATAAATTTCAGGAAGTGTCAGTGAGTGACACTGGGTTCAATTTTTCCACATGAAGGAATTCAGTGACACAGCTTAGCTCCATGCACACTTCCATGTCAGACACCATTTTGTCAGACTACCTTTCTGCTGCCATCTGTCATGTGGTAACAAAATGTAATGCAATATTGGTGGGAAGGTTCAGGCTTTACTTCCGTTCCATCCCATGTCTGCCTCTGATGTTGAAGAACACCACAATAAAATAAGAGGCATTACTTTTGGAGCATCCCTCGTGTAGCAATTACATTCCTGCCATTAGTAACACTTGGCCCAAGCATTTGGGTTTTTTTTTTTTGTTTACTTGCTTTATAAAGATGAAGAGCTTCCATTTTATTCAAGTAACTTATAGAATTCTCCACAAATGGCAAAATACACTGTACCACGTTAACAACTTCATTCTTGCACATCAGAGTCTAGGACTTGTGTGTGAAAGAAACACTGGACCCAAGCACTGTTGGATGACAGCACCTCTGACTGTCAGAAAGCTTCCACTGAACCCTGGAATTTAGTAGTCATCTCTGTACTCAGCTTCTTGCCTCTCTACTCTTACTTTTATCTTCTTTCTGCCTTCTGTGTTTTTTTTTTTTTTAAACCTGTGTACTATACCTTACATCACACATCTGGTTATTCGGATGAAAATTAATACTTATATATATAAATACATAAAGAAGAAACATACTGTCAACCAATTAGAGAATGACTAATAATAAGCACAAGGCTGCCCTGGGGAGATTTCCATCTGGTTTAGAAGAGGCTCATAACTAGTTCCCAAACCATCTGTTATCTATCACTCACAAGGTGATGCTTGTTCTCTGTTGCATTTCAAGCTTTCTCAGGGCCAAAGGACTCAGAGCTGCATTCCAGACTTTGCAGCCTCCCAGAAACCTGTGCTGCTGACAGAACCTGATAAATCAGCCTAGGGACACAAAGCCCTACATGTCACTCATTGAATCACAAGATCCTAGGGATGCACTAAAGCATCCTGGTTCTTTGATTATCTGTAGTTAGGGAGCTGAATTTCATTTATACTACTTCCTCAGATTAAAAGGTATCTTTCTTTCATTTTGTTCCTTTCCACACACTCCCAGTTTATGGATCTGCCTGTTAGCATGTCAGTAAACTCAGGATATATCTCTCCTGAATGGAGGTTAACAAGCAGGTTGTTTGGACAGCTTCTTTATTTACAGAGATTGGTTACAACAGGCTCTCATGCAAGTTACAGCACTTGGTGAGTTTGATAGACTAGCAGAAATCTAACACTCCAAATCTCATACATCTTATAGGCCCAACGTCCATGTTTCCATACACAGATTACATGTGCTGTGTGCACTACAAGCAAGTGAATGAAGTCCTTAAAGGAGACCAGATCAATTGTGCTCTGCTGACACCTATTTTGGTATCATTGCCTGTGAAGAGAGTAGTTAGTTCAGCAACATCTTCATTTAGTCAAATAAGATGCACTCCCCATCTTAATAGCCTTTTTGAGATGTCAGTAGTTAAAGGCTGTTAAAATGACTCACAGATCCTATAAATTTGTGCCAGAGTGTAGTAGGTCTTGCTGGGATGGAGTGAAATTTATTTTTGTGGATAAGACAAATATCAGCTGGAGAGTTTGACTAAGGCAGTACACTTGTGAAACCATTAATAGGTTGGGAGTAGACACAGTCAAGACAGATAATCAAAACTGACTTGTGTAATGTTCCATAGCTTGTAATATGCTCAGCAGCAGGAGAGAGAAAGATGGTGGTGGGTTTTGTTATGGTTAGAGCCTGAGGTGGAAGTGAGTGATTTTCTTTGCTATTTTTCTCCTTCCTTTTCATCTGCAAAGCTTTCATGAGAATTTCTCAAGAGTTTTCCTGGTTTTGTTCTTCCTCTTTTTCTACCCTGTCCTGCTGAGGCTAGGAGAGTCAGAGATCAAGAGTCTGGGTTGGTGTTTGACTGCTGTCTGTATCAAAGCTTTCAACCTCAACTGCCATATCACCAACATCCACCGCTGACACCTTGGGCCAGCATAAAAAAATAGTATGCATTGCTTTTGTATCAGCCCTTGTAAATAGGCTAAAATCCAGACTTTAGTCAAGTACAATGCCATCTCCAAACCTCTGGAAGTAGTTCTACCTCTGTACATTGTAGTTTCTGTTTACTCCTATTTTCCTAAACTTCACCATTATTTCTTAGCTGCATCTGCTATACAACTCTATTTTAATGGAAATCTTCCAGAGTAAAGAAGTATATTGGCTTCATTGCTGTGGGCAAAACAGTTCATCCAAGGCAGACAACTGAAAGTAGTGTGAAAGCAGTTCAGATGGCATAAATTTTGCAAATCAAAAACTACTAACAGCTCTATTTCCTAGCTGTGCAATCTACACACAGAAGAATGTGTTCTTTATTGCATAACACAAAACAGTTTCCAGTCACTCTGTAGGAATCAGCTCCAACCTGTGCTAGCACCCGTGCATGAGTTCTGCTCCACTGTTGCATGCTTGATTTGAACCAAGGAGCTCAGTTTAGATTTCAGTATTCCAGAACATGCAAAGTCAGTTTAAATACCCTAGACATCAAAGCTGGATGTTACTTATGCACTATCAAAGCTGGATGTTACTTATGCACTACAAAGTGCCATTATAACACTGAAGATTTTACAAGAAGGTCTCCATATACTGACAGAGCCAGAATGCTCATGTGGAGGTGTTGCTCTGGAGAGCTGTATAAATATAACGGAACTTTTCTTGCATTTGATAGGAAGGTATATTTACTGAAAACAAAGCAACAGAAAGATGTTGCTTCCTATTCAAACTGTCTTTAAACTGTCTGACATTTAGCCCATGTTCCTGTGATTTGGGTGTTGAGATCTAAACTAAGGGCCATATGTTTCTAAGGACTGTAGCACTGAGAGCAGTATTCCCATTGTATGTATCATTTTAAAAGCACCTTGATAGTTTATTCTTATAAGTAGATCTAATTACTTTGAATGTAATCTTTTATAATAGGTCTTGGGGCCACCTTTCAGGAGCCATTATAAGGCCACCAAATCCCATCAGTGCATAGTGACACATAGATTAATCATTCAGGATGCAAACAGAGTCAGCAGCAGCATTATGCCAGGCAGTTCATGATGTTCTGAACTCTGTTTAGTGCTTTTTAGAAAGCAAATACAGGTGTTTATCTAACTAATGAAAACAAAGACTTTTTCACCTAACTGAGATCCAAATTATAGTACAGGTCTATAGACAAAATAAGAAAATAAGAAATGAAAATTATTTATGTCAAGTAAGTTTCATATTCTTCATAGATTTAAGACAACTCAGTTTCAGACCTAGCCATTGCATCATGGCACTTCTGTTATTTTTAAGGATATGCTTAAATTTCCCTGTAACCTTTCTTGATCAAAATGAGATCCCATTCAGTGATTAAGTTCAAATTGTACTTGAAATACCTGTCAGTCATTTAATCCATTATCTTGAGACAGACCATATATTTTATGTCACAACACTACAACGTTCTAGGAAGAAAGACAGATTAGTATTCTGTAGTAAGACTTCGGTAAAATAAGAATTTTTTCCCATACGAAGCAATCATATAGCACCTAGGCGTAGGAGATTTCTGCAGAAAAATTTAATACTCTTAGTGTTTAACTGCCAGTGACTGAGATAATCTGAGCTTCCTGGAAGGCTTCTTAGAACAAGGAGCAGTGGAACAAGTGCGCTTTTCTAGAGATCCTGCTGTGATACCAAAGGTATTCATGACCACTCTTGAGATTCGTCGGGCTGAATATAGGTGCCCAAGTCTGAACTGGCTATTTAAACTCCTTCTATATGAATGCAATAAAGTAGAAATTTTCAGTTATAATTCACCTTAAAGATGTTCCCTTCAGGATACACCATTTTCTATTAATCCTATCCCATATCTCAGACTAGCCTTGAATCTATACATAAAACTTTAGCAGTTCAGGATCTTTAAGCAAAATGAGTCTTTAGCCTTTATGCTTCACAGTTTTTTTCAGGGTTTGCCTCCCAACAAAGTTCAACAGTCCTTTATAGTATACTGCACACTGACATCAGTTTCTCATTTCTTTTAACATATATTTGACCTTTTATTTGAAGAAAAGATGTACACCCAGTACATTCTAGGAAAAATAAAAATAAAATGCAGTTATCCTAAGAATGTTTCCTGTTTTTATATATGTGGACTGTAGAAACTCTATTCACTTACACAGCATTTTGTAGCCATTTAGAAAATATTATCCTTAGCAGTTTTGAAATACTCTAGAGGCTTCAGTGTCCATTGGTAGGATATATTCAGAGGAAACACACAGATTCCTCATTTTATCATTTGAATACACAACAGCATTAGCCTAGAGATCTGCTGCTGTTTTTGAGGATGGGAATGTCTGGATGATTTCCTCAGATGTTTCTGAGGTTTGAGGGGATGTGTGCTTATCTTTGCTTTTCAATTGTAAGTATTTTTTTCAACTTCTCACTGCAGAGCAGAAACTGTAGAGGAGAGGAAGCATTCTTTCACTGTGATGAAAGAAAACCAGTCCTAAGAGCTTAATTTCTTCATGACTTGAGGAGGTAAAGTAACCTTTTTTAAAGATGCATCTATCAGTCTGACAAGATGATCCTCCAGGCAGTGAGGCAAAAGAATTAAAGAAGGACATTTATCCACTCAATTCCATGATTAAGTTATAGCAGACTGAGCAGTGTTCAAAGACGTGTGAGGAGCACATGTGTCTGATGAGCTTCCTCCTTTGGTTAAGACATACAGAGGCATCCACAAAACTTTTGTTCTGTCTCCTGTTTTCAGCCACTACAACCATCATACTTTACATCACTGTAGAAATAAAGGGGTTCTCAAGTGTAACATCAACAGAAAATCTTTGGAAAAGGTTCTTTTCCTTCCCCCTTGCAATGTACAGAGAAGGACCAAACAGAAAGCTAAAGGGCAACCTAATATTTCATATTAGTTACAAGACTCTGACTTACCTTGTTGGAATAACAAAAGGGCAATAGCACTATCTGAGATCACATGCCTACCTCAGCCACTATCTTATGTTTTGCAGCAGGGAGTAGCAAATGCCACGCAAACCATATTACAAATGAGTCAAGTACAGCACAAGTCTCAGTTTCAGGTGGGACAGGATTGGTTTCTTCAGAGTGTCTGGTGTGATGCTATGTTTTGGTTCTAGAAGAAAAACAATACTGATAAAACACTGATGTTTGTAGTTGCTGCTAAGCAGTGCTATATAGAGTCAAGGCCATTTACAGCAAAGGGCCCAAGGAGCTGGGAGGGAACAGAATCAGAACAGCTGACTTCAGCTGTTCAAAGGGATATTCCATACCATATGACATCAATCAGAGGAGTTTTGCAGGGTGTGGGAGTTGATCTCTCTCTCTTCTGCCACTTTGGGGGGGGGTTGGAGGCTGGGCATCAGTCGGGAAGTGGTGAGCAATTACTTGTGCATCACTTGTTATATACATCAAATATGTATGTATATAGTCACAACTATTATTGTTTTCTCTACCTTAGTAAATAGGTTTATTTCAGCTCTTGAGAGAGAGCCCTCTACTTCATGTTGTTGGGTTTTTTTTAATTATTATTTATTTATTTATTTTTATTTTCTCCCCAATCACACTGGGAAAGGGAGTGGTGAGTGAACAACTGTGTGGTGTTGAGCCACCTGCCAGATTAAACCACAACAGTGATACTTCACTAGTCTCCTTTCTCAGACACTGGCCAACTGCATTCTGTTTAGATTAGTCCAACACTGGTGAAAGTACACTGGAACAATGAACAGTGCCTCATCTTCAGTAGAAGATTGAAAGCAGAGAATTCTCTATCCTCAGTGAAGAATTAATTGGTGCCATTAAGAGAGAAACATCACCTGATTGACAGAAAAAGATACATTCCCTGTCAGGAAAAAGTAATTATTTATAGACTAAGGAAAATGTAGCCACAAGGAGAATAAAAGGACTAACATTTTTTCAGACCACCTCTACTCTGCCCCTCCCTGCTAAAAAAAAAAAAAAAAAAAAAAAAAAAGAACAAAAAAAGCAAGAAATAAAAGAAGTAAATAAAAAATCCAGAAAAGGATGAATATTTGTAAAATAATTCACAGAACATGGGAAGATAGGTGGTACCAGAGATGATTGTCTCATCACTTTTTAAGTATTTGATGAGACCTTCATTAGTCCTTACCTTTTCTTCCTCTTGAGTAGCAAGAGAAGAAATTGAATGATCTTGGAGAGGGAGCTCAGAAGCAGGAGAAGACAGATGATGTTTGATTTGAAAGGTTCTACAAGTTCCTAAGAATAGGAATGTTCCTAAGGATAGGCATGTACGACATTCCATGACACCTGAAAACAAATAAGGCTAAAGTAACTGAGCCATATCCCAAGCTTCAGTGTTGAACAGTCACTACATTTTTCCCATTCTTGTTTTCTGGTTTCAGTTGTAGTCCTATTTATAACAGCCGCCTTAGAAAATATGTAGTCAAGCATGTAAAATCTTCCACCTACACCTTCCTTTAAAACTACAAAACCAGTGAAACAGGCTGGGCACAATTTCAAAAGTATATGTGGAATTACAAGGTTATTTAACTCGAACTATGGATGCACACTGGAGTTTACGCAGAAGTAAGACATTGTACTCCAAGAGTAATAAAGATATCACTGAAGAAATATAGAAACTGTAGCTAATGAAATAAATGCAAATGTGGTTCACTACATGTTAGTATTAAGTGATACACTGAATAATGTTCCATAGTTATGTTCTGCAAATTTGGCAAGCTTTAGCATTTTCTTGTATTGCCATTAGAGAAAAATTCATTCTTAATCGTAATACCTTTGGCTAGGAGGGCAAAGCAACTACCAGCTATCTTGGAAAGGGTTTTATTGAAGCATAAATAACCTCTTTCTTATTATATGTGATTGTTCCTGCTTATGAAAGTATAAATGTTTTTGTGTGTGCATGTGAATAATCCATGTAGTTATTCCTGAATGAACCTCCTAAAGAAGTAATATTTAAATGCAGGAACAATGGATTCAAAGTGATTTTTTTTCACAGGACTCAGCAGCTCAGTAGATGAGGAAACTCTGAATGCTGCTTTTATAAACACATAATCCAATGCAAAATACTGGAACTAGAAGGAACCTTTAAATGGAGAAGGTGACCAGATGCCTCAGGCAGTTGATAATGCATTACAAAGCCTTTAAAGCTTTTTTTTTTTTTTTTCCTTTAGCCAACAGGTAAGGCAGTACACCTCATTCACATCAATGATGTTTGACAATCTGGATAAGAGATTTGATTCCCATTAGTACATGTGTAAAAATTTATCTGTTAAAAAATTGACTGTAGAAGTGGAAGTTGCATTTAATCTCAGAGCACTGCTAACAAGACAAGGATTTGCCCAGTCTATGATATTTGTGACATGATTTTCTTAAATCTACTAGAGAATGCAGCTTTGGGATAGCTTGAAGTTTTCACCAGAGGAACTGAAGTACTAGTGTTGGCTGTTATTAAATGAGATTGCATGATCTGTAAATAACTGGAGATCTTCCTCTCCTTAAATCAGTCTGAAATTTTGAATTCTGAAATTTTTGTTTTTGCTATTGTAGATTTTCTGATTTGCAAAAAATTTACCTCCCTTCTTACCATTACTCTTCAACTTTAGTTTTTAATTTTCATCTTATAATCTCTATCTGATTCTACTAAGAGAAAGGAAAAAAGCAATAATTATTCTGCTTAAGAATAAAAATGTCAAAAACAACTAAGTAAATAATCAAATGATAGAAAATGGTTTAGAGAACTATGATTTTGCTTGTTTTCAGTGTGGAAAATGAAAGATTTGGGGAAAATTAGTGGGACAGATTTTAGAGCCATATTATCATATAAGAAAACAATTACTAAGGCTCTACACTGCAAAATTGTTTAGGGTGATATATATTTAACATACATAAAAATGCATCTGTCTATCCTATGATTTTTAAATCAGTAAAATTATCTTTGAGATTAACTAGTTATATACATGCTCTGTTTAATGAACTATGTTTATAGATCATCTAGGAAATAAAAATGATTCTCCAAGAAAACCATTTATACAGTACTTTTTTTGGCCTTCATCATAATGGACATAACTATAGCTCATTATCACAAGTGCAATTTAAATTATTTTTTACATTTCTTTATAGTGTGCCTAACATTTCATGGTTCCTGTTGTTTGTATGCATGCCAAAGAAAAACAGGGTGCAAGGTGCATGTGGCTAGATGAAGACAGAGAAGAAGATCCAACAAGTTATCTCTAAGGTTTCTCTAATTTAAACACCTCATTTCCAGAAATGCTATGCATGCCACGATGTCCAGTCCCTATCTGGAGACAATAATGAGCTTCATTCCTTACTGCCTCTGATAAACTTGTTAAGGATTTGTTCCACTTAGGCTTCCCCCTTTTCAGAGTGATTTCCTTGTTGGTAAACAGTTCTCTGCATCTCAGAATATGTGTGAGCTTACTCCAGATCAAGGTGGTGTAAGCCTCCTTCAGCTACCGGTTGCCAGGAAGGAACAGGTCTGTGTTGCAGAAATGGACCTTTGGAGATTCTGATTGTTTCTTGAGCATTTTCAGGTTCGGTAGGATGACGCTGAAGCAAAAAATTGTTCTGTGTGACAGGGATTGTTACAGTAACAGAATACTACAAGAAAGAAGATGCAGGTGATTATCTGCATAAAAGTGACTGTGGGGTGCCTAGGACTGAAGTTTCAGTCAAAAGAAACACCAGTCAGAATGGAGAAGAACATTTTTTTCCATCCCTTTAAATTCAGTTACCTTTAATGATAATCAGTATATAGGGAAGAGTCCTGAGGTGAAAGTGACCTCAGCTCTGAGATGAGCAGGAACTGTTCAGAGGTGGCACACACTATGCTGAAGCTCAATTAGAAGATTAAGTACTGTTCTTTCTTTCTTGGCACATCTTAAATCATTCACTGTAATATAAAAAATGAAAGTTTTCTTTCAGCTTAAATTTTGCCCAGTGTTAGGAGTGATTTCAATGCTGATAACCAGTCATCCCAGGATCCAGGGAGTTATAAATTCTCATATGAATACTGACTTCTTTTCAAAAAGCCAATCATCTCATTGTCTGAGATCCCACTGAAATTTAGGGGATTCTTCTTCATTTAGCTGTAAACTGCCAAAGCTTTAATTAGAAAATCAGAGCTATGCTTCACATAAAGCAGAGCAATGCACGGAAGATATGTGGAAACTCTTTTCTGCTCCAGATTATTAAAGAAAGGATTGTGGCCGAAGACAGGAATGCAGTTCCACAGCCTTTGCAAAATGTATTAGAACTTAATTACAATTTGATCAAATCAGTCTGCTATGACCAGATTCGAATTCACGTTTTGTTCTTTTCATTTTTTTTTACCCTTTTCCACAGTAGCATAGAATATGTGTAAGTTAAAAAATGCTCTACAAGCACTTGCAAGACAGCATCAGCACATGACTTCTAGGGTCACTGAGTTATCTCCTCAAGTTCTGAAGCTGCTGGAGTTAATAAATTTAACATTCACAGTCTAGTCTTTACCAAATTATTTTTCCACAAACAAAAAAGCAGAACACCCATTTCATTATTATCAAAACTTACTTTATGAAAGCTTTAAATGAGTTAAGAAAGAAAAACATGCAATTGATTCTCTAGGTTCTCTGGACAGCTGTATTATAGACAGATAGCAAGATCTAACTTTCATTGAAATTAATAGAATTTGAGAACTGTTCTGAAAATATCAGAAACCAAATATATTAATAGGATTAAATCATTGTGGTTCAAAGTGTACCTCAGAAGGCATTTTGATTCAGTTAATATTTTTCCCCAAGAAGAGATAAACAAATTTAGAATCCAGTCAAAGTAATAGAAAACTCTCACTTAGTTGTGATCGAGTCATTAATCCTATACATTTAATTTAGAACCCAGTATGGTGCTGCTAGTTCCAGCCATCATGCAAATAGAAGTGTGAGTTTCAAAGACATTAAGCTTACATGTATCAAAATTACAGTCAGGGTTATGACAAATGTCTTTTTTCTGATCTGCAGCAAGACTCAGCATTCAGTATCCCTTAAGTATTTCATTTTGATTATTTCGAGTGGTGGTCTAGTGTTTCATATTGGGAAGAAAATGAAAAACCCATGGAAATGAAAAGAAAATGAGAAGACAGCAAGAATGGAAAAGATGTGCCAAAGAGAAAAGCCATACAATCTTATGTAACAAACATTTCTAGTTCACTTGAACTTAAATGTTAAATATACTTTGTCTAGGTCCTCCTGCTGTTCTGATTCTAATATTCCTAAAAGCCCATGCTGCAAAAATGTAAAACTCTTTTTAAAGTTCAGAAGTATTGAAAGCTCAGGGACATTCCAGTTAGTTTTAATATGTTCATCATATACATGTACACATATATCATTGCAAAACTGTATTACTTCATTTACCCATGCAACTAACCTACTAGTAGTTTGAAAATAAATCCTTGTCTCCCCAATATGTTGCTTACTTTTCCAAAATCACAAACAATCACTACCCATCTCCTAGCAACTGCTAGAAAGCCTAGCAACTGCAGGATTTTTTATTATTTTTATTTTTAATCACCTTCATGGAGTAGATTCTCATCTTTGATCACAATGAGATCTATTCAAAGTCTCTAGAGGTGATCTTTCTTGGCTTAGTTGTATGGAACTGTATTATGTCTGGGTAGCTATATGCATCTGCTCTGTGTGATGCTACAGCATATGATTGTAACCCAATACTTAGGCAGTGGAACGGAACAATTCAGAACGGATTTAAGTTTGAAGGTCTGCATGTGCAAATCCTTACAAAGATATTCCAATCTGTCCCTCATGGCAACCCAGGCAAAATCCTGGATGGATAACACCTTCCTTGATTCAGCAGCTAGCAAATACCCAAAAGCAGTACATGTGTTTAACAAACATAATACATATATTTTTTAAAGAGGGAAGAAACCCTTAGGGTAAAAGCAGTCCTACCAAATGCTAAGGTACTTCCCTAGACATGGAGAAGAATTGAGCAGCTGATTCAGGTCAATGTTTGGATACCCATATGAAAATCTGCCTAGTCAGTAAAGGATGGTACTTCAGGGAAACAGCTGTATCTTCTTTTGGAATTTTTGCCCTGTTTTGTCTTCATTAATTCACTGGAACAAAAACACTGACAGTCTTGAGAGAATATCTTACAGTTCTGGAAGGGATCATGAGTAGAAAGATTTCAAATACCCTTACAAGGAGATGATACTTTGCTCTCTGTCTTTGTTCCAATTGTGTTTGACTTTGCATGAATTGTCTGACAGTTTGAGATTGTTAATTTGATCACACTTTTAAACAGTTTTTTCCTTTTTTTAGTCTGCTACAGGGATTTACTGTACTGATAGAAAACAAAAGTGGTCTGTGCTGCCTTCTGCATCTGCACATTCCAGAGCTGGAGGCTCTGCATGTTTTTTTCCTCCAAATCCATGGAGTGCACCTGCAGAAATTATGTGTCTCCATGCACTTCTGATAACATGCATCACAGCTGTTCACTTTGTTTTCCACAAGATCTCTGTAAGTACAGGGCAAGGGTCAGGGGAAAAATAAAAAATAAAAAAATAAGAGATACACAACAGTGAGAACAAGTGAGTCACAGATTGAAAGAGAAAGTAAACCACTGACATCCCACCAAGTAGAAAAGGAAAAGATGCTCAGCAGAAGTGTTGTCCCATCCTGTTCCCTAGTTTGTTTTGCCCAGTGAGAAGGCAGTGACTACAGCACTTGGCTGCCACAGATAAGGTGCACCAAAACAATTCATTACATGCATTCTGAGCGAGCTGTTGCACATGTGGTCTAGAAAACTTTCTAGTCTAATCCATGCTTCTGATTATTATCCTTTACTGATAGTTCAGGCCAGCAGTGATGAGGTCACTGACAGAAGACTGAGGACTATAAAAAATGTTTTCAGGAGACTCTCTTTTTATTACTGTAGAAAATAAACAAACAAAAATAGGCAGCCTTACAGAAATGTGTAAGGGTAGAAGGATGCTGTTTGCTACTTTGATGTTTGGAGATCTTGCTCAGATTTTTAAATTCCTATATGGTTAGTGCAGGAAGGAATATACAACACTTATTAAGGAAAGACTACATATCAAGAGAGATCACTTCAATGTTTCCATTATCATCCGATTTTCTGTATTTCTGGAATCAGATCCAAAAAGAAACATAGGTGAAGTTGAAGTGTTAAAACTCAGAAATTTCAGTTCCAGATTCCTTTCCCACATTTATTTCCAACTCTATTTCCAGAATCAAAGTTTTTCAGGTACTCAAAGTTTTTACTTTTCTGTCACTCAAAAAGCACCTTAACCAAGATATAAATCATGTATGTTCTTGGCCAGATTAACAAATGACAATTTAGTTTCATTAGTTAGGGCAAACCCACTGACAACAGACTCCACCAACTAGCATACATAAAAGTATGCCCGAGAGAAGCTTGGGGATCTCAGAACTATGGAAATTCTGGACAAGTGCTCTCACATGCCAAGAACTCTTTCCCCTGTTGACTGAACCAATACTGGAACCCAGACCTGTGATCTCTTTTTCTTCCCATCTCTCATTCTCTGTTCCACCTCTCTTCTCACTATCTTTTCTTTTTGTTTTCTTCTTAATGTTAAGTAATGCAAGGTTTATTTTGATTCTTACAAAGTTTAACCACACAGCTTAGACAGATTCAACTGTAACAATATAGGCTAGTAAGAGTGACAGTACTTCTAAGAGAACTGTGGTACAGAGGTTCTCATTACAATTGATTATTATGTTTGGACTTTGAATGTCATTTCATCTTAGTCTAATGGAAGGTATTTATTAATCTGCTCACTCTTCTTTTAAGGGCAGGACATGCCAACCATTCATCACTAGTTAGAAGACACTTTTTTTCATCATTGTTTTTAGGTGATCATTTTGGCACACGAGGATATGGATGACATTTCTGTCATACCAGTGCTCATACTGTCCTCACTAGACCTAGGTAAAATTTCAATTCATTTTATGTCCATAGAAGTTCTGAGTAATATTGGTTGTCTCCAGGAGAGAAATGTTGTGGTGAGGAGATGGAAACAGAAGTTGAGACAGAAGTTCCTGTCAAACTGAGGAAGAGGGAATATCCCCTTGGCAAGAAAGCACCTTGGGAGTAACCATGACTGAGGCTTCTGAGGTTGTTAAACTGTGACAAAAAGCTGTGAGAAAATCCACAGTGCCAAGCCACACAAGATAAGAAAAGTGCAGACAGATACAAAAATTATTATCCCCCCTTGAAAGGGGAATAATTAGGACCACTAGGATTTTGGAAAAGAACATTCAGCATGGAAATATAAAAAATATGGAGAAGAAAAAAAGGCAAGGAGCTGGAAGATGGCAACTCAGCTTTGTCAAGGTTCAGGTCCAGGAAGCAGCAGAGGGAAGCCCTTGTCTACATTACTCCTAATAGCTCATTAATTCTGTCATCTGCAAGTATTAAAAAATTAATAACTGGGTTTTCTTGCTTGCAAGTTGTATATATTCATTTTATGCAGTCTTTTGTGCCCAGCTTAAGATGCTAGGTGATGTGACCAGTGAGGGAGGCTTACACGTGAACCACTGTAGCCATCAACACAGAGAGTGTTATTCTTCTGTTCTCAGCAAGGCAGAGCAGAAACAAATCCCCTCTTCTCTCTTTCCAAATTCTCCCAAACAACACAGTGCTGCTTTTTGTCAGATAGTCTTCACTAGTTGAGCATGCAGACCCAGCTCCATGAATTTCCTTTCTGATATGGCTGTAACATGATACAGAATAAGGTCAGAAAATACATGGAAGACACAGCAATGCATAGATGGATTAATCGTGCTTGCCCAAAAGGGCTGATGTCTGTCAGTGAATGCAGGGAGAGGATTAGGCAGGCAACACAGGCAGGTATTGGAAATCTATCACTTCTTATCATCATATAATATGGCATATGGCAAAAGTAAACAACATGACATCACATTTATCAGCAACAGCCTCAGTCTGCTTCTGGATGTTTAACTGCATGAATTTCAATATATTGCTATCATGTATAAGGCTGGAGTATGTGTTCCATGAGATCCTGCACTATGCAGATGACACAGTGTTGTGGTTTAAGCCGACAGATGGCTCAGCACAACACAGTCATTTGCTCACTATCCTCCTTCCCAGGGGTACAGAGGGAGGGAATTAAAACAAAATACAAACAAAAAAACAAACAAAAAAACCCTATAAAGTAGAAATTAGGGGTTAAGATAGAACAATTTACTAAGATAGAGAAAAGGAAAATATTTATGAGTATATATATATAAAAGTGTATATAACATGTGATGCACAGTAATTTATCACAACCCACCAAGTGATGTCCAGCCAGCCTCCTGAGGAGCAGAAGAAAGCAAGATCCACACCCAGCACCCTTCAAAACTCCTTCTGCTTGATGTCATATGGTATGGAATATCCCTTTGGCCAGTTTAAATCAGCTGTTCTGAATCTGCTCCCTCCCAGTTCCTTGGGCTCTCTGCTGTAAATTATTTTGACTCTACACAACACTGCTTGTCAGCAACTATAAATATGTGTTATCAACATTGTTTTTCTCCTATAACCAAAACATAGCGTAATACACTCTGAAGAAAACAATTCTGTTCCACCTGAAATGAAGACTCACAGAAAATGAAGATCCATATCTGCTTCTTGGCATTTTCTTCTATACAAAAGTGAAGATGATGTGGATATTCTTAGAAACTTCCATCACAACTTCATGCACCCCAAACTGGTTAGCCAGATTTGTCATGCCCCATAAATCATGAGGTTCAAGATATTTGTTATTTTGTTTATGGGCATGGGCTTCTGAAATTTTGTATGGCTAGTCATGATGTCAGTTGACTCTACTTCTCATTGCTCATTTCTGGCTGCCCCATTTCCAAAGCACGCTTCTGTCCTATGAATCAAGGAAACCATAACTTTGTTATACAAGGGGTCCTAGCTTGTTCAAACTATAGAAATTTACACAGAAACCTTATGGACTGTGAAATCCTTGTGGAGTTGATGTTTAAACAGACTGGGAGGGAGTCCCGTGAAGATAAGGTGGCAGAGTTGACAACATGAAGATGAGAAGAGCTGCTGTTTGCAACTCAATGGATGGTCCCAAGAAGATAAGGAGGCAGAGTTGCTGTTGCAACACAATGCAACCCCTTAAAAGGATGTAAATTCACAGCAAGAAAGATTACTAGCCTTCATCCAACGACCACCAGAGACCCCCACCATATTTTTATGACACATGCTCAAGAGGGTGGGACAACATGTTAATAATTTCTTGGAATTACAGACAATTTTCTTGGAATGTAATGAATATTTATGTGTTAAGTCTTTAAATATGTAACCATTGCTTTTCTGAGTGTGTGAGTTAGGCAGGAGATATTCCCCTCACACTTGGTGCTGTAATAAACATACCAGCTTTATAATGTTATAGAGTTTGATTCTGCACATCACCTACCAGCCAGAGCTGTTCTTTCAGGCACAGAAGATCTTGCTTACTGGGAGCAACACTGTCAAAACACTGAAGCTTGTCAGAAGACATTTTCTTTGTCAGATTAAAAAAAAGTCTGTGAGAGCAGCAATTAAAGCATTCAGAGTATATTTTGAGAGTGGCTGCCTCCAAGAATAAAGGACATATAATTTCCCTTATACTGAGTCTTTTTTCAGCCAATGCAGATTCGGGCAGCAGGCACCAGGAGCTCACCAATAAGCAACAGTCAACAATCAACAGAACAAACAGAAATAGAAATATGTCTTGCTTTCACGAGTCTCCATGGAGCTGGAGATGATGACATGACGAGAATCTCCAGTATACTTTCCAGCTGAGCAACTCATATTCCAGAATCAACATTCCTTTAAGCTGCTTAAACACATATGCAGGAAAAATTATGTAGAAAGGGAATGGAGACAGCTGTATGCAAAGCAAATCTTCTGAAATACACATTCTGTAGACATAGAGACGTCAGCAGCACCTGATGTAATTCACCCTTGTTAAGGTATATTATTTGTTTATACAGCTCTAGTGACATGGAAAGCCAAATAAGGGGAACCATACTTCATTAGCATTAGGAACCCTTTACAACTATTTGGAATAAAAGTAAACTCTATCATCATTTTTATATGGAGGAATAACATAAAATTATGTGTTTTACTTTGACTTCTACAGCGTTTATTGTTCACCATATATCCATAATAACAGAATGCAAAAATATTTGTTGCTTTGAGGTAGAAGGAAACTACTAGGTTTCCTAGTAAAAGAAATTACTAGATGGCCTATTTAAATGTTTATCTAATTAAATCATAAATTGGCAAGAAAGTTTTAAGATTAAAATGGAAAAATTATCATTACTATTAGTGGACATTGTTAATGTGCCTATCTATTAGAAAAGACAAGTGGAATTAAATAAAAATGATCTGTTCTTGGGTGAAAATTAAAGCGAGTATTGAGAGGAATTAGTATAAAGAAAGGTTATTTTTTTATCTCCCAAGATGAACTGAATTTTTTTTTTCGTTCCAAGGTGCTAGGCAGGTTATGCTGTAAAGATCAACTATCACTTCAGGGAGGAGAAAATTGATAGATTCATTAATTCACAAAGAAAACTTGAGATCCTCCTAACTAGACCAAGAGGAGGCTAAAATCACCATAACTTCTAACTTAATATAACTCAAATCTAAATGCTTATTCACAGCCACTTAAATGATTAGATATATTTAAAGCATAACTCATAAAACTCTCTAGTATGACTTCAGAAGAATAATTAAGTCATGCAAGAATCTCTTCCATACTTTCAAAAGAGAAAAAAACATCATCAAAAATTAAGAGTTTAATATATCTTCAATACGAGAAGAGTACATTTGATGTAGATAAGACTTATTAATGTACTAGGTAGAATATGAGATTCTAGGATGTGATTACATGGTTAATATCTCACTCAGGAAGTCCTTATACTGACATGATCTAGCAGAGTTCTTGACGTGAATGAAATGCCAGGCATGTACCCCAGACAAAGGTGTCTAAGGTTTCCAATGTATGGAGGCCATGTTTTTAAGGGTATCTGTCAACAGTTTACTGGGCTGGATCAGCCCGGTTCTGTGACGATTGGTGCGGGGGACCCACAGACCCACGCCCCAGGAAAGGGGAAGGGGGAAAGGGAAAAGGAAAAAAGGGAGATGGGCCTAGAAACAAAACAGTGGCAACGATCTGAGGAGGAAAGCTAATTTACTAAATAAGATATCAGAAAGCAAAATAACACAATATAATACAATATAATTGGAATTGAAGCTAATAAATCAAATAAAATGAGCAAGAGAGAGTGTCCGATAAACCGAAGGCCTTACGCTAATGCTGAAGGCGATACGGCAGCGAGCACCCACTGCTGAGTCGATCCCGAAGGAAAGAGAGTGTCCCGTGACCGCAGAGGGTTTTTATCTTTTCCCTCTGAGCGGAAAATACGTAAAAATGCAAAGCATCGCAAAGTCCTCTGGGGAATGTAGTTCTTCTCTTCTGAGACAGGTATGCCCGGAAATATCAATGATCTATGGAGATGGAGTATTAACTCTTTAACTCTTAATGCACTACATGTTGTTATGATGTGGAATACCAATACCAAAAATCATAAAAACATGACAGTAACATAAGTAGTTGCAAAGCATCTAAGCCATCATTCCAAATCCTTACCTGCAAAGGATATCTACACTGTGAGTAAGGGAGAAAGTTTTGGTTCTAGCACAGTCCTTGTCCTAGTACTTTATTTCCATAAAGGATGGAAACATGCTTCATTCACATGTAACTTAAAATATTGTTGATGCTAATGTAAAAATTGAGAGCTACTTATCATGAGATCTGTATTTCTAATATAAACTAGAGTTATCTGAAAGCCATTATACGTCTGTCATGCTTCATCATTCTAAGTCATAGTCACAGAAAGTTTTCTTCAGTTTTTTCATAGAAATATATTGGATTTTTTATCTTATCTCTGCAAAGTTGTTGCAGGTTGCTTCTCTTCAAGTTAATGTGGTAACTCCTACTGTTGCTGTTGTCATTTAAAATTAAACTTGGAATCATCAGAATAGGCATTACTACTTATCATTTTTCTTGAAAGGACCCAGAAGATTGCCATTACCTCCTTTGTAACACAAAATAAATAAAAAAGAAGCAAGCATTACCATAACAGCACTTTCTTTGATGTTCTTTGAATATTTACATCAGCACATAACATTCCAAACAAGACAGTTTATGACATGTCTAAAGAAAGGAATATTACTCTTTGTGCTATGATTTCTCCTCCTGGAACAAAAAGGTGGAAAATGCTTTGCTCTCTACTAATAAGGCTTGTCACATGCGGAAAGAAACTACCTCTAGTTCTGTGACAACAATTTTCCATCTTGAACTCATGATGGGAAAAGTGCCAAAGGGTTACCCTAACTCAAAGCACAAATGTCTTTCCTAGACACTGTAATACTGAGGGACAGTACTCACCATCCTGTAGAGATAAGATAGCAGCTATTCAGCTTTTGAAAGGTTGTTTATGAAGAAGAATATAAGGATTTCATTGAATAATGGAACCCTTATCTTTTGTGATTTCAGCAGTTTTTAGTACTGTCTCCCACAGTATCCTTCTTGACAAAATATCCAGCATACAGCTTGACAAGTACATAATATGGTGGGTGAAATACTGGGGGGTGAGTGGAGGAGAGTGGAGGGGAGGCAAGAGAAAAGAAGAAAAAGATATACATGACAAGAAAGAAAAAGAGACTATCTAAATTCTGAATCTGTGTAAGTGGGCTTGTCAAAAGAACACGAGAAGAATACGAAAAGAACTAAACTCCAGTGAAAGATTGGATAGCCTTTGGCCCAGACATTCAGTGAGCTTCTTAGTTTATGGATTACAAGAAAAATCATAAAATATTTATGTAAATAGCTAAGATCAATTGTCCCAAAAGCATCAAGACATTGATTTTATGAGTATGCACTATAGTATTAAATTTTTATATTCACTAATGAAAAATTTAGTTGCTAGCCTGACAAGTAAGGTAGTGTTATTGCAGTCTAGACCAATTGTAGTCTAATCTTGACTAATATTAAATTATATTAAAATAGCAAAAACCTTAACACAAGTCCATATATGACCGTGAATCCTGCAGTATTAGTTTAGGTGACAGTTATCGTAATTGTAACTGCAGTGCAAAGAAAAATCTTATTAAGTTCATTAAGACAATCTTCTCCCAACCATTCAGTTTCTTCATCTCTTTATTGTGTAGAAACAGGAGATAAAGAGACAAAAATACAATATGTATATCACAGTTGTGTTAAAGAACCCAATTTTCTCATCTTCGGGGTCATTCCCATGGTAAATTTATCTTTTGAAGTCATGTTACTATTTATACCTGCACAGAAACAAACGTCTTTTTCCTTATATCATGTACCTCCTTAGCATTTAGAACCACATACTTCTGAGGAGAACACCTCAAGACTCTGAATTACAAAACTAAGCCGTGAAAGGGACCCTAAGTTGCTGTTCTTATCCCGATCTGTCACTGTGAAGGATTTCCAGAAGTAGAGAATATTATGCCTTGTCAATATGTGTAAGTGTGGTGCCAGGAAGGTGAAAAGCAGCCAAACAAAATCATCTCTTTTGTCTGATGTATGCTACCAAGGTGCTTTACACAATGGCTCTCTCTGTCATTGGAAGGTTCTTCCTTATACAGTCATGCAGAATGACTATATAATGAAAAAAGTCATCTTCTAGTGGACGGAAAGAATTCTGCATCTCATGCCCTAGAATACATTATTAAAAATGAAAAATTTTCAGTATCATTTTGAATAGATTGGGACCAAGGCATTTGTTTCTCTGGTTACATCTCCAGCTTATGGAACAGAGTACTTGATATACCAATTTCTTCTTGAAGGCTTTATTGAACACTTTAAAGTCAGTTACAACTGCATTTAATTTGACAT
Source organism: Oreortyx pictus (assembly GCA_036925125.1). NCBI lineage: Eukaryota > Metazoa > Chordata > Aves > Galliformes > Odontophoridae > Oreortyx > Oreortyx pictus. Next base: position 158,999,525 of record JAUPFR010000001.1, on the reverse strand, counting down.
CACCTACATATGAGGCTGGTGTAATATGTATATAGCAAACTGTGTTTTGTATTTTCAGTTTGAAATTCACCTTATTCTTGAAAATACTACAGTTTAGGGCTGAAGCTCCAATCATTTTGGAGCTGTGATCTTAAATAACACTCAGGAAAAAAAAAAAACTTGTGACCTTCATCCCCTCAATTTCAGTGAGTAAATTAAATATATATATCACTTCTATTTGTTCCTGTTACTTGATAATTCAAAACAATTTCAAGGTAGAATCATTCTGTTATATAGTTTAGTTTACTTCTCTGAATGTGTACTTATGTTATGGATGTAATATATATTAAAAGTAATTTTTAGAAGCAGTTTTAAAAGAAAATCGTTTAAATGTAAGTAGAATGTTGATACTTGTCAGGCAAAGGTAAACCATTTGATAATCACAATTGTTTAACTCAATAAATCTAATATATATTCAGCGCTCTTCAGCAAGGAAAAGGGTCACAAATTTTTGCTGATAAATCATTTGACAATCCACCCCTACGCCAATGAAAATGTGCATTCTATATTAATGATTCATTTGGTTGCTCAATATTCATTCTACACAATCTGCATTCTTTAAATCTTTCTCAGAAATAAAAAATGACTACATGGTCCAATAATTTCATCAACTTTATATACCAAACATAGACATACTTTCATCTTCCTTACTAGAAATATAATTCATCAGACTCAGAGGATTCATTGCAAAGTTGCTATATTCAGCCCTTGGATATATGGCAATGACTTGCTTATTGTCTTCAAGCAAACATCCATATTTTATTTCATAATCTGTAAATGAAAGACAGGATTTTAATGCAGATATTTTGACCTATTTGTAGATGTCACTAAAGAACAGAAAAAATAGTCAATTTATATTTAATTACTGATAACACAGAATGGAAATTAATGTAAACAAAATGTATTAGCAATACAATATAACTATGTACAACAAAAGACAGCTAAGCTAGGGATATGCTGAATGTAAGAAGAAAAGCGATAATTTATTAGCAGGTAACTTCAGATGAAGAGGTATATTTTATACAATATATTTAAACAGAGGCTGCAAGTTCCTGGTAAGCAGCACTAACTTATTACTCCTATTAATGTTTTTCTGGACCAATATGCTTTCACAAGAACATTTCCTCACCTTCATAATTATTCACCGTTTCTGCTGTTTAAATTATATAACCTAAAAATCTATTTATATATCTGTTATCACTGTTAATCTTTAAAGATAATAAAAGTTTTGCTTTCTTTTAGTCTCCTGTTTAATATTGATTTAAATTTTCTTAAACGGGGGCAGTGAAAAGCAAAAAAAAAATCAATTTATTTTGTTTTAATTTCATTTAACGTAATGGTATTTAAAAGTCATTTATTTGCTGTTGCATCATGTGGGATTCAAAGACTACATGAAAAGTTTGTCTGCCAATAGTTCAAGTCTTTTTAATTGTGAAATCTTTACTGCAACTGTTAGATTTAATTAAATCTTGATTTTTGTTTAATTTAAATCTGGGGCCAAATTCAAGTTGACAGTGCCTCTTTGATTCGTCATCTCAAATCGGGTACATTTCATCTCTTGTGAAATTAAAATCAGAAATGAACTACAGTTTAAATAATGGAAACTAGAATGAAGAATTATCTAGGTATTTTTTTTTTATCTCTATATTTCCTTGCTTTTCTACATTTAATTACATCTAAACTGCATAAAAAGCAAAATAATGTAATGCAGGTAGACAAAAGAAAGGACATAAACACTGATTTGTTGTTCCTCCAATTTCAAATGTTGACTCACTACAGGAGGAAGTCTATTTGTTTTTAAAATTAGAATCTGCTTCAATTCATCGGTTTTTGTAAAATTGTTGGCATTCTTGAAGGAAACAATTACATAAGCACACTTTTTCTATACAAGAGAATTATCAGTCCTAATGTATCCTGAACAAATGTAAGGAAAATTGAGAGAGCAAACAATTCGTGTAAAGGACAGAATCGTAATCTAACATCTTCACAGCAGATCTATTACTTTCTCCATTTCTGTCTCTATTTCTTTTATTTGCGTGGTCTTTATGCCTTAACTATAAACTGTTATTCACCATTGCCATTTGTACCAAGATTTCAAACTTGTTCACCTTTTACTGAGAAATTTCACTAAAAACCTCAGGACATTTAGGAAGAGTAGTCTATAAGACACCATTAGTGTGCAACAATGATGACAACTATTACTTTTATTTCATTAAACCATTAGACACATCAGGAGATACGTTTGCATTCAAAACGAAAAGGTCTTACTACTTCTGTCATAATATGCAGTGGAAAGGACAGGACACTGGTAGAACAGCACATTTTTTTTAACAGCTCCTTTAGAAACATACCTTAGTAGGGTACTGCCTACTGTTTTTAGTGCTTTCTAGGAACAAAAATTATCTGCAAGTTGTCAGACAACCATTTTCCAAGAAATAATGAGATGTAGTTTCAGTTTGCTTCAACCAGAGTTGAGCAGGTTCTCAGAAGACTACATGAAGTTAAACTTCTATATGATTAATAACAGAACACCAACTCAGCAAACAAAAACAATTACTTTTCTAACCTGAAAGGATCCGAGAATCTTAGTGAACAATTATGTAAGATTATGGAATTTAAGATGTTTAAGACAACAAGATTTCCTCTGAAGAACAATCTCTATAAATATTGACATATTGTGTGTATACTATTACATTTAATGGGTGACCACGCCCTTTTGTGAACTGCTGAACTTTCCATACCAAAGGTAGATAGCAAAGCCAAAAATGTATATAAATAGATATATAATAATACAATAATAATAAATAAATAAACTATATATACATATATAAACTATATATATATACTTTATTTTTATATATATATATTCAGGATTCAAAGTAGAAGCAGAGAGAATCAAGAAAGCACAACAGAGTTTATTCTGTCTACTACGTATCATATTCTCTACCATTAAAAATAAAGTTAATATCTCAAAAAATCAGTGCATTCCTAAAAGTAGTAATACTGTCATGTTATCACCTTCGCTTTTAAGAATTTCTCTATTAAATCAGAGGTGTACACCTGACTTAAATTCTCCCTGAGTTGCATAACACAAACCAAGAACAAAGCACTATGATAGTGAGGTTGGCAAGAACCAGTATAGGTGTGTGCATTTCATTTTCCCAGATTCTCTAAGAATCAGGAAAAAGCACATGCCCTATGGAAGAATTACACTCACCACACATTCAGATATACCATTTTTGAAATTTTCTGTACTGTAGAAACAAATAGAGCATTGAATAATCTGAATAGATTTTTATTTTTTTCTCCCTACAGGATGCCTAAGGGAAAAACCTGTGATAATGTGGAAAGAAACTTGTGTCATCACCACAGGAGCATTTGTTTAATGGCATTCATTTACATAGAAATATGCACACTAGTAGGAACAATTTAGAAATTCAGCAAACAGCTTGTCATTTCAAGAAACTGTAGACAATGCTAACAATTTGCTGTAGTAAAATGCCTTCTGAGTAGTTTACATTATTATTTGTTTGCATAATTGTCATGCTGAATCATTCCCTACCTGCTGTTCTTGTATTTTCTGCAGTGGTCATTTTCTCACTTTTATTCAGTCACAGACAACCTTTCATTTTGTAAGTCACAAAAGAAAAAGTGTTTTAAAATGTTGTTATTAGATGCAATAACAATTCAGAGTAGATAATATTAAATTTGCAAGTTTAAGCAGAAGATATTTGTGCTCATGTGAGAAAACTTTGGAACTTACATGCAGTCCTTATTCACCCAGAGAGGCATTAGTGTTGTGAAGGTTGACATTGCACTGTGTAAAGAGACTCAGCTTCAGAAGTGCTGAGGCAGCACTGTGGTGACAAAGCCAACACTCATGATTATCAGATGAGAAGTACAGGGCTTCACAGTCAGCTGTACAAAGGGACACCTACAGCAGTCAGCAGAAAATACCAAAATAATCCAACAAGGACTTTTTTTCTCTTGGACCTAGGTACCTTTCTGGAAGCTGGCATGAAGTACATCCTTGAAAGCCGTGTTCAGGACAAAAAGCAATTTTCCATACTTAACTGTTTAAATTGATTTAGTAATAACAATTGCACACGTTATTTTCCTGTTCCAGCTGTTTTTACAATTTAATCATAGAAATTCAACCTACATTGCCAACTAGAAAGAAAGAGACTTGGTGTTTGGTTGCTTCACTTATCAGAGAGAATTCAGAAAAGTCTTGCCATTTCTCATAATGTGCAGTTTCCAAGCCATTACGCTTTGTGCCCATGTGGGAATCTAGAGACTGGTATATTTTTCCTGGAAGTAGGAGCTGACATTTTGTCACATATTTTCTATATCTCCTTTGCAGTTGGAGAAGAAAAATACTGGCCACCTTTGAGAGTTCTTAAGGATACTAGGAAAGTATTGAGTACAAAGGCTAGTATGACTTTGTAGGAATGGGTGACTCACAGTATTTTGCACCCTGATGCATTTATTCTTTTTATGTCAGAAATAAACCTTGGAAAAAAGGCTACATCCCAGCTAAAAAATTGAAACTTCAGAAGTAAACAAGTATGTTCTAAAATACCAACCAGCTGCACTAAAACGAAAGGATGGATTTTATTCCTCATGATGATAATGAACTACGATAATTACCTTTAATACATGTACAGCCTGCAGTAATATTGAAAGAGGTGTTTTGTTTGTTTGTTTGTTTTTACTTTCTTTAAAGAAAACTGCCGGTCCAAATGGAGAGGCAAAAAATATTGTACAGATTAATAAGATAATGTGCGATAGATATGAAAATGATTTTTTCTTATAATAGCCCTAAATACAGTATACACACGATCATAGTACATTTGATTCTACAAGATGGAACATACCTTCAACTTTTCAAATCAATTTTATGATGTGCTGTCGATCAAATTACCCACAGCCACATAATGAGGGATAGTTGCAATTTCTTGTGTTTCAAGGCTTTAAAATAAACATTATGACAGCACCATTATGTCTTGGCATGCTATACTAGACCTGTGTTAATTTTACTGTTTACTACAATTTTTATTATAATTGTACAACTTGATTTTGAGCCCAGGACACTGTTAATTTCTCCATTCTAGAAGTATTTTTTTTCACTGCTTTCCTATATGACCTTGCAGGATTCATTTCGTCCCTTGTTAAGTCTTCCCTCCTGTAAAATGAAGTTAATAATCCTTACTTACCTCGCTGAGGTCTCATGAAGACCTATTAACATTTGTTCAGGGCTTGTAAAACATAAAGCACCGTGAGCTACACTGTGACTTGTCCCATACAGAAAAGCTGTGAATCCTCCTCAGATTGTTATGTGTGCTGCAGTGAAAACAGCCTGGGACAAATACTGGGATCTGCATGAGTACTTTCAGCCAAATTCTTGATTAAATCATGTTACAATTTACTGCTTAAATTTTTTGCCAGCCTATATTCAGCTGAGAGAGGAAATATGGGAAGTAACTGTGTTTTACGTGTTCTCTCGTCTCTCTAATATACATTTCAGATATGTGGCAAAAGCAGAAGCAGGATTACAAAAGAAAAAAAAAAAAGAAGATTCATCTGAACACCACAGAATAATGTGAACTGTATCCCTCTGTATCCCTTTGAGTTTCCCTAGTGTGTGTATAATATGCACATCACAACCTTTATTTCGTTTGTTCTTGTTAGAAAGAATAGATATGACCACATACCCAGAGGGTTTTATTTGTGTATTTTTTTTTCATGTTACTTTTCATGACCATTGTAACTACAACAAATAATAAATAAAAAATTTAATCATATTAAGAATTATGGAGGCTACATCCTAACGATGCACTAAAGATTTTGTGACATTCTCTCACTTCTTTTATCTGATTCTCTCTACTGGTCTTATCCTGCTGCTTCTACACTTGTTGAGTGGCATTAAATAGACCCTTCCAAAGCATGTACACAAAATTCTTACAGGGAATCATTTGCAATCCTCCATATCCCTGTCCCATCTCATACATTGCAGGGAGGAAAAAAATATGTTTTTAATCTCTTGGCTGTGGAATGCAGGGATGAAAAGAAACCTGCTCACTTTTCCTACAATTTTCAAATCTAAAAAATAACATTTTTAGATTAAAATGTCATTGAAAGATGTTTTGATTTTTTTTTCAGAAAAACAAAGCTTTTCATAATGTGAGCAGGAGCAAAAGTTGTACCATCTGATACAACTCAAGGGGGGAATGTCAGTCTAAACAGCGCTTCACTTACAAAGCCATCCACTAGACAATGACCTTCAGGTACCACTTTTGCATACCTAGCAATATGTATAAATGTATGGCAGTACTCATCAGAAAACAACATCCTTGAGTATAAAGCTTCTCTCCTTTTTCCTCATAGTTTCTGTAAGTACTGTATGAATACTGTGCCAAGTCAAAGACTAACATTTTGATAAATTCTAAGATGGTCTAATTCTAATGAGCCATAAATTTGTATATCATCAATCACTGTACAATAAAAGCAACGTTTTTCTGTTTTCTACAGCTCCACTGACATGTGGTCTCCATTGTGAAGAAAATTTTAAGGGAGTATATTATGAATTTCACTCTCAGTAAAAATCACTGAGTAATGATGAAACAAAAATTTATTTTAATATACCTTAAATGTATCATGCTCATGTCACAAGCTCAGAATTTTGATAAAAGCATACTTGATAAGATTTCATTAAATCCTGATGACATTCTAAGTTATTTTGTGGCATTTACATGGGAGCATTCTGTAAAATGAAGTATTTCCAAGATACAAATTTTGAAGATTATTTAATATGTGGGAATAAATCTCCAGGAAAAAAATATAACACATATATATTTAAAAAAACAACAACACTGTAGTAGGAAAGCAAATATGTTCAAGTGATACTAAAAGACTGCTTCATGTGTTGTCTAGCTAAATGAAAAATGAGTACGTCCCATAACTACTGCTTAGCTCAATATATAATTTCCATCCTAATCCTGTTTATGTGCATCAGTGTGTATGTTTATGGAACATTCTCTGACTTAATTCAGTTTGTTTGTGGGAATAAAACAAGAGCACCTGTGTGCATTTGCATTCAGTGAGAAAAGTGATATTTTGTTGTACCTTAAAGTGTTACCTACCCTGTTGATTGACCTGTCAGTCTCCAAGCAGGTATTTTCTGACAGCATTATCTCAGTGCAACTAGGCCATGGTTAGTTCCATCAGTTTTTCTCCAAAGTGGTGTATAACAACTCAGCTTCATGAAGTTCATTGTACAATATTAAGACGTATCAGTATGTCCTAATTTGAAGAATTATGTTGGGTAAATATTTTTGCTATGGCCATAAACACAACTAGAGGTAATAAAGACCCTTATCAGAATTGTAACATACTTGGTCATTAAAAAAGCAACTGGCTTTCTCCAGCTTTTTCCCCAGGATGTCCATGGAATCTTTATACATGTCAATTATACCTGTGTTTTAAAGAGAAAGAAAGAAAGCCTTACACTGAAGTAAGGAAGCACTGATCCATAAGAATTTATTCATCCTCCCATCCCATCCATCCCATGCACTGCATGGCTTTCTCGTTTGTAGGATGGAAATACCAAAGCTATCTGTTTCCTGTGATGTCAGGTCATTCGACATCTTCTTAAGTGCTCAAGTGCTGTAAAGTTAAGGTCTTGTCTTAAAAGCACTGAAAATGAACAAAAAAGACACCAGTATTACAAATAATAAACTCTGAAGCTATCCATTGTGCTTTGTACTTACTCTACTTTCCCTTCTACCCAAAGAATATCTCTGTGCTCATCAAAAAATTATACTTCTTTTAGGACAATAAGACTGCTTGTCATATATATATATATATATATATGTGTGTGTGTGTGTGTGTGTGTTTGTTTGTTTGTTTGTTTACACATTTATATGTATGTGTGAATATCAGACATCATATGAGTGGACTTATGAATGCATGTTGATGCTTTAGAGTTGTTGCTTTGCATAAGAGGAAAAGGTTTTTTTCTAACTTATGGAATATCTATCTTACTAGCTTTGACAAACCATCCACTAAAAAAAAAAAAAATCTTTGTTGCTATTGCACAAAAAGGCTCAGAGTCATCAGTATTATGCATTTTTCAAGCTTCCTATTTGCAAGGATTTTAACTGGGCACAATTTGTTGCAAGCTTTAAACACTGCAGTTATTAGCTTGTCAGGCTTGTATTATTGGCAAACAAATGCAAATAAAATACTCTAATTAAGAATAAAGAAATGACCTTTTCCCCCTTTTTCCGGTTTCCTTGAGTGTTGTACATTGTTTGAGAACAAAGCCTTCATTTCCCATGCACCTGGAGCTCCCTCTAGTGACTCAGAAAGCAGAGTGAAATATCATCATCGCCATTCTGCCGCCACATGTGAATGGGCAGGTGCATTCTACCCGCTTTACGTTTTCAGAAGTCGTATTAAATGTGAAACCAAAAATACTGTCAGGAAATATGAGTTGATTTCAAATCGAAATAGTTTAATTTGGAAAGTGTAATCAGTCTCAATAGATGAAAAATCTAAGGGATATATAAAGGATGTAAGAACAAGAAGTTGCTGAATTCATGACAGTCCAGAGAATTGTCTAGCCTATTTAATATAAATAAATATTTAATATTTATTGTGTCACTTTTATTTATTTATTTATTTATTTTAATTCAGAGAAGGAACTACTTAAAATCATCATATGACTAAAGTTGAAATTTTTACAGGCTGGAAGTACCCAGCAATGTTCCCAAAGGTTTTCACAACCGTGGAATAAGTTTCTGATTTACTATTCCTGTCCTCCTATTTCTTTTCCTCTTAAATCTCTTGGTTTCTTATACAATCAACATCAGTGCTGCTGCATAACGAGAAAAGCTGGAAACAGCTCCCAGGAGATCCATTGTGCTAGATTTGAAACTCTCACACAGCCTGCCAGTTCTAATTCACAAACTGGAATTCATGATTAATCTTCAACTAACCTCAGACCACATCAGCCTTGTTTCTGTATTACTATTTTTTGTTATTTTGAAAATTGCAGCACGTTTTTATAATCAATTAATTAATCACATTCCAGAATTAGGACCAGGACTAGCAAAATGTTATTCAATTGATTAATCCTTAATAATAGCTGGAGTCCCATTAGAGCAGTAAGAGGAATAAACACACAACTGGCACTTGCTAGATTGGCTCTCAAATCCATTTGAAAATGTGGTCCTCCAGGAAGGACTGATTCTTGCAGCTGAATCCATGCTGACAAAACCAGGATCTTCCCAATGGTTTCCGACATCTGACTACACATAGTTACAACATCTTATAATAAAAGATTTCTAGGAGAGAATTGAACCATCATCTCAATATGAGTACAGTGGCTTCTGTGTAAGAATTTCAAATATTCAAAGAAAATGCATTTTCAAATCTAAAATACTTATTCAGCACAGTATACTAAAACTATTTTGCTAATGGCACCCAAGTGATAGCCAACTTAACATTAACTTAACTGTAATTTTGTACTCCACATTTGGAAATAAATGACATCCGCAGCTGTTCCTGTTCAATCTCATAACAATTCAGTGTAGGCATATAATAGAGGTCATTGGTTAACTATGTATAAATAAAGTCCTCAAGGATATATAGCATGCTTTAAACTACACTACAGGGTAATGTCAGGGGAATACCACTGGTTATCCAGTATACTAAGCTTCCTAGCTAACTGATCAACAGCCTTTCTTATGAATTTCATCTGTTTAATCATTATTTTTCAGCACAGCTGTAACTGTACTCTTTAAAATCCTCAATATCACAGGTATATTTCATTAAGTAAAACCTTTTTAAAATAAATTATCTGTAAATCAAAATAGCTCTCCAAAATAGCTGTCTATACTGCAGAAATCCCTGAAAATAATAGAAAAGTAACTCGAGTGTACGTTTCTCACATACATCTGCCTTTTGATAGCTTAACTGAAGTTTTGTAACTTAACTTTAAAGTGGTTATATGTAGTTAAACAAGCAATGCCCTGGACCATGGGCAAATCCTAGACCAAAGCCTGGTTAATTACAACACTTGCATAAATCACATATAATATCCATAGCATAAAAATCATGGACATATTGAAGAAGGAGACTTATTTCAAACTAACAGAATTCTTGTATATACAAAGCATCCTTATTTTATTGGTTGCTTTGATCAGGAATACTGTTTGGAATATCTTTTTTTAAATTTGATAATGGCATTATATGTAATTGCACTACTGGTACACCAGGGCCGCCACATGGACGGCTCCAAAAATGTTGCAGCAGCTCTGAACAGCCAGCAGTTTCTTTCGTGTGAAAAGGGTAGTTTCTCTTTAAGAATGATCATTAGACTATGTGCTGTACAAACATTTCTCAGTGTTCATGGCCTTTCAGCTTTTCTCAGGAAAGTCAGAGTGAGCTGGTTCGTGCTGCATATAGAGAGTGGCAGAAACACTCAGACTACACACTGCTTGTTTTAATAAGTACTTGTAGCAAAGCTGTCTTGGTCTTTGCCCTCAACTGATCTGAAAGAGCCCCATGCTGGGTGATCTGAAGGGCAGAATAACACTCCAGCTATTTTCTCTTGTTTCTCAAGGAGGTTATGAGCCAAAAGAGAATTGTTTAGTATTCTGGGGTTTGTTTTGTTGTTTGTTTGTTTGTTTTGTAGCAGTGAAGAACCAATTGATCAATATTTTGAGATTACATGTTTTATGTTTTTATTGTATTATTTCTTCTTTCTTTTGCATTATTTGTTAAGCTCCCATGATGATTTCTACTTTTTTTTTTTTGAGTAGCCAAAACAAATGTCCTCCTATAGCTCACAAAAGATATTGCTTCATAGTTGCACTGTGCTATAAAATACAGCATATATGAAATATAAAGGGCTATTGTAATATTGTAGATAAAAATATGGTGGAAAAATGAATAATGTCTAAGTCAATCTACAGCTGCAGAATAATGCATCCCCTAATTAGAATGTTAAAAGTCACTGAACATTTTAATACAGTCAGGATCAAGGCTGGAATTATCTAGCTAAGAAACTGCTTCTGTTTTAGAATGCCATGAATGAAGATCTAGGATAGTTGCCAAACCACCGCTTCAATGTGTGGTCTGAATGTAATGGGTTCAAAAAGAGATAGGGAGTACTTGCAAATTAAACATATACAAGATGGTCCTGAAGGTGGTTTGATCCAGTTCACCTAACTGAATACTGAAAACACAGATAGTGAGGAGAAAAATAGCTATATCCTCAACATCCTGCCTGGGCCCTATCTGGAACAAGATGCTCCTGAAACACCATGCCACTCCTGAAAAGTACTGCAGAAAATGGAAATATTATCTTGTTCCATACTCAACCTCGGCAGCTGCTCTATTACAGTTCTGGTCTTCATACTGAATGAATAAAGGCATGGAAATACAAAGAGCTGTGATGATATGGCTAGGTGACTGCAATTGCATACAGCAAAGTTTTCAAGGATGGGATCCATTCACATTTTGATCCTACTGTGATCACAAAGTCATGTGCAGACCAGCAGAATACAGTTGGAAGTCATGCAATTTCACTTTTGTAGTAAAAAAAAACAACAAAACAAACCAAACCAAACTAAAACAAAACAAAACAAAGCACCAGTTCGAGAGATGTAAGGCAGTTTAACATTATAACAGCTTTTCTAAAAGAGCTAGTAGGTTTGGTGTGGTTTACCCTCTAATATTTTCCAGTCTTTGTGTCTGGAACTTGTTCGGCTTATCACAGTGTTCCCCATGGTTGTACGTACACATAGAGGTTTCTGTTTCTTTCATAGCCTGTAGGAAGAGCCAGACTTCCTGCATGACCTTAGAAAGCTGATAATATTGGCAGCTGTATTTCAAGAGAGTATCTGAATCAAGCCTAAGGTCTCTTGGCTAATGACCTGAAATGGTCAGAAAAAATTTTACCAGTGCTGTTTCACATACATATTATCAGAGAAATTTTTACCTTCAAGTGAAGTGCCAGCCTGGACACTTTCCCTTGACATGCTTTTTATTTCCCGCTTCCTCAGAAACAGGACAATCTATTTACCTGTGCTAAAAACATACTCACTGCTGACTCCTACTAACTTTCTTTGCTATATGCTATGGTACCAAGACCCTAACCTGAACTGACTGCTGAAATGAAGCCACCACAGAGCAGGTTGTTCAGGCCCATTCCTAGGCAGCCATCAGCTTCTTTGAGTCCCAAGCCTTCTCAGCTCATAGTCCACCAGATCAGACACCAATTTGAAGCAAATCAGCTGGCTGGAGAAGGTGCAGGCTGCAGCATTCCTTGATGTCAGCCCTCGCAGCAAGGACTCCTGCTCCCTCAGTACAACAGGAGCTCCCTGCAAGGGCCACACACCTCCATTTTCCAGCCCCCAAGGCAGTTTGGGGATTGGGACTGTACATTCATTTTTAGGGTGTCAAGTCAAACAAATGTTTACAGAGCTCAGTTTCCCAATAAAAATGCTGCCCTTACAGGGAAATGTGACTTGTGGGTACTTGCAGGCTCTTCCTGCAATAGTGAATACTGGAACCAAGATTTTCACAAAAGCTGAGCAGAATTCAGAACAGAGCAGAGCAAATATTTCATTTTTTTCAAAGTTGTCATGATTCCTTTGTAGAAATTCTGCCTATAATTTTTTCCTGGCACAGAAAGATATTCTCCATGAAAATACACAAAGGCAAATTAAAACAAACAAGCAAATAAGTAAATAAATACATTTTATTCACAGATTTCAGATTTCAAATATATCTGCTAGCAAAGTAAAACCTGTTTCCATGCTTATCATCTTATAATAAGAAAAATGATTTGCAATATCAAGGCCTCAGCAAGCTAGCATGTTAATTTCAGTTTAAACTTAAGAGTATATGTAAAAACTTTCCTAAATGGAGAAAAATGCAAATACATGATTATTAACATTGATGAAATGCTGTGAAAAGCATGATCCAGTCTGCTGTATGCTACCACTGATCATGTATGTCTTGTCTCTCTTATGTCATGATGTTTTATTATAATTTATACCCTCTTCACAACTTGAATGCTCGACAGGGGTCTCTTTTTAAAAAACAGGATTTGCCAGCTGTTACAGTGAAGTTAATTGTACCAGAGACACAGCAGCTATTTTTTATAATAAGAGTTTAGCAAAAACACATTACCAAAGCACTTGCTATTGGACATGGGTTCTGAAGACAGCTGGAGCCTCCTTCCAGTTTTATAACTACAAAAAAAAAAAAAAAAAAAAAAAAGAATATAATTCAAAAATCATAAAGCTATTCTTAAATGGATTTTTCTTCTCCCAGCACCCTATTTCCACTGAAACTGTTCCTGCAGATTCTGAACATAAAAACTTTTACTTTTATTCCTCATTTTAACAAATGATTAAATCCAAACTATAACTGAATAATCTTTTTATAGGGTGACAATTGTGACCAAGCTTATCTGAATTAAAAAATAGAAGCTTCTGAGGTTTCATCTGAAACTGGTCCTGTATCATTTATTGTTGTTGCACAGCAAGGATATCAACAAATTATTCCCCCACTTGATACAGGCTATCATGAGTCATAGTCATCAGTATTTGATATATCATGTTTTGCATCAGTACAGTTGATAGGTTCGAATGCAACCACTTACATAATTGAGATCCAGCATAAATTCTGCAGTTTCTTAAAATTATTGGCTTTCAAAAAAAGCCAGATACAGCATATGAGGTAAGTTTTACCTGAGATAGCCTGCATGGAATTTCATTCTGTATAGGCAACAAAATCAGAAGGAGGCGTGCTTGTAGGAGACTCTAGAGGTATGTGTGAGAGAGATCTACTTGATACCGATGAAGAGCAGACATACATGAAAACACATGCTATGCCCCAGTAACAGTGTTTTTCTACTGTGCCTTATGAATGACAACAGACCATGGAAAAGAGTACCAGTAAAGTTAGCAACAAAAGCAATTGTGCTTCTAATTTTAACAAAAAGAGAATTTCACCATGACTGTGTATCCTCTGAGGTCGGATCTTACCACTCTGAAATCCATGTGGCAGCTGCCACTTAGTCAATGTCTAACAGATTCTTTTGTTTTTCAGCACTGTTCGATATCTTCACTTTTGGAAATTTTGACAGCCATTGAACTGATGTTTAAATTCATCTCTGTTCTAATTCATGCAGAGATTGTGGAATAAAACATATTTACATTTTTTAGGCCAAAATGTTGATTACATTCCAGTTAAAATCATGAGAACCATATAAGAAGTAAAATGTCAATGTGTTTCCACTAAAAATAATTACATACAAACAATTCCAGGAGTAAGTAAACTACTTATCAAATTCAGGTTAGCCGTGTGTACTCCAACTCAAAACTTTATTTTAGCCAGGTACCATAAAGCAAAGTACAGAAAATAATTAATCATCAATGTGACCTCAAAGCAGTAGAGGCATAGTCATATTTGGGTAGCTTTTAATGAAGTGTCAAAGTTTCCATTAGTTCTGGATCACGGATTTAAATTGTAGGGAAAATTGTAATTTTTATATTCATTAGAAAGCAAAAACTTTCTTGAAAATGTCTTTTGCTATGCTTCCCTCTGTGCTTTACAGCTTCCCCTCCAGCAAACATGCTGGAAGAGAAAGATTTTGGTATTCTTATGAATGTCTTATACAATCTGACTGTACTACTTTGTCTAGTCACGTCCATCCTAGCTCATGAATGCACTTAGTATTAAAAAAATAAATAAACATATCAATTAGGTCTCATTTTCACAAACCTTTTCTTCTTACTAAAATTACTTTTATAAATTTTGAAAACTGTTCAAATCACCATGTGTACATTCTCAGAAGACCTTTAAATTCAAAGTGTCATAAGTTCAGCAAAAAAAAAATGTCATTAAATGGAGTAATCTACAAGTTACTTGAATTAATTCTGTTGAGTTGAACAGGCACAAGTATCCAAGGCAAAGACTTTTCAGGTCAAGGCAAGCCCAGATGGCAAGTCTGTTCTCTTTAATTTGCCTATTCTTTTTTGTATATGTTTATACTTTGGACACCATAACATCCTGTGGAAATTAGTGCAGCAACTTAATCTTTCACTAATTATACTCAATTTGTTTTAAACATGCTGTTCAATAATTTCAGTCTGTGTTCTCTTTTTATTTCACTGTGGTAATTACTGAATAAATTCTCTCTCTGTCTTTATATAATTTTTATTGACATTTAAATGTTTTTCTCAGTCTCAGAAGTCTGAAAGCCTGAGTCTACTCAGCTTCTGTACAGAAGTTTTTCCATTCTATTGGAAGCAATTGTTGCCTGCCTTTGGCACTTCTTCAATTTCTACTCTCTCTCTGTAATATGATATTCAGAAGCCCAAACAGTGCTTAAGAGGTAGGGACATCATCGATTTATGCAGAAACACAATTATACCTTTCAATTTTCTAACAGTACATAAAAATGTTTTCTGTTTTTTGTTTTATTTTTTCCCTACCTGTTTTCCTCCTAGATACCTCTGAAAATAGAAGAAAGAGATAAAGAAGAGAGAACATGATTTTGAAAAACACGCTCCTCCAGCACTTTAGTAAGTACTAATGAGTTGTGATGGGTAGTCCCTGGCAAAAACTAAGGCCACAGTGCAGATTATGAATTAACAGAACATACGTATATCTAATACTTGTTATGATATGTAATTTGTTGAAAACTGAAAAGGCTTCTGACTGTAATAATCAAAAAAATGCTTTAAGTAGCAAAGTTACTTTTTGCCTTTTTTGGAAGATAATCTATCAAAGCACTGCTAAAATTGAGAAACACTATGCTCAGGCATTAGAATAATGGGATGACAGGGAAAGAAAGGGGGATTTATCTTGAACCTAAAAGGTGTAAAAAGAATCTAGATGGGATGCCAAGAAATTGGATGCCTATGGGGAGTCTACTTTTCCACCTATCTTTAGTTGGGTAAAGAGCTAAGTTTTCAGGCTCAGGCTGCTTTCTGCTGCTTCTCACATGTTGCTTATGTTCCACGAAGAACAACCTAAATATTCATCAGTCTTTCCTCTCTTAAATCTCACGTTCACTTTATACCCACAAAGTACGTAATCTTGGGTATTATGCCTATTTTCTACCTTTGATTTATGATCCTATTTATTTTAGCACTGCTTCATATGTCTGTCTTTATTCATCCAGAAGTATAGCTCATCTGGTCTAATAAGGGCTATTACATTGTGTATGTGCTTATATGAGCAAATCACCCTAGCGAATCTAATCAGCTGCTTTAAAGATAATCCCACAAAAATTTGGCATTTTCAAATACAGCAAAATGAATTACACTCTGAAAGTATCTGCTTATGTCAAGTAACTGTATAGGAAGCCCCAGGTCAGTAGCTCAGGCTCTCATGAGTCCACTGAAAAGAATCCTACCGCTCCATGTCATTTCTCATGGGTGAGCAACTGAAACTGGAGCTATTTTTTTGTATGTGCATATATACACAGAAAGCTCTCACAGACAGTACAGTAATATCACAAAAATAACTGTAACATGTATCCTTGTTTCAGATTTTCTTTTTCTTTCAGTTTTAATAGATTCTACTCTTATCAATTTCTGTGGCATCTAGTTTAAGCCAGTAGTTCTGATTCCATTCTAGATGCTCTTATAACCAAAACTACAACGTACTTAACTAACAGAAATGCATTTCTTGTAAGCTGTTATATGGTGTGGTTGAAAGCCACTCATATCCCTTGTCACAGCTGCAATCATTGTAATTATGTTGTTAGTGCATTAGCTGGCTTCAGTCTGGAGAGAAGTGTTTGTTCTCAATAGATGTTGTATGCTTGAAAGGCACCATTTAACTATGAGTCACCCTTTATTGATGTAATCATTCTTTATGAACACAGATAATTAATATAAAGCTTGTCTGTATGCAGCATTGGCAATCTCACTTTGGCAGAATTTTTTTTTTTGGAGAAGAAACATCGTTCTGAGACACATCACAATTTTTTCTTTCCTTAGCACTTATCTAGTATCATTCTTTTTAACCCTCTCAGCTGAGGCAGGATAACACAATAAGCTCTTAATGCTGCTGTTCAAATGAGGAGTTTGTGTTCTTTATACTGGACTAGCACCAGAACCTTATTCTGGACTTTAACAGACTCTGTAGTCAGTTCACCTGAAAGACAGCTTCCTCATGCTGGAAGATCAAAACTGTCTTCATGATAAAAACCTGTTAGCATGGGTGTGCTAACGATGGCCTCCATGGCAAAAAGGAAGGTCAACTGCCAAGTGACGACTACATATCAAGTGATTACTAATTGCATGCAAGATGAAATAAATTTCTCAGTTCATAATGTGGTGAAACTGGCAAGAAAAGGTGTTGAAAGATCACTTTTAACCTGCTAGCAAAATTGTCACTTAAATAAAAGATAACAGCACTCAGAAATCATTTTTTAGATGTTAAATTGAAGAACAAAATAAAATAAAATATTCAGTTTATCCCTGCATTATTCGGTTTTGATTCTAGGACAAATGCTAACTTTTCTTTCTCTTGGGAGTTTAGCCAACATATTCCAAAGCTGAAATGCAACTAAACATGAATTCTCTTTTGCTGAGCTTTTCCTCGCACCCTTTTTCTTGCTTCTTCCTCTAGCTTCTTCACATCTAAATCCAAGCCACAGTTTCTCAGGGAAGGAACCCTATTTTTTTGTCTGTTCCTCAAAGCACTTCGAGAATTCTGGGAACTCCCTAAATAGTTTTTTTTTTTTTACACATATATGTGTTTTTATTAATAGACAGATAAATTTGGGGTATGCAAGTATTCAGAATATATCCTCATTTTTATCTGAGGAGTTTGCTTGTTGTCAGGTATTTTGCTGTGAGCCTGGGTTTTGATTTTGAAGTTCAAGCTCAGCTCTGCTATCATCATTCTAATAAAGCAAAAGTAGGAGACTGATTGCAAAGTTATCTGGTTCTTCCTATTTTTGAAACAGTAAATTTAACTTTGGTATTGCAATAAGATAAATGGAAGAATAATAGAGAAGCATTCTACAACAGACATAATTTACACACAAAAATGAGAAAAGAAAGCGCTAACAAGCTGTGTTTATTTTCTGTTATCCTTTGTTCAGTTCTCTGAGGACACAACAGCAGGACATTCTTTGATTTCACAACCATAAAGTGCTCATAGCTACTTCTTTAACTAATTTTGTTTGTCCACACAAGATTAATATTAACATTTTATTATCTTCCAGTTAATAAAGTAATATTCATCCCTGGTGACTCATTCTTAAATCTACTGGAATGGCAGTAGGTGAAGTCATCATGGTATATGAGAAATCATTTTTTCTCCCATAGCTTCCATGGTCCGAAGGCTTAATTTACTTTGCAATGTCCTGTGATTTCCTTTGGTCTCATTTCTGTCCTGTTTCTCTCGTCTGCAAGCTGCCATTAGATCACTTTTTTTTTTCTTTGTATTGTTGCTAAAATGCATGTTTTATTTCCTATACCTCCAGGTAGATATGCATTATCCTATCTCCATTTCAAACTCTCCCATTACTGCTTCTAAGCTGTTGCTATACCCAACAGTGTATCATCGTCTTTAGCTCATCAGTTCATTTTGAAGTTTCAATTAATTGAAAACCATGTATTTCCAAACGTTTTTCCTGCCAGCTTGTCAGTTTTCAGACCCTTCTAGTCTTTTTAAGAACTTCTTAAGTTACTTCTTTATTTTACCCTGCATCTTCTTCACAGCTCTTTGCTAACTATGTATCAGTCCCAGTCCTTGTACCAAATTCTCCTTTCTTTTGCACCAACTAGATGTGCTTCCTCTTTGTCCTTTAGAACAACCAGCAAACAAAATCAACATGAAAATCACACACATGTGCACACACAAACACTGAACTTGTAGGAAAGTGGATGGGTTGATTTTGAATGAATTCAAGTCGTTGTTTTCAGAGAGAATTCCAGTCTAGCTCAAGCTAAACAAAAACTGAGGTCCTAATCATGTTAAATGAGTAAATGCTTGGAATGCCAGAGGTAACATGCAAGAAAATGAGATTATTTTCAAAGAAAATAGAAAAAAACAGGAAACAGAAAAAAGAAAAAGAAGAAAAAAGGAGAGGAGAGGAGAGGAGAGGAGAGGAGAGGAGAGGAGAGGAGAGGAGAGGAGAGGAGAGGAGAGGAGAGGAGAGGAGAGGAGAGGAGAGGAGAGGAGAGGAGAGGAGAGGAGAGGAGAGGAGAGGAGAGGAGAGGAGAGGAGAGGAGAGGAGAGGAGAGGAGAGGAGAGGAGAGGAGAGGAGAGGAGAGAAATATAAAAAAAATATATAAGTTTGTGAAGAAGTATGCTGAGATATGGACAGTTTTCACTGATGCAGAAGCAGGGTATGAGACAGATACACTGATGGAATACCTCTTTAAGTGCTTACCTTCCGTTACTTTATGCTGCTACAGTCTTTGATTATCTAGTTTCTTTCCTATTGGCTATCTCTGACTTACTTATTTTTGTTCAGTTTTTGTTTGCTTTTCTTCAATAAGTTCTTTGTATTTTATAATGTCTGTACTATAATTCAGAAACAGATAAGACCAAATTGTGTTCCCAGTCTTACCCTTGAAATACTTCTAAAAGAGCAGTAAAACAGAATTTGCCTCATCTCATGCAATTCTATTTAGAATCTTCAGGTTATGTTGAAGATAATGTATTCTTTCCTCAGAGTGCTGATGTTTCCCTATAACTATTATACATTTGTAACATCTGTCCTGCCATCTGTGATTGTAAAGTGGTTCAGCCTCCATTTCTTTTTTCTGTATACAGACTGATTTCTGGAGATATACTCTGATGAGCCAAATGCAATGAATTGATTTCAAGGAATTATTTCATGAAATATTGCCAGCCAATGTGAAATAAAATTCCTGAAAGAATATTTAATTAATTTGAATGCATACAAAAATGAAAATGTTGAGTTAATTTGCTATTCCTGATTGCATTATTACATAAATAAATGCTCATTAATAAGAGGGGTAATAAAACAACATTTTAAAATTTACTTCACTATTTTTAATACAATTCTGCCTTTGAAAATGTTAAAGCAAGATTAAAAGCAGTAGTTTGAGAAAGTAAGATGAAGACTCAAATGATAGTTAGGGTTAAATGGAAGAAATACTTGCCAAAAAACCTGATTGCCCAAAGGAAAATCTTGACACAATTTAAGAGCAAAGTAAAGTTCAGAATATTCAAAGTTGGAACAAATCATTTTGCTATGGGAAACTAATGACAGATTAAAATGAAAGCATTTTAAATGTGTAATTTATAACGATCATGAATATCTGTTAATAAAACATCACTTTGTTCCTAGAATAAAGTAGGTTCATTTAATGAAAACTATAAATTATCCTTAACCACACATTTTTGGTCTGTATGCATTTATAACATTATAATTTGCCCTGGTTTTAGAGCAGAGCCTGCTTTTAATAGCAGTATCAGCTATTTCTTGCCCAACACTGACGCGTAAGAAAAATAATTCTTTGGGATATAAAGTCATTTCAAAATGTTATTTCCACAAATGCATGCTGAAAATACTCTCGCAAGGATTTTAGAGCTGCTCATTGTGATACCTACTTGTGAGATTAACCCAAGTTTCAGACTGGAATATCTGTTATCTTCTGCTTGTCTGAGAAGGGTAAGAGTAATCTAACGTAACTTAAGTAAGTGTAACTCCACTGATTTACACCATCTTTAAATTTGGTGAACTCAAGCCTTTGTCTATTTTGTTGCTTGCCTGTAGCAGTCAAAGATTTGTACACATGTAACACAGAATGCTCAATTTAGCAAAATTGCCTTTTCAAAAGTCTATAGTCAAATGTTTAACTGAAAGTGTTTGGGAACAGATGGAGTATTTAATTGTTTATTTTTTAAAAAGTCCTTACAACAAATAAACAGTCTATTTGAATGCAGTTTTGCTTGAAATATTCTCAGGGGTATAACTGTTGAAGTACAAATAAATGTGTCTACAACTACATTTTCACTGCTACGGCAAACTTACAAGCAACTGAATGAAAGTGTAAATATTACTGCATTTAACACAGTTTCTCCATGGTACTATGGGTGAAAAGAATTCAATTTTTAATGTCTTGTACATTTCTGACAGGTATATATGTTCTTTGCACAAAATATTGGGCTCTAGGGGACTGCAAATTCTCGGTATTCCCTACTATACTAAGAAAATATAATAGAAGAGTACAGGAACATGGAGTAAAAATCCCTACAGCAGTGCAAAGTCTGTTTTTCTCAAAGGTACTAACAGCTACTGCAATGAACATCAACTGTAAGACCGAAAGAAAGCACTGCATCTAACTCTATCCTAGGTATATGTCATTTGTGAGATGTTTTGGTCTGTGTCATGGGTATAAATTAGGCTAGAAGTACACTTGGAACTGATCTTTGTACCTTGTTCACAAAGTACCTCCATCAGGGATTACAACAACCTTGAAGACCATCATTCAACATGTTCCACACCTCCACCCTAGTGAGTTCAGTTGAAGTAGAACAAAATGAGCTTTAGACTGAATGGGGAAGGAGACTCCATTATTTGCATTTAAAAAGTACCGGATTTCTCAACAAAAGAAATAAGATTTGTATAAATAACCATTTTACATCACAATTCAGAATGGCAGTGTTCAGACATGACTAGTGCAGTTGTATTGCATTATAAGCCATTTGGATTTATAGTGCAGGGTAAGGTAAGATGTGTCATTTAGCTATAGTGAGATACTTCTCTTGTCCTGTTCTCAGTTCAATTCTCTCCCTTGAAGGCAGTGGGCCATCTCATTTCCTAGCTCAGTGAAGAAGCATTGCTAAGCCCCTTCTCCTGGAGCCAGTGGGTATTAAATATCTAAGGAGTAGGAGGAAAAGGGACGAGGCTGGACTCTTTGCAGTGTATGGCATTAGGACAAGGGGAAATGGCCACAAACTGATGTATAGGAAGTTCTGCACAAATGTGTGTGGGAACTTCTTCACAGTGCAGTGACGGAGCACTGGCACAGGCTGCACACAGAGGTGCTGGAGTCTCCTTCTCTGGAGACATTCAAGACCCGCCTGGATGCCTACCTGTGCAACCTGGGCTAGGGAGCTGCTATGGCAGGGGGTTGGACTTGATGATCTCTGGAGGTCCCTTCCAACTCCTACAATTCTGAGATTCTGTGAATACACTCTTTCAACACAAACATATATGTTTTCCAAAACATTTTCAAGTTTTATTTTTGAAACAATTTTTAAAACAGTTCTTTAAGAAAATGTTATGAATGCCAAGTATGTTATTCTCTGAGATATTATCATGCTCAACTAAAACAGATTTTACAACTTGCTTGGTCCTATGCTCATTCATGAAGTTTCTGCAGTATCTGAACCAATTTTTAGAAAAATGACAGTAAGAAATTGACAGTTTTTATTTGCTGCTGGAGTGAAAACATGAACTGTTCTAAATGGATTGATGTGAAGCCTGTGCAAATGCTGAAACAAAGGATGTCACTTAAAAAAAAAAAGTGACAGAAAACAAACAAACAAAAACCAAAGAACAAGGAATCTTCAAAGCAAAGTAACCTAAAACATCTGACATTCCTCCACTTACTAGGAGTGTTAGAAACAAAGTTTGATCCTAAACGTCCTATAAAAGCCCTATCCTGATTGTGGTGGTCTCTCTGCTATCTTTCTGAGTTGGGCTGAGATGAGCTCAGGCCTACCACATCTTTATCTCACACGTTTTCATCTCTCATCATAATAGTCCTTCATTAGAATTGCTTCTCCCATGGACACTGAATCAAACATCTCAAATGAGTGCTCTATTAAAGTCAGTTTCTCAAACTGTGATGGACGTGCTACACATGCAGCCCTCCTTCATTCCCTCAAAAGGGTATGACCGGGAAGACCTTTCAAGACACCAAGTTAACATGAGTTAATGAGGCAGTGAGCTGAATATTTCCTTGGCATCTTCTCTACTTTTGGCACCTCAGCCAATTTTTCTGGTTGGCATACTCTGCACTTCCTCACGAAAATCATAGCAGACATGTTAGCTGTGACCTTTTCCTTCTCCAGTCCCACTTGTCTATTGGGTAGGAATTCCAGAAGAATGAAACCTACTCACTTGTACTGTAATGTTATCCGTTGCAAATCAGTCAGTGATGATTACTCAGCTTACTCTGTCACAGCACCTGGTGTCTATCCTACAACATCATCCAACAATGTGCAATTTAATTATCCCCATGGCCAAGACGTTATCTGTTGCTGTCAGGAAACTCGTCATCTCTGATTCCTCCAATTAATTGGTTAGGACTAGGTATTTAGGACTATCTTTGTCTAATGGTGGTTTCTCATTCATTTCTCACAGTGGAAATTAACATGCACATAATGTCTGCTAGCATCTTTTAAATCATTCTCTGCAAGTAAATCACTCCCTTTCCCGGGAAGAAATGTTGCTTTATTCTCCATGAACACTCTGACTTAAGAAAACACTGAATCAAGATAATTTCCCAAGTCGTGGACCCTGGCAAAACCAGGTGAGATATTCCAAAGACCCACATTTATTTCCACTGAAGATGACAGGTAATATTATTTTCATCTAATTTAATGTATCTAACTGTGCAAATAGTTACCTTTCACATAGGCTCCTTCCTTCCCAGACTCCCATTCCTTCTACAAGTCTTATAGAGTCTATTGCCACTGAGCAATCATTGCTTCCACCTGATCCATAGTTGGATGATTTCACACAGGGCTGGAGCAATCTCTGACTTAGAGAATCTGCAGAGAAGACAAGGTTGTGTTTTGTTTTTATTTTTCTTACATTTGGAACCATAAAGGATAAGACAGCACTTACATATTCCCTTCAAGGCCATCATAGAACCACAGCAATCATCTAGTTTCAACCCCCTTGCTATCTGCAGGGTTGCCAGCCACTAGAGCAGGCTTCCCAGAGCCACATCCAGCCTGGTTTTGAATGCCTCCAGGGATGGGGTATCCACAACCTCCTTGTGCAACCTGTTCCAGTGTGTCACCACCCTTTGTGTGAAAAACTTCCTCCTAATATCTAAACTAAGCCTCCCCAATCTCAGTTTAAGACCATTCCCCCTTGTCCTATCTCTGTCCACCCTCATAACAGCCATTCCCCCTCCTGTTTGTATGCTCCCTTCAAGTACTGGAAGGCTGCAGTGAGTTCTCCCCAGAGCCTTCTCTTTTCCAAGCTAAAAAATCCCAGTTTCCTCAACCTTTCCTCATAGGAGAGGTGCTTCAGCCCTCTGATCATCATCAAAGCCATGCTTTGCTATCTTTTATCCTTCAGGCTGCAGAAAGCAGTCTTCCCATAGTCTCTCAGAAAGCAGTCTTCCCATAGAATCCCTGGGAACACAATTCTGAATGAGTTAAATGTCAATTTCTGGGATGCCAGAGCAGTGGTGAGGCCTGATGACAGATCTGGAGGCCCCTTCAGGTATAAAGTCAGGGGCTTAGCAAGATAGAGAATGTGATGCTGGCAAGTGTGAGAAAGAGATGAAGAAGAGGTGATCTATATCTGTATAAGCTTAAATCTGTTATAACACTTCCTTGTATTCACAGCCCTGGAGTGAGATCTGGTATCCAAACAAATGCAGCATGCTTTACCTCAACACCTCATTTGCAATTTAGAAACAGTTTAACGCTGTATTGTCTGAGCATTTTTTTGCAGAGTGTGAACTAGGCTTTGCACCAGTTAAGCGCTCAGCATTCCTAATACAAAAGAAGCTGCTGCAATTCCTATAACAAAGCCAAAAGCTGGTAAAGTGTGTTGTAACAGCCTGGTCAAGAAAACAAAAATTATTATCATTTAAATGCAACCTCAGCACATCAGAGAAGATTAGTGATGTCTTCACTGAGAGAGAGAAGGCAATTCAGAAGCTTCCTAACATTGCTTCCTACTATTGTTAAAGGGATGCACTCGAACAATCCTAGATAACCCTTCAAGAACCAGTCAGGTCCAAAAAAGAACACAGTAGATAACCATTAAAGAGTTGAAAGAGAAAACCCGCCTACTGACTTGTATTTTTGTTCTCTCTTTCAACCTGCTTTCAAACAGCTCTGAGCAGTGCCAGGGTCTTGAGAGCAACTTAAGCTCTGCAAGCTCCTTTGAGTTTGAGTGAGATACTGACGTGAATACATCTTGAATTTTTCACTATGAGTAGCACAAAAATTTCTCTGTAAGAAGAAAACATGAAGTCTTGACACTGAGGCAAAAGACAAGTACACTTCTATAGAGTGATATAAGTAGGTTTATATACAAGGTTGTAGAAATGGGTGCAGATCTTCCCCTTTTTCTTCCCAGTACTGGAGCTCCCATCCCAGTAGATCCACCATTTCAGATGAGAAACACTAAGGACTCCTAACACACTGTAACTTTTGCATGGATTTTGCTGAGAACATGAACTTTAAGATTCTTGCCCGTAGCAAAATTAAATAGACATGGTGGCAAAAAGAAGTAATGCTCTGTAAAAGCAATTTAAATTAAACGGGTGCCTTAATTTAGTTGATTGGATTGTCAGAAAAGGTTTCTCTTTAGAAATCACTGATTTCCAATTTTGAAAACCAACAAAATTAAATTATTACTTAGGAAACTATGGTGAAACATTCAGGCACAAAACAGCAGCCACCCTCCACAATTTCATGAGTTTGTGTAATAGCCCAGAACACAAGTGCATTATTCCTGCTGTACACAGCAGCAGAAAGTCTGAATCGTTGCTAGAAATGTCTGCTGATTTGCAGAAGGATTCTGAACTAGAACTGAACTCTAACTAGCTAAACTCTAAACTCTGAACTAACTAAACTCTGAACTAGCTGTTCAGAGGTAAACAAGAAGTCTCTCACACTGAATTATTTCTTAGCATCCTGAACAGCAACAGTGAGACATCACAGAGAGATGTTCAGAGGTACAAAAATTAATGCCAGCTATCATCATACAAAGATGTCAGCTCATGACAAGTCTCTGCTGTATTGCCTCTTGTCTCAGAGGCCTCCTCCCTCCTACTTCCCATTTCTTTTTCCTTTTCCTTGTTTGCAGTGTTTGTGATTCTATCATCCAGACTCAATTTTCACTTTCTTTGCTTGCAGGGGCAGGGGGCAGGGTAGCTCTTTGTCCTTCTGTTCTCTATCTTTTCAGTATGTTCCCCCTGAGCTGCTGCATTTGCCTCTTTATTTTTTTTTTTCAGTGATATTATCTTCAGTTTCTGTTTTGCTTCTTTTATTGTAAAATCCAGTTTCTGACCTAGCAGCATCTGTCCTTTTTTGAAAGGAGTTTCTGTTTCACTTGTTCTCTGAAGAAATGTCTCTGAACTGTCTGCAGACACTAGCAGATACACTTCCAGCTACTTAAGATGCTGCTTACTGGGACGTATTTTCTCAAGCAACGGTAACTTAATCTGGTTCTCCTTGTATCTCTTTTCTGCTTCTGCTTTATCTCACAAGATGTCTTGTAAATACAAACAAACTTTATCTTCTTAGTTAGTTTTGTAGGGTGATTAAATTATTCAACTAATATTTTTTATTTGCATGAGTGGCCAAAAGTACTCTTAAAACATTTATTCCCAGTGAGTTCAGTAGATTTTATTTACAAGGAAAGTCTGAAAACTAGCCCCCATCTCATATCAGAAGCAACTCTCTGATAAACATTAGGTAAATTTTCCCTGAACTAGAGAGGATTAAGTAGAAGAGGAGAAGGAAACAAACTGTCCCCACTGCCCTTTTTTGGAGGTTGTCAGATTCCACTGCTTTAATAACTGATCTCTTTTATTTTTTTTTTTTTCTTATAGTCCAAATTATACCTGGATAAACAGTGGCATTCCTGGCACTGAGCAAAACTCTTACAGATTTATTGATGGCTTCTTAGAATGGGTATATGTAGATTCTTTTGACAGATCACACTTTCTGTCAAATGTCAACGAATAAAATAACTTAATCTTATTGCAAATATTAATTACTTCTGTACTATCTTAGATACTCAGTTCTTCTGTGAGAACCATCAGAGTAAAACATTTAAAATACCCAGGTGCACAAATGATTAAGCTTTATAATATGTTCTCTGAGAGAACAGAATCAGACATTAAACTAGAAAGGAGGCCAAGAGATTAAAATGACTCAAAGCCTAGATACATTATAAGAACACCCAGACTCATTACACAGATTACAATAGATGGAATTTTTTCAAAGTTTGGATAGAGATTTCATCTTCCAGTGGCTGCATTAGGTGGAATAGGAAGAAAAAACTCTTCCTGAAGGGGGGTAAGCCTGTCCCTAGGGATTTCTCCCTCCTTTGATACATATGATATTGACCTCCAAAGCCAAGATTTGAGAGATCTCTGTGACTTAGCTTCTGCCTTTCAATGGATGTAGTTCAAGCGTTCAAGTGAAAGATTTTCAGGAAGAATGTCTCAGCAACCCCCATAAAAGAGGGTAACAATGGATTTTTAGACCATATGGCAAACAAAAAATATCAAGTCCATCGCAAGTGCTAAGAGGATAGAAACATAGAGTGAAGGAAGGATCCTCGAAGTGGCAAAAAGGAAAACATTTGATCTCACAATGGCTGGAAAACTAAACATTTAAAACTGCAGTGCTGACAGCTTTGTAAAATACTTTGATGAAGTTTGCTCAATTGAAACGCTAAAGCTAAGCAATTCAAGAATTTTCTTCCTCTATGGAACGACACAGTTTGTGCCCATCTTTGCCAGTTGGACTAGAGGTTGCCACAGGGTTTGAGGAGGACGTGTGACATGAATCCTACTTTACCAAGTGCTATTTATCCTAAATCCATATAATCTTACATTCTCTGATGATTTTTCTTCATATTCAGGGATGGTAGAGGTCTGTCCCTGAATGTAGATGTTTCTGTAAAATTCTGAAATTGTATTACACTGCATTTTTACCGCTTTGCATGCCAACAAGTAATAAATAAGTATGGCTACTCTACCTGGATGAGTTAGAGCAGCTTCAATGAAAAAAAAAAAAGAAAAAAAAAGCCCTACTGAGCAAACCAATAGGGCTTTATTCTCTTAGAGTGAGACACCACCATTTAGGATGTGTAGTCAGCCAAACAGTATCTGAATTAAATTATAATATGCAATAAGTATCTATGTAGTAAGGTTCAAAATAAAATAAAATAATAAATATGAAGAAAAGATAAATAGAATCATAGATTTACTTTTATTGCAAGGGATGTTGAAGATCATTGAGCTCTAGCCCCCTACCATGGACAGAGCTGCCTTATGCTAGATAGGGGTGAGCAGGTTACTGTCCAACCTAGACTTGATGTGGTATCTATGCTTCTCTGGACATCCTTTTCAAGTGCCTCACCACCCAAATACTGCCTCAATAATCAGACAGTTTCCTAGTGGAGGGAAATTGGACATTCTTCTATAGAAGCCAGGACATTTACAACACTTTCTTTTTTGGAGGTGCTGACTTAAGGCTCCTCAGAAAGTACAGTATTTTTAAGAGAAACCAAACACAATGTATTTAATGGAGCTGTGTCAAAGAAAGACATTGATTTTAATTGCATTTCAAAGTGTTTCATTTTTCAAAATGAGTGCTTGTCACAGGCACAGAGATACGAAGTTCAAAAATTGCATTGTTTTAAAAATCAATGCATGTACAAAACTTTTAATTGCTTACAAGTTGACTTCAGTGGTGTTTAGTTGTTTGTTTTTGTCAGTTTGTTTTCTATGTGCCTGCATTTTGTTTTGTCTTGTCTTTTTAATTGTTTTCTTTCAAAGCGTAATCCATTGGTTCACCCAGAGCCTGGCAACTTGCATTCTTGCTTCACAGAGTAGTTCTATCTTTTCTTCTCAGGTGTGTTTCATCCATGTTCCACAATTTTGCAATTTCATATTTTCTTACCTCTCAGTTATAACTTTGCTCTATACTGTGAGCAATTACTTTTGCCCTATAGTAGTATAATGAGAATTCTAGCCACCAGAGATGGGATTTTCAAATGTGTTCAGCGACGGATTAGCTCTATCCCAAGGCAATAGGAGCTTTACAACTGATTATCATAGGAGGAAAATTAGGCTGACACCACAGGCTTAGGAATATCTTACCAGCCTGATGGTTTTGCTTATTTATACCTTTACTCTCACATACACATTTTGTTTGATGCATACAAATCCTACCAAAATAAAACAAGATGACCAGAACTTCACAGATGGGGCTGGTACTAAAATACAAATACAATTACAGACAATATCATGTTAAACCACATGACATCCTTTAGTCATGGAAAAACAGATGTCAAAAACAGTGTTTATACATACTAATAGCTATATACATCTACAAAAGGGAAAATTTCTGGAAAAAAAAGAGAGGTGGGTAAGGTGAGGGATACGTTTCAGTAACTACAACTCACTTCTTGATTCTCATACTCCTTTAGGAACATGTTTTATTTGGCATAGTGATGATGGGTCAATGGATGGCCTCGTTGGCTCTTAATGATTATTTGATTCCATGGTTCTGTGACTCTATGATTTTACTGTATTCTCTATACTTACATATCCTGGAAAAAAAAATTAATTATTAAAGAAAAATATCCTTTTTTCAATACACCTCCAATTGCTCTTACACATGAAAGAATGGATCCCAAACTTAAGTTGTTAATTGTTTTGTATACTTTCAATACTTGTAAGTGAGCATACACTGTGTGCCCAATAAAGAAAAATAGAAATAGTGGTAGATTTTTATCATCAGATCTATTTGATCACATTTGCACCATTGGGCATTATTAAAATGCTGTACAGAAGAAGTACTAAATAAACTAATTTACACAAGTTTTGTCCCTTGTTTAAGCTTCCTTTTGAAGAGATGTTCATTCTTGTTCATTAAAAGCAGTTCCTTTTGTTTCTTCCTCATCAAATGTGTAATTTCATCAGCTCTCCTTCCTCAAATTCAAACAATCACCCCAAGAGAATGAGCTTATCTAAAGCTGATGTCTTAAGCAGTAAAGCTTGAGAACCTTCCTCAGATACTGATATTGATATGTGGTCTTAGGGTGTGATGAGAGTATAAGGAACTGTGACAGTGTCTACAAACATTTACTTCATTCCTACTGTGATAAAGTTCAAAAAAGATTTACAAAGAAGGTCACATGAAAAGTTATGAAGACACTGAGAAAAAGATAATAAAGACTATATTAATCTTCATGCAGTGAATATGTCAACCTTTTTGCGTAGACCATTTGGCTTCACTGGTACTGACAAAAATTCTCCCCTTCTTATTAGACTCCTGAGCAACAGTGTCTCTCAGATATCCTATGAGCACACATAAACCTTAAAAACATAATTTACTGTGCGATATTTGTGCCATTTTACAAGGCAGCACTTTCAGTTTTATCCTTCCTTAATTGTATGCTTATGCTCTGTCTCAAGAGTTGTAAAGCCTGTGGGACTGCAAATACAGTAATTATTAGCATTCAGTTTTGTTTCATTGAACTCAAAGGATGGAATTTAGCATTGTCTGGGACTTGAACAAATGCTGAAAACTGTCAGATCATTCAGTGTTACCACTATCATCTTCAGAGGATACTGGGAAATAATCTGGCCATATATAAACAACTCAGCATTGTAGACAGGAATGTCATACACATCTAAAGATCTTTGTAACATAACAGATTTTGTCTGGAAGACATGACAAAGCCTTAAGCATTGTTTTTCCTTCTTTAGAAAGTCTTTCCTTTCCTCTCCCAGAAATTATCTCGAATCACCCACAAGGTCTTCAGCTTTGAAAGATAAACAAACAGTTAAATTTCATAATTATTACTTTAACAAATAATGAATGCTGTAACTGAGTATGAGAAATGAGTTCCTTCTACAGATAGAAGTAAATAGTAGATGTAGATTCAGTTTCACAAATATGTTAATGTTCGGCTGTGATCTCAGAATAAAAGGTGATTTATTTATGTTTCTGCTTCAGTAAGCTAGGTCAGCTATTTTTGGCATTACACTTCGTATTTTTCAACAATCTAATTCAAATGACTGATCTTAATCTTCACAGGGAATTTTTTTTCTTGCATTCAGTGAAAATAATAAACTACACAAACCAGGACATATTCCAAATCATGTATTCTTGAGATATCCAAATAAATAACGGTCAAGTACAATGAATAACAAAATCTCTTCTATTTCTCCAGAGGCTCCTTCCAATAATGTCTTTTAACTAGACTAATTAATTTTTATGGTACAGGCCTGGAATTGTAAAAATCTGGTTCACTTATCTAAAAACAGACCTAGCATTTCCTCTTCCGGAGAGGAGAGGAGAGGAGAGGAGAGGAGAGGAGAGGAGAGGAGAGGAGAGGAGAGGAGAGGAGAGGAGAGGAGAGGAGAGGAGAGGAGAGGAGAGGAGAGGAGAGGAGAGGAGAGGAGAGGAGAGGAGAGGAGAGGAGAGGAGAGGAGAGGAGAGGAGAGGAGAGGAGAGGAGAGGAGAGGAGAGGAGAGGAGAGGAGAGGAGAGGAGAGGAGAGGAGAGGAGCTGAACAACTAGTACTTTCCTCCTTTGTAACTAAAATCTGAAGAATTTAGAGTGGAGAAGATTATAAAATAACTAAGTATGAAATTATGAACTGATACTGATACTGCACTATTGGGAAGAATAATGGGGAAAATGTTTGGGGACAGTTAAAATGAAATGACAAAATCGTAGCATCAGCTTAAAAAAAAACGAATAGATTTAAGAATATTAAAGCATTTTAGCTACTTCAGTTTTCCCAGGAGTAAGACAAAAGCCCAATTCAACCAGATAGCCTTTAGGAAAAAAAATCTTACCATAGTCTTAGCTGATGTATTTCTATATGTATACTTAATCTTTCTCTTCACTGAGTATCTTATTTCATGTTCATAGAGCAAAGACTAAGGGCATTTTGAAAACTTCATTTGATATGCCATATGGCTAAATATACTTACACTAAAAAGAGTTTCTTTAACAGCTTTGTCACATTGGAAAAGAAATGCATCTCCCTCTGTGCTGTGGGATGTACCAGACACATAACGACAACCATTTTGATTTAAGTATTTAGACAAAATGTCAAAAGGATGTCATGCTGTAGACACAAGGAGTGAAAAATAGAACTTCAGTACTTCAGTTTATGTCTCCTTGTATTCATGGCAGATGTGAGACACAGATTAGGGCTCCCTCTTTTTGAAGGAAACCTGAATTTGACATACCAGATCAAGTATCTGTCCCATCTTGCTTATTAGCCTTTTTTGGGCAGCAGACAGTATTTAATGTTCAGAATAACAGAGGGGAAAAATCTTCCTGCTCTGCACAAGCAATTTACTTATGCTATAAGTTATGAAGTTTAATTACATTGTACTACTTTCTTAGCTTGTGTGGTTCAATGACAATGATTCTTTGCCTCCTGAGCTTAAGTAATTAAAAATATAAAAACTTACAAATTAGAAACTTTTCTAATTCCACTTCACAACTTTTTAAAAACGTGAGTCACGCAAAATAATCTGAGGTCATATGTATAATAGCCTCATTGGTGAACAATGGAGTATCAAATTAACAGAATGCATGTCAAACATTTTAAATGGGTTAGAATCTTATCCGTTTGGTCTATCAGCTTACTTATTTTCTGGGACTGCTACATCTGCCAGGAAGAAAGATATTTATATATCTTTCTACTTATTCCAAAAACTTACTAGGCTTTTCCTAAATTGGTGTTTCCGACTATAAATAGTATTACCTAGTGTGGGAATAACAAAGCCTAAAGTTCAAATATCATAGAATCACAGAATTGTTCAAGTTGGATGGAACCCTTAAAGCCTATCTAGTCCAACTCCCCTGCAATGAACAGGGAAATCTACAGCTAAATAGGACTGCTCAGAGCCTGTTCCAGCCTGACCTTGAACACCCCAGGACTGGACTATGCATCATCTCTCTGGGCAGCCTGTTCCAGTGCCTCACCATTCTTACGGTAAAAAACTTATTCCTTATATACAATCTAAATTTCTCCTCTTCTAGTCTGAAACCATTTTCCCTTGTTCTGTCACAATGGATCCTGCCGAAGAGTGTTCCCTTCTTTCTTATAGTCTCTGACTAGATTGGTCAGGCAGGACCTGCCCCTGGTGAAGCCATGATTGTTGTCCCGTATCACCTCGCTCTCTTCCACATGCCTCATATGCTTTAGCATAGTTACCATCAGGATCTGTCCACGATCTTCACCAGAACAGTGTTGAGCCTGACAGGTTGGTAGTTCCCTGGGTCATCCTTTCTACTCTTCTTAAAAGTAGATGTGAGATCCAAGCTTAGCTCAACCACTATTTTGCCTCAAAAATTTGAAGAAGAATTGTGGTGAGATTAGTAATGAATAGCTCTACAGACAATGGAGTAACATGAATTATGAGTTTTTGAATAATTGACCTAAGTACTATCTTCACTCATTTTGCTAAAACTAAAATTTTCAAAAGGCATGAAGTCAGTAAGATAAAAAGAAATGGAAAGTATGAAAAGACCAATTTTAGATAATGAGTTCTTAATCAAGGTCCCTGGAGTGTGTATGCATTGTATATGTAAACCAGTTTGGACTGAAAACAGTCTAATGTCATCCTTTGGTTAGAAATCCAAACCTTGGTTTTCTGCATACCCTCCTTCCTCCTATACATTGGTGAATTCAGTTAACAAAATCTTTCAGTCCATAAGCCCATTTCTCTTAGACTAATCCTATCATTCAACTTGGAGCTTTCCTATTCACTTCAGAGAGCTGCTGTCTTGAACTTCTCCAGCCACCAATTTCTTTTGTTGATGATTACACTATTTTGCTTGCTCTGTCTTCTTGCCTCACCATACTATGTTCCCTGATCTTCTAGCATTGTTGATTTTTCCTCTTCTCCTCTCCTCCACTGATACAGCTGTTAATTCTTTTTGTGTTTCTGTCATTCCCTTTGATTGTTTCTTCTCTCGCCCTTCACAATAATACTTTTGAAAATTTTAGAAGTGACTCACCTTTGACATTACTTCCTCCATTACTGCTCCTACACTGAGAAGCATCCCTGACAGAAATTCTGAGATAATTTTCTCTTTCAATTTTGCTATCTTCATCTTTCAGATTTGTTGCACAAGGCTGTACTTTTACCTGTCATTCAGGCCTATAGTCTTTAACTCAGGCTTCACTCATAGTTCTCTTTCAGCCTTCAAACCTTACATATACTTTCATCTCTAAGATCAGCCTTTTTTTATGTAGCCACCCAACTTGTCACACAGCCCACATTCTCTTAGCAGTATGTGGAGTAACACTGTTCCTAAGATCATTATTTAAGTCAGCTCTCCCTTTTGAGTTCTGCTGTTAGCTGACTTCTTTCAGTTGTATACCAGTTGATAGTTTTCATTGTCAAAATCCTTCTGTTGTTTGCTCACCATGTTTGTAACTGTTTGATATGGCAGCATTGTCTGCTCCATCTGACAGCTTTATTATATTTGGGGACAAATACACCTGCGATTTTTTATGTTTCTGTTCACATGTGGAAGGAGCTGGCCATGAGGAATTTTTTTTTTTCCACAAATCCTCCCTAAAATTTCACTTACTGTATTACTTAGAAATAAAACAGGACAAGAACTCATCTTAGATCATCTCCTTGTTTCATCCCACATCACTGTGTACATTTCAGTTGTAAGAATGTCAGTGGTTACAACCTTATATCTTTTGCACTTTGCATGAGCTTCTGAGAATTGTGATAATGTAAATAATTGTAATAAAGGTTTTTGCTCAAAAGAAAAAAAAAAAGTACAGAGAGTTTTACCTTTCAGAGTAGGAAACATGGCACGAACGATCATGGTATTGCACCAGGAGCATCTGGGGCAGAGCACTGAAAATACCATACCTCCTGTACAATAACATTGATGTTGTGATTACAGTTGCAGCTATAAGAATACAGGGCATTTTTCTGCCTCCAATCCTCAGTATGAAAAGGAACAAACCACTTCCCATTTTTTTGCTGTCAGAGAAATTGTTAGTTCTTTTCAAGCAATCCGAGTAACAGGGGCAAAGCATGACTTTTAGTCATGACTGCTCCTGGCTCTTGCAGACTCATGCTTCCATGAGCTCTCCCATTCATATGTATAGCTCTGCTCTGTTTTGCTGAGTGCAAGTTAGCCCAAAGCTATAAGCAATTCAGCATAAGGCACAGAACATTTAGAGGATACTTATCTTATTGATAATACAAAATTAGAATATTAGTTAGAATTTGTATTTATACACTACTAAATCATAAAATTATCTCCAGAGAGCTGCAGCACTCTGGCTGTCTCCATCCATTTCATATGCCAAAAAGCAATTACTCCCCACAGCTTTCCAAAAGCACTTTATCTTTCTCTGAAAATGGCATCAAAAAAGATCCAGAAGCTTTCATAGTCCAGTGGGGAGTTTCTGGCACCTCTGAGTCAAAAGCTCAAAAATGATTCATAGGTATTCACAATTTGATTTCAATGTGTGGTTCAAGTGATTGCACATTGAAATGTCTTTGTACAACTGTGTGGTCACTCAAATATATATCAGAACTAAGATAGTCCAATTTTATTGCTGTGTGTAAGGATGACTATAGCAAACTTATAGTCTGCTACCTTTTTGAAAGAGCTAGCAACCTTTCTGTCCCTGTTAAAATTCAGCAGCATTTGCTGAACTGTACCTCAGTCAAAGCATAATTTTATGTGTTGAGTATGCTAAGAGTTAATTCAGCTGCATGACTTTCCTTTGAGAAGAGTGCCCTCACACATATCCGTGTAGTGAAGATTTTTATATTGTGCAATGCCACATATCTATCTGCTTTTTAACAATGAGCTATCAAAAATAAATCTGTCACCTCTGTTATTTAATTCAAGCTGAGACGGAGAATGAAGACAAGATAGGGAAGAACAGTAGCTGGAGAAATGAAATCTATTTGATGCTGCTGAAAGATCATTAAAAAGAGCAATGTGTAATAAATTAATTGTGATATAACTGATCTCTTAGAAAGATTTGGCACTCACCTGAAGCCTGCAGAGACCCTTGCAGACTACAGGAGCAGTATATTATATCTAAGGCCTTTGTACTTCATTTTGTTGTCAGTCTAGGGAGCCAAGAGCAAGAATACATGCTTCAGGAAATTAAATATGAAGTGTTCTAGTGTCAAAGCCCAGCACATAAACTATCATTTTAACTTCAGCTGCTCAGAGTAATCAGAAAGGAAAGTTTTTTGTTGCAAAAGTACTTTTTTTTTCTTTTCACATGAAAATAAATGTTTATATAATAACTTATTTATCTGTTAGCTCAAGGGGTACCAAAGTATAAAAGACATATAGCAATTCCAGGGCAGAGATAGAACTGACATTAGGTTTACGTATCAGCTTTGCTCCAAGCCAGAGATAAAATTGCAGAGAATCACCAGTATCTGTCCTATGATCTGAAGCATCTACCTTTCAGAATTTCTTGATTTTTTATTGATTCGCAGAGGCAGGAGATTGTTCCTTATTCTTTCTGTCTGTGAGTCAGGTGTACACAGGTAAAAAGATTTTCAGTGAATGATTGCCAATAAACAAGTCAGTAGTATCAGTATACATGATAGGGCCCTACAATGACTTCCTACTTCAGTGTAATACTTCTGTATATCCTTCAGTTTAAGCACAAGAAACTACATTAGAAGAGGGTGCATAATGGATTGAGTATGAGATCGTAATGAAAAGTGAGGGGTGGGGAGTGAAACAGATAAATGAAATATAGGAAGCAATTTCAAATTCCCTTGAATCCTAATCCCTTTCTTTCAGCTGATTGCCATTAGATTCTCAAAATGGAAATGAGAAAGAAAATGAAAATAAAAATAGAAATGACCTTTTGCATATTCTTTATTTGCAGTACAATCATAGATTGGAATGGGATAGGATTGTTGTCCAAGGTTCTTGAAGGAATATAGAAAATATCACAATAATTTCTATCACACAATCGATTCAAATGCAAAAGCTACTTTTATTGGAAAGAAGCAAAAATAAACTATCATGTACACTTCCATAGGGTACACAGAATTTTGTAATCTCTCAGTCCAGGTACAGTGAAGGAAATCTGCAAGAATCAGAGTTTTATACTTAACAACTTTATTGTTGATATGGTACTTCTTTCTCAGTAGAAAGCAAATAAATACACTTACAGACATGCACCATCTTTTTTCTCAGATACATGTAGTTTGTTTCCTCCCCAGAACAATAGTATCATAAATGGAATTTTTTTGTTGTTGTTCTTGTAAAAGAGAATTACATATCAGTGTGTATGGCCAAGTGCTACTTTCCAAGGTTTGAATTTTCACCCTGTACCAGAGCTTTGCTAGCTTTCTACATCTATATGGAAAGACAAATTTCCCGAAACATCTTCCAGCCAAAACCTAAGCTTGGATATGTCCCATTTCCTTAGGACCCAACAATGAGCCAGAGTCATCAAAGCATTTGGAAATACACTTCAGTGTGTCTATAACTGCATGCTTAAATGTTCTGCCATGTAGATATGAGCTGTTCCAATGATCTACATAGGGGAGTTTCTCATGAAATCTGCAATGCAAAGCAGAGTGCTGTTCTTTGGAAAGCTTTCTTTGGAAGCTTCTGTGAATTTTAACAGGAGTTGAGCTGAAGGAAGTGTCATTTACTGTGAAGCGACACAGAGAATTGGCAGTGATGCATCTAGTGCTCTAACTGCCAAATCCAGTCAAAGAGCCATCAAATTAATTCTTTCCTTCAAAGTCATATTCTTATCCATCTTCAGGGCTGAGAACACACTCACTACGCCAGCAAACTGTGAAGAAGAGTGAAGAAAGGTAGCAGTTCTATTTTATGCAGTTTAAAACATGTCTTCTGGCTATTGATCCCATCTTCTGCTTTCTGAATCCACAGAGGAACCCTGCAATTCTAAGGAAGACTATAATTACCTTGTTAACTGTAATCTAGAAGAGAAGGGGCACCTATCATATGACCTTTCAGTGTTTTTGATTACAAGTGTTGCCCGTTCCTCTGGGAAGACTGGACTCCTCCTCCTGCCCATCTCCTGTTTGCCTCGAAGGCCAGCAATGCAGCAGGGAACCAGCAGCAGGAGTGAGGAGGAAGATGGAGATGTACAGAAGCAGGAGCAGGCAGGAGGGCTGGCTTCACTTCTAGTAATCACTGCTGGAGTCCAACAGCAGGAGATGCCATTCTACAGTCTGATTGCTCCAAGTTGTGCAGAGGGGAGCTTCTGGTTAGATCATAGGCATCCATTAGAGTGACATGAAAGTAGAATCTCATTGAAAATACAGCAAGCAGACACATTCTTGGTTGTGTAAGTGAATTTAATTTAACTAATTTCAAGGAAGGCTATATACCTTTACACCACCTGAAATGCAGGCTGATGGAAGGTAAAGCTGTCTTGCTTGTGTATAGGTCATTTGCAGGTTCTGCAGGATTACTCAAAACGGGTGAGGGAAATTAGCAGTCTGCCCTGATCCTCCCTGCAACAATCTCAGTCTGTTGTTAGCAAATGGCGTTCTTCCGTGTTGAAGTGAAAGTTAGGGACAAATGAGGAGAAAGGCATGTGTGACATAGTAGAAATGTTTTCACCCCTCTCTCTTCCTTTCACTGTGCAACAAGAGAAAAGAGACTGGCTCGATAAGAACCATGAGAATCTCCTGCTGAGATGCAGTTGGGAAAATGCAGAGGGTTTTCAGTGTGTTAAGAACATGACTCATAAGAGTTTTGCTGAGATACCAAAACCTTCCAGTTGTGTGAACGCAATGCCACCTGGAAAGTAAAGTCATATTGCAATTTAAGAATATAAGGAAAATGGGAATCCTCCCTTCATTACATTAGATTGGAGAGAAAAACACACAAATTACTATTTGAGTCTGATGTATTGATCAAAGGCAGGAGAAACAAAAGTCTTAGCATCGTGTAATATTTAGTAAATGTATATGAGCACTCTGCAGACTCTTGAACCAGCTATTTATGTGGATTATGTGTTAATCAGTAAAGTACATGTAGCACTGCTTTGCCTTTTCCTGCCAAAATTCACAACGTTACCAGATCTTTTGAAGAGTATATATTCCCCTCATTATCCTATTAGATCCTACTGCAATACTGTGAACATGCTGTGAATATCACAGCAGGATATATTCAGGGAAAGAAAAATACTGTACAAACACTTGAAAAATATACATTGGCTTAATTAAAAGTTTAGCAGAGTAACACAGACTTATTAAACCCATCAGAAAATTTAAAGAAAATCCAGCAATGATTTTCAGAGCTTGCCTTGTTCTGTAGTTTAAAGATGAGAAAGAGACCCTAGCTGCTGAGACATTATTCACTGAATACCAGGAGACCCTGGGGACCTAATTAGCTCGATACTTACTATCAGGTCTTCAGGCCCTGTAAATCCAAAAATGGAATATAATCTATGTGTGTGCAGAGCAGCCTTCTTGCTTATACTCCTTACATTTGCTAATACCTTTAGGGAAGCCTGGATCTACAGTATAATTGATTGCTGGAATACTGCTTTAAAAGGGATCCTGTCTAATCAGTAATGTTATAAAAAAATAAATATGAAAAACCTCTGCCAGAAGCAGGGAAAGGAAGAACTCTATGCAGTCCTGGGATAGCTTTATCATCGGCAGGGCTCTGCTTCTGTTATGTTCATCAGTAATTTTTCACAAAAATCAAACAACGCTACATTGTGTCTCAGTAGTTTCTCTCCTTGGTAAGCAATTGTGGTTTGACTTTCCAGTCAGTGTCTGGGGACATTATTCTGCCATTTCACATTCAAGGAGTGGGAGTTGGCAGCTTCTTTACTGATATCACAGAATCTAACAGATCATAGATTTTATCCCTTTTCATCTAAAATCAGTTGTGAGTTGCAAACGTGTCTTAATAATAGTGATGAAAAAGGTCTATATTTAGAACACAGGTTGCTCTGCATTGCCATTTTATTCTCACTCCTCTCCCATTCCCAGGATGAATTAGAGAAATACTGGGCTGCAAATTTACTGTTTATTTCTATACTTAAAATATGCTGAATCCTTCCCATTTAACTATTAAAGTGATCTACTCTTTTGTTGTATTGTTCTAGAAAGGATCCATGAAAATACTCATTTAGTTACTATTTAGTTGAACAAATATTTATACTTATTTAGAAACTGATAAAAAATGGCTTTGAAACCTGTGTCTGCAGCCTGGATTCAAAGTAAGGAGCTGCAAGGCAAATGTTTCAGTATTATCCAATGACTGTACTTACTTCAATAAACTGACTTTTCAGTGACAAGAGATGATCCAATATTTTTCCTTGTGTGCATGTCCAGTTGTTCCTGGATTAGAAGTTCTTTAAAAAAGGAATCTTCATCTGTGGGTCCTGTTTTTCCTCCGAAGATTTTTTTTTCTTACTAACTGTATCTAGTTGTGATTTTTTTCCAGAAATATGAAAATATTTAAAGCACTCATTTCATCCTTCACACTGACTTGCTAGTTTAAAGGACTATTTCCCATTTCAGCTTTGTTCTGGAAACTATTCATTTTATTTAACAAGTAACCAAGAAATACAGTAAGTTTGCAGTATAACAAAATTTGTAAACACATGTTTAGGTGCAGTGATATTCACTGAAATATACATGACCATGATAAACTTCACCTCTTTAAGAAATGAAGATTACAGATAAACTATTCCTTTAAAATGATCATATAAATATATTTAACATCAGAAAGTCATTTAAATTCAAATAAATTCTTTACAACTTCTTGTCTATCCCATGAAAATCAATGTTCATCTCTCAAATAGGAAATCTCCAAAATAATTTTATTTTCACATATATTTAGGCTTTCACACAGAGATCTCTGTAGTGTGATTTCCACAAGCAATTGTCTAGATTTTAATGCCTGAACTCAAGATCACTTATTTAGTATGTTAATTTCTGACTTGAACTACTTTGCTTGTGACAAACTCTCTCTTCTAATCAAGCAGTTCTACTGTCTATGTTCTAAATCAGTTCAGTGGAGACACTGGTAGAGAGGAGCTGAAGAACATGTATATGTACAAGAGCTGGTCTGAAAGTAATGCCTCCTATTTTAATATGTCAGCCCATGACATCAGAGGCATATGCTGGTGTGGCAGTAGAGGTTAAAACTTCTAGCCTTCAAACTCTTACCTAAAAAGTAAACAGCAAATGCATAACCAAAAGGATATTTAAAAAAATAGCGTGTCAATATTCTACTGCACACTGTGAGTCACTGGCAATTGTACTGGTTTTATTACAGACCCATTTGTTCTGGGTCCAATAAGGAAACTTAATTATTTTAAAAATGGTCATAAAGCAAAGTTTCCTCTTCAATGCTCTGTTTTCATTGGAATTCCATGAATACTACCATCAAGGAAATGTGGGTTTCAAAGTAGCTATGAATAAGTGTGTTTATACATCTTATTTTGTACAAGTATCCCCAGCCCATTGACTGTCACAGAATCTTGGCAGCTTTTGCCAAAATAATCTTTGTTTTTCTGTTCTCTTGACTGTAAAATTTGGAGCTAGCTTCTCCCGACTCTTAAGGATATTTGCCTCTTCAGATATTTTTTACATTCCTCTGCATATAGACTCAGTTATTGGAATGTATAGAGATATCTAGATAAGGCCAAACTTTACCATAAGTAAGGAAGCCTAGGAATAACACTCAAATAAATATCACATATTTTTGTTGACTTAGGACTATAATACTGGAAAATATTACTTTCAAAATCATGTACAAGAACATTTCATGATCTAGGAATTTATCATTAGCCTAATGAATGTCTTTAATCTAATCAAAATACAGCAAATAGTTACCAGTCTGTTTATGACAGTCTTTACATTCGTGGTTCAAATCACCTAACAACTAGAGAGTCTCACTGATAAAATTGCTATAAACAGGCTTTTTTCTAGTGTTATGCTCATTCTCCCAATATCACTTTGTGTCCCAACGCTCATACCTTCAGTCTTCTTCAAAAAGAACTTTTATTGAAGGAGGGAATAGCTGGTACTGAAAGTCATCAGTATGACTGATTCGCCATCAATAACTCCACGATGCTAATCAACATGAACAGTTATTTTTAATTCCATTACTCAAAACCTGAGGTGGACTTGAGGTTACTTTTCGTTTTCTATAACAGAATTATCCCGCTCTTTAGTTGCTGGTGCCCTGTTAAATCTTTGCTATTGAAACAGTACTTCATTGAATTTATATGATGGCCTCCTCCAGCCCTAAAGGTCTAATACTTACTCTATGTAGGATTTTCCAGATCTTTACCATGCCGAGAGCTAAAGCAAAATAGTCATTTCAGGTCTGTACAATTGTCATCACAGAGATAATGATGTAATATCAGTTCCAAAGAAGACAACCCCACGCCAGGCTTAAAATGGTGTCACACATAGTCTGAGTTCTTTAAATAATATTGAAAAATATTATTTACTGGACTGGCTATGCTTCACAATATATAAATACAGAAAAATCTGCATGCTAATGAAACAAACAAACAAACAAACAAACAAAAAACCCACAAGTTAAAAAGTATTTAGACTTCATTTGGTATCAGTCTGTTATTGGAAATGGTCAGGGCTCATCTGAGTTTATTTCATTACAGGCTGTTCCTTAAGAAACAAATACAACCTCTTCCCTCAACTATAAGTTACTTCTAAAACCCCAAATATGATCTTCATTGCAACTTTCAATTTCAAAAAATGTGGAGTATTTGAGAGATCTGTATTTGGTCTTCAAAGACTTACAGGGCAACCTTCAAATCAGATAACCACCAGTGAAAATGTAAATACCAACTTCTATTTCTTTTCACTGGGTTGGCTTCTGTGTGTATACTGCTGTGTTTCCACAGGCAAGCAGCTCTATCTTTCTCATTTCAGTGACAATTTAATATGAATTCACAGTTCTTCTGCTGGACATCCTGCGAAGCAATGCTCTTCATGATAAATTCCTGTCAGTTTTGACCCTCAGCTTTCCTCAGAGAGCCATACCAACAATATTGATAAGACTTCATATTATCATCTCAGGAGTATAACAAGGTTAAGACGACTGCTGTGTCATCAAGATGCTGAGCTTTTGATTCATGCCTTTATAACAACAAGGTTGGATTATTGCAATTTATTGTTGGCAGCTCTCCCAGAGTGTTCACTATGTAGGTTGCAGTTCACACAAATCCCAGAAGCTTAAATGTTCAAAAACTAATACAAAAATAACCAAACATGACCAGTAGTAACATCACCACCAAGCAGATTGTGGTAAAACTGTGGTGTGGAATGAAAAAACTGTGAAACAACTACTTGCTGTGAAGTCTGCGAATAACCAGGAACTATTTTGCTTGTGTTATCTATTTGTCATTTTAGAAAGGAACATACTGTTGCTATATATGTATATCAGTAGCAATACTTTGTCTCTTTCTTTCATCCATTTTCAGTGTAATATCTTTCTATTCTGAGCTCAAAAGTTCTGTTTCATTTCATTTTAGATTTGAAAATCTTCATAACAATAGCTTGTTTAGAGTGGTCATTAGTGTAGTCTAATGCTTACTGTACTGTGTAATTTTAAATAACATGCTAAAAAGAGTAATAATTAAAAGATGTATAAGTTGCACGCTCCCTATCTGGGGTTACTGACAGATGTGCAAATATTAACTCAATATCTGAAGTAGTCTAAATATGTGTAGCAATTTTCATCTCGAGCTCTGAAACTGTTTTAATGGTACATATGTATATGTATGAGGGCTGCCCTGAAAATAAGGCCTCCTGTTTTGAGGCACTGCTGAAATACACCACCCACGTCAATGGGTAAAATCTTTTTCCACAAGGATGAATTCAGTGACACAGCTTT
The DNA here is from genome assembly GCA_036925125.1 of Oreortyx pictus. Lineage (NCBI taxonomy): Eukaryota > Metazoa > Chordata > Aves > Galliformes > Odontophoridae > Oreortyx > Oreortyx pictus. Next base: position 158,955,603 of record JAUPFR010000001.1, on the reverse strand, counting down.
GCTTCATACACACTTCCATGCCAGATGCCATTTTGTCAGACTGTCCCTCTGCTGCCATCTGCACACAGCAACAAAACGTAATGGAATATTGGTGGGAAGGTTCAGCCTCTACTGCTATACCACCACCATCTGCCTCTCATGCCATGAACTGACATATTAAATTAGGAGTCATTACTTCTGGACCAGCCCTCATAGTAACAGACTGAAATCCCAGTGAAAAGATTTCACTGGTTTTGTTTTAACCATAACACTAGCAGACAACTGGGGACAGAGACAGCAATTAAAACGTTTGAAGAGGAAGATGTGGCCTGGGTAGAGGCAGCAGGTTCCTAATTCCATCAGATACAGAAATCTGGTGGCTAGTTTTCATAGCATGTCATCAGCGTATAAAGATCACCAGCACTTGCAGTTCTTCTAGTCTGGGCCTCTTACATTAGTACCGTCAGCATCAACAGATATGGAAACAAAGCTAGCTCTACACATTAATAGCACTGATATTAGAAATTCATAGAAACTATAGAAACATTTAATATTTTATGTCAAAAATGATCTTGGGAGATTGTCTAGTCTGGTCTCCTGCTTAGCACTAGTCTGGATGAGATTTCTCAGAGACTACTCAGTCTTGCTTCGAATATTTCTTGAGGATGGAGATCTATAAGCACTGGGCATTCACTTCCAGTGTTCATCCTCTCTCATGGTTCTTCCTTATTTACAAGTCATGATTTCTCATGCTAAACTTGTGTCCATTTTCTCTCTTTTTTTCTTTTTGTTTTATTTTGTTTTGTTTTGTTTTGTTTCCTTGAGAATTTAGCTAAGTAGCTGAAGACAATAAGATTACTTCAGCTTTCTTTAATTCCTGCCAAGCAAACAGCTCTACTGACTTCCTTTGGTATATCTATGCTCCGTACCCTTTCTTGTTAGTTCTCCACAAGACTCACTATAGTATTTGCTTGTCCTTATGCTTACTCCAGAGAATCAAAACCCAGACACAGTACTCCTGATGTAGTCTCACAAGTGCCAGACTGAGGGTAAGAATCCCTTCTTTTGACCTCCAAACTGGACTTGCTAATACATCCTAGGATACATCTGGCTTCCTTCACACATGCTTCTTTAAATCACAGATTTGTCACCTCCAAATTCAGCAATCTTATAATCTAGTGCTTCGTTGAAACGTCAGAATGTATAGGATTCTTTTATCCCCAAATACAGGGTGTTTTTTTTTTTTTTTTTCTAATTGAGGTAATGGTTAAATAGCTTCTGAAATGGAAAATTGTTATGATTTAAGGGCACAATGACATTCATAAGGGTTTTGGGTTGAGTATATATATACAGATGCAAATATAAAATTCTAGCCATGGCTGGAGCTACTGTTTCCAGGGATTCTGATACCAGACAAAACGCAGAAATACAAAATCTATACTCTATACTGCAACTCTCTGTTTCTTAATGGTGATGACAATTTCAGATATTTGAATTATTTTATTTAAATTTATATATGCTATCATAGTATTAGACAATAAGTATTTTCAAACCTACTTTACAATATCATGTCTTAATACTGAAGTTACATAATGGCATCTATAATCATTTACATGGAAGTAGTAAAATCAGAGTGTAATCCTTCAATCAAAGAAATGTTAATGGCCTCATAAAAATAGTTTCATTTTTAAGCACAGCTATTAGTATATCACAAGTGAAATAATTGATATAATGAATATCTGATGGATAATTTATGCTTTAGAGAAGGAAAAATACTTGAAAATGATGGATAGATCAGAAAAAGTAATTAAACTTTAAGTACCTCCACATATTTCAGCATATTTTGGAAATAAGTTTTCTTCTTAATGACACAAACTTTACATCTGTTAACACTTACAAGGATTACACAGTTCTCCTGAACCTTTGTCTTTTGTTGACATATTGAGAAATAATAACTAAAATAACCTACTGAGGAATGAATTATTCAGTATCAAGTAAGGATCTGCCTCCAAAAAACTGAAGATTTTTACCATCAGTCCAATTGTCAGTGTTGTAGAGAATTGCTGTTGTGCTGTGCCTAGCTAGATTTCTTAAGAATATAGAAGATAAACTGATTTCTTTTGTGTATCTAATATAAACAAGACCTGCTCTGAATGTAAATAAAACTACGATGCCTCTCCCTTAATACAAGCCACAGATAGTTCAAGCATTTTATCTCTCAATATTCAAAGAAACAGAACTATGTTAGGATGAATACAAACATGCTATGAATATGAAGGCAGGTTCCTGAAGGTAAATACTTTTTTTTACTTAAATAATAAGGGCTCCTGATACCAAATCTTGTAGCTGCAGTCCATCTTACTACAAATCCAGAATATACTGCAAATAAAATGTAGCTCTCTTCATCATTTTATACTGGTGAAACTTTCTGAGATTTATAAGGAGTTAGAACAGATATGTCCAGGTTTGATATCCAATCCTACTCTTACTCAGAGGTACTCAGAAGGTCTCTCAGTGTCTTCAGGAGCCACGTCCTTTTGTTCCTACAGCAGTACTCAGGTTCAAAAGAAACTGGAAATGTCTGCTGGATGCAAAGTGTAAGTTAACACAATGAGAAGAAATTCCTTGATCCTTACTGACTCTTTTGTTAGATGTACCTCCCAGAAAGAGAAATTACATTCTGTCTTCCAAATGCCTGCTGCACAAGGTCAGAAATTTTACAACAGTAAACCTTACTATGTCTTACAAAGGTCAAAGCAGATTATTGGAATTAGCAGAGTTCATGTCACTGTTCAGATATGATAGAAATACTCTCACCACACGCGCACATCTGAAGATGATAAATTTATCAGTAATCAGTGGTTCTCTAATAACTGACAGGAGATATGAATTAAAATACTGATACCCTCCAGATGACTAACATAGAAATAAATGACATTTTAGTGAGATCAGATGGTGTTAAACAAATATAAATTAATATAAATTAAAATAATATAATAAAAACAAAATCATAAAAAATAAATATATTATTTTTAATACTTCTGCAGAAAAGGCACTTCAGGTTCCTTTTCCAGTGCTAAAATTTTGGAACTCTTGATTCCTTCAGAATGTCTAAGACAATCTGCATTCTGAAGTGTGATGAAACCTTTCAACTGAAACAATGTTTGATGATTTCATTTTTATCTTCAAGACGGTCAGTTTTACAACAGTGGCTATACAGATAGACGAGTCAGCCAGTCTCTGAATTTATTCAATATGATCTTTTTTAACCATCTGGACAAGTTCATTTTTTATTTCCTTTCTCTGTGCTACAGGGACTTCCTTTAGTGCATGCAGTTTTGGCAGGGTACCAGGGACTATATTCATGTGGTACATTCTATCCAGGATGCTTGGTAGCTTGTTAATCATCTCACATGATTTTTAAAGACTATCCTATGAATCCTGTCCAGAAATGATATATACACTCATTTGCTTATCTGAATTTGCACATGGCCCTTAACTCAAGCTCAGGATATATGTATGGTGTCTCTCAGAAAGAAATTAATTTAATCTCTGAAGTTTGGTAATAACTTCATAAAATAATAATGGATTATGGTTTTATATGCAACCTCAGGAAAGGAAGAACATCTAATGTCATATATTATAGAAAATATAAACACCCATTTCTATATAGTATATTTGCAGTACTTAAGTTAAAAATGTCAAGTGCACAACTATTAAAATATTTACTGCAGTTTTAAGCAAATGTGTTTTAATTACACTAATTACTGTCGTGTCTTGTTGGGTCTTACCACTGTGTTGCAGCTGCCATGAACTAATGGCATAATTAACAATTCTTATATGTCATAGCCCAGCTTGGTTTTAAAGTACCTTAAGTAGGGTAATAAAACTGGTATTTTTTCTGCTGTGACATAAATCTGCATTTTAATTGATAAGAGGTTTATCTACTCTCTTTATGGTGTACTTAAATATTTAGAGTAAACTCACAAATATGCTTATGACTTTCAAAAATTAGTTAGCCAACATCCATTCCTTATGTGAAATTTGTATATGATAATGGAAATATAAGAGGCAGTGCAGGCATTAGTAGATTTAGACAATGAAATTGCTAGGGCAGATTTCTTGTATGTCTCCATGACATTTAAGAGATAATAAAATATTGCAGGGTTTTATTGTAAATGATTCAATTTAATCTTCTGAGGTGATTTTACTGGCAATACTTGGAAACTGACCTTTACCTGCATGGCACATTCAAAAAGAAATGTCATGAAATTATTTTTACAGCAAATGGTTTATAAAATTTATTTTGAATCATTTAAGAAAACCAACGGACTACATATTCTGTAACAACAGAGGTTTACTCTTTAGAGAGCTACTCAAAAGGAATTTGATTTATTTCAGGCCATAACAGGATATAATAGTAAGGGCCATGCTGTGCCACCTTACTTATTTTGAATTGAACTTAATTTTATGAATACACAAATATAATAGAACAACCAAAGGTTAATATGCTGTTCAGTATGAGGCATCAGGGACACATACTGGGTATTTACTTCATCTTCACAAGCTGAGCACCAACTAGAACAATATGTGTTTAGAACTCACCTCAGAAAGGCACTTCCATGCATTAACTTCAGAAACAGTCAGTAAAATTGACAAAAATTAAGGCAGCAGAGAAGCCTCTAATTCCATATTTCTTCTTGTATTTGATTCAAAGTACGACAGCTCTTCTGGAGAAGCTTACCAGAGATGGAAATACTAAATCTAATTTGAATCATTTGAGGTTCAGCTGATCTAGCTGTAAATGGATACCCCATACCTTTTCAGCTGAATGATTCGTCCTATACTTCATTCATTGATGGCATAAAAAGGTGGCACTTTTAGGGGATAACTTTTCTAGTCTTGAAATAAGAAGCTAAAATAAAACAATCGCATTCTGTAAACAACCTTTTTTATTCTGCTGAGTATAAAGGGGACTAACACTAACAAAATCAAATGGAGACAGATATTTAGGTGACTTGAATCTCACTCCTCCTGCTTACTTAATGAGAAGGTTTAGTGCAAGACCTACTGAGTCATATAATATTCTTTTTTTCAAAACAGTAGAATTGTGTGGTGGAATAGATCTCTCAAGGTTCTCTCCCTTGTGATACATCTTTTTTAGGTGGCCTCTCAGTTACCTTTGAAAGAAGTTCAATTTTTGTATTGATTTAACTATTAGAATCACAGAATAAATTGTAGAATGGTTTGGATTGGAAGAAACATTAAAGGTCATCTAGTTCCAGCTCGATACTGTGGGCAGAGCTGCCTCCAACCACATCAGTCTGCCCAGGGCCCCATACAATCTGCCCTTGAACACCTCTGGGGACCAGGCAGTTGGTTTTAATCCTGTTTATAAGCTCCCTTTAAGTACTGGAATGCCACAGTAAGGTCTACCCTGAGACTCTTCATGCTGAACAAGCCCCACTCCATCAGCCTTTCTTCATACAAGAGGTGCTCCTGCCCTTTGACCATCTTCATGGCTCTCCTTTGGCCCACTCCAACAGCTCTACATTGTTTTTGTGCAGGGCTCTAGGCCCAGACACAGTACTAGAGATGGGGTATCACAAGGGCAGGTCAATATTATTAGATTATACATTTATAGGAAATATATTCCCTTCATGCTTTCTCTCAATTATTCCAGCACTCAGCTCTTGTTATATTGTATTTAAATAACTTTTCATACATCTTTGTTATTTTCTTTCAAGTATTGGTAAGACTTCAAAACAGTTAGCATGAAATATGATTCTGAAAGAGAAAATAGCACTTATTTTGACTAAGTGCACAATCGGAAAGTTCATGCTCAGTGAGCTGTTTATTTTTTAGTATTTATAAATGTTTTTTGTATTTTTTCAATCTAATCTATCTTTTGAAAAAAAAAAAAGTGCTGGTTGTAACATTTGTAATTAATAACTCAATTTACATATAGGCTCTATCTTTGGTGATCATCAACCAGCCTCTCTTTTGCTTTAATGGTAAGTAAATGAAAATTATTTCCTTAAAATATAATATATAAAGCAAATAAAAGAGAATATGGTCAAGGCAAACTCACAGTGAATATAGAGCATTACGGTAGAAGTAAAATGCTGCCTGACTCAGATGAAAACAAGTGTGCAAACCTATCACATTTATTTGCAGAGGTACCTAATGAATAAATTGCTTATATTTATGGGAAAGAATGGAATATCCTTGTATTAGAATAATCTATATATGTTGCTTTGAACTTCATACCTGATGGTTGAAAAGAGAAGGAAAGTTAAAATTTTCTTTCCTGTTTTGAGCTCAACATATATCCAATACTACCAGGAAGTCCACTTTAACCCAAAAAGAACCACCTAAGTCTCTGTGTTCCAGTGTTAGAAATACTTCATCTCACGCATCAAATATTGCCTGTCCATGAAACCAAACAGCTCCTGCAAAGCAGAATAAACTCACAAACAAGCAATAAAGGACAGAAACATCCAATTCACAGTAGGGGAACACTTTCCAGTAAATATTCACACCATCTGATCTCTCAGTCCTGATCTTTGAGAAACAGCAATAAACTGAAAACAGCTTCACCTACAGAAGAAAATGTTGAGAACTATGATTCTTTATTCTATCAGATAATAAAAAATGAGTTAGTAGAAAGATTGGCTTCAATTTTTGCTACTTCCAGCTTCAGGAGGTTCTCTCTATTCCTCAATAACGCAAACATTATTTCTTCCCTTTGCTATTGTGCTCCTATGTTACAAAGATACTGAACACTTACTTTTCTTGTTGTGTTGCCTTTCTTCATAACTGAGTTGAACTGAGAGTAATTATTCCCAGCCTGTATTTAGCTTGAAATATGTTGCTTCTATATCTACCCTAAAGGAAGACTTGTGCACCTGAAACCTCTTGTTCTTCCTTCCAGTTACATCTATGATCTGGTAAAGAATACAGATAATTTATAGAGGTGGCTTTTTATATCCTGAGGCTATCGTTGTTACATCCCTATTGTAAAATGCATTTATTCCACATTGTTAACATGGAAATAAAATAGAACAAACAAACAAATAAAAACAACAGCAAAAAGCAAACCAGAACAAGCAAACAAACAAAAAAAGATTGTTATGGTAGATTTTATGGTAAAGTGATTTCCTATTGTAGTACAGCATTTGATACTGATATGAATGACATTTCATTTTTGGAATACTACAGATAGAGGCTAAAGGTTAATCAAAACAGCTTTCAGTATTCTCTGCTCTTAGAAATACACTCCAGGATTAAAATCAAGTATTTATTTATAAACCACTAAGGTTACAGTAGGAAGATTTGGCACTTATAAAGAAGTCTCATTTGCTCTATTTTATGTGTATATCTGAACACCCACAGAGTTTACACGTGGGATATGATTTCCAGAGGTGAAATTTGGCCATGTAAAAAGGGAATTAATTTTGTTTGGTAACTGCCTTTTCCCAGAAGCAAGCATTTCCACAGCTGGTTGCTGTTAACTCATTCATAGTTTCTCATCACATATTATTCTTTCAGCAACTTTCTCTTACATCCCAAGAGAAAGAAAATATTTATTCACAACAAATCAAAGTAAAAAATATAGATATCACTAAAATTATACTGATTTCTCTTGTGGAGAGAGAAACTTGATGATTTTTCTTTTTGTACTCCACTGACACAGACTTATGGTTTTAAGACTTCTAATACCAAAAACTACAAAACCTTATCTTGACAGATAATACCAACATTAAATACTTTATTACATTCAATAACATAACTGTGTTACTAATTCACTTTAAAAATTGTTGGTCTAGGTAATGTATCATTATGATTTTACTTCTCAGTTTTTCAGAATTTTTTTATCTGTAACTGAAGCAGCAGAGCTTGGCCTCTCCAGGAGAAAGATGACATTATTTCAACAGAGAACATGAGATTAGAAAAAGACTAAGAAAACATTTTTGAGATAAATCTTGAATATCAACACATAAAAGGGACTTTCCACCTCCTCTTGTTGACCCCTACTGAAAATATAATACATTTTATAAACATTTTTGAAGGATTTAAATGATTGGCAGTTGTGTTAATGCTTCAAGAAGTCCTGAATGATAAATCAGAGTGAGGGCATGTAAAGCTCTTCCTCATTCTAATTAACTGATAGTAATGATAGATGTAAGCTCAGGGCAAGACATTGTCCTCCAGGCAAGGACAAAAGTTGCCTTGTTTGTTCCAGTATAGGAAAAGATTTGATTTGCCTGTTTACCACAGTAGAATTGACACAAACTTTAATCACTGAGCTGATGAATGAAGAGATGCAAAGCTATAAGAGATGCATCATTTGTTTTACAAATTAATAAATGTCATAAGCATTGAAAATCACCCTGTATTATATATTCTATAGTCCTTTCCAAACCTTTTTAATCACCAAGAAAATGAGGATAATTTAATGATTAAGTCATTATACAGAGGCACAGATTGAAAAGCACCTGTGAACTGGAGGTGTCAGTCCGAGGAGTCTCTGGTCCCTTCTCTCAGAAATGACTCCACATGCAACAGAGTCAACTGGAGGGATTTTTCTCTTGTGGGTCAGTTGTATCCATAAATCATAACGAAGCTTATCTTAAATGGCACTCAATTCAGAGACAATTTTAAGATAGACAGCAGACAGACTGCACCTTACAGCTAAGGCAGGAGCAGACATTTTTTCTCAGTTCCCTCCTCGAGGAGTAGCAAGGACCAACAGGAGAAAAGAGCAGGCAGTCAATAATAGGTATCTTAGGAAGACTAGTTAGACCACCCATAGGGAACCCACTACAGATAATCGTAACCAAAGTCATTATGCTATTTCAAACTCTAACAAAGAACATAATGCATCATTTAGATTTACCCTGATATTAATAATAGTCATTTTCAGACACATAGCAAATGTACAAATAAGGATATACAAATGACTCCAAAGATTTCTAAAAGAACCAACTCTTGTTTTCAACTAAACATACCATTTCTTTATTTCTGTAATACTCTTCAAGGGCAGACTGAACTGATTCTAAAACTTCAGCATTGGTAGAGATGTGGTGCTTGATTTAAACATTTATGGTAGAAGTTTTTTATTAACAAAGTTGTATTAATTTTGATTACTCCAGATTTTCATCCTGGTTATTGATAGGGTAACTTCCATGCCTTATATTAACTGAATCCTCTGCTTTGTCAGACTTTACTAAGATTTAGGAATGCAATCTTACTGTCACTTCATAGCTGATTCCTAATAGCACTAAAGCTTATTTATATGGCATAACTTGAGATTAATCAGTCTATTCTTCAACTTTTAAAGCCAGTACAAATTGTGTAATATTTTCCTCTTTTCTCCTAATGATTCTGTTGCAGTGTATGTGATCCTAGCACATAATTTTTAGGCTTAGGTTCCCGCTTTACAACTGTCATTTCTGTACAAAATAAAATGCTTTGAAGTTTTTTGTAATCACAGCAAGTAAGGCTAAGATCATAGCGGAAATTTTACTGTCCTTGTAATATATCTTTGTCAGCTCAAAATATGTTATTTCATATAGTGTTCCATCCTCTGTCACTGGAAATGAAGTCTACCTGTTAGCTTTCTAATTCCTCTGTTGATAAGAAAAATTCAGCATTCTTCCCTATCTCACCTATGTAAGTTCTTTAATCTTTATTCTCTCAGGGAAGAAGAGCTTTTCTTTTAGTATTATACTCTTCAGCTCATATTGCTGTATTCTGACATTTTCTCCAGCCTCAAAATTACGAGCCATTTTCCCCTAACAGCTGTTTAGTACCATATTTCATAGCTCAGTTTCTCAAATTCTGTTTCACATTTTATTCCAATATTACTCACAAGGATCAACAGACATCTAATTGCTTTTCTCCATATTACTTTGTCTTTCTTTTTCAGATGCTATGATTCTACACATGACTTTATTACATTAAAATTCTCCCCTACTCCCTGCTCCTACTCTAAAGGTGCCACCCTTTTCTTTGCCTGAAAAAATATAACTGCAGAAGTAAATTTCAAAGAACTGAAAAAGGGTAAAAAAAAAGCATCATACCTATTACTAAGCCTGAAACAATATTCTATTAACAGTATTCTTCTAACAGACTACTATTATTCCTTTACATCTAAAGAAAACACTAAATGTGAGCCTGAGAAACTACAAAATTGAAAGTGAAAATTGTACAAACAATATCTGATAGAAGAAAGTTCCTGAAAAAGCAAAAGAATAAAAAATACACAAAGGTAGAAGCATACTGCAATAGTAAGTGGTCTATGCCTACTGAGGGGTAGCAAGTATATCAACCCTTAAACAACAGATGTGTAGGGTTGCTCAGCCTGTAGGAAACCCTAAAGGGATATAGGAATTATTAGTTTTATTTATTATCCCCATATAGGGATTATTAGTTTTAACTGCACTATAAAATGAGTGGAGGAAAGTGGGAAATGACAAAAGCTAGAGGAGTACAGCAGGAAAAGTTGTTATTCATGGAGCTACTCAAAAGGCCAAACGTCAGACCAAGCCATTCTACAGTCATTCTACAGTTCCAGAAGAAGCTCAAGTCAATGAAGAACCTATGTAGAAAAAAATCATGCTCTCAGTGTGGGTTGAGAGTATTGCAATCTGGTCCATGGTGTGTTAGAAGGTATTTGAATCAGACAGACAACACGACCTACTCACACTACCCAGTACTTTACCTAATAGCTCTATTCAATACTATCAGAACTAGATTTAAAGAAAAATGTGCGGAATCAAATCCCTCTTCACTTGCAGAGATCCCATGTGTTCTCTGCAGTGATGCAGTTATACTGGAATTTCTGCCTAACAAAAGATCACCACCTTCAGGACTCCAGCACAAGACAGCTTGAAAGGAAATGAGGTCATTTCTTCACCTGCAAACTCTATTAGAATCAATATGTGTCAAAAGCCTAGAAGCGTACAGTTAGAACAGATTCTCCTTTCCCTTATACCATATCACCATACTGAATCACACTCAGAGAAACATGTCTACATTGGTTTTAGCAGTTAATGTGGTAAAAAACAAGAAAGGCATCATGGAGAGTTGACTACCATAATAACAAATAATAGTACTGAGCACTGTGATCATATTAACTCTCAAATGTGCTATAAAAATATGTATTTACTCTGTTTAAGCAGAATTATCTCTTACCCTCATGTATTTGTTTAGCTTTCTCAAATCAGATTTGGAAGAATCAAAGTAATACCAAACCTCCTTTTTGTAATAGTTTGGTTAGAATCTGTAAGAATGAAGCACCAGGGCTGACTTTGGAGACCACATCTGTGAATTCTCAAATTTAATCACAAAAGATCTAAAAACCACATTCAATGATGAAAATTCAGAGTAGTTATTTGAATGAATGAACCATTCAGGTCCAAGATACTTCCGTTTTCATGGAGACATGCATGGAATAATCAAATAAAAGCTACCTGTTTTAGAAATTCTAAAATAAGTAATAACGTAGCTATCAAATTATATGCTATTTCTGTACTACTTTAATAGTAGTGGGGATACAATAAATAGTCACAACAGAGTGATACCAAAGGATACCATTATTAAAGCACAGAAAGTCAAGTGATGAGTGTAATGTTTAATAAAAGAGATCCACAGTTACGTATAAACTCAGAAAACTTGCTGTTTTAATGGAGAAATAAAGAATATTACCTGCTATCTCCTTAAAAAGCAAGTTCCCTATGGCAATGCAAAACTAAATATTTTTGTAGAACACTTCATAGTCAAAACTTGACTGTATATGAAAATAGTCCTCGGGGCAGCAACACACTTCACCAAATTTCCCGTAGTGAGTGCAGGTTGGATTTGTTCTTTCTGACAGCCAGATAAAACGGAATGGTTACTTCTCTATTCAGAACAGAAGCAATATATTGTTTTTGGTTTTTAAAGATACATTAAAGACATTGAGGTTGTTTTTTATAAATGATCACTTAATGTCAGCATCAGTAACTTCATCTCCGAAGATCTGTCTAGATCTGACAATAGAAAAAGAATACTTGACAGAAGTAATATTTGTTGAGTGGCATGCAAAGAAATGCAGATCTTTGTTGTTCTTTCCCTACAGTCAGCTATAAAAATAAGTCTGAAGAAGCTGCACTCACTCCAGGAGCATCATACATATTAATCACACTGAATCAATAAGGACCTAATCCTGCTTTCCTTTAAGTAAACAGTAAAGCTCCCGTTCATTTCAGTCATAACTCAGTGTTGATTTTCTAAATACAACAAAGTAAAAGGTCTTTAAAATTAAGAAGAGGTTTAGTGCATTTAGTTTCATTAAAAAAAAAAAAAGAATTTATTTACCAACAGTATACATAAATGGGCTTATAAAATGTCAGCAAGGCAGAAGAACTGTACATCTGTGGCAAAATACATGAACAAATTACACTGATATGAAAATAAAGAGATTTTTTTGGAGTGGGATTGTTTTCTGCTTTCTTTACCAAAGTATTATCTCCTCTGTTGTGAAGTTTCCGCTCTTAAATATTTTATGGGCCTGAAATCACCTTGAGGTCTGTAAGATATTCTTTGCCTCTTTTCAAGAAAAGAAGCCACAGGAAAGAAATAAGATGATTCAACATAGAATTTGAATGAAACTTTATATTTCTTTTAGTGCTCTCTATTTGGAGAAGAGTTTCTTAAGGACACAGTGTATAAGTAGTGGTTTAGTTTGACCCATGAAGAATGTTGTTTACATCTTTCTTATCCTTCAATTCATCAACCTGCAAAATAAGGTAGCCTTCAAAAGAGAAATTTTACTTGGGCCTGATGTTCTTTCTTCCTTTCTCTCTTTCTCTAGAAGTTCATTTACCTTGGATAAGACTCTCAAGGGAAAATTCTCATACTACATCTCACTAAACAATTACCTTAGCTGATTTAGTATGCTGCTATGAGGCCATTTAATATAGCCCTCTTCCAAAAAAAAAAAAAAAAAAAACAACAATCCTAACCTTTAGCTCCTTTGAAGAGTCAGACTAAATCTATACACATATACATGTACAATATATATGTACATGTACATACATGTTTTTCTGACCTAGATGATTTGGGAAGCAGTACTAGTGCATTTGACCTGTAGGTTAGTCTTATTATAAGAGCAAGTAAATTTAAGTTCTTTCTGATGAAGAATTCCAGTGATGCAAAAGTGTCCATAGAGAGATTTCCCATTCACAGGTGAAGGACAAAAGTTAGCTGGAGAAGTAACCTTCAGTTTATTATAATTCCACTAAGTATCATTGTGCTCCCTAGGAAACCAAGAGATGAATCCAAGTTACAGATCAAAATTATAAGCTTCTTTTCATCATCTAGAGTTAGGATTATTTTGGTTGAGATCTATATGATCTTTAATATATAATTATTTATGATGTGCAACAAAGTAATCCTTAATATTGTTCTTGTCTTTGGGAAGAGGCCTATATAAATTTTACACTTTTGCTGCTAATTCTTTTAATCGAAAAATGAGGATGAGGCACATAGACTCTTACTGCAGAAATTTATAAAAATAAAAAAAAAGAGGACATCAAAACCAACGTGTTGAGTAAGAGTAAATGTGAGTTTATGTATAGATTCAGTCTATGATAATAGACAATATCAGATCTCAGGAACAGATACACAAATAGGCAAGCATAAATTCAGATGATTTCCAGATATGGCCACTAATAATTAAACTTCAGGAAAACTTACCTACAGCTGAGATCTTTTATTTCATTAAACTGTGAAAATTTTTTTGTCAATGAATTTTTTCAATTGCTTTCTCAATTCAAATGAAGAAGAAATTTGGTACGTCAAAGAGTTTCACAGCTACACTTTCTACAAAGAAATATCTAAGCTAGTCCTGAATCAGATTAATTTTGGACAGGCTCAATCTAGTTTATGAAGAAGGAGTGAAAATAACTCCCTTTAAATTCCTTGTGTATCTTAGAATTATATAACTATTTTTAATTCTTTGTAACCTTTTTTTCGAGACTAAATATTGTAATCCCTTTAGCCACTCACTGAAGCTAGACTATTTGACCAACTTTACAGCTGTGTCTGGGGTATCCAATTTTCACACTGTCTCTCAGAATGTAGTTTTCTTTTTTGCTTTTAGTTCATGATTTTTGTGATACTGTTTATTTTGCTGGAGCCTATATAACACTGAGTGTATTTCCACTGCAACACTCTAGTTATTTCCTAAATGGCAATATTTAGTTCATGGCCTATCACTGCATCTGGGGAGTTAACAGTTTTTTCGCATTTTTATTAATTTGCACAGAATTCTACATTATATTTCAACTCTTCAGTGATTCAGTTATCATAATGTTCTCATAAAAAATCAAAAAACAGCTTTTGGTTTTGTTACCTTAAAAACTTAGCAACATGAACAAACTGTCAACTGATTTTTCGTCTCCTTTATCAGAACATTTATCAAATAATTCCATCATTCTTTAACCTTTGAAATGTAATGAATCTGAAAATCAAGCACTGTATTTCATGCTATTCTGCTTGTCATAAAATAACCATCAAAAATTCAAACTCTTAAAAGGGTAGTCAGCCATATATGAAATGTATTAATTATTTAATAGAACAAAATGATGATCTGATGAAACGCTTAGATCCCTATATATGTGGATTGTGTTCCAAAGTCAGCTTTACCAGGAGGGACATGAGGTGCAGAAAAAGTGCATTGAATGTTCCCAACTGCTTGTAAGTCGTTATATCTATTGGTCCTTTTATAAGAGTATGGAAAAAAAAGAAATGAAAGAAAAAGAAAAAGAAATAGAATAACAAGAGAAAAAATCTTAATGCTTAATGTCTGCCATGTTGTGCCTTCTGAGTACACAAGTAATGGGAATTAATGCATACACGGAGAGCAGCCAAGAGTCATGAACAATGAGTAATTATAACTAAGATATACCGCATTAACGAACATTAGGAGATAATAACTAATTCCTTCAGTTTCCAGGAAAAAAAAAAGAAGGAATAAAAAGACAAGAAAAAAGAAAAAAAGAAGATTATGAAATAGATAAAGAACAACAACAACAAAATAATAGGACAAATTGTATTTCTGTGTCTTAAAGGAGGCACTAGTGCACTGAGGAAAAACTGTGTAGCTAGAAGGATTAGTGGAAAGGGGAAGGCAGATGAAAAACATAAGTGTGAACAACCAGTTTCCTTCTTCGTAGTCCTGTTTTCAGCTGGGACAGAGTTGATTTTCTTCATAGTGTCTGGTATGATGCTTTGTTTTGGCTTTAGGAGATTAACTACTTTGATAACACTCCAGTGTTGCTGCTGAGCGGTGCTGGACAGAACCAAGGACATTTCAGTTTTTAAGCTTTTCATACCGTCATGCCCACAAAAGGCACAAGGATCCAGGAGGGGAGAGAACCAGAGCAGCTGATCTAAATTGGCCAAAGGACTATTCCATACCATATGATATCTTGTGAATAAAAAACACTGTAAAACTGAGGGGAGTTGGCCAGGGGACTGCTGCTACCAAAGGCCTGGCATCAATCAGTGGGTGGGTGGTGAGTAATTGCCTTGTGGATCGCTTATTTTGTAACTATATGTGTATGTAGTTATCACTACCATTATTTCTCTCTTTCTTTTTTGCCTTAGTGAATAGTTTTTATCTCAACCACAAATTCTACTTTTCTTTTTTTTCCAATTCTCACTCATATCCCACTGGGAGGGATGGGCATGAATGAAGCTCTATGTGGTTTTTAGCTGCCTACTGGGTTAAACCACAACTTTCACTCATGATGATGATACAGCTGCACCAACAGACTGAGAAAGATGCCCTAAACTGGGCAGATATCTATAACTGGATAGAAACAGGAAACAGAACATCATGCCCAAATTTACTATTTCTTTTCTCATTTCCTCACACCCACTGTACTTTTTGGAACCATGAAAGAGCTGCAACAGAGTGAGAAGATAACTTCATTCATTAAACTCAGATATGATGCATGTGATTGTATTATGGGAACACAATTTATTTTTATCTTGCAAATTTATTACAAATCTCTTTGGAATTATGTGGTTCCTCTTTTGAGTTGCGTGGTTTGTGAGGTTCCCAGGTCCCAAAACAAAAATGTTTTCCTGGTTCTATGAAACTCCTCATAGTCTGTGAATGCTGAGGTGCCTTTCATTTGAATATCAAAGCATAATGCATTTGTGATTATTATTTCATTGTGTGAGTGATCTCAAAAATTCCTTGTCAGTTTACACTGTCAGAGTAATGCACACCTAATACACAGAGTGATTCTGTATTTAACCTTACAGCCCAATGAACTACTAGACAAGAAATACTCTGCCCTAGACCCACAAATACTTTTATACTGGTTAAATGCAAAGTGTTCAGGAATCTTAATGTACCATTTATCCACTCAAATATGAATTTAAATTCAAACTTATCTTCCCTTACCTACGTACTTTATCAATACCTTCCAGAAGTGAGGTGAAAAGCTTTCTTTCCATAATTAAATTTCTGAATTGTATGTGTAACTTCATAGTGTATGCTTTCATACACTGCACATAAGCAAATAAGTATCATATTTGAACTACTGTAGAAACTACATTATATAGTAAACATGTCTCTCGAGCTTTTCCCTGCTTTCCTTCACAGGTTTAACCTAGACCAAGTTGACTGGCTGCTTTTAAACTTCTAATGTATGCACAAGCAGAATTTCCATATTTCTATATTATGTATAGAAGGAATGGAATAGTAGTATAAATGGAATAATAATATGCATGGAATAATAACATGATCTTTAATTTTACAATGCATATTGTCTTATATTTTGAGATATTTATTCATGTTTACTCAGAAGAAGGAATAATTTCATCAGTACTATGGTTTAATCTAAACTCAGTAATAACTAGAAAATATCTGCTAACTTATGAGGCCTGACATTTTAAGAACGTGTGGTCCTAATTTTCTACCTAACCTTTCTTCCAGACTGGAATTATAAACACTGTAACATGCACTTTATTTGTATATAGGAAAAAATTCTGAAGCTTGTATTCTCTTCCTCTCTGAAATCCGGTATAACTGTAAGTTGGAAAGGCAGACTTAGTTAAGATGATAATAATTAAAAATGCTATGAAAAACCACTACACTAATACAGGAATACTACATAGCAACTTCATTTTGAATAAAGGAAAGTAAAGGGATTAGGAATTGAACCCAGTAAACATTGTCTTTTTTATAGACTGAAAGCTCTTTCCTTAAACAGTCTACATATAGTTACTGCATAATAAATGTTTTCTACATGGAAAGATATAATAACTTCTGTTCTCAACTACTTAGTGAAAATAATTATGTGATCTGATTAAAAAATTTACATAGTTCAATATGGAGATGTCAAAGACGTTTTACATAGACTTGAAAGAAAAAAGCTTAAGAAGCAAATTCCTTTGATTCCTTTGTGCACTCAGTTCTGTACTCCTTTACGAATCTTTAATCATAGTTGTGGTTTCAGCTTTGTCCTTCAGTGCCACTTAAAACCAAAACTGGAAGTTGTTCTAAATGGCATGCTCCCACACAAACAGAAATGCAGTCAGAGGAACACAAGGGCCTCATAATGTGTGACAACTGATTGCAGCAGTGATGCTGACATCATACACAATTCACATACATAAAATTGAGGCCAATTCACGAAGAGCCAATTCTGTCATATAATGCTGTAAAGGAGCCTAGAAAGTTTTATAGATTTATAAACCCAAATATTAAAAGGTATCTTTATAATCTTCTAACTCAACCTCAAACAAAACATGTAGCTGTGCTCACAGAAATTTCTGGGGAACTTGTTAGCTCTTGCTGGCTAGCATCAATTTGCTGAGGCAGCTTTGCTAAGGCAGGAGGTAACACATTTTTAAGACTCATTGCAAAACCCACTGGAGTAAAGGAGAGCAAACAGATGCTCTTAGGTCAGTTTTTCTCAAGCCAAAGTTGTTATCCAAAAGAAGTTGTACAAGTCACACCTATAAGTGCCTCTTTCTTTTCACCATCTATAAAGTAAACTTAGAAGGAACACTTCAGATATACACATCAATGTTAGCCACATTAGAAGTCAGATGAAATGAATATCTCCCAGAAAATCTTTTTGCAGACCATAACTGGATTTAGTTAAAGGCTGTCTTTGCAAAGCTATGGTTTATGATAGGACTTCACAACATGACAGAATTTGTAATAATCCTCAATATATGGAAAATATAGAAAAGTCATCTGTAACTACAGGAATCTTATGGTTTCTGCTTTTGATAACTTTTGAATTATTTATTTAATTACTTATTTGATACAATCATACCAGAGGGAATACTGGCTAAGGCAGTCTTATAAAACTACTTCAGTGAAGAACACATAAAAAAGGCATTGCATGAAATATGCATTAAAACTGTTGATTCAGAGCAAGTTAGAACATAACTGTTCTTTAACAGACTACAAAACATTTGTGCTTATGAAAGCAGTATTCTTTGAAGTAATATTTAATATCAGGAAAGAAGCAGAAATAAAATTGCAAAAGATATAGAGAGATAAATCAAAACTGTAGCACCTCAAAGTCCTCTGTCTACTTCACGTTACTTCACTAAACTGGAATATATTTAATTTCCTCAACATATTCACTATAAATGATATGTAAGATTGATATTTTATAGTCAGTAGACTATACAGGAGATAAAAATCATGCTGATATGGCATTCTGCTAAAGAAACTGTCATTTTCATCTGCCTGGTGTTATCAAAAACTTGACTTGCTTTAAAACCTGATAAAATTAACTGTAGCACTTCCTTTGTGTACTCACATCTTCATAATTTACAGCCTAACTGAAAAACTGGAAAAGTCATTTCACATCATGTTTAGCTTGTGTAGATGTTAAAAGTAATCTCATCTGATCTTGTTAAATAGAACAAGATTGTGCAAGATCTTCAGCTAACGTAAAGTAAAAAATGTGTAGCTTCTGTGCTGTTATCTGCGTTTATTGATTGGAGGAAAAATCATTATTCTATTTCAAAACTGCAGAGAAATGAATTTTCTTAAATCTCAGTACTATGTTTTCCATAAGAACTGTATGTCACTAAAGTCAATACTGCCAGATTAATTAAAAATGTGATATTCACTATTTCTAAGAACTTAAATCAACAGTATTAATCCCACAATGTTAATTACATGACTATTTTGCAAACAAATAATTTTTCGGATCAAGTTTCCATTTTAACACAGTAATTAATTTATTCTTTTGTCATTCTGTTTTAATTAATTTTGGAAGGATCATCATAATACAAAATAGCCTTTATATCTCTTCAGAATTTGTGTTGACACAGGGTTAAAAAGCTATTTTTAAAAATGAATTTAAGACCTGGGAATATGAAATGCTTTCAGATTTACCAAGGCTTATTAGTTCCAGTTCAAAACTGTACTACTGTGACCACACTTTTTCTGCTCAGACATGGGAGCCAACTTTGAGCCTTACACAATTAGAAGAGGCTGCAGCAGGCCGTGGAGGTACACGATCTGACACTTCTAGAAGTAGAATTCAGAGTGGCCACTACAGCTCTGAGGATAGATGCTGGCCCTTCCTGTAGTTAACATACTCACAACAGATTAGCAGTTTGAATTGACCCATTAGTCTATTTATCAGATCTCGTACATATTTTTCTCAACTTCTATGACTAGTAATTTTTTTTTTTTTTTTTTTTTTTTTGAGGAAGAGTATGCAATACCTTTTTATGCCGTGTTTGGTGGCAGCAGTAACAGGCCTGACAGATTAAATATCATGACGCTCAGTGGATGAGGTTTTCTGTTTATGTTTTTTGTTTGTTTGTTTGTTTTTAATAAAGTACTTTTAACATAAAAAAGAGGATATTTAGTCTGTGGAAATCACTGGTGCTTAAATCTTCATGTCACCACAATGTAACCTCAAGAAGATTCCTTCTTGAGATTCCTTTCCATTGACAACTTTGAGTAGAGATGAATTACATTCAGAATTACATTCTCCAGAAAGTGAGTCCCTTGCTTTGGTGTCTTTTGGCCCTCATGTAGTCCCAGAGTCCAGAATTTTAGAGATCACTGATCTCTTAAACACAAGTGCCTCAGCAATCATGTTAACAATTGGCTGAATGTGGCATACTTCCACAGTGTGTCTGACTAAACATGAAAATGAGCACCTACAAAGATTTCCAAAAGCATGGACTCCTCTCAGTCAGTCACACATCAGTTTTTAATTTAGAATTAAAATAAACAGGGAAAAGGACTAAAATAATGGTAAATACGAGAATACTAGTGAGTGGTTTATCCAAATGTGCCATATACCATAGTTCCAAGATGAAATAAGAAACCATTGGAAAAGAAAAAGTGTTTATGGACTGGATATCATTGTAGTCTACCTAAATGAGCCTTTTCCTCCAGAAGAAACAAACATATTTTTATGTAATGACAGAAGAACAAAACTGACTTCTACATCTTTTGTTCATGCTATTGAAATCATACTGCTTCAACATGAGATGCATTAGTTGCAAGAGGAAAAAATTGATTTGCCGCAGCTGATGGATTGGCTGATTTTTTTAGCTCTGTATTTTGTTTCAGCTATGCTGGGAAATATTTCTTCTGCATTATCAGAAGAGATAGTATAGTAAAAGTAGATCAGTAAGAGATATTTCCTTTAACTACCTGATGTTTCTGGCCAGTTCCTGCTACCACAAGTAATAATAGAAATTTTTCTGAAATATTTGGGGGCTTCTTATTTGAGTTGCTTATATAATGTCTCTGTGTGACACACATTAATTGGAAGGACACTGCATACTGAACACAAAGAATACAAATTCCTGGTGATAAAACAGGATTTTTAAAGCTAGTTGATGATGAGGGAGTTTAGAAAGAATTTATTTAAATAGTAAGTTAAAAAGCAAGACTTGATTTAATAGCCAATATCTTAATTTTAGGAAATGAGATTACATCTGACATGTTGTATTACTACTGAAGAGGGAAAAAAAGTGGTCATACTTATGGTCCAGGAACCTAGAACAAGAATTATTATAGACCATCTTTAAAACCGTGGTTTATTTCAAGGGTACCCCTGCCCTTAAAGTGCTGATTCATTCCTCTGGGTAACTGACAATCTCAGCCAAAGATTTGGAATGTTTATGGACTATTGATTTAGCTGACGCAGTGCAAGCTAGGCTTCATTTAAAATTTGTACTCAAATGAAATTAGAGAATAGTTGAGTGATTCATAAAACATTTACTAACAGTAGTGCAGGGAAAAAAGAAATTGAGTTGGGGTGCAGGGCTAGTTATTAGGGGAAGAATTGGCTGAGGAACCAGATTTTCGCACTGCAAATCTGATATTTGTTACATTTCTCTTTTCTCAAAGAGAATCAATTTCTTCATTATTTACAGGTGTTTTCTAACAACACAACAGAATTGTTTCTGCACTAAGGAAGAAAACATTTTAAAATGTCATATTTCAGGACACAGCTAGCACAATACTTACATAAGATTTCTGTAATATTTAAATGTTATATTCATAAACAAATACTTTATAGTATGATAGACATGTCTAATTTTTTATATTATGGTTAAATCTGGCACATTGTAAATCTGGTACTAAGCAATCTGTCTACAAACAAAGAAGGAATTTCTAACAATCTGCTATAAAATTATGCCAAGGATGCACTCTTTCCAATAATAAGATCTGCTGCTTAATAAAACAGATTAAAATAAAGATGATGTGCAATATTTGATATTAAAGAGAAGTGTTATGGAATTAATATCCCAATAATATGGCATCTTAATATTTCAGCAGAATGGTATCACAGAAAATTTTTGTGGTCCAAAAGAATATGACTGTTCAAAAAATGTCAGCACATACTAAAACAGTGACGATATTTCTCAGATAAATGCATGCTACTTTCCATAGAGCACCAGAAAGTCATCTCCCTTGCTGTGATCATAGAATACAGAAAACAGGGGATGTAGATCATCATGCTTCATTGATTACATTTTTATTACATTTAATGTTATTTAAATGATGGCAGACCATACTCGAAAAATTGGTGATGTATCTTTGCCCAGAACCCTTAATGAAAGACTATGACTAGAGCAGTGAAACATTTGCTAAAGGATATCCAGTCAGCAGCACAGATAGCAATCTTTTTATTTTTCTATTATTGGATTTGGAACTAGAATTATTTAATCATAGCTAAGTAATAAAAATAATGTTACGTAAATCTTTTTTTTTTGTTTCGTTCTCCCAAAAATTAAAAATACATTTTGCAATGCAAATTTATGGGTATCAAAGACTTTGATAGCAAAGACTATGTAACAAAGACTTTCCTATAGACAGTTTGGATCTTTAAGACATCTTCTTCTGAAAAAGAAAAAAAAAAAGGCTTCACTTGGCCCACCAAAATTGAAGAGTTTCATTGGACTTTGTTTTGCAAAGTTTAGGTAGCAATGAAGAAAAAGCCCAAAAGATCAGAAGGATTGTGAGAAAAGGCAGTAAAGAAACCAGTTCTGAGTGAACAGGTGACATACACCTAGGAAAAGTAGTTTTGTGTGTTAGTAAGATAGGATTTGGGCCTGAGTGAATACAAGAGTAGGTTTAATTGAACCTCCAATTCGATTAGAATGGACTGATACCACAATTCACTAATTATCAAAACAATGCAACAACATTCTGCTTGGGTATATGGAAGCATTTCACATCTTTTAAATACAGTTGGATCTGTTGAAAGTCATCAGTAAGCTTACAACATTTTGCTCATACATGGAAAATAATGAATAAAAAGGTTTCGTATTACATCAAATGCATTCTTTCAATTTAAATCTTACATTTTTAACTGATTTTTAGGTGGGAATTTACATTTTTCAGGTTTGCACGAAAAAGGAATGACATCTAGTGGTAGATTAAATTAGTTATTTCTCTGAAGTCACAGTGAAGGACATTATAAGGAAATCCATCATCTGTTTGCAGTGGTATGGAATTAAATGGAATAGATCCCAGTAACATTTATCAGTGTGATTCAATTTCCTCATATCAGAGCAATTACTGACCAAGTCTCTTCCTTTAACCAAGGATATAAGGGTATATCTGCAGGACTGGGTCTGAAAGAAAATAAAATACTGAAGGGATACTTTCTCAGAGCAAAAAATTGAAACTGTTCTAGCAAACATGACTTCAGCAAATATGCAAATAGCAAACAAACAAATAAAACGTACTTATACATAAAAAGGAACAAAGCAAAACAAAATCTCTATCTTACAATAGTCCAAGCAATTCTCATCTTGTAATTTTTAATTTTTCCTAAACGGTGCTGATTTTAGCTTACTCCAGGTATCCTTTTTTTTTTTTTTTTGGTAATAGGGAAACCAGGAAAGTTTCTGATTTGTGATTTTTTTTTCTAAATTAGTTAATTCTTTTTCAGTTCCATTGTGCAATGTAAATAAATTGTTTAGGAAATTGCTATTTTTGTACTAACAATGTGCATTTTCTGTTTGCTTTATATGAAAAAATAATAATAATGAATGAATGACCAGTGCAATAAATAATGTAGTCTAATGATAAGAACATTTCCTAACATTTAGACCATGAAAATCTGATACTTTGTTAGATTATGCATTATTTAATGAAACTGTGTGTGTGGCCTGTTCTCAGATACACAGTGATTCTCTAGAGTAGAGCTAATGATTGGTAGCATATAATACTGGGTCACTGTCATTCCAAATAGGAGGAGGAAAGGCAAAAGAGAATTCAGTGAAGTGCCAAATCACAGGTAAAATTATCTGTTCAGATTTTGCTGATTTCCCCTTTGCCATCAGATATCTGCAGTTTTAACAGGAAAAAAATCACAGTCTATGGTTGATGTTGAAGAAAACATACTGTGAATAGAGATCAGATCCACCCAACCTCATCTGTTGCCAAAACTTGACTTATTTTGCAGCTTTGATAAATTATAGCAATTTCCAAATGCACAAATGGAATCTGGGGCAATATGGCATGTGTTATCATGACTGATAAACAACTGAAGACTGTCAAGGAAGTGAAAATTTATTTATGTATTATTTTTTGTTATTGAGTTGATTTTTATGCAGAATATTGGCAAGTATATTTTGCTTGTTGTTTTAAACTCTACTTTTATAAACAAGAAGTTTTATTAATGGTTCTCCTGTTCTTGGAAAAGAAACTAATCATAGCACAGTGACAAACTTTCCAATAAGACTAACTGATAAGAATTATATTTGCATTGCTTTTTATCTCAACATTATTAAACTCTTACATTGAAATTACGTCAAAGTAATTTCATCCATTTGGTTGCAAATTCATCAAACTGATTGGATGAAATCTCTAACAACAGACGGATCAAACACTTCTCTGGTCTTAATTAATGGGCAACCTGCAGACCAGAATAAATTCTCTGTATTCCACACATACAAATTCTCCACTTAATAAATACATCAGTTCAAGATTTCATGGACTTGCAAAAGCTCAGGGCTTTTTGTAAAATCCTGACAATTTGCTTTAAACCTGGCTACTGGCTGCACGTGCAAATCATTATTTCTGTACATGGCCACAGCACAAATGCATAAATAGGGGGATTTGTTAAAACCTAGTGACCATAAATAATACATACATGGAAATTTCCATCTGAAAATCTCCCTACCAGGATAACAACTTGGTTTCATAATGCAGTTTCATAAATAATTGAAAATTTGTCTTAAAATTTAATCCACACTCTTTCCTCTTTTGTAAGATTCTTGATGTTACCCTTGCACAGGGCAAAAAGGACTCCAGGATCTCTCCGTATAAGCATTTATAACTTCATCTCTAGACAATGTCACTGCTGCTGTTACAGCTCCTTGGGAGGGTACTGAATGCCAATTTTTCTAAACAGAAAAATCCTAAAAGAGAGTTAAATTGTGAAGGTTCTTAGACACTGATATTTTCTTAGTGGCTTACTGTCTTAGACACTGATTTTTTCTCTAAATCTCTTTCCTGTTGAGCTTCATTAATTCTTTTATATCCTTGGTTATCTACTATTGTCTCCTTATCATCTTCCACATCCTAGTGCAGTTCTGATCTCTTAGCCTGCCCTTCATTTCTCCTCTCATCATATCATTTTGAATCTAAAATTTTTTTTAGATAGCACATCACATTTCAAGGTGTTCCAAAGTAAATTTGTTATCGGAGATCTATTAACCTGGAACGATGGGGGTGTAACATCTATTCAGGTAAGTCATTACCTACCTTTTACACATTCCGTTATTGATCTGATGGTTCTCATATGGCAAAACTATCTAATTCTCATTTAAAAAAAAATAGAAATCAACAGATTTCATAAGTTGAAATCTATTAAAAGAAAAATACCTTCCAAAGCTGAAATAAGATATACACTATTTGAAGATTTGATCCTCACTGAATGAAGTTATTGCCAACTCCACTCCAAAACTGTAAAGAGAAAAGATTAAGCTTCAATTTTCAAATGCTGAAGAGCTTCAATGACAGAATTAATCAGCATTTCTTTTAATTTATTGCAGCAATTTTGCCAGTGCAGATGAATCCAAATTGGCTGTAAACTTTTGGTTTCAGCTTAGTACAGGTAAAGCTTTGAATGAGCAGCCGTGCTGGGCAACCATTTAGTTTGCTGGCATAGATGTGATGAATGTTAATCCCACATATTAATTTTATTGACAATTTCTTACAAAAAAATAATAATAATATTAAAAATCGTTACACCAGAAATTTGTAAGTGGCACACACCCCAAGTTTGTAAAAGTCACTGCCTCCACATTTTCTGACAATTTCCAAATACTTAAGCAGCAACATTTGCTTAGTTTCAGCCAGCTCACAGGAAAAGATTTGCTAACAGTCATGATGGAAATATAAGTGTTTATAAAATGAATAGGGTGGACTTCCAGATACTGGAAAGAATGCACTTCTATGATAGCAGTCACTGACACTTTGTCTAACTTCAGCCAATGACTTCAGTGCCAGAGAAGATTGGAGATGCTAAACAACTCTCTCTTCTTTATTCTGCTTTCAGCAAAAGAGTTTCACTCAACTCATTGGAAACAGGTTGGGTTTTGGGTTTTTTTTCATTATTATTCACAACTATTGTGCCAAGAAGGGAGAAACAATCTACTTCCACTATCACATTTTTTCATATTTCAAAGAAGCTCTCTTTTGGAGATCTTTATAGATATGTACCCTTTTACCCTAGAAGGAAGTCCTATCCCAGATGCAGTTATGATGTGTCTAAAAGAAGATGTAAGGATCCCATTTTTGCAATTATCATATAAAAAAGGTGCAGATTAACTTCTCACCTGTAATATAACCTGGCTTATTTTGCTTCATTGCTCTCAGAATGAATGGGACACAGTAAATATATCTGTTTGTTCGTTTGTTTCTTCATTCGTTTTTTAAAAAACACCTTTTGTTTGGAGTTAATATTATACTGGAACAGTATTCAGAAACTAGAAAGCACTGGGTTCTGTGAGGCAGTACAACAAAGCAGATGCTGACAGACCTGCATTTTGTTCTTGGATCTGCTACTCTTTTCTCAGCTACTTGACTTCCGCCAAGTTACTTCACAAGTTGTGTCATGTCCCATCTGTCTTGCTGTTTTGAGACATTCTAAAGGGCAGAGACTCTAGGCTGCTAGAAAGAAAAAGCACCTTTGCAGTAATATACCCAGAAGTCTGCTGTAACACTTGGACGAGTGGGAGTTTAGTAACACTTCTAGAATTCCCATTTCCTTTTAGCTAGCTATAAAGCTGTTCACTGCTCCATGTAATGTGTTTAGAGATGAGGCTTCAAAAACATTAAGCTTTCCCTATTAGGGAACCTAAACACTACAGTCTCCATGCTTTATATCAGCTAAGTATTGCAAAACATAAACTTCAGGCTCTTTAGAGAGGTGCTGTGATAGTGTACCTTGCCTTCCTCTTTCCAGTCTGACCATTTCATGATGAATTCTGGCGGGCCAGACAGTGACTACAATACTGATTGCCTTCCAGCCCAGGCTGGCTGGTGGAGAAACTGTCTAGCTCAGCAGCTGAAGACTAACTGCGACAGCACCAACCTAACCACAGTACTGAACAATTTCTGGTTTAAACTAGATTTTTGAGGACTGAACATCTAGATCAAAACCTCAATTGATATCAAATATGACTATGAGTCAATCTTCTTAAAGAAGAAACAGCCCATGAGCCCCTTTATCTCTCCTGTGCAACTGTGAGCTATACAGCAGTATTTCACCTTGAGTAAGGATGCCTTTCAAAATTATGCCCTTGATTTGTTGCTGAGATTTCCTACACCTGTTGCAGTGTTTCATTACAGCTTCTTCAATGATTCCCTATGCCAAGACTTCTGGTCTCCTCACTGATATAGATCCTCAGTAAGTGACTGTTTAAACTTTGGAAGCTTAGCTAAGTTTATATCTTTATGATCATACAATCCCTTAAACCTTTGACTAACTCTCGGACTCAGACTGAATCCAGTCACACCTGGTCTCTTTCAGTACAATGAGTTTAAAAAGCAAGGTGGTCCTTTCTGAACCTCATGATCCGATGGGGGGGTCTGTGGTTGACTGTGTTTAACTCTATGCATTAAATAATCAGGTGTACCTTGCCATCTCAAATTCTGTAAAACCACCACATTAGTCATAATTAAACTTGAATAAATCATATTTTTATATTAACAAATACATTGATGCATCTCTTTTATAAAGTAGATAGTTTCCAATAACAAGAGGTGTCCAAAATTACTTCTTCATCAGATCATAAGTACTACTACTTATCATCTCTGTCTGTTGGCAACCAAATGGCTTAAGGTCCTGACTGCATTGACTCAACAAAATGTTCATCCCCTTTGCAAACCTTAACTGATTTTATGAATACAAACTGTAGTAACAAGTCTGTCAAGAGATCTGTAAGTCAACAACCAGAAGTTCTTCAATGCCTACTGTCACCTGTCCCCAGGCAGACAGTTACAGACTCATTCCAACACGTTAGTGTTCCACAGCCATCAGAAATCTTCAATAAACTATTTCTCCTTCTCCTGGAAACTTTGTTTTCATATTCAGCTGTAAATCACTATCTTAAAGCACAGTAATACAATAAAAATACAATGGCTCCATCTGAACTTTATAGTTTATTAGCTACATGCATATTCTACGTAGAGACTTTTAAAAAACACATTATTTACCTAATAGGCTATAATGACTCCTTCAGAGTCTTTATGGTAGACTATATAATTTCTTCTTACTTCATGGATCATTGACATGATAGATGCCTCCTCCTTTCATTCTCCTGCAGGCACATAACTTCCATTATCATTAATGAGACTTGCAAACACATACTGAGAAAGGAATTTATCCCTTATTGGTGTTTGTTACCCAAAGCACCACATTTGAATTAACCTCTCCACTATGAAGCAGCCAAGGACAGATACCAACAATCAGATTGTTCCATGATATCTTCTGTTCATTGTGTATTTAAGTTTGTTATTTATTATCACCATAAAATTCTGGATAGTGGAAGAATCATTAGAGCACAGGGCAATTAATTTCTAATTCTGTGTCTTGAACTAGATTACTGTGTAACTTTCAGCAAGTTGAAACCTCTTTATTATTTGTATAACAAGGATAATGCTCCTTACCGTATCTCCCTCAAAGGGGCCTTCTGATGCTTAATTAATATATGCTTGCAAACCTCTATTACGTTGTTAAACAGAAGGCAATCTCTATGTTTCGAAACGGCATCTAACTACCCCTCATAGGCATCTTCATAATATTTATGATTAAATAAAGAATTGTCTGCATTAATGCATTTAATAACATAAAGTCAGTTCTAGAAGAGGTTTGCCATTTGTATAATAGAAATGAATGTAGGTAATGTTTTAGCTTTGGCAAAGAGAGGACAAAGAGCCTTCATGGCATTAATTCACTAGATTAAAATGAGTTGCTTTAGCACTTTAAGGGTTCAAAGCACAAATCTGAAGACTAGTTTTGCTGACATGAAAAAAGGTACATGCAAAGTTAAACACTCATAAAGATATTGCTAATGTTGAAGTGATATAAATGTGGTATTAGCCAAAATGAGGGTTTCTTACGTCTGTCCATGATAACAAATGCAGATGTTAGTGGTGTGACAGTAGAGGTTGAAACTTTCCACCAATATTCTGTTATGTTTTGTTGCCATGCTACAGATAGTAGCAGAAGGGCAGTCTGACAAAATGGCATCTGACATGGAAGTGTGTATGAAGCATAGCCGTGCCACTGAATTCCTCC
Organism: Oreortyx pictus; assembly: GCA_036925125.1. Lineage (NCBI taxonomy): Eukaryota > Metazoa > Chordata > Aves > Galliformes > Odontophoridae > Oreortyx > Oreortyx pictus. The sequence continues at coordinate 158,926,297 of JAUPFR010000001.1, read as the reverse complement.
ACATGAAAAAAATTGCACCCACTGACATTCATCAAAACTTGCTGAGCATTTATGGAGACCAAACAGTGGATGGGAGCACAGTGAGGCAGTGGGTAGCCCTGTGTTGTAATGATTCTTCCAACACCCAAATCAACTGCTTCAGAAGTGATGACCACAGTAGTGGGTCACCTCCACTGGTATAGATTTTGATAAGCGCAGCATGTAGATCTTGTTCAACACTGGTGAAAATGCATAGCTAATATAGTGATGACTATGTTGAAAAATACCGTTTCATAGTTGAGAATTTGCTCTATAAAACTACGTTATTGTGCACTTTGTATCTGTTGTGGCTTCCATGGAAATAAACACGAAAAATTACTTTCAGAGAACAAATGTACAATTAGATATCTTAAATAGATTATGTAACATATAACTGCACATATCTCACAAACAAACAAATACCTTGGATTAATTAACAAGGATAAATTGAGTTTTTGTCTTGGAGCTGTTTTTTTCAGATATATAATTATTGTTATTTAGTTAGTTTCTATAAGCCTAAGGAGTCTGTTAATACAGTAATAATTATCTAGGGATTTTTAGGGAGATTGATCTACGAGTAAAAATTCTAACCTTATTTGTTTTCTTTTTCTAATGTTCGATTTTATCTTCAAAATGCATAGAATGAGTGACTTGCTTATAGAAATTTTGTATTTCCAAATGCTAAATTTGGGAGAAATTACTGTTCTTCTCATTTGAAATATAAATAAATTACATAAATTCTCTTTTTTTTATTATTTTTCAAAGAAGAAATAATGTCTTTCTTTGCTGTAAAATTGAAAAGAGTGAAGGGACAATAATATTTGAAAAATCAGAAATAATGATTGTTGCTCCTACTACTACTCATTTAACTTTGTTCTATCTTTGTTTCTTGCTCTATATAAAAGCTGAAATGCATTTATGTTCATTGTTTTATAAGCAATGAGCTGCTTTAATTGTACTAATAGCCCTGTAGAAGCCAGTTGCTTCATTAAACATCATACGGATATAGTAGGGCTCTAGGAACTCAGTCAAATATCAATATTCCCCCTTCAAAAGCCAATGGCAATGGAAATGGAAAAACTAAAACATGAGCTGTTTTTTTGTTGATCATATCAGGAAGAGGAAGAGCCACTTATTGTTTAGGAAGAATCAGTGTAGGTCATTTTTGCTTATTCCTAAGAACACATGGTCAGCTTTTGAAGTCAGGCAGTAGAAGATGTACAGAATGATGTTTAATGTTTGACCTCATGTTAGCCTCTGATTCATGACTTCTGAAATATTCATCAAAATCTCTGTTAGAACCCAACAGATGCAAATACATTTGTGACCTGCTTTTAAAATGAACAAATTCAGTAAAGTAGATGGATTTGCAGACAATTGCTGATGTATCACTAGTGTCATAACACCTCAACATACTCCGGTGATACTGATTGTCAAAGCATAGGTGTGACTCCATGGGGAAAGGTGGCACTTCATCTGTAATACAATTTCAGTCCTGAATGCTGAAAATGCACAAGGAGTGCAAAATTCTTCAGGGGACTTAACAGCTCTTGTATACCGTACCTAATTTATTCCAAAGGCTGGCTATACAGGGAAAGTAAATGCTATTGAGTAGACATGCTTCATATAGCAAGTTAATTCAGGGGATGGGCTAATGTGTCTACATGCGGCATGCTGCCTTTTGTTTCGTGTCAGTTCCTGGGGAGAACTGAGAGCTAATATAGTTATTCATCCCTCCTGAAATGGCAGTCCAAATTGGCCTTATGTATGCAAAGCTCTTGCTCTCCTCTTTCATCTCCAATTCATGCACAGACAAAGTCTGCAGTCTTATCTGCAGTGGAGAAAAAAAAACTGTATTTTGTATGATCTGACATTTATTTAAGGACCTAGAAGTTACAATGACAGTTTCCCCATCAGGGAAGCAGCACAATAGATTTCAGCACATTGAGTATACATTCCTGTTTCTGCTGAGTCTTTGGTAAGATACCTATTAAAATTGCATTGGACTAATAGAGACATTGCTAGGCGTGCGTAAGATATAAATGGATTGATATCTAATTGGCTGAGACAGCCTGCCACGCATGTTATTTTACTGAAAGAATGAAAGATAAAATATCATTCCCACTGCAGATTCATTTCCCAAGATAGTAACACGACTAACATAAAGCCTTTTCAGTCTTGTGTTAAAAGTGTTAGCGACACAGAATAACACAGAAATGTTGTGTGTATATGGCCAGGACAAAAAACTTTGCTCATTTATAATGAAACAAATGACTATCCATCTTATAAACATGTTCAGAAAAAACAAAAACAAACTAACAAACAAAACAAGAAATACATAAACAGAGCACATGTTACTTCAAAAATAAGTGGGAACATAGATTTACCTGATTAATGGGAGAATCTGCATTGCCTCACTTGTTCCTCAAGAACAGCTATGCTGCATAATGCCCAGTTTTCCATGACAGTAATATTTGTTGTACTTAAGATATTAGCACTGCATGTGTATCTACCAAACAAAGATCAAACATCATTGATGTTTTATTTTTGTTATCTAACTGTACTTAGACATACTGATAAAGTCTTACAAATTCACTTCTAATTTTCCAGCAGTTTTCAAGTATTTTTTTTCATTATAATAAGCAGGACTTTCTAGATGGCACTGACATAGTATATAGGCAGAAAATGGAACATCTTTATTACTTCCTCAGAGATGTTGCCTTTTCTACATGTGGCCTTCTACTTCCCATTTTTTTAATGAGATTTCCTCATGCCAATTCACATGAGGACAAATATTTATCTAATATATATAATCCTATGGTCAAGGGTATTCAGAGGGCCACAAGCTTTAGGAAGAATTACTCTGAAGGGCTTTTAGCACATAAGGATATACAGCAGTGTATCTTTCATGTATAAACATACGTGTTTTGACAACTTCTTCTTAAATGTGTCAAAAAATCCTGAGGGGGTACAGTAGAAAACTGAAAGTGGAAAAAAAAAAAAAAAGGTTTTAACAAAAAGCTAGTTCACAAAAATGCCAGACAGGAAAAAAATGGCATTCATAAACACCTTTCTCAACATAGTATTACTTACCACACCTTTCTTCCATAAATAGTCAGTGAAATAAATCAAAGCACTGACATGGAAATCAGTAAGGATTGTCTATATTTCAATATAATTACTTTTACTACTAATGATAATAATTATTATGTTTCCAGAATCTTAGATTCTATGACTCTAAGAATTAACACTTATTATTCTGGAGGCAATTCTGCAGCTACTGAATTTCCTCTACCTTAGCAAAATAGTAGGACTTAGATTTGCCTGACAGCCTTAGAATAAAATTGAAGGCAGCTTTTCTGTATGAATGATCATGTGCCTAAAAAGGACACTATCTTTCTCTGTAAGAGAGATACCGTGGCACTGAATAGGAACAGAAGAAAAAAGTAAGTTTTTATCTCAAACTCTTTACAATTTCCTCTTTATAATACCTGATTGCAAACCACTAAGGAGGGAAAACTTTTCTTCTTTTTAGGTAAATGGGATAAATAACATGATAATTTGCTAATAGCACTGTTACAGAAAAACTGAACACTAATATGTTAAATGTAGTCTAATCAGATTTGCCTAAAGGAACAGGTGACTGCTATCTAATTTATAGTTGCATAATGGGAAGGAGAAATCCACCATTACCAAAACAAAGCCTCACAAATAAATTTGTAATTACTTTTTTGGCCAACATAGTGTATAGATACTTACAGATGCATTTTCTACTTTCCATCAAGAATCAAAAATTTGTAACTGCAAGACTCTTTACCTAGCTATACAAGGTAGCTCTCTCAAATCAATCTTTATCCTATCTGTTGTTAAAAATCCAAATTTAAATATGTATTTCTTTCTAAATTAGGTAAAATTTATTGAAATAAACTGTGCTCTGAGTAAATACTAGTGATTTTTTCTAAACTTCACATAATTAGATCTATTGTCCTGAGGACATTCTTGTAAATCTGTTCCTGAACATTATAAGAACCAAAACACCTTTTAAAATGCATCCTATGTATACATAGTTGTTCTGAAAATATTTTTAGTGCTTGTATTTTACCAGAAAACGTTTCTCAGCATTTTAGCATACAAAAATAACAAAGCTTCTAAATTTCTGTGAGGAAGTACACCCATAGTTGCTAGTCTGAGATGTTTACATTTAGAATTGTTCTTCAAGTCAGACTATGTCAGTGGTGTTTCATTTTTATGGAACTCAGGAGTTTTTCTTTATATTATTCTGAACTAAATTCAAATTATAAAAAAATTTAAAATAAAATTTTCAAAAACTACCAATAACTGATTTATTTTTTTAAATAGACCTTTCAGTGTTATTCTGCAAGTCACTTACAATCAGCTATTTCCGTGAATGAACCTGAGAGTAAACTTTACTTGAATCACTATTTAGAATGCACATAAAGGATTTCACAGAAAGAACTTCTCTGTAAAACTCTGCTATTAAAACTAGACTTGCATTAATGTAGAAATAAAAAACTATAGGCACAAACTGAATTGATTTCTAGGAATGTAAAACTATCAAGGTGCAGAGAAAAGCACATTGTCATGGTTTGATGAGCCCACACAGCAGGTGTCTTGAAACTCAACACGATTTTCAAGTCTACACCTGGGCAAAGACAAGATTTCAACAGTATAATATTAATGATGCTTGTAGATCAGTAAAGCAAAGCAATTCTGAATAGTGATGAGTGCTTAGTTCTCTAAATTCAGACTATGGCTCTATTTCTGAGAACTTCAACATTTAGAAAAGTTCCAGAATCATTATGTTTCTGAAGTAGTATGCCTTGATATTACTGCTCCTGGAGAATCATAGGATTGAATACTTGCATGGAAATACATACACACAAATTTTGAATTAATCATTTTAAACACTGGCAGCAATCACAATTAAGCTGTTGGAAGCTGGGCTCTGATGGAAAATTTACTACAAATTCCTCTGTCATTACACGTGCATTTTCCATTGAATTCAAATGTTCAGACTTGTTTCCAGTTCCTCTCTGAATTCAATGAGCAGTGTGAGGAATTTTGGTGTGAAATCCTGCAATCTCATGTTGTGTTAAAATTTTGCAGTTTTCTCTACTTTAATTGGCTCTTTGCTGATCTGTTATAGTGCTTCAGGGGAATGGCATTATGATTTTTGTTATCATTTCATTCCTCTGTAGGAGATCTCCAACCAGATTTACACAATTCAGGGTATTCTGGCTTTGTCACTAATCTGTAGCAAGGTTTGGCACATCATGAAAAACAGAAGTTGCACTGAGAGATCAGTCCAAAGTAAAGAATAGGATCGTGAGATGCTAAATGAAAAACTCCTCTGAGGTAATCAAACACATTTAATAAGCCAAGAAATTGGATCTTAATTTGGTATGATTGAAAGTCTGAAATACTTCTATTAGAAAGCATAAATTTAAAAGAAATCTGATTTTTTTCAGATTTTTACAGTCAATGAAAAAATTCAGTTTTTCTTCTTCCAATTTAGAGATGAAGTCTTTTCTGAAAAATCAGATTTTCCCACATGAAAATTACACTTTTAAACCAACATCCTTAAAAGACAAATAAATTCAAAATCCACATTAATAGAGAAGCACTCTCCAAGTGTTTTGGTAAAAAAAAAAAAAAAAAAAACTTTATGTGTCAGGAAGTATATTTTCAGCCTTAAGGTTTAAAATGTCTCTTTTAACTAAAGAGACTTGTAAGTGAGGTGAGATAGTAGAATATTTTCCCCAGAAATTAGTTATTGTTCACAGTAATTGCACAAGTATACACTGGACATAAAAAAGGTCATTGACAATTGAGAATAAGATATTTGAGCAGCTGTAGTTTGAATATATTGCCTCAGAAGTATAGTATAAAATCATGTCTTAGAAGATAATTCTAAGACATTATTTAGCTTTAGAAAAATTGAACTCAAAGTAGCAAAGTTGCAATAAACATGATTTCACTTGAACTATGTGTGCTGGATGACCACTCATTCCATTTTACCTAAAACCTCAGCCATCAGTGCCAATAGACATTAAATTTCTCTAAGGGTTGGACTAACGTTCCCAGTAAATTCTGGCTCTCTATCTCCCATAGTCCCAACCAGCCATGACATTAGAGTGTAAATATTCCAGCAATGATCTGAATCAACCAGTATCTACTCAGAAAAGAGGAAAACAGTACTATTTCAGAACCTGCCTGAAGCAAGCAGAGTGCAGCAACAGTGTGACTTTGATTACAACACTGATGTCTTGATTGTAAGCTTTTACTTGAAAGTAAAATAGAAACACAGAAGGCATGTCCCTTTGAATTGTGCATAGAATCTGGATGGGTATTCAGTTCACTCATTCTGAAAAAAAAAAAAAAAGTATTTCCACTCTAATCTGTCCATAAGAGTAAGATGGAACAAAACATAACAAACCTGAACCAGCATAAACATCTGGTACACAAACTAGGCACTTAAAACACTAAGAAAGTCCTTATAAGCATAAAAATAGCAATTTTGCAGTGATAAGGACAAATGATAAACCAATCCTAGATTTGTCTGTCTCTACCTAAATCTCTTTGTCCTTAACT